>PVHT021183726.1:19036544-19050942 GCA_004024745.2 Catagonus wagneri | reverse complement strand
ATGTCATCAAAACACTCCCTACAAATAAAAGTCCAGGACCAGATGGCTTCACAGGTGAATTCTACCAAACATACAAAGAGGAACTCATACCCATCCTCCTCAAGCTTTTCCAAACAGTTGAAGAAGAAGGAACACTCCCAAAGACATTCTATGATGCCAACATCACCTTAATTCCAAAACCAGACAAAGACACCACAAACAAAGAGAACTATAGGCCAATATCTTTGATGAATGCAGATGCAAAAATTCTCAACAAAATTTCAGCCAGCTGAATCCAACAGCATATCAAAAAGATCATACACCATGATCAGGTGGGATTCATCCCAGGTACACAAGGATGGTTCAATGTACACAAATCAATGTCATACATCACATAAACAAAAGAAAAGTTAAAAACGACATGATTATCTCAATAGATGCAGAAAAAGCATTTGACAAAGTCAAACATCCATTCATGACCAAAACTCTTACCAAAGTGGGAGTACAGGGAACATTCCTTAACATAATAAAGGCCATATATGAAAAACCCATGGCAAACATAATACTCAATGGAGAAAAGCTGAAAGCCTTCCCACTAAAATCGGGAACAAGACAAGGATGTCCACTCTCGCCACTGTTATTCAACATAGTATTAGAAGTCCTGGCTATAGCAATCAGACAAACAGAAGAAATAAAAGGCACCCAAATAGGAAGAGAAGAGGTAAAACTGTCACTGTATGCAGATGACATGATACTATATATAGAAAACCCCAAAGACTCAACTCCAAAATTACTTGAAATGATCAACAAATTCAGCAAAGTAGCAGAATATAAGGTAAATCTTCAGAAATCAATCGCATTTCTATGTACTAATGAGGAAATATTAGAAAAAGAATACCAAAATATTTTACCTTTTAAAACAGCACCCCAAAAAATCAAATACCTGGGAATAAACCTGACCAGGGAGGTGAAAGACTTATATGCAGAGAACTACAAAACATTAATCAAGGAGATCAAAGAAGATACAAAGAATTGGAAAGATATTCCATGCTCATGGGCCGGAAAAATTAATATTGTAAAAATGGCGATACTACCCAAAGCAATCTACAGATTCAATGCAATCCCTATCAAATTACACATGACACTCTTCACAGAACTAGAACAAACAATCCAAAAATTTATATGGAACTACAAAAGACCCAGAATTGCCAAAGCAATCCTGAGGAACAAAAACCAAGCAGGAGCCATAACTCTCCCAGACTTCAAGCAATGTTACAGGGCCACAGTAATCAAGACAGTGTGGTACTGGTACCAAAACAGACAGACGGACCAATGGAACAGAATAGATACCCCAGAAATAAACCCAGACACCTACGGCCAGTTGATCTTTGACAAAGGAGGCAAGAACTTCAAATGGGAAAAAGAAAGTCTTTTCAGTAAGCATTGCTAGGAAATTTGGACAGCTGCATGCAAATCAATGAAACTGGAGCACACTCTCACATCATGCACAAAAATAAACTCTAAATGGCTTAAAGACTTAAATATAAGACAAGACACGATTAAACTCCTGGAAGAAAACATTGGCAAGACACTCTCGGACATCAACCTTACAAATGTTTTCTCAGGTCAGTCTCCCAAAGCAATAGAAATCAGAGCAAAGATAAACCAATGGGACCTAATCAAGCTGACAAGCTTTTGCAAGGCAAGGGAAACCAAAAAGAAAACAAAAAGACAACTTACAGAATGGGAGAAAATTGTTTCAAATGATTCAACTGACAAGGGCTTAATCTCTAAAATATACAAACAACTGATGCAGCTCAACCGCAAAAAAGCCAACGACCCCATAGAAAAATGGGCAAAGGTCCTGAATAGATATTTCTCCATAGATATACAGATGGCCAACAAGCACATGAAAAAATGCTCAACATCATTGATGATTAGAGAAATGCAAATCAAAACTACCATGAGATACCACCTCACACCAATCAGAATGGCCATCATTAACAAGTCCACAAACAACAATTGCTGGAGGGGGTGTGGAGAAAAGGGAACCCTCCTGCACTGTTGGTGGCAGTGTAGGCTTGTGCAACCACTATGGAAGACAGTGTGGAGGTACCTTAGAAAACTATACATAGAACTACCACATGACCCAGCAATCCCACTCTTGGGCATATATCCAGACAAAAATTTCCTTGAGAAAGACACTTGCACATGCATGCTCACTGCAGCACAATTCACAATAGCCAAGACATGGAAACAACTCAAATGTCCATTGATAGATGACTGATTAGGAAGATGTGGTATATATACATGGGTGGAATACTATTTGGCCATAAAAAAAGGATAAAATAAGTCATTCGCAGCAACATGGATGGAATTAGAGACCCTCATACTGAGTGAAGCAAGTCAGAAGGAGAAAGACACATGCCATATGGAATCTCTTATAACTGGAGTCTAAAACACTGCACAAATGAACCTTTCTACAGAAAAGAAAATCACGAACATGGGGAACAGACTTGTGGTTGCCAAGGGGGTGGGGGAGGGGTTGGGAGGGATGGGGTTAACTAGTGCTTCCATGACGGAAAAAACAAGGAGATCCAGCTGCATAGTATAGGGAACTTTGTCTAATCACACGTGACAAATCCATATATGTACATGTAACCGGGTCACCACGTGGTGCAGTTGGAAAATTTGATAGAAATCTGTAAACCAGCTACAATGCAAAAATAAAAATAAATAAAATAAAATTCCAGGTTATGTATAAAAATGTGGGTACACTTATTAAGTAAATATATGTAATTGGCTAAAAGGGTGGTAACTAAAATAACTATTTTCCTACATAAACTTTTTTTCAATAGACTGGGATTCAGAAAAAAAAATTCTTAGAAAAAGAACCTCATTTTATGAACTGAATGTTTTATATGTATGCATACTGCATATTTCTATTTTTCTCTAAGCCTCCTTAAGTTATAGATTAATTTAATTAATCCCCATGTGAATTATGAACTGTTTTCCCAGAGACAGGACCTGATAATTAAAAAATAAAGTGCTTGAGACAATTTTTAAAGTGCAAGTTTCAAAGGCATGTTTCAATGTTACATTATCTATCATCTACATACATATTTACTTGTACATACATGCGTACATATTTATTTGTACATTTACTTATTTAAGATTATGTGTAACAATACAGCCAAACTTCCTTGCGATCTTATAAGACAGAACACTTGGACGGTAAGAATAGTTTCCATAATGCCAAGAGGCTCTAGACTTTCCTGAGAGATATGAATCATCAAATATTCTTCCAGCAGAAAGTGTGCTGCTTGTGAGAATTTATAAAGTGAGGCAATATGTTAAATTCAAAATAGAAGAATTTACACAAAAAATCCCATCAAACTAGCTCCTCTTTCCAAGACTGAATCTTTGAATAATATCTTAAAGAATACAAAGAAAAAAGCTTGAAATGATTTGCCAAACAAAAATGAAATGAGATATTCATTTTAAAACTCTAAGGCTGTATATTTAATCAGTACTAATAACAAAATGATTATTCTACTGAGAAGTGATTTACCAGGAAAAGTGAGTCGGGAGGAAGGGCAGATGGGTAAGTGAAAGGCAGAGGAAATGTGACACAATAGAGAAAGACGAAAGTGGGTCTCTCACTAGTTTGCTAACCTACTTTGGGCAAATCATTAGTATCAACCTGAGATTTCTATGTAAAAAAAAAAAGGGGGGAAACTGAGGATTTGTGTCTGCTGTCATAATTTAACCAGTTATTATTCAATCACTTGGACCATAGTAAATCTGAATAAAGTTCTAGTGTATCTGGGGTAGATTACAGGTTTTCTGTGGAATTAGTTAATACTGTTTCCTTATTTAGAGCATACAGTTATTGTTTGCATTTTCTTCTTCTTTTTTAAATACAGTCAAGGGGGGGAAGCGCAGAGAATACAGGAGAGTGTTCTGAAAGAGTCATAATGTTGGCATTTCATTCTAACAATTCAACAGTTCCCAAAGAATCTAAGGTTAAGTGCTAGCTGTTTTAGGTGTTAGCTGCTAGCTTGTTGAATCTAAGTTTAAGTGCTGAAAAACAGCTAGCTTATTTTTATGTATTTATGTTTGTCATTACACTACCAATAGTATTCATAATTCTCCAGACAGATGTCACGAGGCTCAATATATCTACTTTTTGTACTGCATTGTTAGATCTCAATTAAAGACCTCTTTCATCTATACAAAACGTGGGTAATTCCTTTCTTTTATGCAGTTTCAAAAATATTGTTTTACGTGGCCATTGATGCCAAAGTCTGGTACAATCACTGCTTGAGATTACAAATGGGTAAAACTCCTTTGCTGCTACAATATTGAAAACAAAGGGTTAATAATAATACCTATTCCACGTCAGCAGCCCTAATAACACCCTGAATGCTTGTAAGCTAAATCCTTATGGTCTGAACGCACACACCAAAGTTAAAAATGAAACATACTTCTTCCTGTCTTCTGAATGTGAATTTGGAGAGGCAAACATCTGGATTAGAAAGGCATTTAGCAGCATATGAGGTTTTTCCAAGTAAAATTCCATTCAGGAACCAGAAATGAGATTCTCTGCTCAAGAGGCAGCAGCTGATGCATGAGCTAACTTAGCACTGAGACAGGATGCAGATAAAGTTGTGCCTATGGATGAGCAAAAACAGATAATAAAATGAAGGGCTCAGTGAGTCAAGCTTTCCAAGGTAAAACTCCCGGAGGCTTGGAAGAACCATTTCTACTGCAGCCTCAAAATAGCTTACAAACAAAATCTATAGTATTTAGAACCATTTTCAAAGTAAAAGATGAAACAAAATGCTTTTTGCCAAAGGACTGTGCATTTTTTTAATTGGAGATAAAACTTGTTGCAAATTTTTCCATTTTTCCAAGGAAGGTCATAAGATGCAAACACACACACACACACACACACACACACAACTGCATATGCACACATCACACATTCAAAACAAACAAAACAAGGGGGCATTCCTGTTGTGGCTCAGTGGTAAGGAACCTGACTAGTGTCCATGAGAAAGCAGATTCCATCCCTGGCCTTGCTCAGTGGTTTAAGGATCCAGAGTTGCTGTGAGCTGTGATATAGATCACAGACACAACTTGTATTCCAAGTTACTATGGCTGTGGTGTAGGTTGGTAGTTACAGCTCCAATTTGAGCTCTAGCCTGGGAATTTCCATATGCCACAGGTCTGGCCCTAGAAAGACAAAAAAATAAAAATAAAATAAAATAAATAAAATAAAAGATAAAGGAGGAATGAAACAAGATGGTAGAGTAGAACTCAAGTCCTCCTCCACTCATGAAAACACCAAGATGACAACAACTGAACAACCAGTGACAAACAAACAAAAAAAAGAAAACAAGCAAAATGGGGGGAGAAAAACTTAAACAAGAGAAATTACCATACACTATCACTATCATTTTATTTTTCAAAAAGAAGAATATTTTAACATAAAAATAATTAGGAAGGACCCAATTGAAAAATACAAAATTTTCCAAGAAAGAATGGCTGATGCCATGGTTGGTGTTACTTTTCTCCTACTTCACTTTATTGTTATTTGGCAATTTCCTGGGATGTCTTTGGTTGTCACAACTAAAGTCGGTTGCTACTGGTATGATCTTAGAGTGCACAGAACAGTTCCCTACCACAAATAATTATCTGACCCCAAATGCCGTTTGTATATTAGTTGAGAAGCTCTGTCTTTCACTAATGTTTGGCCACAGGTCAGCAGATGCTGGCTCTGAATGATCCTGCTGTGCTGACCAGATTTCAGTATCGGTGATATTTAATTAGCGTTTTGCATACAATCATTCTTAATAATAATTTAGCAATAGAACTGCAAAGATGAAGCTCTACCAATTAGGACCAAACTGAAACATTGTCACTAGACTGTAGTTTGTCACTTTGCCATAGATCCTATTTGCTAATTGGTATCTGAAGATAAACTTGCTAGAGTCTTTTAGGAAGTGGTTCTATGTTTTATTGGGAAGTAAAAGGATATTTTGAATAGAGAATCAGCAACCTCCATCAAAAGAAAGGAACAGAAATCTCTTCTTACACCAGGTTTTAACAACTCATGCTTAATTAAATATTCAGTAAAAGAGTTACAATTTTATATCAATGTAACTTATATCAACTTGTATATTAACGTAATAAGATTAGGAAAAAGGAATGAATTTATAACAATGATTTACTCTAGGTAGTAAAATGATAGGTAGCTTTTTTTCCTTAAGTTTATTTCGAACTTATGGGTGTATAAAATTATGCATATAACTGTAAGTATGATTGGCTTCTTTTTGTCTCTGTATTTTGATGCATAATACTTATATATTTATAAAATACTATTTCATGCACCAAAGATTTCAAAAATGAGATTACAGTGGCTGTCTTTCAAAACTAATATATAGGCAATTATTTCTACACATTTTATTATAAAATGGGATCTTTTCATATATACTTTCTGCTATTTATTTTTTAAAATTTTAAAAATTGTTTATTGAGGTATAATTGATTTACAATATTGTATTAATTTCAAGCATGCAGCATTGTGATTCAGTTTTACATATATATGTATGTATATATACATATATATTCTTTTTCAGAATCTTTTTCTTTTTAGGTTATTACAAAGTATTGAGTAGAGTTTCTTGTGCTATACAGTAGGTCCTTATTGGTTATCTGTTTTATTGTATCCATGCAGCCCCCTTTCACATTTGGTAACCATAAGTTTGTTTTCTACAGCTGTGAGTCTCTTCCTGCTTTGGAAATAAGTCAGTGTCTGTGTGAGTGTGTGTGTGTGTGTGTGTGTGTGCATGTAACATTTCACATATATGCAGTATCATATGATATTTGATATATCTCACTTTATAGTATGATACTGTCTAGGTCCATCCACATTGCTGCAAATGGCATTATTTTACTCTTTCCCATTGCTGAGTAATATTCCATTGTATAAATATACCACTCTTCTTTATCCATTCATCTGTTGATGGTCACTTATGTTGCCACCCTGTCTTGGCTATTGTAAATTGTGCTGCTATGAATATTGGGACGATTGTATCTTTTCAAATCAGAGTTTTCTCCAGATAGATACCTAGGAGTGGGATAGCTCGATCATATGGTAGCTCTATTTTACTTTATTTCATGTCCTCAGGAATAAAGTTTGCCTGGTTTTTCATTTGTCTTTTTTTTATGTGTCTTGATATCATAGAAAGCACTTCATCATCCCAAGTTCACAAAAATAAATATTGATTCTTTTTATAGTACAGATTGTGTTAGTCATATTCTGCAGTTCATTGCACTCTATCACTATTGGTAAACAGAGCACACCGTGCCCCAAGTTAATTCCCTCCTTCCTTCCTTCCTTCCACCCACTTCCATTCCTTTGAACTGTTTCTCAATTCCTTCTCTGAAAATTAAAACAAAAAGTGTTGTTTTATTAACCTACTCTGGTTCACCAAGATTTAAAGGATTCATGTTTAATTTTCTGCACAATTTATCAATCTCTTATGATTATACATTACTGCATTTCATAAACACTATATTTTAATAAAACTGAACATGTGTCAAGCACATGTTAAGTTTCTATTGATGCACTAAATCCTTTACAAACATTCTTTCCAATTACCATACTCCGACACAGGTATTATCTAAATTGAAATATAAGGAATCAGAATCTCAGAGAAATAAAGAAATTACTGAGTCATATAGCCACAAATAAAAGGAGCAAAGAGAGTCACCCTAGAGATGGTGACTCTAAAGCCAGAGCTTTTTGTTTAGCTTCTAGGGCCTCTTATAAAAATGAAAGCAAACAGAACCAAGGGAGTTCCGCATGTTTTCAGAAACTATACTTTGGGAAAAAAATCCCTTTTCACTTACACATCATTTTATGTAATTATAGGAAATTTCAGTAACAGTGGTTTCTAATGTCATCATTTCACAGAACTACACTAATTTAATGCTACATGCATGGCTATACAATTGCAAGCAAATAGATGTGGGCAGCAAGTGTGTAATAACAGCCCTGGTTCTGCTTCTCAATTGAGCTATAGCTCAATTTCAAAATGTAGATTCCTGCCATTTTGAGTGAGATTTGAGGCCAAACTTATGCTTTCATGTCGGTCAGAGTTTCCCATAAGTCTAGCATATTTTACCAAAGTATGGAGCAGGTTTTACTCACACAGTCCCATCTAGAGCATGGCCTGCAGGAAGGGGGGCCATTTTGTGCAGGAGCCCAGACAGGTCCTTGAGGCAGGCACACCTAGGGATAATCTCAGTTGTTTCCCTTCCTGCTACATGATATTGGACAACCTCTTTGTGTCTCTTGTTCTATGATTTTGGCCACACTCACAGCATGTGGAAGTTCCCAGGTCACAGATGGAACCCATGCCACAGTGGTGACCAAGCCCCTTCAGTGACAACGTCAGATCATTAACCCACTGTGCCACAAGGGAACTCCTATTTTTCTATATTGTTGAAGTGGGGATAGTAACACCTACTTCAATGGGTAGTCCTGGAGAAACTTAAACATGTTAAGCATTAAGTAAATAACTGTTGTTTTTGCTGTTATCTTCATCATTATCATTATCAGAGTAGGCAACTGTGACAATCTAGGGTATACTTCTATATTTTACAGATAAAAGTATAATTTGATAATAAGTTTGGAAATGTTTTTTAAATTGGGAGGCTATTTTCCTGTTACAATGACTCTTTCATAGAAGTCTGTGCTAATTCCAACTTCCCTAAAAGTATATTTCAGTTCGATGCTATGATCCTGGTCTCAAACGTTATACCTGTCTAATTTCAAGTATAGAGTTTCTTCTTAATTTAATAGGTTCCAGAAAACACACTTAATTTAATAGGTTCCAAAAAGCACATAGCCATGAAAGAGGAATAGGCATGTACTTTTAGTACAATAGGACAGTGTAGGAACTTTTTAAATTGACATTATCAAATTCAATTTTAGTAATAGATAGTGCCATCAGAAAGCCAGTAGAGATAAATTCCATCCAGAATTTTAAAAAGAACTATTAAAAATGTAAATATGCTTTACTGCTTATTTTTGAAGCCTTTCTTTTAAAATTCTAACCTTTAAGTCAATTGAAACTATAAAGCTCTCTGTTACTACCTCGGTTCTTTACTCTCCACTCCACCCAGGATTTTGCTTGTTGAAGAGTTTGGACCTCTTATCTCTAGTTAAGCCTAAGAGAAAGGAGAGAAGACTAAATTAGCTCTGTCACTTTAAATTTCAAATATGGGCCTATGGTAGCTGGAGAGCAGAGAGATCAAAACCTTCCAATATGTTGCTTTGGAAATACCCAATTGACACTTTACATGACAATCCCTTGGACTGATGAGGAAATTTTTGAGTATATCACTGTGTGTACCTGGCCTGGACAGAGAGTGACTGTATATTCTCAAGTCATAGACTTTTAGAAGCTACTCAGATTTCCTACTTGCACAATATGGTTGCCATTATTAGTGTGCATGGTGAATACTTTGTTTGCCAAGTGGTGTTGTCTTCACATTTCAATTCTGCTTACTATATAGTCCCTGTACACATTTTAATTGCTACATATGCCTTAAAATTCAAGTTCCAAGTGACCTAGGACCATGAGTAATACAAGCAAGTGTTTTTTACACATTCTTTGGATGCAGATGACCTTCCTTCACAACAGTTTGACATTGATTTTTTTGTGGTATTATACTTTGTGTGCCTATCTTAACATCCAAAACACTTAATATCCCCTCATGGCCTGATTTCCCCTCCTATAACTTTCTACCCAAGGAAAAAACATAGAGCTATAGCTGAAGAATAGACAAGGGTAGGTCACCTACTCTGATTTAAAGGCTACCTAATCACAAATTAACTAAAAATCCAAGAAAGGATCCAATGCAAAGGGCTTTGCAAGCAGGAGGGACTTTATTTAGCTTAGCCAACAGGCTGTTTCTTTTCACAAATTGATCTGAAAAATTTGAAAAGGATTAATAAGGAAAATGAATGCTGCCAAGCTGCAGAATGAGCAGAGATGTCATCAATGTGAAGCCATTCAACAAACAATGAAAATAATGCTGACAATGGTAATAATGGTAGTAGTAGTGATGTGATGATCATCATTATAAAGGTCACTTAAGTTTGAACACTTAACTATGCACCACTTCATACAGATACTAACTCACAATCTTCATGATAACCTTATGATGTGAGTACGTCGATTTAAAAAATAAGCACACTGGGACATAGAGTTCCGCAACTAGCTGAATAGTGACAGAATCAGAATTCAGACTTGGGAGTCTGACTCTAGAAAACATATTCCTGTTCTTTAAATTGTATTTGAATCAGAAAGGAGAAGACATGTCTAGGGATAACATTTAAAAAAGCCTTGCATCTCACAAGTGCATGAGCTTTATAGAAGTGATGATGCTATGTTGAAGGAAATGTTTATGTTCTATGTCCATTCATATTTACAAAGGATTTTAACCAAGCCTTAGGCTACAGCCCATATGCCTCATTATAAGAAATACAAGTGCAAATTTATTTTAAAAATAAATGTATGTTAATAATCACTCATTGATTAAAAAGATATACTTAAGAACCTGAGGTTTAGGTTGCGGCATTTTAGCCTGCAAAGATAATTTTTAGAATATCAGATTTGCTTTTAAGTACCTTTTTTTTTTTTTACTATCTTAACTATTACTTGACACACACTTGTTTTTTTGTTGTTGTTGTTGTGTTTTGAGGGCTGCACCCAGCATATGGCAATTCCCAGGCTAGGGGTCAAATCGGAGCTGCAGTTGTCAGCTAGATCCAAACTGTGTCTGTGACCTACACCACAGCTCATGGCAATGCCGGATCCTTAACCCACTAAGCGAAGCCAGGGATCAAACCCATGCGCTCATGGATTCTATCAGGTTCGTTACTGCTGAGCCATGACGGGACTGCCCCTGTTACACACAGTTTTTAATACGAAAAGAAGAAAGCATATATTTCATATTCCACCAGACTACTAATTCAAAATTATTTAATTTATATATGTAAAATTTTCAACATGAAAAGATATAGGTCTCTTTCAATGACAATAATTAAAAGAATGGGATAAAGGGCAGCCCTCTGTAACTAGATGTCCATCACAAACACCTCTAAACTCAAAAAGGCAAGGAATCACCTAAATATTTTAGTCTCAGAAAGATTTTCCCAAATGACTATTGTTTGGGTAATAATCTATTAAAACAATAGTTTTGAAAAATAAGAATGATTTATTTTGTAGATAAACTATTTATTGGTTGCATACAAATGCTATATCTGAAAAAATTCCTCTCAAGTTTTTTGCCCATGTTCCTTTTCCCAAAACACAGTTATGGTCCACATCATTTATCTACTTATTCATTCAATAAGTATTTATAGCATATGTATTATGTGCCCAGCATCTAAGTTTGGGAACATTTCATGGGGAAAAAAAAGATTAAAATTGTTGTCTTCATTGAATTTACTGTATATTAGACAGGTTAAACAAAGATGTAATATGTTCAGATAGTGAAAGGAAGTGCTATGGAGAAAAATAATGAGTGGAAGAGGTTTATATGGGGGTGGGGATGGGACTGCAGTTTTAAGCAAGGTGGTTAATGGAGGAAATCCAAAAAAAGATAACATGCAAAAAGTCAACTGTGTCAGAAAAGAGGAAATTGGGGAGGTTGAGGTCTGAAAGTAGAGTGAAACTAGACTTAAAACTAAAATATCAGTTTCTTTGAGGAATAAAAAAAATGGTTACCACATAATATATATAAGTTCACTCTAAGTTGAGAAGATTGTAAAATTGTATTACAAAGTCATGCATGTGAAATGAATTTCAGTGTAGTTTGTAAATTTCAAATTTGCCTACTTGACATCTTCCATTGGTTGTCTAATAGACTTTTGATACTAGATATATCCAAAATTACTTTCTGACCTTCGGCCATCTCCAAACTGCTCAATTCAATTTCTGCCATAACAATATAAATGGTAGGTCCACATTCTCAGTTCTCAAGACAAACCCTTGAGTTGTCCTTGATTCCTTTCTCTCTCTCATACTCAGTATATAATCTTCCGCAAATTCATTTATTCACCTGTCTCCATATACGTTCATTCAACAACCTTCAAACTCTTTATTTTTAAGCCACAATGTCAGCCTCCATTATATCTTAGCTGGATAATCACAAGAGTTTTTTAACTTTCTGCTTTCTCTCGTGCCACTACTCATACTGTTTTCAATACAATATTCAGGATAAACCCTTTAAAATAAATGTTATAATCCACTCTCCAGCTCAAAACTATCTAGTAGCTTCCCATTCTACTCAAAACAAAAGCTAAATGTCTTACAATTGTTTATGTGCCCTACAAGGTCGGCACTCATTTTTAAGACACACACCTCCCCTCACTGCACTAATACTTGCTTCCAAGAACATTTCTCCTCAAGGCTTCTCTAACTTGTTATTTCCTCTCCCATTAAGGAGTGGAAAATTAGTCTCTTTATAGCTTGATGGAAAACTAGAATCACTAACTCACAATAATTGAGGTTACTTATAAAGATAAATAAAACAATCAAGTAGAAATGACAGACAAATATTCCAGGCATTTAAGATTACTAAAATTAATTTTACTAAGATTAATTTTAAGATCCCTAAGCATTAATTTTAACTTAGAAATTCCCAACAATCAAGGCAGAGTGAGATGTATATATTTTAAAATAGTTGCATTGTCTGCTAAGTAAGAGTTTGTTAAAATAGTTGGTAATAATATTTCCTGGATTGAGATTTCAAGAACTGTTTATTAAAATGACTCTAAAGTTTTAGATAAAATAATAACAATGTATTAAACTTTAATTTTCTCTGCATATATTATTACACAGTAACATATAAAGTCAGAAGAATGGTACTAAATTTACTTAAGGTAAATAATTTGAATAAAAGGAGGCTGAAACTTCCAGTTACAACACTTTATAATAGATAAAGATAGAACCTAGTGACCTTAGCATGTAAAAATCTAAAAGGAATAAGTATACTGTCCTTTAGACCTGCTTCTCAGCAGAAGTTTTTGTATCATTAAATCAATAAAGGCTAAGTGTAAGGAAAATTTCTTGGAAATAAAGGGAGTTGAGCTCATCTTTAAGAACTTTTCTATTTGAGAGAGTTAAAAAAATAAAAGACAGTTCAGACATGTGGGAATAAAAAAATCATGAGGATAGCCTCAGGGGTAGTCCTAACTGCCAGGGAGACCAGAATAATTTTAGTCAGTAAGGAGACTGTTTTTGGATTTGTGTGTCTTTGAGGGTCAAGAATAAGGAGGCATTGTGAAGGACTTCAGCAAAAAGCATAAAAGAAATAAATATTTACACTAGCACGTAGTGGTAGTAGGGAGCCACTGAATATTTCACAGTAGTGACCTAGCAATTTATAGTAAAATGTATCTGGCTCAAGTAGGTACCACTGTTGGAAAGGAGAAAGATCAAGAAAGAAATGAATCTAATTCCCTAGGCTTAATTTATTGAGGACCAGAGTTCCTGCTGTTGGTCAATGAGTTAAGAATCTGATGTTGCTGTGAGGATGCAGTTCGATCCCTGGCCTTGCTCAGTGGGTTAAGGATCCAGAGTTGCCACAAGCTGTGGCATAGGTCATGGATGCGGCTTGAATCTGGTGTTCCTATGGCTGTGGCATTGGACAGCAGCTGAAGATCCAATTTGACCCCTAGCCTGGGAACTTCCACATGCTGTAGGAGCAGTCATTAAAAGAAAAAAAAAATGCATACATATATGTGTATATATATATATATATATATATATATATAGAGAGAGAGAGAGAGAGAGAGAGAGAGAGAGAGAGAGTGTTTGAGGAAAGTTGTCTTACAAAAGGAAGAATATCTTTACCTTCTTTCACCTCGATATTGATCTGTACCAAGAAGTGTTTGAGGCTCTTTAAATATAACACTAAATGAGACAAAAATATGAAACATGGTCTGTACACTTATGATATTTAGTGAATGGAAAAAAATGCCATCATACAATAAATTATACAGGTACCATCAGTGTCATGATACAGGAATCTCCACATATTATGGTTGAATGATGCAGGGACACCACATAGATTTGTGTTTCAGAGAACTCTAAACTAATCCAATATCTTAATGATGAGAAAGTATGTAAAGATGAAAGGAAGGACAAGGAGTTGAAGGAATAGTGTTCCTCAGACAAGGATGGGAGGGGAGAGCCTGTGACTTCAACAAAGAATGATTTCCATACAAGGGGTCGGGGTCAGAGAGAAAGTGATGAAATGTGAGGCAAAAGAGTGATGAAGGAACAGATACTGAAACTCTCTGACATGGGGCAATGAGGGATTAGATTTCATG
>PVHT021183726.1:19015804-19029568 GCA_004024745.2 Catagonus wagneri | reverse complement strand
TACCATATGACCCAGCAATCCCACTCTTGGGCATATATCCAGACAAAACTTTCCTTGAAATGAAACTTGCCCACACATGTTCATTGCAGCACTATTCACAATAGCCAAGACATGGAAACAACCCCAATGTCCATCAACAGATGATTGGATTGGGAAGATGTGGTACATATACATGATGGAATACTACTCAGCCACAGAAAAAGAACAAAATACTGCCATTTGCAGCAACATGGATGGAACTAGAGACCCTCATACTGAGTGAAGTAAGTCATAAAAAGACAAATACCATATGATATCACTTATCTCTGGAATCTAATATATTGCACAAATGAACTTTTCTACAGAAAAGAAAATTACAAACTTGGAGAACAGACCTGTGGTTTCCAAGAGGTTGGGAGGGATTGGGATGGTATGGGAGTCTGGGGTTAATAGTTGTATACTATTGCCTTTGGGATGGAAAAGCAAGAAGATCCTGCTGTATAGCACCAGGAACTATGTCTAATCACTTGTGACGAATCTATATATGTATGCATAACTAGGTCACTACACTGTACAGCTGAAAAATTGACAGAAAACTGTAAACCAGCTATAATGGAAAAAGAAAAAAAGAAAATATGGCTTGGCTTATATTTAATAAACTCTTTAGGAATTGGCAAAAAATCCTGTTCTCAATAAGTTTAAAAATTTGATTATGTTAACAGGAGTCTATTCTAATTTTTCTCTTTGTTTTTGGTTTTGTTTTCTTTGTTTTTTTTAGGGCCACACCCATGGCATATGGAAGTCTCAGGTTAGGGGCTGAATTGGAACTGTAGCCGCCAGCCTATACCACAGCCACAGCAATGCAGGATCTGAGCCACATCAGCAACCTACACCACAGCTCACGGCAATGCTGGATCCCTGGCCTACTGAATTAGGCCAGGGATTGAACCTGCATCATCATGGATACTAGTTGGATTCATTTCTGCTGCACCACAACGGGAACTTCATAATTTCTCTTTCAAATTTGAATTTTTAAAATAAAAAATGCCTATTCCATCTTTGTTAGGGGCATGAACAGAGCAAGTAATGAGCTGTGAAGAATATTCTATAAATCTATAGTAAACCCACTCTCTTGTATCACTGTGGAATGCTTAATCACTGGATACAACCACAGTATCAATCCAGTGGGTATCCATGTCTAATAATTAAGATATTCACCAATTTTCACTGCTGTTCCTCTGTTACTTCATAAGGCATGCACTATTGGTCTTTTAGTATTTTTCTCTCATCGACTGAGGACTCTAAATCATTGCTTTTGGTTACAGACCTGTTCAATGCCCAGTGGCATTTGCCACCCATAACAGCAATAACAGATGATGTTGAGCCAAAGCTATTGGGAATGAAATGCAGAAAGTCAAATGATAATACAAAAAGTCAAATGATAATACATAACTGTCACTCCATTACTAAACAGTGTCTGAAATTGGTCCTACTATATGCTCAATGTAGCAGAGTCTGTATAATCCAATAACCCAAAAGGAATTTACTCCTTACTAACAGCTGCAAATAAAAAGGAAACCAAACCAATGAATGAGAAATGACTAGGAATTCTTCATTGATCACGGGGTGAGTATTCAAAAAATTCTTGACAGTTTCCATCTTGAAATCTTATAGTTTTTCTCATATTAATGATTCTTGGGAAGTATGTCAAAAGATATACTCAGTGCAATGGACACAAACTTCAGGAAATGCTGGATAGAGTTCACAGTCTCAAATGGTTATAAGACTGAACCCATGAATATATTCTAAGCAAAGGAATGTAGCTATAAGAAATACAGGACTACTAGGGATATAAGATGGCTCGCAGAGACCATAAAATCTGTCTAAACATGATCTTGGCTCTGGTCAGATGATCTGGGTAGAGGCAGGTTTGAGCCATCTACCTTGGCTGGTCATCTCATAAACTGCTGGTATGAAAGCAGGATCTATTGTAATAAACTCACAAGATAGATAATCAATAAGAGGGTATTACTGAAGTTAATTTATCCACACTGGACAATAATTACTCTTTATCTTTTTTTTCTTTTTAGGGCCACACATGCAACATATGAAAATGTCTGGGCTAGATGTCGAATCAGAGCTGCAGATGCCATCCTATGCCACAGCCACAGGAATGAAGAATCCAAGCTGCATCTGTGACCTACACCACAGCTCGTGGCAAGGCTGGATTTTTAACCCACTGAGGAAAGCTGGGAATCGAACCCACATCCTCATGGATACTACTCAGGTTCTTAACCCATTGAGACACAATGGGAACTCCTGTTCAAATTTTTAAAGAATATTTGTATTCTTCCTCTTTTCCAGGCTGCTGTGGCATCTTTTATTCTGTTCCCTTATATTCCATCAATGACATATAAGGTGTGTTGTTGCGGTAGTGGTTCTCTGCTAGTTAGTAAAGGTCTGCAATCTGTTGCGTTCCAAGTCAACTGACATGTGGTACTCACTGAAGTCCTTAGTGTGAAAACATTATCAACTTACTAGACAAGTTTTATAAATCTGTGCCTTGGTGATCTCATTAGTAAAATGGGGATAATAGTGTCAATATAGCATAGTTAATATGATAAATAAATAGTACATGTGAAGTGACTCTCTTTTCTTGTTTTACCCCAAAAGCAGCACCTGGGAATGGAACATAGTTTATTTGGAGAATAGGTCTTAGGAAACAGAAGTGGGAACCTAAGAATAAATCAGGAAATAAAGGAGAGCCAACTGAAAGATGCAAGATCAAGGTGGTCAGTGGTATCTGAATTAGCTTGATCCCTTTGAGAACTTCTGAGAACCTGAAGAAAATGCACTTCAAAATGGTCCATTCAGGAAACAGAAGAATATTAGTCAAGAGTTGTTTGGTGGGAGTTCCCTTTGTGGCTCAGCGGTTAACACACCTGACTGGCATCCATGACGAGGCAGGTTTGATCCCTGGCCTCGCTCAGTGGGTTAAGGATCCAGCGTTGCTGTGAGCTATGGTGTAGGTCACAGATGCGGCTTGGATCCTGCGCTGCATGGCTGTGGTGTAGGCTGACAGTTGTAGCTCCAACTGGACCCCTAGCCTGGGAACCTCCATATGCCGCGGGTACGGCCCTAAGAAGAGAGAAGGACAAAAAAATAAATAAAAAGAGTTGTTTTGTGGAATGTTGGTGCTGCAAATAAGGTTGTGTGTGTTTTGGAATATCTGAGCAGCTTCCTGAAGGATTCTGAACAGCAACTGCAGGAAAGCCTCAAGGCAAAAAGTAATGAAGTCCAATTTATTTAGAAATTATGCAGGGGAGATTTACAAAAGCACAAAGTGGCAGGGTTGAGCAATATTGCTTCCAGTAGAATTGACGGTGACAGATCTGTCTTTTACTAGACAGTAGTGAAGGCATAGCCCACAGGAATTCCAAATAAGATGGAGTATCAGGGAACTGTGCACAATGGAACACATACACATGAGTGCTTTTGGGGTGATTGCCATAAAGTTAGAAGCAGTGGATTCTATGAAAGATTCTTAAGATCCGGGACCACGTTCAGCATCTGCAGCATAATCTCCATGGGCAAATGGTCATCTAGGTGTACTTTTGTTCCAAGAGCAAAAATATATAAATAATAATAGTAGTAATGAGAACTTTATCTTCTCAGCATTAAAGTGTAAAGTTTATAAAACACTCTCACATGCATTGACTTCTTTGAAGTTACCAGTGGTGCAGTAAGAAGGTATGATATTATTCACCTCATTTTTAAGATGAAGAAATCGTCTTAATCTCAAATTTCACATGAAGATTTCATTTTCACATATGCTAAGCCAGAATGAGAACTAGGGCATGTTTCCCTTAATCCCAGCATCATAAACCATGCTTTTACGGTAAGACAATTTCCTCCTATCAATTACTCTATAAGCCCTGACACATACCTTCCACCCGCAGTGGTGCAGCAGTAGCCTAAGTGAATCAGTCATTCACCTCACTGAAAGCATGAGCAATGTTTACTGTTGCCCAAATTAATTTCCAATTCCATTGCCACCTGTAAGCTTTGACCTCTTACCCAGAACGCTTGCCTGATTTGAGGGAAACTAACTCTGGGCACAGTGTGTGCCCAGCTATTTCCCAGCATAGGACTATACTAAATAATCAGCAATAAATGTAAACTCAAGAAAAATTCACATTTCTAATAAACACAGGTGTTGTCACTGACATGCTAGTTCTAGGCAATTTGAATTTTCAAAACAAGAAAAGTTCTTAAATTTATCTGTAACACATCTCTCAAAATTTTATGACACTGAATTTAAGTAATAAATAATGCTGATAATTATAATGATGTAAATGATACTATTGTTACTTAGTGAGCTCTCAATAAGTACTGATTATTGAGAGCTTACCAAGAGGTAGGCACTCTTAAGAGAAAGTGCTCTATTCTTTAACTTAGTTGATTCCCATAGTAATACTTATACAGAGGATGCTGTTACTATCCTCACTTTACAGTTTGGAACAAAAGTGAAGAAAGTCTAAGAGAGTTTCCCATTGACTCAGCAAGGAACTGGCTGATTCAGATATGTTCCTAAAAGTTTTAGCCACCATGCTACACTGCCTGACTTTCAGACCCAAGTTCTACAGTCTGTTCTGCAGATGCAAGATATCAGCATCTAGGAAATCAAACTTTCACAAATTCTCAAGCACAGAATATAAAAAAGTGAAGTACATCTCAGAGTAATTCAGAAATTAATTGACATCTGTGAAAGAGTGTGAGTCTCTGTGTGCATGTGTGTGTTGAGGGAAGTGGCAGAAGAAAGCACTGTAGAAAAGAAGAAAAGTAGAGGAATACTGCCTCAGAAGTTGTTCCCTCCACCCCTAGAATTTTGGAGTTTATTTACCACTTCTTAATTTCACTTTTCTACTCTAAACAAACAGGTCCCATTTTACTTTGATATTCCCATGACTACTTTCAAGACCAAAAGTGGTATGCAATGATTCTCTACCCAACCAGAAATGGCCTCACTGTGTGCTCTCCAGGTAGAGGAAACCATCTCCTTCCTGATACCTCCCCTGCATTCTGAGCCTATTCTTCCTGTGCTTTACAATACCAGCTCCGGATCCAGAAGTCCCATCGGTGAGAGGCTGCCTATATTGACAAGGAAAGTGCATAGCAAATGTTTTTCTCCCAAGGGAGGTGACATACCCGGTCAGTTTTTCCTTCGGTCTGAACACTGGTGTGACTGCGGACCTCGTGATCCTCTTCCAGGTCAGAAACATCCTCAAGTTCTTCAGGAGTCTATAAAAAGAAAGCAAAACACTGCTGGTAGAAAGGCAATGGTAAACAATCTGGCAGTATCTCAAAAAGGAAGCAGCAAGTTACAAATATGACCTAGCAACTCCATGTCTTAGGTATGTAACCAAGAGAAAAGAAAATATTTGTCCACATAAAAACTTGTAAACAGGTGTTCATAGCAGCACAAATCATAATAGCCAAAAATCATATCTTGTGATGAATAGGTAAATAAATGTGGTAAATGCAAACAATAGAATATTACTTGGTGAAAAAGCATTGAAGTTCTGATATATGCTGCAATATTGAAAATACTAGCTAAGTGAAAAAGGTCAATCACAAAATACCATACGATTCTATTTATTTGAAATTCTAGAATAGTCAAAATTATAGAGATAGACATTGATTAGTGGTTCCTAAAGGAGGGAGTGGGGGAGGGTTTGAGAGCTGTGACTGCTAATGGGTATATGTGATTTCTTTGGGGGATAACAATGTTCTACAATTAGCGGTAATGATCACATGATCTTATAAATATACTAAAAATACTAAGATTTATGCCTTAAAATGGTGAATTTTATGGCATATGAATTATATTCCAATAAGTTTTAAAAGAAAAAGAAAGCAAAGATAATCAGAAGGATACTTTTCTCTGAGTAGCTATTTGGCTAACCACTAGGTGGGTACCACAAACATAGGTGTTTACAGATGATAGATAAATGAATGGAATAATTACAATTAAAACTAAATGATATTAAAACACCACAAGTTGAGAAACTAAATGTTCTAATACCTTAATAAGTAATTTAACTGTAACTATAGTGTCCATTCTAAATAGTTACCCTACGTCCATTCCTTTTCTTAGTTTTTCAGTTTAAACATCTCTTGTCCAGGGAGATGTCTTGAACATCTACCCTAAACTGGATCGAGTTCCTCCAACAGGCATTTCCTGATGTCCTCTACCTTCACTGTCATAAGACTTATTATACTTTATTGTATCATTTATATTATACTTATAAGGGGAAAAACTCAGGAAAATGTCTGTGCTGTTATTATTTCGGTGTTTTGTTTTGAATTGTTCATATTTCAGGTTTCCTTGATGCTTTCCCGGAGTTCCCCTAAATGGGCTGTGGGAATGTCATGTATCTAGTTAGATCTTGTTATGGGTCCTTTAGCCAGTCTGTTTTAAAATTAGAATCTCTGTAAGATCACACTGTTGGAACACACCAATTGTGGTTTTAAATCAGTAATGTGATCTAATTAGAAATGACTCATCAGACTGTCTTGAAAAATTATTATTGAATAAAAACCTACTTTATTTTTAAAGTGATTTATTATAGCATTGTTTGATAATTAGGAAGCCAATTGTTGAGCTGTCTATTCTTTGAGGTAAGCCTAGGGCTGCTCTGCTGATAATCACCTCACCACCACCTAGTACATACGGGCTTTTGAATGAATGAAGCAAAATTTATAACTGATGGCCAGAAATATACTTGGATAGGAGCAAAACAAAACATATTGATAGCAACAAGATACTTCTGTCTTTGCTGTACCTCAACTGTACTTCCATCTTCTATATTTCAAACTAAAATATTTTATCTGCTTCATTGTTTTTCTCAGTTCAAGAGTTCCATTCCCTTAGTTTCACTGGGGCAATAATTTAAACACAATAGTTATTATTATACGTAGAGGTACTTAACAAAAAGTAATATTTTAGTTTACAGAGTTTCGGTTTAAAGTAAAGATTCCAGAGTTCCTGCTGTGGCACAACAGAACCAGTGGCATCTCCACAGTGCCAGGACTCAGATTCCATAGCTGGCTGGGCACAGTGAGTTAAAGGATGAGGCACTGAGGCAACAGCTGAGGTGTAGGTTGCAACTGTGGCTTGGAATAGGAGCTCCATATGCCCACGGGAGGCCAAAGAAAATGATCATTCCTTTGCTATAAAGCTCTGGTGAGAAATCCAAAATGCAAATATTTCAGTTTCATGAAAAACAACAAAAAACGAAGTAGAAGATCTCTTGGGTATACCCGGTTGTTAAAGAATGGAAAGGGGCAGGACCTGCCTCTTCAGAACAGCTCTGGTTTCCCTTAAACCCTGCACTGTACACACAGGCCCTTTATTTGTTTTCAGGGCTGTGAAGATCTTTCCTTCCCTGGGGGATACTCTAGACATGGAAACTTGTGGTGATTAGCTCACACTGTGGAGCACAAATAGCAATTTCCTAACCACTAACAGCCTCAGATGCCTTTCCATCATGGGTCTTTAACCTGTACTTTTTTGTTCCCTGACATTCACAGTGAGCATCATCCATCACTTTGCATGGATTTCAACAGACTTTAATTGGATATTAATATCCTCTCTCTTATCAAAGCCTCCAGTGTGCTGAGTGAGTTACCTATGGTTGATCAGTCCTTCTTTGCTGCCACTATGTGCAGTTATGATCACAGGATCATTCACTCTCTCTTCTTAGGTATCAATAGCATGAGTTCACCACTAGGGAGCTTCCACAGGATTACATACTTCTTTATTAGCCATTTTTGTGTATTCTTCTGAAAGGGTATTTACATTTCCCCTTCTTGCTACATCACCAATCCCTGTAACATCTGAAGTAAATTCAGTTGATCAAATTCCTTTCCCTGGGTCTTGTTGTTTTGCAACTCAAGGCTGTCTGGTACCCCTACTGTAATATTTTCTTATAAATATCTGTTGTTTATGTCTTGGGGTATACTTTATCATGTGGTGACATATAACTTCATCATCAATTCCAATAGTTTATTCAACTCAAAAATAAACTAACTTAACAGAAACTAAAAGCAACTGCTGCTGTCACAAGTCACAAGTACCATTTTTGTTGGTGATACTGCCAGAATAGATAAGCCTGCCATTCACGCCCACATACTTCTGTGCATTTCTTTAACATTGGGCTAATAAGGTTTTCTGGCAAAGCCACCTCAACTGACCTCTTCTTTTTATCAACAAAATCAGTAAGGGGTGTCCCAAAGACTTGCTGGCAGCATTTTATATTCCATAAGGCATGCAGTTGGATGGCATTGTAAAATCAGAAGTTAAATACAAAATGTTATAGTTTAAATTAAGAAAGGAAGATTAAGAAAGAAAGAAGTTGGTGTACCCCGATCACTTTTGAGGTGTACATTAATTCCTTCTCAATGAAGACAATAATAGAAGGAACAAGTTATTTAATAGGAAGGATGGAGGGTTGCTATCCTACATTGAATACTCATAAAAATAGCTGGCTTTACTTATCTAGTAAATTTGAAAACTTAAACTTCTGGAAAGGATGCGTTTTGTGTATGTGCGTGCATGTGTGTGTGTGTGTGTGTGTGTTTCTAATCAATTTTTATTGATTGTGGGAGGAGAGACCAACTATATTTATTATTATTATTACTAAAGTATAGTTGCTTTATAATACTGTGTATCAATTTCTGTGGTACCACAAAGTACACATACACACACATATATAGATATACACACACTCACACATATATTCACATATATATACACATACATACACACACACACATACACCACACGTATACATTCTTGTTATGTTATCTTCTATCATGGTCTATTCGAAGAGACTAGAAGATGTAGTTCCCTGTGCTATCCAGTAGGACTTCATTGCTTATCCGTGAGACCAACTATCTTAGACCATTGTACTACAGTAGAAAGACACTATACTGTTGAGTAATGCAGAACTGAATTTGAATTCTGACACTCCAATTAGCAATTATGTAACTTTGGACAATTTGTATGCCCTTTTAAACTTTAGTTTCCTTAGGAAAAATTTTTGTATAATAACCTAATCCTGAAATTTGTTGTGAGACTCAGCTACACTTAGATGATTTGAGAAAGAGTTAAGCCGATAGACACAGCTGGCATTCAGCAAAAGTTGTTTTTTCTGTCTAGAGTGTGTCCTCTTCCTTCACCATTAATCTTTAATCCCATCGCACAAGCATATTTTTGACAAAACTTTTGTAGCAATTTGGATACCTCCAGTTTACACCCAATCTGTTACTCTGGGTTGACTTGATTCTTACTAGCTGCTTCTACTTACAGTCACCTGATTGTGAGTACATAATGTCATTTGCTAACAGGGTTTAATATAATTCCCCATACACTGCTTTCTTCTCAATTCCAAGTAAAGATATCTCTCTCTCTCTCTATCTCTCACACACTCTCTCTCTCATAGTTTTAGGGCCACACTCATGGCATACGGATGCTCCCAGACTAAGGGTCAAATTGGAGCCATAGCCTGGCCTTCCCAACAGGCACAGCAATTCCAGATCCAAGCTGCATCTGCGACCTATGCTGCAGCGTGTGACAATGCCAGATACTTAACACACTGAGCAAGCCCAGAGATTGAGCCCTCATCTTCATGAATAGTAGTTGGGTTCTTAACCCGCTGAGCCACCATGGGAACTCTATAAAGATATCTCTTGATCTGATTTTAATCATGTATAAGGGTAAGAATATCTCTTAAGCTGCCTCTAACAAAGATACATTCTAACACAGATTCTGAGGGAAGACGGAATTAACTTTCCTTCTCTAAGATGGATTGCCTCTAAATCAGACCAGCAGGAAGATGTTTCCCACTTTCTCCTCACCCCGGAAAAAGTGATAGTAAACTTGTTATTACTCATTTATTTATCATATCAGAATTCAAGATGAGTATTTCATCTTTTCCTGTTTTAACTCTCGCTTACTGTGAAGCATTCCTTAAGCAGCCTGTAGTGGTTTGAAGTAAACTTTCCTCATCTTTAAATGGCAAAAAATATTACCTAGTTCTTGTGAGGCTAGAATAAGACAATTGACTAGAACATTATTCAGTGACTATAAAATACTGAATTTTCAGTATTGTTTATGATTATTATAAATTATTATTATAGTACTTTGATATCTCTGTTTATGTAAAAGAAGACAGATACCAGTATAGAACTTGAAAATATTCAAGCTGATGTTTGTATAAAAACAAGCCTATAATAAACAGTAGTGGTACATTAAACTTCAGGGTCACAATAAATTGATGTTTTTAATATATGTGTTATATTAAGTATATATTTATTTACTGAAGTATAAATAAGTGCATTTATATTACCCCTTCACACCATAAAGATTTCAATTCTTTAACAGACTTTTTCTTATTAATTCTTTCAGCATCCTTTGTGAGACATGTAGGCAGTATTATTAAACCTTAAAATTGACTTGCACAGAATGTTTAATAATGAAGTATATGAAAATAAGTGTGTGTCATCAAACAGCAAAAATAAGGAGGGAGAGGTAGAGAGTGCACATGTGCACAGGAGGGAAAGAGAGAGAAATTAAAAAAAGGAATGGAGGAAGGAAGGGAAGGAGGGAGGGAGAAAAGAAGAAAGTAAAGGAAAGAAAAGAAAGAGAAAAAAGAAAAGAAAAAGTATAAAAGACAGTCTAGGAAATAAGAGTTGTGCTTGCCATTTTATTCTTAGAATTTAAGTTGAATTCTAAATAATACATGTAATTTAATCATAAATCATCCCTCTCTGATTATCTGTCATTAGCTTACTATAACCAAATAACTGCCATAGTAGTAGTTGTCTGACACTCAGAGAAGGATGCTATGGATATTCTTCTGAAATGGAGCTTCAATAACATGTTCAGTGGGATTATTCTAGCTGAGCTGATAACACAGGATGATTTTAGAATGTCAGGGTGGAGAGTCCAGAATTAAAACATGTTTTAAAAGGAGGAATAAAAAATGGCTATGTGTATATGTATAATTGAATACTTTGTTGTACAGTAGAAATGATCACATTGTAAATAAACTGTATGGCAATAAAATTTTAACAATGAAAAAATATAACAAAGAGGAATAGATACATTGATAACCCAAATCAAATAATGGAATACTAAAAAATGCCCTTGGTTGAATGCACACATATGCAAACATGTACTTTTTCTATTCCTCAAATATGCTCACTCATCAGTTCATTCCAGAGAAAGCTCGTTGGCTCCTATTATCTGTTTCCCTGCCTGGCATGATCTTCCTGCAGCTTTTATAGAGCTAAATCCTTCTCACCATAAGGTTCAGATGTCCTGTAAGCAACTGCATCCAGTCTTTCTAGTCAGGCCATCTAAAGTTAACAATTTCCAGTATCAAAATATATGCAGAGAAAAGTGACAACAATCCAAAACCTATGGGACACAGCAAAATCAGTAGTGAGTGGGAAATTTACAGTAATATAATGTTATCTCAGGAAACAAGAAAGATCTCAAATAAACAACCTAAACTTTACCTAAAGCATCTAGAGAAGGAAGAACAGAAAAATCCCCCAAATAGTAGAAGAAATCTTAAAAATCAGAACAGGAAAAAATGAAATAGAGATAAAGAAAACATCAGGTAAGATCAATGAAACCAAAAGTTTGTTCTTTGAAAATATCAACAAAATTGACAAACCTTTAGCCAGACTAATCAAGAAAAATAGGGAGATGTTTCAAATCAAAGAAATTGGAAATGAAAAATAAGTTACCAAAATACCAAGAATTATAAGAGACTACTATAAACAACCATAGGCCAGTAAAATAGACAACCTAGAAAAAATGGACACGTTCTTACAAAGGTACAACCTTTCAAGGCTGACCCATGAAAGAAATGAAAAAATGAATAGACCAATCACAAGTACTGAAATTGAAAACGTGATTTAAAAACTTCCAAAAAACAAAAGCCCAGGACCTGATGTCTATACAGGAGATTCTATCAACATTCAGAGAAGAGTTAACACCTATTCTTCTGAAACTCTTTCAAAAAATTGCAGAGGAAGGAACACTCCCAAGCTCATTCTATGAGGCCATCATCACCCTGATACCAAAACCAAAGATACCACAAAAAAAAAAAAAAAAAAAAAAAAAAAAAAAAAAAAAAAAAAAAAAAAAAAAAAAAAAAAAAAAAAAAAAAAAAAAAAAAAAAAAAAAAAAAAAAAAAAAAAAAAAAAAAAAAAAAAAAAAAAAAAAGAGAGAGAGAGAGAGAGGGAGAGAGAGAGAAAGAAAATTATGGGTCTATCATTAATGAACATAGATGCAAAAATCCTGAACACAGTATTAACAAATCAAACCCAAGTATATATTAAAAGGATCATACACATGACCCAGTGAATTTATCTCAGGGATTCAGGGATTCCACAAATGCTGAAAATCAGTCAGTGTGATACACCACATCAACAAACTGAAGAATAAAAGCCATGTGAACATTTCAATAGATGCAGAAAAAGCTCTTGACAAAATTCAAGACTCATTTCTGATAAAAATAAAACATACAGTGGGAACAGAGTGCACCTACCTCAACAAAATAAAAACCGTATATGATAAACCCACAGCTAATATAATTCTCAATGATGAAAAACTGAAAGCATTTCCATTAAGATAAGGACCTATACAATGCTATCCACTTTCACCGCTGTTATTCCACACAGTTTTGGAAGTCCTAGCCATGGAAATAAGAAAAATAGATAAATTGGAAAAGAAGAAGTAAAATCATCGTTATTTGTAGATGATAAGATACTATACCTAGGAAATCCTAAAGACACTACCAGAAAACTGTTAGAGCTCATCAACAAATTTGGGAAAGTTGCAGGATACAAAACTAATACACAGAAATTGATTGTATTTCTATATACTAACAATGAAAGATCAGAAAGAAAAATGAGGGAAACCATCCCATTTACCATCATATCAAAAAGAATAACCTAGGAATTAGCCTACCTAAAGAGACAAAAGACCTGTCTCTGAAAATTCTGAAAATTATAAGACACTGTAGGAAGAAATCAAAGATTACACAATCAAATGGAAAGATATACAATAATCTTGGATTGGAATAATCAATATTGTCAAAATTACTACCCAAGACAATCCACAGATTTGATACATTCCCTATCAAATCACCAATGACATTCTTCACAAAACTAGGAAAAAATATTTTAAAATTTGTTTGTAAACACAAAAGGCCCTGAAAATCAAATAAATACTGAAAAAGAAAACTGGAGGAATCAGGCTTCCTGACTTTAGACTATATTACAAAGCTACAGTAATCAAAACAGTATGATACTGGCACAAAAACAGAAATATAGATCAGGGGAACAAAATATAAAGCCCAGAAATAAACCTAAGCAACTATAGTCAACTAATCTATTACAAAGGAGACAAGAACTTACAGTGGAGGCCAAGTGATGCTGGGGAAACTAGACAGCTACCTGTAAAAGAATGAAATTAGAACATTCTCTAACACTATATACAAAAAATAAACTCAGAATGAATGAAGGCCTAAATGTAAGGCCAGATACTATAAAACTCCTAGAGGAAAATATAGGCAGAACACCTTGACATAAATCACAGCAATGTCTTTCATCTACGTCTTAGAATAATGACAATAAAAACAAAAATAAACCAATAGGACCTAAATAAACTCTAAAGCATTTTCACAGCAAAGGAAGCCATTAAAA
>PVHT021183726.1:19008304-19010804 GCA_004024745.2 Catagonus wagneri | reverse complement strand
CATCTATTCCCAGTGAATTAAGTCTATTTGTTCACTCCTTAGAAACCTGCCCAAGCTACTAGCCATCAAACAGTCAATCGTTTGATACCTCACAATTGAGTTTGGATTATAATGATTTTCAAAGCAGGTGATCATTATAATCACTTAAATTTATATAAGGACTTCTAAGGACTCATGCAATAATAGAATCACATAGGGTAAATCATATTTTAACCTCAACCCCTCATTTTTAATCAGAAAGATTGTGTGCAGTCATTCCTCTGCTTCTAAGATCCTAATGAGGCAAATAACTGTAGAGAAGCACCCAGAAAACCAGTAAGATGGTCATAAATGAAAATGGCATCATCAATATCATTGTGCTTATTCAGTCACCAAACGCATGGCTGATCTAGCTTTGATTCCAGGTCTTCATGTCTAATTTATGAAAACTGTCATAAGAAGTGTTTCAGCTTGAAGTTTAACGATATTAGATACTAACGAAGCCATGAAGAATAGGTTTGGATGAAAGCATATTTTTGGAAAGTTCAAATACTAGAAATATCCAGACTCAAATAATAATCCTTGAATTCTCTTTGAGAACAGAAAGGTAAGATAATAATTTTAATTAAGCTATTTTTAATACAGTATATTTGATTTACAATGTTGTACCAATTTCTGCTGTACACAAAAGAAGATCCACATTTTTTTCTCATATTATCTTCCATCGTGTTCTATCCCAAGAGACTGGATATACTTCCCTGTGCTATATACAGTAGGACCTCAAATGAGGGCTTAATACAATTCATTAATAACACTCTGCTGTGTTATTCCACATTCCTTTTTTTATTCAATCTTAATAAACATGAAGAAGTAAATGTTTTCATTTCAATACCAGAGGGGAGGAAACTGAGCTCTAGAGTTAACAGAACGTATTCAGTATCACGCAGTTAATAAAGGGCCCCTTCATAGTAGGATCCAGTGCTCATTTGATGAACCTTGTCAGTCACGAACATGTGGTATGTGTCGGAGCTGAGTACATAAAACTTACAAGTCTAAAAATGAGCTGCAAACATCATGAATATACTGCTCAGAGAGCAGGCAGGCCCATTTAGGGACTTTCAACCAGCACACCATGATTGTTCCTTAATCTCTTCTTCCCCCCACCAGATATAATTTCTGGACCTCAGTAACCATGGTGTCTGAAACAAATAGATGATTCAGCTCTTCTTCATTGCTTTACTGCCACCTATACTGAACCATATATTGTCTCTGAAAACCCAACTAAAAGAAATTCTGCTTGTTTCTCAGGCTGGCACTCTTGAGATCAAGGTTGAGATACCAGGCTTGAGATCCATTCGGTTTTAGCTCAGAGCATGAACAAAAGCATGACAAGGGATTGTTAAACAAACAAAAAAAAAAGTTCTTGAGTCATTTTTTTAAGGTCTCTACAAATTAGGCTATACTAATTGGCAAAATTACTAAATGTGTTTTTGACAGAGCTGAGTTTATATCCTATTTCCAAATTATAAACAGAAAACCGAAGGTAAGTAAGTTGCCAAAGTTTCTATAATAAGGGAGGGATGGTGGAGGAACACAGTAAAAAAGATTGACTATCTGGATTCTAGGTCAAATGCTTCCTCTAATAGCTTGTGACCTCAAGTAAGTACTTTACTTGTTGAGAACTCAGCTTCTTCGGAAGGAAAGGAAAGGACAGAACTAAATGATGTATAAAATCTCATTAAATTCTATAGTTCACTCTGTAAGTCTATTGTAGGTTTGGTTACAGTGTATCTGGAGAGAGAATGAACTTTTTTTTAAAGAAAATTTTGAATTCACAAGACATGCTTCTTTTAAAATGCTGAGCACAATTTTAGATCACAAAAATAATCCCTGTTGGATCATTAACCTCTGAGGAAGTTAGAAACTACCTTCTAAACGTGTTTTGTCTGAGAATATATAGGAAAATGTTAGGGTTCTTCATAGGTAGTAATTGAGGACACCATTGAGAATAGTGGCAATGCAATTACTAGCATTGTTCTATAGATGGGAGGTGTGCTGTGGCTGGAAACAATGCAATCATAAAACTAAGCAGTAGTAGAGATGGAGGTGATCATGTGGTATTAATAGCAGCAGAAATAGCAGCTGCAATGGTGTCAGTAGACGGCTAATAACACAACCTGACCTTTAACTCCTAGGTATAAACACTACTACCATGAATATCAGACAAAGTCTCTGCATCTGAGCAAGGAAAATATCACCTTTTCCCTCAAACTATATGCCAGACAAACTCTGCAGACCTGAATGTGTGTTCTTATTCTTGGAATAGATAGCTGAAGAGAGGTTATCTACTTAATTTTTTTTTCAAAAAAGCTGTTCTAAAGATGTTAAAATAGTTTCAGAGAATATAGAATAGCAAAGAAAAAGCACTCAATACTCTTAACTGAATGTATGCATTCATATGTATTCTACTTATATAAAACATAATATATATATGAGAAAAAGAAATTGTTGTAGAGTGTTT
>PVHT021183726.1:18955381-19007304 GCA_004024745.2 Catagonus wagneri | reverse complement strand
TGTTTCTAAATTTTTATGATATATAGATATATAGATACATATATACATATTATGTTTATCATCTGGGGAAAAAAAAAGCCACGAATAAAACAAGAAAATCTGCTTAAGGAGTTCCCTTCGTAGCTCGGTGGTAATGAACCCGACTAGTGGCCATAAGGATGCAGTTTTGATCCCTGGCTTAGCTCAGTGGGTTAAGGGATCTGGCGTTGCTGTGAGCTGTGGTGTAGGTCACAGATGTAGCTCAGATCTGATGTTTATGTGGCTGTGGCATAGGCCGGTGGCTACAGCTCTGATTCAATCCCTAGCCTGGGAACTTCCATATGCCACAGGTGTGGCCCTAAAAAGACAAAAAAAAAAAAAAAAGATGGAAAATCTACTTAAGATTGAATGTGCCATTTCAAGGACATGGAAGCAATGAAAAACCCACTGCACAGGAGCAGAGCTGGCCTTGTCACTTTGCAGTAGGTCTATTAGTTTGAAGCTGATGTGGACATAGACAAAAGCTTTCAATAGGTGAGAGGAAAATTGCGGTGTATGTCTTCGTTAACAGAGAAAACACTTAAGACTGATACCCGACATGAAGAACTATCCCTTACCAGGGCCTTATGCTATTTTTGCATGTTGCATGGTTTCTTTTTTAGCCCTGTGGATCCATGAAAGCAACTATTTTATTCATGCATCCCTTTTTCAGTGTCCTGGAAACTGGTTTTACAGAAGTGTTCTATAATAAAGATTTTTGTGTGAAAGAAGAGTTGTGGTTTGACTTCCCAGCAGGGATATATATTTTTTAATCTATAGGAAATCTTTTACTTCTAGAAATTGTTAGGTGGCCAGGTGTAATATCAATGGCCGTAACCAAATTCAGCCATCTAGATTTGCAAAGTGATCCCAGACACAATCATAAAGTCATAAAGCATAAAGCCTGCTATGTTCCAGACTTGGATATTATGTAAGGCTAAGCAGGATATCCACAACTGACACTCCTATTTCACACTGAACTAAAAAATGTGAAAATCTGAAAGAAGTTCTGTATTACTAAGAAGATGTTGCTCAATAAAACAGTAATTCAGATCTATATTTGACTTTTGTACGTATTATTCAGGGCTATTGGATTGGAGTTTGCTTTATGGGACATAAGAACTCCCTACACTAGTAGAATAAAGTTGCCTAAGTTGGCAGCTTATATATAAAATAGAACACTAGAATGCAGCAAAATAAATATTTGGACAGCCCCTAAGGAAGAATTATGCACTCTATAAAAAGGATTTTTTTTAAAAGTCCCCAAAACTAAAAGGCCTATTTGTAGAAGCAAGTGACTACATCATTGTTGAAGATGTAGTCAGGTGTAAGAGGCTGTGAAACTAGCTCATGGAAAATGCATTCTGCTGTTTCTACATAGCTTTGTCCTAATCAGTGGAATTAGGACAAGAGGTAGAAGCAACCTAGTGGGGGAATTAGATTTAAAAATTGCATGTGCTCCTTAACACGTTAAACATATGCATGCCATGGAATCTAGTCATAGTACTACTAGGTCTTTACCCAAGAGAAGTAAAGCATATAGTGTATGTAAAATACTTGTACATAACTCTTCAGAGCAGCTTGTTTTGCAATTGTCAGGTAGTAGAAATGATTCAGATAGTCATCAACATGGGAGTGACATCACAAACTTATATGGCCATTCAATGGCATATTACTCAATTAGAAAAAGGAATGGATGGAGTTCCCGCTGGGGTGCAACAGGATTGGCGGCATCTCTGTAGTGCCAGGGTGTAGGTTCCATCCCAGAACAGTGGGTTGCTGCAGCAGCATGGGTTGCAACTGTGACTCTGATCTGACCCTGGCCCAGGAACTACATATGCTGTAGTCCAGTCAAAAAAGAAAAAGGAAAAGAAAGAAAAAAGCATTCCTTGAAGGATCTCAAAATAATTGTGCTGAGTGAAGGAAGCCAAATAAGAGTATGGATTTTATGAGTCTATGTATACATCACTCTAGAAATTGCAGATCAATCTAAAGTAACAAACCAGAGAGGACTGTGGGACCAATTGAAGTCTGCAATAAGGAGTGATTAGATTACAAAGGGTCATAAGTAAGTTTCAGAGTTTGAAGTATATATTCCTTATCTTGATTGTGGTGATAGCTTCAGGGTTAAATATGTATGTCTATAAAACATATCAAAATTTATGCTTTAATATGCACATTTTATTAAAAATCAATAAAACATCAACAATGCTGTCAGAATTTGCATCTAAGTATTCAAATGCCTATCTAGACATATACTACATAAAGTAAAAATTGCTTGCTTAGTCCAAGACTATGATTGCATCAGAGACCAGGCAATGTGAAGCTCTATTGAATATGTACATGAAGAAGTAATATTGCAAATTAAGTTTTAATCAGTTAATATCTTTCTTTTTTGCTCTTTTATAAAATAGATTTCAATGTCTAGTAAGGGGGTGCATATTTAATAAAAATTTTAAATTTTTGTTATCAATGTTAAATATTCAGTTCACAGACACCTTATCCAGGGTCATTTCTAGGGTTGCTTAGAAATAAGAAACAAAGCTTATGTAAGAATAATACCAACTGCAGGATTTTAAGCATAGACTCTGAATGATAAAAAACTGCTGATAAGAATGGTAAGATATTATAACAGCAAGGTGATTTTCCTATCATTTAACTGTGTTTATAAAATATCAAACTAAGCTTTATACTTTTTTTTTACTTTATTCAAGGTAATGGTTTACAAAAATAACTTTTGTAGTAAAATTCCTTTATTAAATGAGTGTACCGAATGCTAATATTAACAATACAGAAGGGCAGTATGCAATGACTCTGACTAAAGCACAAAGCAGTGAAGAAGGGGTATGTGTGCACGCATACTCCCACATCCATGCCCACAAGCACACATGAGTGGCACAAAGCCTGGGGAGTCAGGCCTCCCCTTTGCCCATCTTTTAATGCAGTCTGGAGAATAGTTCTACTCACATTTACCATTCAAAAATCATAGCTTAGGTACCACTACGGTTTTGCTTTAGAGAGTCTAACCCCCCACGTTTAGCCTCACAGAATTAAAGATAAATAATTATATACCTTCATTTCCTCTTGTATATGATTAATGTGACTATATATTTTTAGCTCATTAAAAAATACAACAGTAAAATAAAACAGCAATGACAAATATTCACTACAATAAATACGGGGGTATCTATTGTACTTCTTCTACTTTACTCATGTATTTCTCCCTCTGAATTTATATGGGAGTAGTCTTATATGACACCAGGCTCATGTTGCACATGTGTAGATAAAAATATCACTTTCAAAAACCTACTCAGGCTGTCTCTGAATGGACAATATTCAAGTATCACGTATTTATAAGCTATATGTTAAATAAAACTAAAAATAGCATATGTTATATATAAAACCAATAATTCTTTCTATAGCCTGATGAAAATAAATCCTAAGTCCTCTTCAGCAGAATTTTTCTTACTTTTCAACTCTCGACTTTTATTCTTTTTTGTCTTTTTAGGGCCACAGTGCAGCATATAGAAGTTTCCAGACTAAGGGTCAAATAAGGGCTGTAGTTGCCGGCCTATGCCCCAGCCACAGCAACATGGGATCCAAGCCATCTTCAACCTACCTCACAGTGCTTGGCAATGCTGGATCCTCTAACCCACTGAGCAAGGTCAGGGATGGAATCTGCATCCTCATGGATACTAGTTGGGCTCTTGAGCCACAACAGGAACTTCTCACCTTTTATTCTTATCTTTCCACATATTTCAAGTAATTTAGCATGACAGTCTTTTTTTTTTTTTAAGACAGTTCTGTCTTAAAAACTTTTACCTGCAGATCCTATCCCCTACCCAGAAACCAGAAATAACCTTTGGTCTCTGGAAAGGAGAAATCATTTTCAAAATAGTTTTACAGTGAGAGAGAAGATATACTTTAGAACAGGATCCCTGTTATCAATATGGCAAGAAGAAAAAGTATGCATGTTCTATCTGAGAGAATTTGCCAGGTTTAATTTAATTATACACAATGATTGTGGGGGTTGTGTGTGAGTGTGTGTCTGGTGTGTGTGTGTGTGTGTGTGTGTGTGTGTGTGTGATAAAATTTAAAAGGAAAAATTTGAGATACAGATTCTATTCAGAAGATATTTATGGGTTACTATGTATGAAGTGCAGTAGAGTGAGGTGCTATGGGACTGCTATAAACTGAATGAGGTCACCATCTTCATGAAACTAAGGCAATATCACCTAAATTCTGTGTACTGTGTTTTAGTCAAATTTTCATGACTATTGAAATACATTATTCCCATTATCCTATCAACATACACATTTGCACAGTGGAAAAACTTTGATTCATACAAAATGTCCTGCTTGATTGTTTTTGTTAGACGGTACTGAGATGGCCAGGACCTGGGACCCTTTGCTGCATGGGTTGCAATGCTTGCATGTGGACAAACATCTCAAACAACAAAATACAAAGAAACTATAAAGGACTAAAAATCACTGCGTACATGTGCAGTTGGGGCAAATTATTGGCAAGAAGATACAAAAATCCTAAAAATCCAACTGCCACTTCCGAAGAGCCAAGAGCAAAAGCAGAGTGTTGGAAGCAAAAGCAGGGTACTACACATGCCCCCTGCACACAACATCACCAAAGGAGTGGGCAGACTACCTAAGTCACCCCTCTGGCCCGACCCCTGGACCTCCCCCCCTACCTTCTCCCCATAAAAGGAACTAGATTGCAACCCCCTATGAGTGAACAAGCAAGGAAACCTGCTGTTTGTTGTTGCTTTTCCCCCACAGCACCCCCTGCAGTCGGGGTCCCCATAAAACCCTGCCTATATTTCCTGTCTGGCTTATCAACTTCTATTGATTAAGAAAGCCAAGAGCCCCAGGATAGTAACACTACAAGCAGCCACTTATTACACGCTCACTAATATTTACAGGTTGCTTCCTGCTAAAGTGAACTGTGCAGTGCCCTGCAAGATTTTCCATGATCTTATGGACAGGATACTTTTTTTCCTTCTAAATACAGTTTTCACTTTAGAGTTCAACTCTGATACTTTGTATAATTAAAATAATTATTTAGGTATTATATTTTAAACTGAGTGAGGATTAAGTGCAGTATTTGGGGTCAAGAAGTCAGAAAAACTAGGTTCTCATCTTCACTTGTCATTCATTCATTCACATTCTCATTAAATAAGTAATTCATTAAAATGTCTGTACCAATTGCCTCATCTATTAGGATAATATGTATATATTCTGTGACCCTGGAAAGTTATTTAGTACTGGGCTTCATATACTATAGATAGCTGCCCTCGCTTCTTCATTTTCTACATTTTACCTCATCATCTTTGAGATGTTTTATGGTCAACTCAGATGAGGACTACAGATTCAACTCTCTATACATAATGCAAAACATTATTTTCATTTTTATGTGAAACGAGTTTTATAAAGCCACTTTCAGGGAACATAGTAGGTTTTCACTAAAACTTTCTCCTTCTTATCTCTATCCTGAGAGGCAGTATTGGAAATAAATTAAAAAATAAGAACTTGCACACTGGAATGAACATGAATAAATAAATTCCAGGCCTGATACACACCACAGGTTAGTTGTGGGCACTAGAAGAGTCTATCAGACCCCTTCAATTTTTTTTTCTTTGCTTTCTAGGGCGGCACCTACAGCATATGGAAGTTCCCAGCGAGGGATTGAAATAGAGCTGCAGCTGCCAGGCTACACCACAGCCACAGCAACACCAGATCCCAGCTGTGTCTGCAACTTACATCACGGCTCATGGCAACACTGGATCCCTGACCCACAGGTCAAGGTCAGGAATTGAATCCGCATCCTCATGGATACTAGTCAGGTTTGTTATCACTGAGTCACAACGGGAACTCCCTCAAACTCATTCAGTTTCAATGTACCTATCTTATAAGGCTATAATAAGAAATATATGAGGAAGTAATATGAAGTACTCAAAATAGTGTCAAGAAGACAATAAACACAAATAAATACTAGCTATCATGCCATTCTAACTTTTGTCAAGAAATATAGCTATTATGTCTAACTAATATTGTGTTGAAATGCTAAATAAAGAATATTAGATTGGAAGTTAGAAGATTTATCCTGGCTCAATCACTTACTGACTAGATAATATCAATCATGTTATTTTTAACCACTAGAGTCTAAATCCTTTATTCTACAAAATGGAATTCATTTTATCTGAAAGACTTGAAAGTCTAAATGAGTAAAGTATAATAAATTATTCAAGTATGTTATAAATATCAGAGGACAGTTGTGAATATTATTAAAATATTTTTAAGTTGCATCACATTCTATGTTCACTCACAGTTTATTAGATAATTGAAAACACTCAGAAGAACCAACTTGTAAAGAAAATAAGTTGGGCTCAGACTGAGAACATTTGAGATAATTAAAAAAAAAAGATAGCTTCTCTTTAAAAGGCATATTGAAGGTGAAAAAAGACTCCAGAGAGGGCAAGAAAGCAACAGAGCCCTGAAATGATGTGAGAAGTAGTTCAGAATAGGAGGAATTGCAACCTACACATGATCACCTAATACAAATGGAAGTATGCAACTGAAACTGTGAAAATAGCCCAAATGAAAAGGCCAATAGTTTTCATACATTTTGTTCTCTCTATGGAGTACATTTTCCATATCAGATCTAACTCAGATATCACATATAGGACATGACAGGCAGACATGATTTATTGAGGTGAGAAAACAGAAACCCTGACCACTAATGTCCTCTCTTTCACCAGCACAGAGGCCCCAGATCTGTTTCTTTGGAAGACTCAGTAAAACACAGTAGTTCAAGAAGTAGAGGTCAACAGTTAAAAGTCCATCAGTTTTCTTAATCGAACAAAGATTTTTATTAGCCTTTGGTCTAATTTTGGTAATTCATAGTTAAATGGTGGAAATTAAAAATCACTAAATATTACTGCTTATACATCTCTACGCCTAACTTAAAACACAGCTAGTTGCACCTAGACAGAGGGACCTATTTCTTTCAGCTCTCTCTGACTTTAAAACAAAAACCTTCAAAGCTTTTTGATTATACATCTTCTTCAGTATTACCTCAGTTTAATTTTTATGCAACACACATATATATGTACAAACATATATATATAGTTACATTACATAGATTAGCTTAATATGACCATTACGTTGCATTTCAGAAGAAATTATATTCTTGGAATGATAATGTGAAAAAATAGTGGAAATTTAATAACTCTGAAACATTTACCTTACAAAAACCATTGAAACTGTACTACAAAGGATTTGCATGGTCATTCTCCATCCATTTCCAACTAGAATCTAGTATATGTTACAGTTTTTTAATTAACCACATAAACATTATTGACTTCAATATTTATGTTGCAAAATTTCCCATGAATGAGACAAAGAATTGATTTTAAATACGGTACTATCTTTCTTTCTGTGCCAATAACCTAAATCCAATTTTTATTCCAGTCAGAGCATCTGCTCTGTATGGCATATCTCCAAGGAGTTCCAATTCTTCTAAATGACTACTGGCATTTAAAAAGCCAAGAACAGAAACAAAGTGTGCTCACTGTAGCTAAGGCATCACTGTTCCAAGTCCTTTTAGTGAATGGAAATAGAAAATTATTTTTGAAGATCATGACCCCATACTCATAAATACAGCAATACACCTCGACACACACAAATAACATGACAAATTGGAATATACTCCAGGAATTCTTAAATATTCTGACATTAGGAATTATAATAACATAATTCACCATATTTCTAGATATAGAAGTAAAAAAAAAAAAATGATTTCTCCAGATACTGAAAAGCCTTTGACAAAATTCAATCACTTTTCCTAATTAAGGCATTCAAAAAAATACAAAGTAAAGCTACTTCTTTAATATGCTACATCTGCTATAGCTCTCAAATTGGCATACAGGTTAAAAATGCCACAGGTATTCCCACTAAAATTAAGAACAAGGTGAACTGCCAATTGTCTCTACCATTTAAGTGAGAAAATAATCACAATTGCTTGGGAAGATTAGGAATAAACATTTTCTCTTCACAAGTAATATGATGTTATAAATGAAAACCAAAGAGACTCAAATAATACCTAATCAACAAAATAAAATAAGTCATGTATTTCTAATATTCAAAGACCTTATAAGCTGTCCTCAGTATAAGAAAAAAGCAGAATATGGCATTGTCACTGTGGCACAGCAGGTTAAGGATTTGCCAGTCACTGCAACAACCTTGGGTGGTAGCTACTGTGGTGTGAGTTTGATCCTTGGCTCGGGAATTTCCACATGCCATGGGCGAGGCTAAAAAAAAAGGAAAAAGGGGGGAAAAAAGCAGAACTGAAAACAACACATTTTCCTAGGCTCATCAGAAAATTGAGGTCACAGGACAAACTTCTACTCCAAAACCCAAAAAGATCCGGTAAACAACATGAAGAGAAACTCAACTAAGAAAAGCTTACCTGGAGCAGAGCTGCAGGAGTTGTAACCAGTAGAAACAGTTTCATGTAACTTTTATCAGTTGCTGAAGACTGAGGAAGGATTACCATGAAAATGAGAAATTCCTGGGAGTCACAGCCTTAAGGGGCCCCATACACTTTTAAGAGCATTACCTCCAAAAACTCTACCTGGTTCTTACGGTGAAACTTTAAGGGGGGAAAAAAAGAAAACTCAGGTCTTCAGTTGGAGAGGGAGAAGAAAAAACGTTTTGAAGTATTCCTAGAGAATCTGTTATGTGCTTTCTCTCTCCAGTTCTTTATCCAACTTGGGAGAAGGGAAGTTACTGAACTGTGCCTACCTCTAGATTTCCTGGATCACCTGGTGTGGAGTCAGGAATAAGAAACACTTATGAAGCTCACTTCCCAGGTACAGGCTCAGATTTAAGCACTCCCATACCACTAAATTAAAATAAAGCCTTCATATAATAACAGTGGATCACAGATCAGAGTACTGCAAAGGGCAGAGTCTAGTAAGAAAGAGTTTTTAGGGAAACCCAATGACAACTAAGACAAAAAAGGGAAAACAGAGAAAACAAGGTGCCGGCATCAAAACTGCATCAAATGATAAACACAGCAAACTTCTCGGAAGATGAGAAAAAAAAAAAACTCACATTAAATACCCATTTTCTTCAATTCCTAAACCCATGTCAAGCTTTCAATAGAAAATTATGAAGCACAAAAAAAAAAGGCAAACCAAAAACAAAACCTGAAAAGACAAAGCAAGTGTCAAAACCAGATTCATATATGACAGGATTTAAAAAAATAACTAATCTGGGAGTTTCCTTCATGGCTCAGTGGTTAACATATCCGACTAAGAACCATGAGGTTGTGGGTTCGATCCCTGGCCTTGCTCAGTGGGTTAAGGATCTGGCATTGCTGTGAGCTGTGGTGTAGGTTGCAGACACGGCTCGGATCCCCCGTTGCTGTAGCTGTGGTGAAAGCTGGCAGCTACAGCTCCTGTTAGACCCTTAACCTGGGAATCTGCAGATGCCACAGGTGCAGCTCTAGATAAAGGCATAAAGACAAAAAAAATAAAAATTAAAAAAAATAAAAAACAACTACTCTGGAGTTCCCATTGTGTCTCAGTGGGTTAAGAACCAAGCACAGTGTCTGTGAGAATGTGAGCTCTATCCCTGGCCTTCCTTAGTGGGTTAAGGATCCAGTGTTGCTGCAATAGGTGGCATAGGTCACAGATGTGGCTTGGATCCTGTTTTGCTGTGGCTGTGTCATAGGCCGGCAGCTGCAGCTCCTATTCAGCCGCTAGCCTGGGACTTCCATATGCCACAGGTGTGGCCCTAAAAATAAAATAAATAAATAAATACTTAAAAAAAACAACTATTCTAATCTAAAAAGTAAGAGGTGTAAGAACTGATGGATAATATAAGCAGAGAGATGAAAACTAAGGAAGAATGAAAAGAAAATGAAAAAATCCAAAACAACAAAAATGAAGCATTCCCGTGATGGGCTCATCAGCAGATTAGACACAGCTGAAGTAAGAATCAAATGTGCTTGAAATTATATACAAAGAAACTTGCCAAATCAAAATGCAAAGAGAAAAAAATATAGAGAAACAGCATAAAACATCCAAGAACTGTGGAATAATCACAAAAAGTGTAATAAACAGATAATTAGAGAAAGAGAGGAAAGAGAAAACAGAGCGGTGGCAATGGCTGGGAATTTTCAATAATTAATGTCAGAGCAAACCAAAAATCTTAGGGAACATTACACAGGATAAATAGTAAACAGCTAAACCTAGGCATGTCATATTCAAATTGTTGGAAATCAAAGGTAAGTAAAACAAGTCTTCAAGAAGTTAAGTGAATGCAACTCTTTATCTATAGAAGAAAAAATGATAAGAATTTCAAGTTACTTCTTCCCAGAAATCATGTAAGAGGAAAGTGAAACATGTATTTATTAAAATAAAAATTAAACAAACAAAAAATCCCGCTAACCCAGAATGTTACACGTAGAAAAAGTATCCTTTGAAAATGAAGAAGAAATAAAGGTTTTTACGGAAAAACAGAACAGGGTACTCATTACCGGCAAATCTGCCATTTGAGAAATGTTAAAGTAATTTTTTCAAGGAGAAGGGAAATGATATTTATTTGAAACTTGGGTCTAAATAAAGAAAAAATAAAGAATAGGGTAGCATAAAAATGAAGTTTACAGTGGAGAAACCACAACTTCAGCCAGGAGAAAATGCCAGCATCAACAGGGATTCATAATGTTGATAGTATGGACCCTAGAAATGATGTGATGAAAACAGCAATTTATCCCTGCATTCTTCCTCCTAAAATCAAATAACCCCAGCATAATCATAAAGCCTCAGAAAAATTCCAACAAAGGGGCATCCTACAAGATACCTGATCAGTATTCCTTAAAACTGTCAAGATTCTCTAAAACAAAGAAAGTCTGAAAATGTAAGAGCCATGAGGAGCCTAAGGAGACATGACCACTAAATGTAATGTGTTATCTGGGATATAATACTGAAACAGGAAAAAAAAAGGCAAGGTAAAACTTAGGAAATTTGAATGAAGTGTAGACTTTAATTAATAATAATGTAGCAATATTTGTGGCTGTGCTGTGGAATAGGCCGGCAGCTACAGCCCCAATTCAGCCCCTAGCCTGGGAACCTCCATATGCCACAGGTGTGGCCCTAAAAAGATAAAAGACCAAAAAAAAAAGTAGCAATATTCATTTAGTCGTTTTAACAAAAACATGACATTAATATATTAATAATAAGGGAAACTGGGTATGAGCTATATGGGAAATCTTGAGGCAGAGAAAATAACAGTAAGTTTATTTAGGATAATTCTTTATGTATTTCATCCATTTAGTTATAAAAGGGCTTTATTTCCAGGACTTATATACAATGATCAAACATTTGGGTTTTTTTTTGGTCTTTTTTTTAGGGCCACACCCACAGCATATGGAAGTTTCCCGCCTAGGGGTCAAATCAGAGCTATAGTTACTGGCCTACACAACAGCCACAGCAACTCAGGATCCAAGCCATGTTTGCAACCTACACCGCAGCCCATGGCAGTGCAAGATCCTTAACCCACTGAGTCCAGGGATCGAACATGTATCCTCATGGATACCAGTTGGGCAGTAGTAAGCCACAAAGGGAACTCCAAACATTTGGTTCTTTACATATTACTCTCTCTCTCTCAATGAAAGTAATTTAAAATGAATCTTCATTTATTTATAATTTACGATTTCTACCAAATGACCAGAAAAGCCAAAGTTTCCCCCAGGCTTTCTGGGCAGATTGTTTTCCTCTGCCCTGTGTGATCTTCTCCCTCCTGACTGAAAGGAAGAAATTCTAAAATCTAACAGATTAGCAATGAAATCTTCTACACCATTTCCTGAGATTTGTCTTAGATTTATGGCCATACACTTAAAGATATCACGATGCAGAAAAGCTGGGCAAGAAATAAAAGTGTATTTTCCCCTTTCTTACTTCAGTGGAGTACAATTTCCATTTATTCACACTGTATTTCCTCACACAATATGTTCTTCAGACCAAAGGCTATAAATCTTAAAATATTTATAGGCAAGGCTACCCCTGATGCCATTTACACCTTGCTGGCATTTTGTTCCAGTTCCTGGAGCCAGTCATATCTCATATGAATTGTGTACAGCATGTACTGACGTAGATTTTCCTCTGAAATGAAAATTCCTGCTATAATCGAGAAGGACCCTGTGGGGCTTTCCCAGAATAGACCCTCACCCATGTCCTCCATCTGCCTTTTGTCTGGAAAAAAAAAAAAAACTTAGTCAAAGAATAAATTTAATCAGAGAAGTAAGAAAATGCAGAAAGAAAGGAAAACGGTCAAGCAAGACAAAATAATAATTGTTTAGCCATTCAACAAAGTTTTAGTTCTTCCTCAAGGACTGTAGATAATACTCTGAGCCATGGCCTTGGAAATTTTTACAGATATGAAACTCTCACCAGTTGGACAAGTTAAGTGTATGCTACCCACAAGGAGGTTGAACCCAGACTGGTTGAAAGTAAATAAAACAAACTGATGGTGTTGACTCCCAATTAACTCACCATCAACCAATCAAAAGAATGTCCATGAGCTTATCAAGGCCTCCTCCTGGAACCATTACTATAAGACTCTCACTTCCCCCCACCCAGTGAAACACAGTTTTAGGGCACTAGCCTGCTGTGCCCCCCACCCCCTTTGCATGGCAAAGCAATAAAGCTCTTCTTTTCTACTTCACTCAAAATTCAGTCTCTACGTTTCCATTCAGCACCACTGAACAGAGGCTGAATTACAACAACACTACTTTGACTGTCTCAGTTCAATTTATTATTAACATCACAAACGTGCCAACGAATTAAAAGAAAGTCTGTCTATAAGTGATCGGAGTTTACCCAACTTTAGGTTTTCCAGGTTTTATGTTAGTTTTAAATTTTGACAATGAAAGATTCCCCCCTTTTTCCTATCTATGCTTCTATAAAGTATATTTAAAACAATTATATTACAATATTTCTCATACTGTAATAGAGAAGCATAATGGTCCTTCTCAATGTTGTCGCATATTCGGTAAGCAAAGTGTATGGAGAGACACTGCAAGCATCTCACAGCTCTAGGTGCAGCACCACCAGCCTTGAGTCATCCTTGAGTTGATATTGGATCAGACAAGGATGGGATATCCTGGGCTGAACTCTGGGAAAGAGGTTTCATCTTCTTCCTGCTCTTTTTTCATAGTAATTTAGTAAGGGACCTAGTCATTTAGTGAAGGTGAAAGGAGCATGTTGCAATAGGGCATTTTGTGGTTCTGAAAGGAGCCTTATTAGTGAATACAAGGATCCTGCAATTACATTATGCATGTCCGGATGTTTCATAACAATCGTTAAAGTACTGACGGCCTTTGGGAGAAGCTGATGTTCTGAGCAGTTGCTCCTTTGTGAACAGAATACAGACAGATATTCCAGCTCCCTCAGTGACAGGCAACACAGAGACCCTTGAAGTTCTAAAGAAAGTGATACTATTTGTTATGCCTCATCTTGCAAATTTTCACACCAAAATCAGAGAGCTAGAAGAGTGTGATTTTTTTTAGTTAATTCCCCTCCTACTTCCAATTATTTCCAGAGAAGTATAGTGAGAACCAATGAACTCTGTCAAGGAAATTTAATTTTTTAGAGACATTTTAAGGGTGTGAATAATCCAAAAGCAAGGCAGAGAATTAATATAAAAATTCAGTTTCCTGACATTTTATAATATTCACAGTGTGCCCTAAGAACAGAGATCTATACCACACTTTCTTTTTTTTAATAAAAAAATTATACAATTTTAAAGGTTAAACTCCATTTACAGTTATTACAAAATATTGGCTGTAGCCCCTATGTTGTAGATACATCCTTGAGCCTATCTTACATCCAATAATTTATGCCTCCCCCTTCCGCCATCCCTGGGCTCCCCCTCCCCCACTGGTAATTGCTAGGCTAGTTTGCTCTCTATATCTGTGTATCTGATCCCTTTTTTAATATTTACTAATTTGTTGTATTTTTTCAGATTTGACATATAAGTGACACACAGTATTTGTCTTTCTCTGACTTCTTTCATTTAGCATAACAACTTCTAAGTGATTTATACCACACTTTGTATAAATTCCTCTTTTTTAATGCTTTAGGTCTGATCCATAAAGCCATTTGGTATGGAGGGCTACATTGGTCTTCATGTATTTGTCCTCTTTGACAATGAAATAACTGTTGTTTATTGGTTGCTGTTGAACAACAAACCTGAAGAGGCATCTGAAAACATTCTGTTCTACCCTACAAACACTGTTCTAGCACTGCACGGTTAGAACAGATGTATATCCAGCTCATTTTTTGAAATTCTGTGTAAGAAAGTGGCAACTGATATTATTAAATGGTTGGTATAACAGAAATGAATTTTGCCTTTTCAATATCTTCGATAGTTGATGGGGAGTATCCTCCTCTCTTAGCTGTGTGTGTATGTGTGTGTGTGTGTCTGTGTGTTGTGTGTGTTGTGTGTGTGTTCTAAAGGAATTTATTATTCTTGTTGCTGTTGGTGGTAATGGTAGTTGAGGAGAGACCAGGCTTAGCAGAGATGATAATCTAAGATCATTTAGACAGAAAATTTTAAGAGAAAGCTTTCACTTGCAGTATAGTTTGTTTAATGGTAATTAACTTAACATTGAGAATAGGGAGACTTGATTACAAATTTATGCTAAAGAATACTGTTACTGATACCAAGAACAGCAAAGATACAATATCCAAGCATTTGAGACTTAAAAAAAAGGTCATTGAACATACAGTTAAACTGTAAAACAAACACCTAATGGCTCAGATTAGAGGCATAAATTGTTAGTTATGAAGAAAATTCCAAGGCTAAAACAAATTCAGCCTAGCTTGACCCAGACCTACATAAAGTAAGATTTTTAAGGCATGAAGTATGGATAAATGCAGATCAAATGCAGATTAAAGCTTTATAATTTTTTTCTAGCATTCCAGTAAATTGATTATAAAACACTTGGGACCATTTATTTATCTAATAGTGATAAAATATTGAAGTAAAATAATGTCCAACATAAGAGGAGACGATTTAAATTGAACTTAGGGAATCACTGAAAAAAAAAAAAAGTCTTCCAATTTAAGTACTGCATAGAAGTTAACAACCATGTACATTTTAAGGGAGATGTTTCCTTACAGAGAAGATGAAGATCCCAGGTTATTAAAGCTGACATAATTAATAAAATCTATATATAACCTACTGCTTTTAATGTGTTTCTGTTTTCATCAATCTTCTAATAATTTGTCTTTCTGTGTAACTTTCCTATAGTTGGAAATATAGGCGAAACTCGTGAGAACTAGTAAGTCTTCTTGAGAGTTACATTTCTTATTATAAATTAAAATATGAAATTGTGGTTTGTATCCCTTATTTTCTGATGATTTTAATTATCAATATTCAGTATCCCATTAAAGAAAACAATGTCTACGATGAATTAACAAGATTTTCTTTTCCTAAATGTACAAAATGCTGCCTCTTAAAAGGGTTACAACCACATGACCTCCCTTTTGACAACACTGCGAAATTGTCCTCTGACTTCTTTCAAATATATATAAACTACATCACAGGAAATGTTGTTTATTTATGATTATCATATTCATGCAGCTGTCTAGATATTGCGCTTTCTCTATCACAGACTAGCAGTGCTTCTTTAGTACTGTGCCAGGTTTAACAAACATCAGGTATACAATCTAACAACCTCTAGAAAGCTATCAGTTTATTAGATTACTGAGAAGAAGGGGAGACAATTTTGTTGGTTATCTATTATGTCTCAGTCATTGATAGTATTATCTCCATATTACAGACTCACAAGAAACTGAAGATCAGAGAATTTATCCTATGTCATTCTGCTAAGAACGAGCAGAGATAGTTTTGAGCCAGGACTTATATAAGGTCTGTTCGACTCCAACATGGAACTCTTTCTATTACTATAATAGTAACTCAACTACTATAAATCACAAGTAGAGAATGACGTATAAGGATTAAGGATCTGACAACAATGTATAACATTTGGGTTTTTTTGGTGCTATTTTCCCCATTCAAATCTAATTCCATAGATACTACTAGCAGAAATTGTTTAGAAAAAAGAAAAGCATAGAAAACTAAATAAAATAACCTTATTGAAAGAAAAACTGAATTGCAAAGGAGAGTTAGAAAATAGTTTTTTTTTTTTAAGATAGTGACAACACAGTAAATTGTTTCAAATCATTCTAATTACTGGCTTTACTGCTATAATAGCAAGGTAAATTAAGCAGCTAAGCCACCTGAGTTTCTGATAATATATTTTTATATATTAAGTATTTTTATTTGGAAAATTTAATACATCAATGCTCATTTTCTCCCTAATAAAATACAACACCACCACCAGTGTTAAGGAACTCAGTTATAAAAATAGGAATCATTTAACAGAAATTTGCTATTCTAAAAATTGGAATATATATACATTATCTACTGAAACATGCTTTCAGTACCAAAACCACATTAAGGATGCTTTAAAAGCTTGATATGAAGATATCAAATCATAGGTCCTAAAATACAAGGGGGCTTTAAAACCTTAAATCCAAACTCTCTATTTTGTTCAGAAAGCTTACTGGTCCATAATTTTTTAAGTTGCTTTCTGAGAAGCTGAAATAAGTCCCAGGAAAACAACTTATGGCAACCGATAAAGTAAAGCTGCCACTTTTCAATTTGGTAGTTAAATATATCTTCCCTTTGTCAGTTAAGCATAGTATATGTCACAGATCATGTTTCTTAAATTAATTAAGTAAAACTAAAATGTTTAAAGCTACTACAAATCAAATTTAATTTAAATGGCTATAATAACTTAAACAAAGATAAATGGAATGGTTTTCTTATGCTTCATTACCTCCTCTAATTCCTTTTAAAACATTTCTACAGAAGTCTGAGGGTGGAGAGGGAGGGGTTGACCACTGGGATCCCAATTAACAATCCCCAAAATGATGCCTTAAACCCCAGGTGTTTGCAGGACCAGTTCTTTCCACTTATTCTATTCCCTTTGTTTTTCTTAACTTTTTAATATAGATTTTAAAAGCAAACATGAATACAATTGTTACAGTCTGGCTTTCCTTGAACTTTAAACCATATTTCAGTACTAATATAGAAATGTAATGTTCGCTATAATTTAAAGATGGCTAAAGTGTAAATTATACTTAATTACAAGTTTAAAATATGTCATATATCATGTTCCAAGATAGTATTGTTTTACCACTTTGGGACATATAATGCATTAAAAAAAATCATTCTATACCCTCATAAAATCCTATTTTTTGGTTAATGGAATGTATTTTTATGTCAATGAATTCATTGCCTTTTCTTGCATAGTTGTTATTTCCTTTTTAAAATTTAATATCCCTAAAACCCCTACTTATAATTATGTATACAACTGAGAGAAAAATGGAATTTATTACAAGTAGGCCAAGCACTTTTTTTAAATTGAGATCAGATCACATAATATTTAATTCTTATTTCCATGGTTATGTAAGGAAATAGTTTTTCAGTCAATTATACAACTTTAGGCAGGACTTATTTTTGCTTATTTTATTTCATATTTTTATATTTTTATCTAACATTATTCAGGTTAGAATAATGCATGACTGAATTCAGAAATTATTTGGAACTTAATCATTTATTATCATTTATTTTCCTGTTTATTAATGAACAGGAAAATGTGCTGTTGGTTTGTTCAGTCTTAATTTTTTAGTAGGTTAAGCATAGAAAGAATTAAGCAATTGAACAGTGTACACAGAGAAATCTCACTACCACTACTGATACACATTTCTACTCTCTTCCACACACATGCTTTCAGGGAACTCTATCTTTTAGTTTATTTTTCTAGTACTTCTTTTAGGAAAATGCAAAAAAAAAATGTACATATGTGCCACTTCCCCACTCTTGTACAAAAGGTAGCTGTATACACTGTTCTCCTACTGACCTTTTTTTCCCCTTAGTATATCCTGTGAACACACCATTTCAGAACATAGATATCTTCCTAATTTGTAAAAGGGAACCTATTTACTACTCGTTACCAGGAATAGAAAAAATAACCTTTTAGCTTTCTCCCTGCTGTCTAGTCACATGCTGTTCAAAATCTAACCTCTGTTAAGTAACTCTGTGCAGTTCTAATACTTGGCTTCTCTTCCAAAGGCCATTTTCAACACAAAGATAAAAGGGACAAAATAATACCACTATACTGAACAGACATGGAAGCATCCAAAAGAGACATGATCCTGAAGGCACTGCTAATACCACAGAGATCTGCTTGGCTGGACAGGAAGAGCTGCATTACATATGTCATTGAAAGAGCTCCAAGAAAGAGGCCCTGGCACACAAATATATCTATTACTTATAGGGAAAATGGGCCAGCAATTCTCAGATGACTATGTGAAAATAGATGCTTCTTCATGGAGGAAATGGCCTCATAGAAAGATGTAACCTCTGGGTCTCCAAGGCCCTTATCAGCAATTTTTTGTAGGGTGCACATTTCCCGAGTTACCTTATTATGAAACTACCAAAGGGAGAAGAGAAGGGGGTTCCAGGCCTCCCTGAGTCTGTTTCTCTCCACAAAGTGTTTTTATTTTCTCATGAGTACTGAGGCCTATGTGTAGCTGGGTAGAGAGTACAGAGTCAAAATGAGATGTGCATGTGGGTTATTAGTTGAGTTTACTCACTAAGGGGCTCTTGTATCTCAGCCTTCCACAAGATCCCCACTTGAGTCTTAATACAATTCAAAATACTGGCCTTTCTAAGCTTTTCACAAATATTAAATCAGGAGTAGCAACAGTCTCTACTAACTAAAATAAAATTGTATAAATCCAAAATAATAAAAGAAAATAGACCTACTTAAGAGGAATATCAACTGATTTCAACTGAATTACAGACCACTTTCATTGATAAGAAGGACTCCAATGTTCTGTGTAGGTATTTATTAAACCTCTTATACTCTCTTGACACCGCTTAGCACCTAAAGGAATGTTAGTTGGTGTCCAGCCATGGAGAAGATCATAGACGCTAAGATAAGACAAAGAGCCCACAGTAAATAAATCACATTAGAAGTTTTTCTTTCTAACCAGGACACAGAAAAACATTAGTGCCTAGGAAATCTAACTGAGGCAGACGCAGCAAGGGGTAGTTTTCTGGAAATAATATTACAGATTTTCTGTAGAATACACAGTTTTGACAGATTAGAAAGTCAAGGAGGAATGCTTTTGTTCTGAAGATATAATCCCTCTTCTAAATTGAGTTGTTATTGGAAGTTAGAATTTTTTGTTGTGTTGCTTTCTGTTTTCATTAATATTCCACTCGCATCTCATTTGTTAAACTTTGGTGTGAAGAAGATTGTCATTACTGGAAATGAGTTTACAAAATTGATCTTAAAAATAGAAGGAAATGGTTCATACCTAAATATTAAGATGTAATCTCTGTGCTAGTGTAATAGCAGTGTTAAGATTCAGGGAGAGTCACCCCATGAAATGTAATTAAAAATGCAATATTCCTCATTTTTAAAAATTTCCATTGTTAGGTTTTTAAAGTACAACTATAATTCATGTTCTTTTATGTGAAATCTAAAAAGATTAAAGGAAAAGTTACTGGTTGCCCTCCTCTCTCACTCACTTAGGTAATCAGTGTAATATGTAGTTTTCACATTTTAACCAGTTGTTTTAAGTATTTGTAATATCATGCCTGTCTCTATGGAAAAACAGATTGCACTTTCATTTATTCTTTTTATGGGTTACATAATAGTCCATAGAAGACCTGCATCATGTATTTCGGACTGAGCCTTTTGAGGGACACTCAGGTGCTTTTTCATTTTATTTTGTTTTTCTGCTAATTTATTTAATATGAGAAAATATTTTTTTTCCTTTTTAGAGCCGCATCTGTACATATGGAAGTTGCCAGGGTAGGAGTGGAATTGGAACTGAAGCTGCCAGACAACCCACAGCCACAACAACACAGGATCTGAGCCACATCTGTGACCTATACCACAGTTCACTAAGTGAAGCCAGGAATCAAGCCCCTATCCTCAGGGACACTAGTTGGGTTCATAACCCACTAAGCCACAATGGGAAATTCCCCAAATTTTTTAACATACATCTACATGAAGTGTTGTTTTTATTTCTGTAACATACATTCAAAAGTGAAATTATGGGTTAAATTTTAATTTTAATAGAAACTACCAATTTATTTTTCTCACAATCTACATCTCCATATACTCATAACATGATGCTATCACTCATTTTTTCCTGTTTTTTGTTCTACTAAAGTGTCCCCATTAGTGGCCCATTATGGGCACAAAAGGCAACCCATTCCATTGTTTTACTATACCACATTTGTTTATCCATTTGTCAATTAAAGAATATTTGATATTTCCCTACTTTCAACTTTTTATGAATAATGCTGCTATGTGCATTTCTGTATAAGCCTTCGTGTGTACATAGTTTTCCCATTTCTCTTGGGGAGAAACCTAGGAGTGGAATTTCTAGGTTTATGCTAAGTGGATGTTTAAGAAACTGTCAAACTGTTATTCAAAATAGCCCTATCATTTTATTTTTACAATATTCATGCATGGAGGTCCAATTTTTCTTTCCCAAATATTTGCTATTGCCTGTCTTATAAGTTATAGCCATTTTAGTGGGTAACGATATCTCATTATTTTAATTTGCATTTCTCTAGTGCTAATAATGCCGAGCACCCTTTCATGACCTTCTCCTTGGTATAACTTTGTTAAATGTCTGTTAAAGCACTGGACTGTTATATATTAGATTGTTTGTATTATTATTATTATTATTATTGAATAGTTATATTTTTCTATGTACAAGTCCTCTATCATATATATGATAGAAAAATATTTCTCCAAGTCCTTGACTTGTATTTTTAATTTTTTAATGATATTGTCCAAAACATAAACAGTTTTAATTTTAGTAAGTATAGTTTATCTTTTTTGACTTGTACTTTTGGTTATTATGTAAGAAGTCACTGCCTAACACAATGCTTTGAAATTTTTCTCCTTCATTCTCTTCCAAGTTTTCAATTTTTTGCTCCTTACATTCCATAATCTATTTTGAATTTATTTTTGCCCAAATGGTAAAATTTTAAATTTACTCTGCATATGCACAGGCAGTTATCTTAGCACTGTTTGTTAAAAAAAAAAAAAAATATATCCCTTTGTCTATTGCATTGTCTTGCCATCTTTGTCAAAAATCAGTTGATCATAAATGCGTTTAAGTTTATCTCTGGATTCTAGTTCCAATCCATTGATCTATGTTCCCATCCTCATGCCAGTATTCACTATTTTCAATACTCTAGCTTTATAGTAAGTTTTGATCACAGGTTGTGTATGCCCTCTACCTTTGTTTTCCTTTCAGAAAAGCATTTGACTTGAAACATTTTTTTTATCTTTAATTGTATTTATAAAAGTTATTCCTAAATTATTGATAACAATAATTCTCCAGTTAATCCTTGGAGTTGTTTTTGCTATTTCCTTAAGGTCTTCCTATTAGGCATTTAAATGTTTTTCATATTTTATAAAATTTAGAGTTTTATATTTTACTTTCCTTTGATCCTGAAAGCATTTAGAAGAATAAACAGTTTATTTTTTGTTATATTTATAATTATTTGATTTTATTCAGAAAATGTTCTTTAAAGTTTCTTTTTAGGAAAATTTCTTTAATCTTTTTTGGGCATTAATGTGTGGATGTCTGTGATTCTTTATTCTTAATTTATTTGTAAGGGATACAAAGTTCCATGCTTATTATTTAAATCCAATGCTTTCACATACTGTTTCAAACATAGTTTGTCAAAAAAAAAATTGTACAAAAATATCGACCCAAGATTTTAAGATTAATAACTTTAAGTGTTGGGATTAAAACTTGTGAGATAAAAAAAAAACTTCTTCTAAGAAGTTAGATCCCATATTTAAGATCTGTAACTCTTTTTCTTAATAAGTTATAAAGATTTATTTTTTGAATGCCATCAATGTTCAAAAACTCTCAGTCAACAAACTTTCTACATTGTTCATAGCCTATTGCAATGTGAAAATTGGTAGTCAACTTTCACGTGGATTTTTTTATTATGTCTTAACATAAATATTTATTTTAATTAAAATACTATTAACTCTTCTGATATATTTATACTATTACCTGTATATAAGTATATTTACATTTTGTCAAAATGGCACATAACCTTTCCTAATATATTTTGACAAGTGAAGAAACTTGTAGTCTAAGATAAAAAGAATATTCCATTATTAGATCCTTCTCTAATTAGAATATTTTCACTTATCTTCTAATTTAATAAACTTTTTAAATGCAGTTATAAAATTAATTTACTTTTAAATTTGTTAAATTTATTTGTTAAATTAAATTAGTTAAATAATTTATTTATTTAACAAATATTTATTATTGCTTTACTAGATGTCAATAAGTGTTTTAAGAGTTGGTGGAAAAGGGAATATGGCATCTCCCCTTACATAAACCTATACTCAATTTACAACAGAAATAGGAAAATAATTGTAATTCAGAATGGCAAATAGTTGAATTCTGTTTAGATAAAATACTAGGAGGACAACTCACGAGGGCATCATTTCTTCTTCTAACTTGGGAGAAATATGGTAGGAAGGTTGAGATGTATGAAGACGGTTTCACAGAAATGGTTTTCAGGGACTTTCCAAAGAGAGAAAGAAGGGGGAAATGTTTTAACTAATATTAAAAATATGTATTAGTGCCAGAAGTTACAACTACATGTAGAATAGTCATAGAATTTTGAGGACATTTCTTTCTGAGGTTCTTCAGTTTGTTTCTTGTATTTGCTTATAAGAAATTAAAAAAGACAGAAGTTTCATAAAAAAATAAGTCAAACGTGACTCACTTTTATAAGGAAGAATTTCATTATCTCCCAATTCTTGGTTTTAATATGCTAAAGACAGGGGTATCTCCTGTAAATATCTAGTAAAAAGAAGCATATTTCCCTCTGTTCGTTAGCTACTAGAAGGAAACAAGAAGCACAGGCTCATCCCTAAAGATGATATCAATCACCTTCCTAATAATCTCAAATGTCTCAACATATTAAAGTTTGAATTGAACTAAACCAGAGTTAAAAATCTTAATCAAGTCCTCAGTGATTTTTCATACATATATTTTGATTTCTTTTCAAAATTAGATTGAATTAAGTCCTATCTTAATTATGCATTTAACGAGAAATGACAACTATCTCATATATACTGGTATAGGAACATACAGACTGAATGCTACATAAGTACAATTTATGTGACTTCTTTTCCATCAGAGAATTTAAATCATATAAATCACTACTTCTGATGGTCTTAATAATCCATAACATGGAAGTTATATTGTATCTATGATTATGCTTGTTTTTATAACCATGACAAATTATTTTTAGATAATTGGCACAGAATCATTTCATTCCTGCTGCATGGGAGGAAAAATAAATACCATTCAAAGACATTCTGCTAAACTTGACAGAAAAAAGATAGTAGAAAATTTCTTCAAGGTACTAAATTATGAATAACTTGAATGCTACCGAGACAGTCAGTACATGTTAAATATAAAAATTAATTGGACATATACTAGGTAATGGAGATATGCTATCAGTAATAATTACTAATTGTAAAAGATATGCTGTGAAAAAGAAGTAAATAATATAACTTACTAGCTAAAATGAGTTTCCAAAAACAGGAAACAAAGATACACATGGGGAGATCAAACATAAAATAATAAAATTAATAATATTTTAATAACAAAATACAATTTTCATGAATATTTTAACATTGTGAAGAAAAGCAACAATAAACAGATGTATTCTGGAACAATTGTATCAGAATGTGTTAAGGCATTAACCAAAGTCTAATGATTCCTAGAAATGATTTTGAGATCAAAAAGAGTGTGAAATTTTATAAAACTGAGATTCTTGGTGCTTTCAACATGCTGTACAAACCTCAGTTTATGACTCACAAGAACTTTTTTGAAACTAAAAAAAAAATATATGAAAATGCCTTTCCTCTAATAGCATGTTCCTACCCGGTAATGCTGTACACTACCATGAACTGAAATTTAAAATAATCTAGATTTCCGATTAGATAAGTTGGTGGAATAGAAGGACTGGAGCTCAACTTCTCTCCCAAAAAACAGCAAAACTACAACCAAATGCCGAGCAACCTTCAACCAAATGGACTGTAAACTTCCAAAAAAGATATTCTACTCCAGAAGACAAAGAGGAGACCACATCGAGAGGTAGGAGGGGTGATTACGTGATAGAAGCAACCTCATACCTCCCAGGTGGGAAGCACCACAGACTGGAAAGTAACTGTATCACAGAGACTCAGCTACAGGACTGAGAGTTCTGAGCCCCACGTCAAATCCCCATGCCTGGGGATCTGGCACAGGGAGAAAGAGCCCCCGGAGCATCTGGCATTGAAGGCCAGCGGGGCTTGTGTGCAGGAGCTCCACAGGACTGGGGGAAACAGAGACCCCATCCTTGAAAGGCACACACAGACTTTCACGTGCACTGGGTCCCAGGACAAAGCAAAGTCTCCATAGGAAACCGGGTGGAGGCTGACTGCAATTCTTGGAGGATATGTGGGAAAATGGGGGTGACTGTGCCTTGTTGTGGGGGAAGGGCAGTGGAGGTGAAGCTCTTGGGAACATTCATCAGCCTGAATTTCTCTGGAGGTGGCCATTTCTGGGAAAACCTGGTGCCTCCCACCAGCGCTGAGAAGCCCCAGGCCAAATAATAATCTAGGTGGGGTCACAGCCCCACCCATCAGTAAACAGGCTGCCTAAAGACCCCTCAGGCACAAAGCTGCCTCTGATCTCACCCAGAGACAAAGCCCCAACCCATCAGAGGGATAGGAATCAGCCCCACCTATCAGGGGGCAGGCACATGTCCCTCCCATTAGGAAGCCTACAGCAAGATTACTTCATCCAGCAAGGCCCTCATTCAGATTTGAAGGAGAAATCAAAACCTTTACAGAGAAGCAAAAGCTAAGAGATTTCTGCAACACTAAACCAGCTTTACAACAAATCCTAAAGGAACTTCTCTAGGCAGAAAAGAATCGCTACAACCAGAAACAAAAACACCACAAATGACAAGGCCCACCAGTAAAGGCATATATACAGTAGAGATACTAAATCATACATGCACAGTTATGCTACCAAAATCAGAAATCATGAGAAGAGAGCACAAATGCAGGTCACTGGAGATGCACGTGCAATTAAGAAATGAACAATCTCATTTATATATAGACTCCTATATCAAAACTTCAGGGTAACCGCAAACCAAAAATCTACAATTGATACAAAAACAAATAAGAAAAATCAACTCAAATACAACATTAAAGATAGCCATCTTGTGAGAGGAGACAACAAGAGAATAAGGGAAGAAAAAAAGAGCAACAAAAACCCCAAACAGTTAATAAAATGGCAATAAGGACATATATATCAATAATTACCTTAAATGTTAATGGACTGAATGCCCCAACCAAAAGACATAGACTAGCCAAATGGATACAAAAACAAGACCCATATATATGCTGTCTTCAAGAGACCACTTCACTTCTAGGGACACATACAAATTGAAAGTGAGAGGATGGAAGAAAATATTCCATGCAAATGGGAATCAAAAGAAAGTCAGAGTAGCAATACTCCTATCAGACAAAACAGACTTTAAGATGAAGAACATTTTGAGACAAGGAAGGGCACTACATAATGATCAAAGGGTCACTCCAAGAAGAAGATATAACCATTGTAAATATCTATGCACCCAACATAGGATCACCACAATATATGAGGCAACCGCTAGAAACCTTAAAAGGAGAAATCAGCAATAACACCATCATAGTGGGGGACTTTAACACCCCACTTACAGCAATGGACAGGTCATTCAGGCAGAAAATCAATAAGGAAACACAAGCCCTGAATGAAGCATTAGATCAGATGGACTTAATAGATATTTATAGGACATTCCATCCAAAAGCAACAGAATACATATTCTTCTCAAGTGTACAGGGAACATTCTTTAAGATTGATCTCATCCTGGGCTACAAATCAAGCCTCAGTAACTTTAAGAAAATTGAAATCATATCAAGCATCTTCTCTGACCACAATGCTATACTACTGGAAATCAACAACACTAAAAAAATGGCCAAAAATACAAACACGTGGAGACTAAACAACATGCTACTAAACAACCAATGGATCACTGAAGAAATCAAACAGGAAATTAAAAAATACCTAGAAGCAAATGACAACAAAGATACGACACTCCAAAACCTCTGGGATGCAGCAAAAGCAGTTCTAAGAGGAAAGTATATATCAACACAAGCCTACCTCAGGAAACAAGAAAAAGCTCAAATAAACAACCTAACTTTCCATCTAAAGCAGCTAGAGAGGGAAGAAGCCAGGTCATGGAAACAACCTAAATGCATATTGACAGAGGAGTGGATAGGGAAGATATGGTACATACACACAATGGACTATTACTCAGCCATTAAAAGGAACAAAATAACATTTATAGCAACATGGATGGACCTAGAAATTATCATGCGAAGTGAAACCAGTCAGACAATTAGACAGCAACACCCAGCTACCGCTTACATGTGGAAACTAAAGAGACACAATGAACGTCTTTGAAGAACAGACAATGACTCACAGATTTTGGAAAACCGTGGTTTTTCAAATAAGACAATCTGGGGGGTAGGGGGGTTGCACTGTGGGTTTGGGACACAAAATCTATCAGATTGACTTGTGATGATCTTTGTACACCTATAATTGAAATAATATTCATTGTTATAAAAAATAAAAAATAATAAATAAAAAAATATTTAAAAAAATAAAATAAAATAATCTAGGTTTCCAAAGTGTCCTGTTGCAACAGAGGAAATTTTGTTGTCCTTTCTCTTCAGTGTAACTAATCAGATTCACCAAGCTCCTTGAATCTGTAAATAGTTTGCAGTAAATCATCTGCAAATTTGATTTTTAACCATTATTTCCTCATAGCTTTTTTCTGAATCATCTCATCTTGGACCCCAAATACATATATGTTAATTTTTATTTTGCCTTTTTTTTTAGGACTGCACTTGCAGCATATGGAAATTCTCAGGCTAGGGGTCAAATTGGAGCTGCATTTGCAGCTGCCAGCCCACAGCAATGCCAGATACTTAACCCACTGAGCGAGGCCAGGGATCAACCCCACATCATCATGGATACTGTTAAATGTTCTGATATTGTCTTATCGATCAAAACAATATCAAAACATTTTGATACTGTCTCATCTCCATATCACCAATATTATCTCATAGATGTCTCCATCTTCTTCACATTGATCTACCTTCAATTTCAGTGATTATTTCCTTTGCCATTTGCACTTTTCTGTTAATCCAATCCAATGAGTCGTTTCCAGATATGTATGTTTCAGTTCTGTAGTTTATATATCAAATTTCTCTGCTGGGATTTCCTATCATTGATTTATTAGATTTATTTTATTATGTATCTATGTTAGCTGATGTAAAAATCGCTGAATGAAATTCAAAGATCAGGATCACCTTAGGGCTGGTTTTTTTTTTTTAGGGCCATGCCCACGGCATATGGATGGAGGTTCCCAGGCTAGGTGTCAAATCTGAGCTGTAGCTGCAGGCTATGCCATAGCCACAGCAACACTAGATCCCAGCCATGTCTGCGACCTACACCACAGCTCACCAAAATGCTGGATACTTAACTCACTGAGCAAGGCCAGGGATCAAACCTGTGTCCTTATGGATGCTAGTCAGGTTTGTTTCTGCTGAACCATGATGGGAACTCTGGGTTTGGCCTCTTTTGATGGCATTTTTTTTCCCTCTGAATATTAAACAGATAAGAATCGAATTCAAGTTATTGTGAATATCGTGTTATAGAGATTCTGCCTTCTGTAATATTCCTCCAAATAATATTACTGGTTTTGTCTAGCAAGTAATTCATGGTTAGGCTAAAATTGCACTTTGTTTTTGTTTTTGACTATAGTGAAGGCAGCCAAAATCTCAGTTAGTTCTTTCAGAAAAAGCTATAAGTTGCTTTGAGTCTGCCACTGGCGTGTTTAAATCTCTTGTCAGCCTGATCTTTGGGTAAGGTTTATAATCTGATTTCAGAGCTCCCATTTTCTGTGTTTCTCTTTACTGGGATGCCCCTCCATCTTCATTTCTAGCCCCTCTGATTACCTTGGGTTTCTCTTGGGTACTAAGAGGAAGGATTTTCTGTCGTAGTTGCCATCCCTTTGCAGCCCACTGTAATGACAACCCTCCCTTATGTGTATTACCCTTAAAAATTAAAAGCTTCATTTTCCAAGTTTTGATCCCTCCCAAAAATCTGCTTCTACAGAGTTTCTGGCTACACACACATATGCATACACATAATTTATATGCATATAGAAGTATAGTTATACAGTTTACAGTTTATAATTATGATCTATGGGTGGGTTGGACTGTTGAAAGCTTATTCTACCACACCAGAAATAAAATTTTTAGTTATTAATCTAAAGGATGTACAATCTCTATCTTCACTTATAAGGTCAAAGCCAATATGATACCTTAAAACACAACTCAAAACACTTAGCAGACAACAAAGGCAACATCAGGCATATACGGTTGTTAACGATCATCGTCCAACACATATTTCTTGCCCTAGATACATCCAACCTCAATTAATTCCTATCTAATACTTAATCCCTCAGTTTACCTTTTCATTTAAACTCCGGAAAATTTCCTCCCTTTGGACTTTAAAAAAAAATTTATTCCTGACTTTCCAGTCCTCCTGCCAAGAGCTTTGGCCTATTCTAGATTTAATCTATCAACTATCTTTAGCTTCAATTACCACAGTAACATATACCTAATACAAACTCTTTCCGTATTCCAACAGGTTTTTGGAGTCTCACTTCTAGAACATTCACAAAAAGAAAGCCTGGAAATTTTTCTTCTTCTCCAGGGGTGTTTGTCTTAGTAGTTTCTAGAAAAATCTCCTTATATTTATTTTCAAGGGTTGATTTTTCCACTAGCTGTGGATCTTATTGGCAATTGATTATCAATGTAACATTTTCCTATTTATCAAAACTTTTTTACTCTTCCCAAGGACAGTGAATCCTACTGACAATTTCTATCCATGGCAGGTGGATCTCATTGCTAGAAACTCCTTGTAGTAGCTCTGGGCAATAATCTGCTTAGATCAATAGCTTTTGAAAGTCTTCTACTCTATCTCTTCCCTTGAATAGTTTATATGATTTCAGTATCAGGAAAGCTCCATATTGATTTCTCAACAGTGCATCTAGAAAGTGCTATAGCTTATTTAAGTTCCTAGAACAGCGATAGTATAAATAGTTCTTTCAGAAGAACATATGCATATTCTCTAGGTTAGAAGTTCACAAGAATTTTCTATAAAGAGCCAGATAGTAAATATTTTAGGAATTGTGGTTTATACAATGTCTTTTACAACTATTGAACTCTGTTACTACAAGTACAAAGGTGTCCAGTAAAACTTTATTTACAAAAAACAGATGGCAGCAAAATTAGGACCATGGGCTATGGGTTGTCAAATTTTATTCTAGACGTATACTGCAAACCAATTTCAAGTTGCCTCTGAATTTCTCCACTATTCTGTTACAGTACCCTAAAGCAAGCCCCAAGTGTGTAAAGTCTTATGCTCCAGAAAGAACTCCTATATATCTTAGGAGTGACTTCTTAGATATTGATATAGGAATCTATTTTCATTGTATTCAAGTCTTTCAAAAAAAATATATATTGGATGAGTTCCCATTGTGGCTCAGTGGTAACAAATCCAATTAATATCCACAAGAATGCAGGTTCAATCCCTGGCCTTGCTCAGTGGGTTGAGTATCCGGTGTTGTCCTGAGCTGTGGGTTAGGTCACAGACATGGCTCAGATGTCTGTTTGCTGAGCCATGTCTGTGACCTAACCCAAAACTGTTAGGTGCTGTGCGTGTGGTGTAGGCTGGCAGCTGCAACTCTGATTCAGCCACTAGCCTGGGAACTTCCATATGTCACAGGTGCAGCTCTAAAAAAAAAAAAAATTCTGTTGGAGTATAGTTGACTTACAATGTTATATTAGTTTCAGGTATATAGTAAAGTGAATCAGTTATACATATACATATATCCACTTTTTCCTATATGTATTATTACAGAGTACTGAGTAGATTTCTCTGTGCTAGAAAGACAAATATCACATGATATCACTTTTATGTGGAATCTAAGTAAAATGATATAAAAAAACTTATTGATAAAACAGAAACAAACTCATAGATTTCAAAATCAAACTTATAGTTATCATAGGGGAAACTTTGGGGGAGTAAATTAGGACCATGAGAATAACCTATATACACCACTCTGTGTAAAATTGATAGCTAACAAGGACTTACTGTATAGCACAGGGAACCCATTATTTTATCTTAGTGATGCCATAAATGAAGTGATTAGCACACTTGGCAAAAGACACATATTACTAGTTATTTACTCTGCTACTCCATTGGTCAATAAGCTACCTGTGATAAACTTGTCCCAACAAAATAAAAAAATAATTGCATCGTATTTTGATTTTAAAAGTGGTATCACCCTATAGAGGTTAAATTTTAATTGAGATAAAAGAGACACCTGTGTCTAAGTAAATACGAACTAAAAAATAAAGTCCATAAATAGACACAGATTATTGATCTCTGGCTAATTTTTTTTTTAAAAATATACTATAGTACTACAGGAAAGGAGTGGTCATTTTAACAAACTGAACTAGATCAATTGGATATACTATGGAAAAAATGACATGGGTGCTTCCTCCTTACTAAATGTAAGGCAATTCCATAGAAAATGGTTATCTATCAATACAAATGCAAAATGATAAAGCTTTTAAGAAACTAAGGTGAGAGAATATTTTCATAACTTTGTAACAAAAATAAGTCAGTACGTTGATCTACACAACAGTTAAAAATTTCTGTTTATTAAAAAACAGTGTTAATAAAGTGAGATCAATCCATAGTGTGAGAAAAATTTTTAAAGAACTCACTGCCACAAATATATAAAGGACTGCCACAAATCAGTAAGAAAGTGGCAGAATAATAGAAAAATAATGAACAAACAACTGGAAAGACACTTTACAAAAGAAGACCTGTAAATTGCCAGAAGAATATATCTTGAAAAGGATTCAAGTTCATTAGTTATCAAGGTGTAAATTAAAACCATGAGACTATCATTACACACTCACTAGAATGTCTAATAAAAAGAGAAAATTCAAGTGATAGTGAAACAATAGAACAGTTGGTACTCTCATATTTCACTAATGGCACTTAAATTAATGCAAACACTTTGGAAAAACCTTGAGAGTCTATGTGAAAGCTAAATATATATATTCCTTTGATACAGCCAATCTAGTTTTTTGTGAGTACATGTGTGTATGTTCAACAGAAATGAATATATATGATCACCCTAAGACATGAATTAAAATGTTCACAATAGCAGTACTTACAGTAATCCAAAACTTAAATCTACCTGTCTCCATCAAGGATTTCATGGATACATAAATTGTGGTATGGTCAAACAATGTCATACAATACCATGATCAATCTGCAGCTATACAATAGGCATGAATCTCACAAACCTAAGTTTCAAGGAAAGCAGCCATAACACAAAATAATGTACACACACAAGCACACATATACACATATATAATTACATATATATACACACATTGTAGATGTTCTAAGTCAGTTTGCATGCTTTTACTTGGAAATCTAATAAAACTGTATTTGCAAACCTACTCTAGACCAATTGATAAATGATATTTTAACCTACTATGCACAGGGCATTAGTCTATGGTGATTTACATGCAGGCCAGATCAGAGATATAAGATTTACTGATGAAACTCAGATGTTCCTTCCATATGTTACCAATGACTAAAGCTTAGAAATTTGACATTATCAATGGAAGCCTATGGTCAGGTAATTATCAGGGTCCCCCAAAAGAAATAATTATACCATATATTTATTTAAACTATATAGGCATTTTGCTTATAGGATAATTAATAGAAAACATATATGTAGATTTGTCCTTTCTAGTAGTGATATGGTTTATAGAGTTAACAGTAAAATATTGGCAGTGAAATGTCTGAAACCACATACTGGAAGATGGATTAGTTGACCCATGAGGCACCTTTCCTGTGTGTTTATGGTCCTCAGAGAATGAGCATGTCTATAAAACAGCAGTTATCAGGGGGAGATCATGTCATCAGTTGGAGAAGTAAAACAATATGAAAACCATGAAACATATTTTTTTCTCCTTGAGCTATCTTAAGTTTTTTTTAAAGGATTGATAAAAAGATAACTCAACTAAAAAAAATCATAAGGAAGATATGCACATAGTGTTTACATGAAGCTTCATATATCTTTGGAATTATAGTTTAATGAACATATCTCTAAAGTGAAAGTATAATTCTATTAAACCTTTATATAAAACTGCTCTTTTGGATAATAAAATATAATCCCACCCTTTAAGATGGTCTTGCTAATCAGGTGCATATGAAACATTCATAAATAGCTCTGATCACACACACACACACCCATACACAGAAACATACTTTCCAGTTGGTAGGCAACATGAAACTTACTGAAACTGAAAAAGAAATATATTTTTAAGGTAAATGCTATTTCTTGGTTGCTTGCTATTGATATTTCTCATCTTCGTCTTCAGGGGTAACAAAATATAAATGTTTAATTTATACATACACACATATAGACACAGATGAATAGAACTTCAGTGCCAGGCACTGTTCTAAATCTTTTACAAGCATTTACTTATTTAACTCTTATAGCAGCATTGGGAGGTTATTATTACTATTATTAATTACATAGCATCATTAAAATTTTACACATGAAAAATTTGAGGCACAGAGAAGTTAGTTAAAATTTTCCAAAGCCACACAAATAGAAAAATGTAGAGCTGGACTTTGGAACCAGATGGTAGGCTCTGAATCTCTATACTGTCGTGCCTCTTATTATGGGTAGCACTGATATATGCCCACTATTGTTTACAAATTATACCGATAAAGAAATAAAAATAGTTCATCATTCAAGTAATGGTTTGGGGAAAAACATACTTGATTTGAACTATCTAGCCAGATTTTATTAAGGCCTTTATACTTGGAATGTGAAATTTTATGTGCTGAAAAAAGAAAAAAGCTATTCAAAATATTCTTTAAAATTGTTCTGTAGTATGCACCTGTTATTCTAGAGACAAGGAAGATTCATCTTTGGAAACTGGACTAACCTACTTTGGGAATGAGTGTGGGACTAACCTACTTTGGACCTTTTATTAAGATAGGGTCCAAAAATGGTCCAAAATGTTGACTAAAAACTTAGATTAATATTTATTTATTCTAAAAATATTTACTGAGGTACATCTACTGCCAGTGGAAGTAGACATATTATCCTCTTCCACTAAGTATAACTAAAAACCCTGAGCATCTTATACATGACAAACATTAAAGAACTATGAAAGATACAGAGAAAAAGGCAGACAGGCCAGTTATCTTGAAACCAGACAGACACACTGGTGAGTTACTTCACTTGTCACTCTGTCTCGCAGCCCAGACTTGAAGCAAAGAAGCTAGCATCAGGCCTAACTAATCTGGCAACTGTCTAAAAAAGGCAACAGGTAGAATCTTTGTGATTCTGGAAATTTTCTGTATCTTGACTCTATCACTTTGCAAAACATTATCAATGGGGGAAACCAGTAAAGGGTGCATGAGAGCTCTCTGTATTATTTCTTACAATTGCCTGTGAATCCACGATTATCTCAAAATCAAAAGGTGACTTTAAAACATTTATTGGGTGCCTGCTATGTGCCAAGTACAAGTATAGGCCCTAAGAAATAGCAGTAAATAGCAACAACCACAAAAATATCCTCTCTTTAAGAAGTTCGTGATCTAGAGTGTGAAATAGACAATAAAGTAAAATGAACATAATAAGTACATAAGATGTCAAATGGTGAAAATTAAGGGTAAAAAGACAGTAGTGGGCATAAAGAAAGATAGAGGAAGTGCTATTTATAGCTGATGTTCGGAGATGTTAACTCCAAGAAGGTGGTATTTAAGCGAAGAAATAAAGCCATGCAGGTTTCTAGGAAAAGAAAAACTTGGAAGGACAACTAGTCCAAAAGACAAGCCCATGTTGGAAACAGTCCTGGTATGTTCAGTGAATAATAAGTTACTAAGCCATTGCATCTGCAGTTGGTCTGCCATAAGACAGAGTGGACTGCCATAAGACAGAGTTAGTGTGAGGTCAGATCACAACAATAATTTTCAGTTTTACTTTAAGTGCGTATTGGGGGAAAAAGATATACAATTTTGACATGTTCTGACTTATACATGGTTACTGTGGTTTTTATGTTTGGAAGAGACTGTCAGGAAGGAGAGCAAGTGAGAAGTAGGAAGAATGGTTAGGAAGCTATTTATTGATTTTCAGCTTTGTGTTTTCAGCTTTGTGTTTATTTGCAATAGGGTTTTGGTTTTACAATGATGTGTAAGCTCTCTGCATAAGGAGATTGTATTTAATGCCAGTGTCGCAGAACACTTAAGCACGTGGACTCGAGAGAGTCAGACCACAAATTACTAGTTTCTTGTTCTTGTTCAAGTTACCTAACCTCTCTGTTTCTCAATGTTGTCACCTGTTGTCTCAACGGGGCAATAATCACACTCAACTCAGAAAGCTCCTCTTAAGATGAAATTTGTTATTACACAAAAAGCTCTTCAAGTCTGAATATGGTAAGCACTGCTGGCATTGGCTATGTCATTTCTGTGTCAGGACATATTTGAGTAATCCCATAACAAAAACAAGGTCAGTAGGAGAGAGAATAAAGTATTTTTTCCTTAAGAGGGTCCATACATTAGTGACTCTGAAAGATGTGTTTGAAAGCATGCCAATGTTGATTTTGCTCAGATTGTATACCGTTGACACAATTACAGCAATTACAGCTACTGCAGATACAAAGCTTTACAAAACTCATCTGTCACTCCAAAATAAATCACCTTAAACATAATTCTCAGGCCAGCTGTGCTTTATTGTAATTTTAAAATACAAAGACAGAATCTATCACAGTTATTAAATTCCAAATTACCTTATTAGTGAGATCTCCATTTTGTTTTAAATGGGAGGTATTCAGTGGACATACTCTGCTTTCTATCCTGCATATGTACTTTTGGGGAATGTCTCCTTTCTTCCTAAAATGTTGAGTGGAGTAAATCATAGGTTGCTAAAGTATCCTATTCTCTTGGCCAAAATGATTGATTCATGAATAGGAGAGTATCCAACAAGAGCTAATCAGAGTTTCTTCTAGAAATTACATGTATGTACACTGTTTTTCTTTTTCTCTTAGTCACACCTAACAGGGGTTTGATGTGGGATCTTAGTTCCTAGACCAGCTGTTGAAGGGTTGAACCCAGGCTGCAGAGATGAAAACACTGAGTCCAAACCACTATACCACCAGGGAACTATCACGGAACACTGGTCTTCTAAAGGTCTCTCTTTCTTTCAGATCCAGAGCCATAAAGACCAAATGAATAACAATCTGGGGAGAATCTGTCTGCAAATTAAGTTAAATAGATATTAACTGAGCTAGGAAAAAGAAAGAGATTCCTTATAGACACTCTTGAACTCTGGAGCATCTGATAAAATGAATGACAATTTGTTTCTGCTCTATTTGAAATTCACAAATTTATTCTTAGTATAATACAGTCAATGAGTAAAATTAGTCGTGCTGAAATATAACTCTGCATTCAGCCTTCCACCTTGGTCCTTTTTCTATGAAACTGCATTATTTTGAAGAGGGACAGTGTGATTTGCCATCTTTGCATAAATATTCTGTGGATCACATTCAATTCAAGAGTAGTTTCCAATTTATAATTCAAAAAAGAAAGAAAGAAAAGAGGGAAAATATCTGTTCCTTTATGTGCCTGGCATATTAATCAAGGTCAAATACAGGATCTAATACTATGAATGTAAAATATGCACTAAACAGTTACATGGCACTTGTTCACGATCATTTTTAAGATCTCAAAGAGCCATAATTCTAGCCTTTTTAAAAGCTCCTATTAAGGATAGAAGAAAAACAGTGAAATATGTATAATTTATTTATAAAGGGAAAGTTATTGTAGAAAATGTGCTTTTAATGAATAACCTTATTTGAACCACAAACAAAACCTAAAAGGAAGCAATTTCATTATTTTATAAGAAAATAAAAGACAAGAGAGATTAAATAATCTATCCAAGGTCAATATCTGGCAAGGTATAGAGATAGAAACTAAACCTGGTTCAGATACTTCCTAATTAGCCACATGCACATATTCTTAAATTTGCACATTCATAATGGGGAAGGCATGACCAAAATATGAAAACACAAAATAAATATATCAATATACTTATTACTTTAATAATTATATTATTATAATATTATAGTAATAACACATAATATAGCTCATAACTAAGAAGGCGAGGGAAGTTAACAGATGATTAAAGTGGAAGGGTAAATGCAGGTGAGAACAATCAGAATTAGTTATATGGAAGAAAAAGAAGAACATGAATTCTGTTCTAAAGGTTATGTGAAATGTGAACGCATGTAGATAAAGTTAATAAAATGCTGAGGCATTCCACAAACTTGGGTTTGGTACCTGTGCTGGGAGAGCAGAGGAGAGGGACTTGAGAGGACCTTCAGGGGCACAATAGAGGTTAAAAGGTTATGAATAAAAGGGTAGCTTCACTTTGCTTTTTGGCCATACGCATGACATATGAAAGTTCCTCAGCCAGGGATTAAACCTGCACCACACCAGCGACCTGAGCCTCTTCAGTGACAATACCAGATCCTTAACCCACTGCACCACAAGGGAACTCCAAGGCAGCTTTACTTTGGAAAAAAAAAATCTATGAAAGTCAGGCAGAGGAGTTTAGATCTGATGGAATGCCATTTGCTCATAAAAACTTAATTATCATTATAAGTAATATGCCCTGTCACACACAAGGTGGTCATTAGAATATAGAGAGACACAAGATTCTGTTTCATGTTAAGAGAAAGTCCAGACTAAGTTTTGATTTCTACTTTGAAAGTGAAAAATACCATCTTCCTACCAAAATTATTATTATATAAGAAGAGGTTAGTAATAAAAAATTTGTTTTATAGGTCAGATTACTAAAGAAGTCAACAATCATAATTACAGTATTTGAAATATAACAATTTTTAAATTGAAATTCTGGAAGAATTGGAACTAGTTAGAGAAATAGAATAGCTTACAAATGTGGCAGCAAAATTTTAAGCTTTCTTTGAGATTGTGAAGTGTCCTTGCCCCTGCCCTAGAGATAACAGGGCTTGAATGAACCATCAAATGCAAAAGAATTGGATTTCCCATAGGTTTAGTGGGTTTAGGACCCAATGTTTTCTCCACGAGGATGCCAGCTGGATCCCTGAACTCACTCAGGGGGTTAAGGATCTGGCATTGCCACAAGCTGCAGCATAAGTCATAGATGCAACTCGTCCTGGTGTTGCTATGGCTGTGGCGTAGGCCTGCAGCTGCAGCTCTAATTTGACACCTAGTCTGGAACTTCCATATGCCCCAGGTGTATATACAATAGTTTTTAAACATTTGAAGAAACTTTAATTGACAAGTGATTGTGTTCAATTAAAATCACCGAAAATAAGAAAGCTTAGGATATTATTTTTGTTTTAGTCTTGGCAAGAGAGGAGTCAGAATGTCAAAAAAAAAAGCTAAAGGCAATTTTTTATTTGTTTACCTCTTTGTTGATCTGAGTCCTTTCAGAATCAGACACTTAAATAGGATTAAATGTATAAGAATTTATAAGAGAAATATCTGTGAGAGAAAATCAGGAGGGAGCTGGAAAAGACAGAGGGAGTCATCAGACCAATAAAAGTATGAATCTGAGTGTATGAGTCAAGGAAGGAAGGGAGTGAAAACTTTCTAGACCAATACGCAGTTTAAGGAAAATAAGGAAAGTCACTAGAGTGTCCTTAGGCCAGAGTTAGTCACCAGAAGCATCCAGTGTCTCCAGGAACAGGCCTGCCTTAGTATCACAGATGCTCTTAGGGATCAGTGGGTTACAGCTCATGGTACAGATGGGGTACAGACACAGTTTTAGTATAGATGTAGCAATGGATTTCTGAGAACAACAGCTAGAAGCCTTGGTCAGTTCCCCTCCAGGCAGCTGGAAGTCTGAGGGGGCATTCCCATGGATGCCGCTGCCACTTTGCTTAAGGCTGGTCATTTTCTCATGTGGTAGTAAAAGGAGTTTCTGAGTTTATTTTTAATGGACAACATGTAATTGTAAGCTGTGAACTCTACCAGAACTTAGTCACTTTGTAGTTTCTTATATGGTGAGACTCCTTGTGCCACATTGTCAAATTACATTTTGAAAAATTGTGAGAGCCATAGCTGCAGGCAGAGAACCACTCCTTCTGATAGCCTACTGCATCATCCACCCATTCATCCATTTAATTTATCCACTTATTAAATTTAAAAAAAAAGAAACACAGAGTTGCCCCTGTCTAATTTCCCAACTACCTCTTCCACACTATGAACATTGTACACTACACTCTATTGTTCAGTGAATATTTTCTAGTCATTGTACAACCTAAACACCTTCCAATTGCAGAATATTATCATTTGTGGTCCCTTTTTGCCTGGAATATTCTTCCCCTCAGTTTTCACATGGCAGCCTCATTAATATTATCAGACCTCAGTGCAAGTGTCACCCCTTCATTGAAGCCTTGTTTGATCATCTCATCTGGATGAGCACCTTGTCACTCACCAGTGGCTGTCCTGTTACTAGTTTTATTTACTTACTTTAGAGTACTTACTAGTAACTGCAATAATTTTGTCGTTCACTAGTCTTTGCAGATTCGTGTCCCCATAAAATCCTATGACTAATGCTCTTCTGCTGTTGCTGTATCATTAGTATCTGGAATAGTGCTTGATCCCTAAAACTCACTGTTTGTTGAATGAATAACTGACAAAGAAAGTCCTCTATATTTAAGGTGCTGTAATGTGTCTGAGGATTTAAAAGTAGGATTACTTCTCTCACTGAGAAGGAAATAGGAAATGACTTCTCTTGGCCTTCCTAACAGACATCCCTTCCTCTTACAACTGCTGCAGACCCTCATCTTCATGGCCAAGTTCAGTATCTTTTTTGGTGGGTAAATACTTTCAACAAGGCTATTTATCTAGAATTTTACTTCCACAAATTTGTGAACAATAAAGCATTAGATGTCACACTTCTGGAAAAGTTTGTTTTATGTGGATCCTTCAGAATATTCTTGGAAAGATCATTAATACATTTGGTCAAGAAATATCAGTTGAAGGCCAACTATTTGAAGTAATGGAGATCCCAATAGAAAAAGGCCTCAGAGAGTTCAAAGTTTATGGGAAAGGGAGATATATACAACAGGCAAATAAATAAATATCAAAAAATGAGAGAGAGGTTTTGAAGGCAACGGAGGGAGGAATGAATATAAAGGCTTTATCTAGTTATGCACATCAGGAAAGTTGTTCAGAGGAAGTAATGTTTGGCCTGTGATCTGGAAAATGAAGGGAGATTTACTTGGTGAAACTGAGGGGTAGTTAGGTAGGGAGGGGATGACGCCAAGGCTTTTTGGCAGAGGAAACAGTAAGTGTAACAAAACCTAAAAAAATATAATTCTGAAGTACCTGAAAGAAAATGAGGCCAACTGGATCAACAGGAACCATAGTATGGAGGTTCCTGTAAGCCAGGCTAAACTTTATTTGAAAATAAATAAACAAAACACTTGACTCCAACAAAAATGACATGAATTAAAGGCGCACCTTCCAAGGACCTTCAGCTCTTTATGGTAGACTGTTAGAAATGCTTCTAGAAAAACTGTCTTTGGTTAGGCTCACTCGGGGTCATGTTGGCTTATTATAGAAGAAAACTAGTTTAGTACAGTCTGGAATGATTGAATTAGCTGAATCATGGAGCTATGATTTTTGCAGGTGGTGTACTAGAGAGTGGCAGGCCTTGGATATAATGAAAATTTAATTACATACTTAATACAATTAAACCATGAAATCATGAGGGAACATAAAAATTAAAAATATATAATCTATGCTGCTTGGTAGCTGGAAACATTTTCACATTAGAGACCTAACTTCTATTATCAGTGTCAATATCTATATCATGCTCTAATATTTCATATGGATTCCACTAATGAAATTAGGAACACAATCAGGTGGCAAAGAATAGAAATCTCTCTTATTAATGAAATACACTGGCAGTGTTTGCTCTCTTCTCCACAGTAGAGGAGAATTTGCTTATCTTTCATTGGCATGAATTACATGCATCCCTTCTGAGATGGAAAGCTAATTTATATGATTAATGTTACATGCTTCCTGAAAGTTTAAAGATAGGACCAAATAGGGGATAGCAGCAAAGTACACACTTTTCCTTTATCATAACTGTGAAATAAATGATTAAAAATTGAGTTGGAGTCCCTATACTTGATACAAAGTGCACATTTATGCAATATTCATTCTATTATTTTAGCAAAATCTTTGTCTTCCTGCCATAACTATATAAATCCAGAACCTATTTTTCTATTTGGCTCAATTAACTCTCTTCCTGTCAGTTCTGGTACTTTTGGGGTTTGAGAAGTTGGACATGCTTTACTTGATACCATATGATTGAGGTTCTTAATTTTTGCATGAACAGTCTTATTTTTATTTGTATCTATATTCATACAATACACATCTATGGATGGATATAAAATATAGTTTTCTCTTGAATGTCTTCCATTCAGCCATTCTGTTATATTTTGATGACACTTTAATACTGATGAACAGCATTTAAGAGAAAAATCTCAAGTGCTTTTTAATTCATCATATATATGCTAAATCAATATGTCTTTGGGAAAGAAAGACGTGTTTAATCACACCATTAACTTCAAGAAAAATCACAGAGTCAAGGCAAAAGAAAGGGCCACTTATATCAAGAACTGGACCCACCCTGGAAACTTGTACTGCACTCTGTCCTCATGTCCATATCTAAACCATGATCGAATAAAGGAGTTCATTATTTAATCAGATGACTTGTACAAAACAAACACACAAACAAGCAAACAACAACAATAACAAGCAAGTACCTAATTTAGATAAGACATTATAATAGTCATTTGGGGGAATATAAAGATAAATAAGGAAAAAAACTCAACCCTTAGAAAATGCACATTTTAAGGAAGAGCAAAAACATACACATAACCCATGCGGTTTACGATAAGGGTCTTAAGAGACATTAAAGACTAAAAATTCAGAGGTGGTGGTAGGACAGTCACTTCTAGATGAAGAGAAATAAGGGAAATTTTATGAGAGAACATAAATAACATCTTTTCATATGCATCTTAATAAATTAGAAGGGCTTCACTAAATAATAAGGATATTATTCACACAATTACTGTGTTAATTGTTAAAACAGTAACCAAATTTTAGAAACTTGGGGGAACACGTATGGATGTATTCAGGAAAAATGGGGGGCAGAAACAGAAACAGTGGGTATGAGATATTTTGGGGAGAACCAAGAAATAACGTAGATAATAGAAATCAACTGCAAGGGTTCAGTAAGAGGAGATAGCTAACAATGTCACACATTCAAGGTGATCAATAAGGATTCATATGGAAGATATATTATTTAAGTGGTAACAAAGATTAATGAGAGAACTTCAAGCTTTTCAGGGACATTGAGGGATCAGAGGCTGTAAAGGAATGGTTTAGAAATTTGGAGATATTAGGTACATGTATTAAATTTAATATTTAAATAATAACAATCATAGCTATCATTATTCCAGAAATTCAATATTTATCAAGCAACTGCTATGTTCCAAGCACTTCTATAAAAGTTGAATATGCAAGGAAATAAAACTGAGGCACAAAGACAACTTTAAGTAACTTGCTCAGCTGGTAAGTAAAGATGCCAGGATTGAAAGCTGAGTAGTCTGCCTCCAGAATCTGTGTTCCTACTCATTTAGGAATGCAGAAGGAGTGGAAGAAATTAAGCTTACAGTCAAATAAAGCACCACAGTAACACCCTGCAATCCTATTTCTGGGTAAGAAAATAATTAAAATTTAGAATTCAAAGAGACTTCTGCAACTCCATGTTCATTGTAGTATTATGCACGATAGCCAAGATACAGAAACAGCTCAAATACCCATCAACAGAGGAATACAAATGTCTAAATAAAAGATGAGGTTTAGATAATGGAATATAATTAAGCCTTGAAAAAGAAGGGAATTCTATCATTTGCAAAATACGTATAAACCTAGAGGACATTATGCATAGTGAAATAAGCCAGTTACCTAAGAAACATATTGCATGATTCTACTTATATGAGGTACTTAAAATAGTCAAGATTGTATTGGATGAAGATGGCGGAATAGAAGGACTGAGCTCAACTTCTCTCGCAAAAAACAGCAAAACTACAACCAAATGCCGAGCAACCTTCAACCAAATGGACTATAAACTTCCAAAAAAGATATTCTGCTCCAGAAGACAAAGAGACCACATCAAGAGGTAGGAGGGGCGATTACATGGTAGAAGCAACCCCATACCTCCCAGGTGGGAAGCCCCACAGACTGGAAAGTAAGTGTATCACAGAGACTCAGTTACAGGACTGAGAATTCTGAGCCCCACGTCAAATCCCCATGCCTGGGGATCTGGTACAGGGAGAAAGAGCCCCCAGAGCATCTGGCATTGAAGGCTAGCGGGGCTTGTGTGCAGGAGCTCCACAGGACTGGGGGAAACAGAGACCCCATTCTTGAAAGGCACACACAGACTTTCACGTGCACTGGGTCCCAGGGCAAAGCAGTCTCCAGAGGAATCTAGGTGGAACCTGACTGCAATTCCTGAAGGATATCCTGGGAAAACGGGGGTGACTGTAGCTTGTTGTGGGGAAGGACATTGGAGGTGAAGCTCTCGGGAACATTCATCAGCTTGCATTTCTCTGGAGGGGGCCATTTCTGGGAAAATCTGGTGCCTCTCATCAGCGCTGAGAAGCTCCAGGCCAAATAATAATCTAGGTGGGATCACAGCCCCACCCATTAGTAAACAGGCTGCCCAAAGACCCCTCAGTCACACAGCCAGCCTCTAATCTCATCCAGAGACAAAGCCCCACCCATCAGAGGGCTAGGAATCAACCCAACATACCAGTGGGCAGGCATCAGTCCCTCCCGTCAGGAAGCCTACAGCAAGCACCCTCCATACCAACTTTAGCCACAGGGGAGGCAAACACCAGAACTAAGAGAGGCTATAGTCAGCAAAAAGCTCACCACACCAAAAACCTGTAAAAATGGAAAGACAGAAAACTATAACTCAGATAAGGGAGAAAGAGAAAAGCCCAGAAAAACATCTCAGTGATGAGATTATCAGCCTCCCACAAAGAGACTTTAGACTGTTGATGTTGAAGATGATGCAAGGCATTGGAAATAGACTGGAGGCAAAAATTGATAATTTACAGGAAACACTGAGCAAAGAAATACAAGATGTAAAAATTAAACAAGAAGAGATGCAAAATACAATAACTGAAATAAAAAAAATCATTAGAAGCAGCCAACAGTAGGATACAGGAGGCAGAAGAACAAATCAGTGAGGTGGAGGACAGATAAGTGGAAATCACTAACTAACGCAGAAGAGAAACGAGATAAAAGATTGAAAGGAAATGAGCAGAGTCTCAGAGAACTCTGGGATAATGTTAAATGCACCAAATCTGTATTATAGGGGTGCCAGAGGGAGAAGAGAGAAAGAAGGGGACGGAAAAAATATTTGAAGAGATAATAGCCGAAAACTTCCCTAATATGGGAAAGGAACCACTCAAGCAAATCCAGGAAGCTCAACGAGTACCATATAAAATAAATGCAAGGAGGAACACCCTGAGACACATATTAATCAAAATGACCAAAATTAAAGACAAAGAGAAAATATTAAAATAGTCAAAGAAGTAGGGAATAGAAAGGCAGTTGCCAAGAGCTAGGAGGGGGAGAGAAATGGAAAACTGTGTGTGTATGTTTGTGTGTGTGTATGCGTGTGTGTGTGTGCATGGGGGTGTGACAGGAAATATTCATTTACATACAAGTATATAAGTACATGGGAAAGCAATTTCCTTTCACCTTTTTAAAAAGCTATGGCACAAATAAGAATTTATTTATAACTCATCTTTTGCACACAAAGTATATGGCTTTTACTTTTATTTTCAGTATGAACTATTTATTAATAATAAAAACTTAAACTACAAGGGACAGTCATGTGTTTTGCTGATTTCCAATCTTCTTCCAAGAAGGAGTATCTGAATTTTAAAGAAAAGTCAATGTAGGTAAGACGTTGTATATTAAAAGAACTCTTTCATTAAATCCTAGAAGAGAGTTCCTCTTAAGGATGAAATGCAGCTGTCCTTTAAAACAATATAGAGGATTTTAGAAATTTTCTGTATGATGGGAACTCAGTTACTAGAAGGCTGAAAGAGTCTTCATGAAATTGATTATAACATCTAAAGGACAGCCTCATAGAAATTTCTAAATTTAATATAGTATTTTGTACTTTCAAGTGTTACAAAGATAGTTCCCATGTTATGTGTTCTTAACACAAACACACATATACAAGAATAATGGAACACAAGGTGAGAGTGAAGGATAAGTTTAGTACCTCAGTCATGATGAAGGTATCACAGGTGTATGCATACGTTCAAACTCATCAAAATATATGTACTAAATACATACAATTTTTAATATATCAAGTTTACCTTGATAAAAAGCTTCAAAGAGGAAGTTTCAGGGGTCTAAATCTGGAAGTATGTAATCCAAAACACACTGAATTCTTTTGAAAGTGTAATCAAGAAAGCATCCTGCTGAAATGGCAGCAGAGATGAGGTTTACTACTATCTTCTAACTCCCCCTATGACTGCAACCAAGGTAAAAATGGTCAATAAAAATATGACTAGGAGTTCCATCATGGCTCGGTGGTTAACGAACCCGACTAGTAACCATGAGGTTGCAGGTTCGATCCCTGGCCTCACTCAGGGGGCTAAGGATCTGGCACTGCCGGGAGCTGTGGTGTAGGTTGCAGATGCAGCTCAGATCCTGTGTTGCTGTACCTCTGGTGTAGGCCTGAGGCTACAGCTGTGATTTGACCCCCTAGCCTGTGATTTGACCCCATATGCCACAAGTGTGGCCCTAAAAAGACAAAAGACAAAAAACTATATATATATATGTATATATATGACTCTAACAAAAGTAACAGCTGGGTAAAGAGAATTTGAGCCATATTTGAAATCACTAAGGAAGTTGGAAAATACCCAGAGACTGAAAGATATGGGGACAGGATGCCTGAAGTGTATTGGTAATAAACGCAGAGACACAATTCTGTTGAAAAAGCAAAGGTTTTGAAGACAGGCAGGCAGGTCTCAAATGGACCAACAGTTAACTCTATCATAATTGACATTTTGATTAAGTCATTGAGTTTCAACTTCCTCATCTCCAAAATAATGATAATAGCATTATACATGGTAGCTAATTTCCCCAAATGATTCTCCATTCAGGCTCTTCCTGTCATTCACCCCTTGACTATGACCTGGCAATGTGTTTGCTCTTGATCCAGAGAAAGCAGTGGTAGGGGTACTGCGTGACTCCATGGCTACATTACAAGGAACTTTGTGGCTTCCTCTGGAGTCCCTTGGAACTTCATTCTGGGGGATGTTCACCAACAGGGAAAACTTCTGACAACTCTGATGCTGCTCTACTGTGAGGCACATGGAGAGGCAGGCATATTGGGAGAGGTGCCAGACATGGGCGTGGAGAAGCCATCTTAGATACCAGCCCCGTTGAGTCCAGATGAAGTTGTGTGTTGAATTGTGTTCTCCAAAAAGATATTTTTAGGCTCTAAAACTGGTTACCTATGAATATGACCTTATTTGGCAAGAAGGTCTTTGTAGATATCATCAAATTAAGATGAAGCCATATTGGATTGGGGTGAGTTCTAAATTAATACGATCTGTGTCCTTATATGAAGGACATAGAGAGGGAGAAAACCATACAATGACAGAGATAAGACCAGAGTGATGCAAAAGATAAGGAACACCAAGGATTTCTGGCAATGTCAGAAGCTGGAATAGGCAAAGAAAGATGTTCCCTAGAGCCTCTGGAAGAAGCACTGCACAGCTGACACCTCAATTTGAGGTTGCTGGCATCTAGAAATGTGAGACAATACATTTCTGCTGTTTTAAGCTACTCAGTTTGTAGTACTTTGTTACAACAGGGCTGGGAAATGAATACAGATGGCTTCAGACACAGATACCATCTGATATCAACCACATGAGAAAACACAAACGAGCATCTTCCAGCTGAACCCAGTCAATTTCTAGAACTATGTGCGAAAAAAATAAATTATCACTTTAAGCCACTAATCATCATGATAGTTATATAATAATTGATTAATGAGTTATTATCAATTTGCGTTCATATATGGAAAACATCAGCTCTCCATCTAGTGCATAGTAGTCATTCAATAGGTATGTGCAATCTTATTATACAGTTATGATTTTAATTATATTTACATATTTACATAGTGCTTTGTATGTCAAGAAGTACATTCATGTATGCTATCTCCTTTGTTCTCCAGTGCAGTTCTAATAGAAAATAACTTTGTTACATTCTCATTTAACAAATGAGAAGTTTTGGAGTTCCCTGGTGGCTTAGAAGGTTAAGGGCCTGGCATTATCACTGCTGTGGCTCAGGCCTAGTTGTAATGAAGGTTCAGTCCCTGGCCTGGGAACTTCCTCTGGCCACAAGCATGGCCAAAAAAAAAAAAAAAAGGAGAGAGAGAGAGAAATTCAAACTGTGAATATAAGTGATTTCACTACAGTTACAAAAATAAACAGTCATAGTACTTGGCCTAGAATGCCAAGTTAAATAATATATACATAAGCAATGAATATTGGAGTGCTCTTGACTCAAAGAATGAGAATTGAAGTCAAGTAGCTTGTTTTTACTGAGAGATTAATTTTTATTGGGTTCCACTTTCCACTCTCTGTGGTATGTGCTATAGGTTAAGGTTGTTGAATGCAGCACAGGGCTATTCATTCAGAAGAAAGGATTATTATCAGCCAACACTGACTAGGTAGGGATGATGGGCCATACCATGGGCACTTCCAAAAACACAGGGAGATGGGATTCTTCTGGGGCAGCACATAACAAAGGGGAGAAGCTTGAAAGACACTCCCTCAGCAAGAGGAAGTTGTTGAAAATGTACGGGATTTTGTTATGTCCAGATTCCTCAGAACTGCCAGTTGCCCTGGAGGCAATATGATATTATAGGTTGGCTAATCTCTGCCACTCTGATTCATCTCCCAGGTGCTGGCCTTTAGAGGATGGTAGCACTCAGGATTCATCAACAGTACTTGTTTAAAGAGGTAAATATGTAAATTGCCATTTTATAGAAATGCCTCATGAAAGTGCCTAATCACAAGAGAATGAGCATGGGTTAAACCTGGGATGACACTGACCCTGAGGGAAAATAGACTTTCAAAATTATCTGTGATGACAACTCTCCAAGAGTCTAACAAAAGGATGAGCTCAAGGATTCTTTGGAGTTGCATTCAGCTTCTCTAATTAGGTGATTTCTCTGTCATGGTCAGCTGGTGACTAATCATACCATGTGAAGAGTTTCATTTTCTGAACTTTGGGAAAATAATTGGTGATAATAATGATAATTGCAAAGAAATCTGCTGTGAGTTTTCATTGTTGCTGCTCCATCAGCTTTAATACAAGTTCAGTAGCTATGTGTGTGTGTTTGGTTGTGGGTATGTTTGTAAAGGAATGTATATTGACTGGATATACACTGGATATTCAACTGGATGAAGAAAGATTCTTAAAGTAATGTGACAGATAATGGTCTGAAACCAAAGACAAGGAGAAGGCTTCTGAAAATAATCATTTATGTACCAAAGTGGAGGCTTACATAAACCCTGTTCTGACCTTTTGCTTATGAAGTATTTTTAAATCACTGAAGTCTTCAGAAACTGCAAGTAATTTCCTATGAAAAATAGGTGTTCTTACTAAAAAGGAACTCTTGAACTTAGAGAACTGAGCAAAGGAGAGATCAGACAGTACCTTATAATTCTCAAAAACTATTAAATCCATATAAAACTCACAAGGCAGAATAAATATGCTCCCACGCACAACCTAAATCTAGGCACTTACTGCTAAAAATCTGAATGTTTTTGGGAAGTATACCAGAAAACTCTAAGGATTTTTAACTTTTCTTAACCTCTGTATTGTCACTGAAATGAAAGTATAATAAAAAACAGTCTGTTTACATAAACCAGAGGAAGATAAATCAATTTAGAATTTTCTGAATCTCCTGGATTATTTTAAGACTAGAAGCAAAAGAAAGAGATAAAGGTAATTTAAAAAAAATTAAGAACCAATTTAATTAGGCTCAATAAATAAGTAGAAGCATATCTCTAAAAGCCACCATAAAACCAGAACACTTTTTTAAAGTTGGCTCTTTATTTTAATAATAACACTGCATTTTTGGAGGGATGAACTTTCCAGGGACAGAAATGCTGAATTTTGGGAGGAAATAGAAATAATTACCATTTATCTTTTGGAATTCTAGCCAAATTATAAAACAAGTGATTCCTTTTAAGTGATCACTTTTTAAATCACTTTTAAAGATGAGCTTCACAATATATTGGTAGTGACTGACAGCAGAATACTTCAATTTTATTTACAAACTAGTAATTATTTTATGCTTAAACCCTTAATGTACAAAAAAGTGAACAATTTATATGAATATGAATTATGTATACTTCCTACCTTTATACATATTTTAAATCTCAATGATGTACCAAATATCTACCCAGAAGTAGGTCATTTTGATAAAAAGGGTCTTTAAAACATAGATGAGTACTTTAAAATTTGTGTATACCTAAAGATCTTAACTACCCATAAGTACAGACACATTTTCTTTATTAGTTTTTTTAAAAAATCTATTAAATTTGTTTGTTGATAACGCCTTTAAGGCAGGCATATTTCTGTGAAGAAATGTTTATGCTGAGCTAAAACATATTTAAGTATATAATACTAGAAATATTGATTGATAAAATTGTAGGATTGTTCTTACAATTTTATTTTGTGAACCTCTTTACATTTTTACTTAACTTTGAATCCTTTTTTCAGCTTATCTTTTCTAGTTAAGCGTGTTTAGACAGTGCTAGAAAAATTAAATACAAATTAGCATCCTCTTTTGTAAAATAAAAATTAATTTTCAAGACTTCCATATCTGCAAAAATGGAGTAGGTACTTTTCTTTATTCCTCCAAGTATAATGTCCAGCTAAAAACATTCGAATAAAAGTATATACGTGGAAGTTCCCATGGTGGCTCAGCGGAAATGAATCTGACTAGTAACCATGAGGTTGCAGGTTCGATCCCTGGCCTCGCTCAGTGGGTTAAGGATCTGGCGTTGCCGTGAGCTGTGGTGTAGGTTGCAGATGCGGCTCGGATCCTGCGTTGCTGTGGCTGTGGTGTAGGCCAACAACTGTAGCTCCAATTAGACCCCTAGCCTGGGAACCTCCACATGCAGCAGGTGTGGCCCTAAAATGACAAAAGACAAAAAAAAAAAAAAAAGTATATACATGTTCCATATTCTGAAAGTTAGTAAAAGAAAAAAATGTTTGCAAATCACATAACTAACATAGGACTAATATCTATAAAATATAAAGAACTCTCAAAATCCAACAACAATCCAGTTAGAAAATGTGTAAAAAAAGTGAGCTGATATTTCACTAGAGAGTAAACAGATGACAAATAAGCACAGAAAAATATGTTCACCAGTTTCTGCCATTATGAAATTACAAAATGAGACCAAAATGAAATATTACTATATACCTGCAGGAATGGCTAAAGTAAACAATAGTAACATCAAAAGCTGAGAAACTGGAGACCCATACATTGTTAATAGGAACGTAAAATGGTACAAGCACTCTAGGAAACAGTTGAACACAAAACAAAAACAAACAAAAAACGCTAAACATATGATTACATGACCCATAAATTGTAATCCTTAAAATTTGTTACACGGACATGAAAAGTTATGTTCATACAAAAACTTACACTGAATACTTACAGCAGCTCAATTCAAAACAGCCCCAAACTAGAAACACCCAGGAGTCCCTTAATGAGTGACTGGTTAAATAAACTGTGTTATATCCATACTGTGGAATCTCACTTAGCAAAAATAGGACTGAACTACTGATAGATGCATGCAAGAATCTGGGTGACTCTTCAGATAATTATGCTGGGTGAAAAAAATCCAAACTCCAATAGTTATGTACTGTGTGATCCCATTTATATAACAATCTTCCAATGGCAAAATTATAGAAATTGAGAACAGATGAAGTCTGTAATGGATGACTGTCACCCATTACAGAGGAGGATAGAAGTGGGAGGGAAGTAAGTGTGGATATAAAAGTGCAAGAGGAGGGATCCTGTGATGATGGAAAAACTTTGTATCTTGACTATATCAATATAAAAATTATGGTTGTGATATTTACTATAATTTTGTAAGATGTTACCATTGAATGAAACCAGTAAAGGGCACTAGAGATCTAACCATATTAGAGGCATGGGAATCCAAACTTATTTCAAGTAAATCGTTTAATCTAAAATGATATAAATAATAAAATTAGCACTCAAAATTATTCACAAAGGTAGTCACAAAAGGGATCTCTAGATTGAGGACTTTTTTTTTCTATTTCTCATTTGTATTTCTTTTTCTACAGTGAACTTCCATTGCTTTGTTAATAAGGAAGAGGAAATACAGTACTCTTATAATCTAAATTTTACATATAAGCACATCCATCTGTCCACATCATTACATGGTTCTAAAACTGAAAGGAAATTTTTGAATTCATCTTCAGTTGGAGTTTCCTTTATGGCTCAGTGGGTTATGGACCTGAAGTTGTCTCTGTGAGGTTGCAAGTTCAATCCCTGGCCTGGTTTACTGGGTTAGGGATCTAGTGTTGCCACTGCTGTGGCATAGGTCACAGCTGTAGCTCTGATTCAAACCCTGGCCCGAGAACTTCCATATGCCACTGGTGTAGCCATTAAAAAAAAATTATCCTCTGTCTGTTATTAAAAATGTCAGGATATTTTGTGACAAGAAACAACATTTCTAACTTGAATAAAGAGAAAGAGGTGATCACTCTCAAATGAGGGCCTTACATTTTTTTCTACCTTAGGTGCTCTTAGATTCATTACCAAAATTAAATTTTCTTTCAGAATTTAAGTGTTATGAAACTTACAGATTCTGACCTAATGGTTGTATATTACAGCTTTATGCTGCCAAGGAGATAAAGCAGCATTGGGTATCACCTTACAGCACTTTGTCATTTTGGCCTGGCTGTAAAAGTATGTGTGCACACATATATACGCAAGCTTCTAATTTCTGTGAAGGATTCCTATTAGCTTTTTTTTTAGAAAATCGCTGGCCCATTTTCAAAAGATGAACGTAAGCTGGAACCCAGTGTTCAATTTCAGAAATCAAAAAGCTATTCAAGTGATGGTGATGGAAGTTTTCAATGAACATAAAAGATGAAATAGGAGGAAGCTGGATAAAGGTAATTTGGTTCCAGAATCCAAAGGGCAAGAGAAAATCAAGTTACAGGTTGGTATCACTGAGGACTGAATGGTTTTGTAGCTCTAATTGATTCTGTAGTCTCCTACAGGGCTTGAACTTTTGGA
>PVHT021183726.1:18883061-18954381 GCA_004024745.2 Catagonus wagneri | reverse complement strand
AAAAAGCTATTCAAGTGATGGTGATGGAAGTTTTCAATGAACATAAAAGATGAAATAGGAGGAAGCTGGATAAAGGTAATTTGGTTCCAGAATCCAAAGGGCAAGAGAAAATCAAGTTACAGGTTGGTATCACTGAGGACTGAATGGTTTTGTAGCTCTAATTGATTCTGTAGTCTCCTACAGGGCTTGAACTTTTGGATACATAAATGTGTAGGTGTAAACTGAAAATACATATCAGAGAACTAATCATTATCCCAGAATCATCTCAAACTGCAATATAATTAAAGTTTGGAGCCCTTAAGCAAGATTCTTCAAAGTTAACTCCCTGGTGTCTCCTAAAGAAGTATCCTTTGACACATGCCCTGACAAACCATATATTCATTAACAATATGGCAGTGCTTACCAGTCTTAATTTAAAAGATTATTGGGAGAAAGATATACGTTTGTAAACTGTTTAAATCTTGCATGAATGTAAAAATGTGAAGTCACCTCCATTATCAGGCCCCCTTAAAACCACAGTGTGGGATTAGGCTGAAAGGCTAAACTAGGCTTGAAATAAAATTTGTTTGCTCTTTGTTTCAAATTACTTGGGGAATTTACTTAGTGCCTAAATTCTGTTCAGTGTTAGGTCTGCCATCTAGTGGCCACATAAATAAATACAATCTGTCATCATAAATTAATGATTATAGGAAAATATTAGGTCATCCAAATGGGCTATTTCAGGTCCAAGTGTAAACAGACAAAAAGAATTCAACCGGTGGTAGGAAATTTTTTATTCAAGGATTTAGCGAAATATAAGTATTCCAACTTAAAACACTTAAAATTTGTTTTTGTGTGTGTAAAAGCAAATTATTAACTGTTTTGAATATTTATGCTGACTTCAAAATAAGAAATTATAGTCATAAAATTTCAACGAGCTTAAAAGAAACTGTTGTATTAATTATTTTCACTTCATTATCTTTTATTTTAATCAATTTTTATCTTTTCTACTTCTTAAACAATGAAATAAAATATTCTTCAGTACTTGGATTCATACTACCTGCCAATCTGCCAAAGAATCAAGTAATAAACTAAAACATAAACACAGTTTCAAAATTTGAACCCTTAAATATGTAAATATGATATTCTTCACCTTCAAATGATACAAGGAGATTTTGGGCTTAAAAAACAAACAAAAAGTACTAGTATTATTTTGATTTATTTGTCAGTGGAAGTGAGAGATAACTTTAGGCCCTCCATACACATTCTCCTAGAATAATTTTAAGAGCTGTTTGTCCAGTGCTACACACTCCCACCCCTATTTCCTTTCAGAGGACTAAGCTGATGGCTTGTTTTCTACAACCTGCAACATTTTAAAATGGCTTATTCATAGACTGAAAATGACATTCGCACAGGGTCTGAAAAATATACTGAACATACCCTGAGAAGTATTTACAAGCTAAATCCATCAGGCAGATGTCCAACATTCATGTTTCAATGTTACAATTGTTATCTTAATTTGTTTGTTTTCTTGGTTGGTATGTCTATGAAAATAACAGTCCTTTGACATTCTAATCAGTTATGGTAAAGGAATTCAAACTGAAAATACAAAAAATTCAATAGTCATTAACCATGTTTCTCATTATTGTTGCATCCAGTTAATCTTCTCTCAGGCTTGTTATTGCTTGAGATAACAAGTTGGTATCACATTGTTCAAACTGGAAATACAGGTAATTCAGCAATTGCTAATACCATGTAAAAATATTCTAGAACAATCTGCAAATCTATATTCCATGGTGTTGACACTCAAACAAGTATCTGCAAAATAATAAAATAATGCCTCATGTCGTGGCACAATGGAAACAAATCCAAATAGGAACCATGAGGTTGTGGGTTCAATCCCTGGCCTTGCTCAGTGGGTTAAGGATCTGGCATTGCCATGAGCTGTGGTGTATTTCATGGACATGGCTTGGATTCAGCATTGCTGTGCCTCTGGCCTAGGCTGGCGGCTACAGCTCAGATTGGACCCCCAGCCTGGGACCCTCCAAATGCTGCGGGTGTGGCCCTAAAAAGTCAAAAAGCCAAAATAATAATAATAATAATAATAATAACTCCACACTGCTTAATCTTCAACTTCATAGAGTCTACATTTATTTTTAATTCATAAACACAACTTTTACAGACAAGTATGGGAGCTTCAAAGTAACAATAAACTCCAATTTAAGGCATGAATGGTTATATAGTGTTAGTGATACACTTCTCAGAAGGAATATCTCGTGATTTCTGAGATGGTTTCTGTCAAGACTCACTCTGTTTGATCATAAGCCCACCGATGTGTGGGACTTTTCATTTTCTACTCAATCTGCATATTTTCTAACAATGTGGCCAAACTCTCAGGATCTTAAGCCAAAAAGAAAGAAGGAAGAAAGGTCAGAAGGAAGGAGGGAAGGAAGGCATTTTACAAAAAAATAACTCCAGATTTCTAAATGAAAGCAAAATGTACATAGTCATAGAACAGCAAAGTCTGACACAAAATTAAAGCCACGGTCTCTAATAATTAAAAGTCCTTATTACTCTATGATATGTCAGAGACTTATACTGGGCCAGGGTCATAAAGAGGAACCTAATACTAATGTTCATTTTTTAAAAAACTACACTATGGTAAAATAAGCCCTCACTAGGAATTCTGGCTCGGAAGCCTCCCTAGAAAAGACCACACTACTCGGGAAAAATCCATCAAGAAAGGAGATTTATTTTCCAGAAGACAAGATAGCTACCCTATCTCACAGAGCCTAAAACACTCAGAGGTAGGGGAGTGGGGGGCAGGGCACAGATCTTTAGAAGGCCCATCCCCCTCTTTACAAGGCCCATCCCCCAGCATGGGTTCTGACATTAGAATCCAAGGACAAAATCCAGTGTTCCAACTGCTTTTATAAATAAAGTTTTACTTTCCATATCCATTTGTTTACATATCATGTATAAATTATTTTGCAATAAAAATAGTAGAGCTGAGTAATTGCCACAGAATCCATGTAGTACACAAAGCCTAAAATATTTACTACCTAGTTTTTTACAGAAAAACTTTGTCCACTCTTGTCTAGACAGGAATTGCACTTCCAAACACACCTTATACTCGTCTGCCTCGTTTTTGTTGTTCACTATTCTCACAGTATGAAACTCTTGTTTTTCATACCAAGTCCAACAAAAGCTAAACCACCATACAAGGTAGAACTTTATATAAAAGAAATCAGATTGCATATATCATCTGAAGTCTTGCTTTTACATTAAATATTAAGTTTAATTTATTAATTTTAATCATTATAGAGTATTCTGTTACATGAGTAACTACAATAAGTCCTTTCTACTGCTTAGTGGACATTTGGGTTGGGTCCAATACTTTGATTTCTGTTCAGTAATGTTTGTGTGAATTACAAGTGCAACAGTCTGAAGAGAGTACATATCTATGTATTGGCTTATTTCCCAGCATAGCTGGAAAACGTTTGATAATGGTTACTTTTGTTTTAGCTTGTTTTCCTTTTGGATCAGTAGTAAATTAATCTTTTGTGGTTTTAGTTTGCATTTGTTCTTTGATTACAAATGACATTGAGTATCTTTTCAGATGGGATTATTAATGGCCATTGATGTTGCATCTTTTTAAGTGCTTGGCTTTTTTCTTTTTAGTTTCTTTACCTTTACACTGTACTGAATTGAAGGTGATTTTGTTTATATATAGTGGATAGTAGTTTTTATTGATTATATATTATAAATGTCTTGTTAATTTTATGGACTATCTTCTCACTCTGCATATAAGGCCTTTTATAAAAACATTCTTAATTTGCATGTAGTTGAAATTACCTATATTTTTTTATGGTATGCAATTTCATATCTTGTTTATTGAAACCTTCCTGAGGAGTTCCCTAGGCTCACCAGGTTAAGGATCTGGCCATGTCACTACTGTGGCTCAGATCACTGCTGTGGCAAGGGTCACTGCTGTGGTGCAGGTTGGATCATTACAGATAGCTGCAGTGGTGTTAACAGTTGGAGTAAATAACAAACTGGCCAAAAAGCAAAATCAAAGGCTGGGAATGAGATGTTCATAGGTGAATTTGTAAAACTCTGACATCATCCTGTGAGTCTAGGATGTCATGCTTATGTCTACAGCTGTGTGCATGCATATGAAAAACTCAGGCAGGCCCTAAACTGTCACTTCCGAAGCATCCTGTGCAAGCAGGAATTACAGGCTAAGTTGGAGTTAGAAACTGCCTGTATGATCACTGAAGGTGTGCTACAACATGCACAGTGAGCTACTGAAAAAAAGGTGGGAGTGTTATTCATTCCAGGCATTGAAGGAAATCTCTGTCAATCATTAGCTGACTAATAAGTTAACTAATTGAATACTTCAATGGCCACATATTAAAAGAATACTTGTTTTGCAGAATTACTTCCAAAAAGTCATTAAACAGATAAACAGCAGCATCAACAACAACAAGCCATGGAAAAAGATGAGGAAAGTCTGACTTCCAGGGTAACCACAGCATACTATTTCAAATACCCAATTTTCAATTAAAAAATTACAAGGCATACAAAGAAAGAAAAAACAGTACACATCAAGAAAAAAGAAAAAAGCAGTCAATAGGATTGTCCCTAAGGAAATCCAGACATTGGATTTAATAGACAAAGATTTTAAATTCAAAATTTAAATATGTTCAAAGAGAGAAACTGTAAATAAAGAAAAAGAAATTACATTAAAAATACCACAGAAATTTAGGGATTAAAAATTTCTGTCTCTAATGTAAAAAATTCACTGGAAGGACCCAATACCAGATTTAAATAAGCAGAAGAAAAAAAAATAGCAAACTTGAATACAAGTCCATTGAGATAATCCAGTCTAAAGAACAAAAAAGAATGAAGAAAAATGAACAAAGCCTCAGAAACCTATGAAGTATCAACTGTACAAACATAAATATAATGAGATATCCACAAACAGAGGGGAGAGAGACAGGAATAGAAATAATATTTGCAGAAACAATGACCCAGCATCTTGAAATTTAATAGAATACATGAATGTACATATCCCAAAACTCAAGAATCTCTAATATAAATCAAAACACACACACCAAGTTACATCAAAACCATCCAAAGTCAGGAAAAAAAATGATTCTTAGAGCAGCAAAAGAAATGTGACTTAAGGGATCCTCAATATCTTTAATAGCCAATTTGTCATCAGAAACTATGGAGGCCAGAGGTGAATGAGTAGACATAGTCAAAGTGTGTGTGACAAGGGAAGGAAGGAACAGTCAAATAATTCTACATCTAGCAAACATATCCTATGAGATGAAGGAGACATAGATATATCACCAAACTATTTGTGTCTTTGAATCTAAAGGATGTAAAGAATATATCTTGCAAATAATAACCAAAAGAGAACAGCAGAGTCTATACTGACACCAGAGAAAACAGACAGGAATTTAAGTAAAAAAGTGTTACCAGAGACAATCTATGACACTTGACAATGATAATAACATCATTCCATCAGGAAGATACATCTACAAACATATAAGCTTGTGGTCTGTTGAAATTTGCCCCCCCAAAGGTATCTATGCCCTAATCCATGTAACCTGTGAATGTTACCTTATGTGACAGATATTATTTTTTAATTATTTAATCACACTTTTCAGATGGGTTAATTTATGGATCTTGAGAGAGGAAGGTTATCCTGAGTGATACGAGCAGGCCCTGAATGAAATCATGTGTCCTTTTAAGACAGAGATAGAGAAGATTTGACACCCATTGAGGAGATAGAAATGTGAAAATGGACCAAAGGGAGATATGAAGACACTGGTCTTGAATATTAATGTGGCCACAACCCAAAGAATGTCAGAAGTCATTAAAAACTGGAAAAGGCAAAGCACTGAATCTCCCCTAGAACCTCTGTGATGGATCACACCCCTGTGGATGCCTTGATTTTGGCTTAGTGCAACTATGTCAGACTTCTGGCCTCCAAAAACCATGAGAGATTACTTCTATTTCATTAAGCTACCAAGATTGTAAATTGTTACAATACTCACAGGAAACCTATACAGTAATCACATAAACAGAGTACCAGAATTTACTAAATAAAACTTTCTAAAAAAGGAATAAATGGAAAATAACAGTTTAAGATTCCAAAACCCCAATTTTGATAATAGATACAATTATGTAGAAAGAGCAACATGTAGTGAACACAACGATAAACACTTAGAACTAATAGATTAGATCTGTAGACCCTTCCAGCCAATAAGAACAGGATACATATTGTTTTTAAGTAAATATATATTATTATCCAGGATAGATCATACATTAGGTAATAATACAATCTCAATATATTTAAAGTATAGAAAGTTCCCTGACTGCAATGTAATGAAATTAGAAATAATACGAGAGAGAAATGTGGGAAATTCAAATATTATAATATTAGAAATTAAGTTGCATACTTAAGTTACATATCCCTAAATAGATAATAAGTCAAAGAAATTATAAGGGAATTTTAAAATATTGTTAGATCAATGAAAATGAAAATACAATACATAAAAACTTGTGGGATGCTGCTAAAGCAATATTTGGAAGGAATGTACAGCTGCAGAAATATATACATATATGCTTTCTAAGGCCACACTTGCAGCATATGGACTAAAGGTCAAATCAGAATCAGAGCTATAGCTGCTGGCCTATGCCATAGCCACAATGCAGGATCTGAGCTGCCTCTGTAAAATACATCACAGCTCATGACAATGCCAGATCCTTACCCCAATAAACGAGGCCAGGGATCAAACCTGCCTCCTCACTGCTACTAGTCAGTTTCATTTCCACTGCGCCACAATGTGATCTCCTTTTTTGAAGATCTTGGCAAGTTTATCTTCAAATTCATATGGGAATGCAGCAAACCCAGAATTGCCAAAACTATCTTAGAACAAAAACGAAGCTGGAAGACTTATGATCCATAATTTTCAAAACTTACTATAGAACTATGGTATATAGTACTATAGTTTATGTGATAAAGGCATAAAGATGTGAGGGTGTGTCTGTGCATGTGTGCACATGTCTGTGTATTACTCTCAGTGGAACAGAACTGAGAATTTAGAAATGAGCACTTATATTTATAGTCAGTTGATTTTGAACAAATGTGCCAAGATAATTCAACAGATAAAGAATAAAATTCTACTTGGACAAGCAGATATCCACATACAGGTGATTAAAATTAGATCCCTTCCTCACATCATATACAACAACTAAATTAAAACGCATTGAAGACCTAAATTCAATAGCTAAAACAATAACTCTTCGAGAAAAAGAGAAGTGTGAATACATCTTTGAGTTTGGCAGTGGCTTCTTACTTATGATACCAAATGCAAAAGCAATAAAAATATACATATAATAGCTTTCATTAAAATAAAAAATGTGCTTCAAAGGATAGCATCAATATAATGGAAATCAAACCTACAGTACAGTAGAAAATATTTGGGAAATCAATGTCTGAAGTCACATATATAGGATATGTAAATAACAATTACAAATCAATAATAAAAATATAAATAACTTAATTTTAAAAATAGGCATGGAGTTCCTGTCGTGGCTCAGTGGTTAATGAATCCGACTAGGAACCATGAGGTTGCGGGTTCGATCCCTGGCCTCGCTCAGTGGGTTAAGGATCCAGCATTGCCATGAGCTGTGGTGTAGGTTGCAGATGTGGCTCTGATCCCACGTTGCTGTGGCTGTGGCAAGGGCCGGCAGCTACAGCTCTTGTTAGACCCCTAGCCTGGGAACCTCCATATGCCACGGGTGCAGCTCTAGATAAAAGGCAAAATGACAAAAAAAAAAAATAGGCAGAGGATTTGAATAAACATTTATCCAAAGAAGATACAGAAAGAGCCAATAAACACATAAAAAGATGCTCAACATCATTAGTCATTAGGGAAACGCACAATAAAACTGCAATGAGATACCACTTCATAGCTACTAGGATGATTATAATCAAAATGACAAACGATAACAGGTACTAAGTGTGGATGTGGAGAAATTAGAACCCCCATAATATTGCTGTTGTTAATGTAAAATAGTTTTAGCACTATGGGAAACAGTTTGGTAGATTCTCAAAAATATTAAACATATGAGTTCCTGCTGTGGCTCAGCAGTAAGGAACTTGACTAGTATCCATGAGGATGCAGGTTCCATCCCTGGCCATGTTCAGTGGGTTAAGTAATAGGTGTTGCCATGAGCTGTGGTATAGGTTGCAGAGGTGACTCAGCTCCAACATTGCTGGGGCTGAGGAATAGGCTGGCAGCTGCAGCTCAGATTCTACCCCTGGCTTGGGAACCTCCATATGCCACAGGTGCAGCCCTAAAAAGAAGGAAAAATAAAAACAAAATAAAAATTAAAATTAAACACAGAGTTACCATATGACTAGCAGTTTCCTTCCTAGGCATTTACTCAAGAGAATAGAAAATAAATCTTCACAAAAACTTGTACACATGTTGTTACAGCAGCATTATTCATAGTAGTTGAAAAGTTGAAACATAGCAAATATCTATAAACTGATGACTGGATCAACAGAGGTCGTGCATGCATACAATAGAATATTACTGAGCTATAAGGAGGAATAAAATACTAATACATGCTGCAATGTAGATGAACCTTGAAAGCATTGAAAGAAGTGAAATTCTGCTAAGTGAAAGAAATCTGCTGCAAAATCCCCTTATTGTATGATTTATGCTTTACTGTATGATTCAATCTACATGAAATGTACAGAATAAATAAACCTATAGAGACAAAGTAGATCAGAGGTTATCAGGGATGAGGAGGAAGGAAAAATAAGAAACAATTGGTAATGAATATGGGATTTCTTTTGGAGGAGAGTGAACCCATCTAGCATTAGGTAGTAATGATAGATGCCCAACTCTGTGAATGTAATAAAAATGATCCAACTGTATTCCTTAGAAAAGTGAATTTTATAGTAGTAATATAATGAATTTTTAAAAGTTAAAACAATTTGGGAGATCCCGTAGTGACTCATCGGGTAACAAACCCAAATGGCATCCATGAGGATGTGGGATTCATCCCTGGCCTCGCTCAGACGGTTAAGGATTCAGCGTTGCCATAAGCTGTGGTGTAGGTCGCAGATGTGGCTTGGATCTTGCCTTGCTGTGGTTGTGGTGTAGGCCGGTGGCCAGAGCTCTCTTTGGACCCCTAGCCTGGGAACCTCCATATGCTGTGGGTGTGGCCCTCTTAACAAAAAAAAAAAAAGTTAAAAAATTTGGTATGATTATTAAAAAGTCTTAATTATAGTATCTTTAATGTTTTGAATATAAAAACTAATAAAGTTACCATGAAAATAAGTGAGAAGAAAAGTTTCTCATTTAAATATTTGTAAATATTTTATTTGCAATTTTTATATAAATTCAATATTTTACATATTTCCTAGTGCCTTATATTTTATTGTATCTTGTTGTAATTTTATAACATAAACTAAGGATTGGCAGACCATGGCCTACAGACCCATCTAGCCTGCATTCTGTTTGTGTAAGCAAAGTTCACTGAAACACAGCAATGTCCATATTATCTGTGACTGTTTTTCAATACAAGGAGAGCTGAGTAGTTGTGACAGAGACAGCATGGATCACAATGTCTAACTTTTTAACTCTCTATTTTTTATGGAAAATTTGGCAATGAAGCTCTAGTTGTGTTAGCATCAACAAGCACATCTAGAACCTAGATTTTGGTTTGCTATAACATTATATAGCAAAGGAAATCAGGCCTCCTTGAGGGGGAGGAAAGGGAATGTAGAAGAAACATACAAAATGATCTCAGAGTATCTTCTATGGAGAAAATATAAGAATGTGTTCTGTAGATAGATGATAAATAAATGATAGAGCAATGATAGAGATAGGTCAGTTATACACACACACAAAAGGGTACATTGAAGGGACATCGAAACCTTCAAAAGGTCTACCCAACAAGACCTCTTGAAATGGTATTCCTGGGGTTCATGGCCATTAATAAGTTTTCAATATTCACATTTATTTGTATCGTAATGACAGTAAAGAATGAGATTTCTAGATCGAATCAGAGTATTTTATCTCCTGGGATAATGTGATGACAGCCAGGTGAACAGGCCTGAACATACAAAAGGGAATTCTATCACTATTGAAGAGTAACTCTGAGGTTATCAACCAGAGAGCTTATATATATATATATATATGTTCCTACTCCCTTCCTAAGTGATGGAGAAAATTTTTTGATCCTTATTATAAACACATTTTCTTGGAGAAGTTCTAGATTCTTGTGTTCTGACACTTTGGAATGGAAATAAATGTCTCCAGAGGAAGATAAGAATATAAGTTTACATCCTTTGAAAAGTCCCCTTGGTCATCTTTGAAATGTAAACACATATGTCAGGGGAGGTCATTTTCTCCAGATAGCATCCCTTAACTTCCAAGGGTTATCCTATAACATAATTAGCAAGTTTATTTGTTCAGAAAATCCAAACCATGCACAAATCAAAATGTAGTCTTTACATCTCCGCAGTTACCCTCATCACAGTCTCTGCTTTGTACTGTTCCCTAAGATTTGGTCCTGCCTCAACACGAGTTGAATGTCTGACTCTTGCTCATTCCTTTGACACCCATGCATTTCTCTCTTCTTGCCTTAGACTAGATGCTCAGATTCTGAAATATTAGTTCATGACTTCCCAATCTTGAAGCTGTGTCCCATTTTCTTCCTACTGACCTTTTCTGTCTCTTTGTGGCGGAAGGAGGGCAGACTACACATAATGAGCCTGAGTACTAACGTCTCCAGAGTAGTCCCATAGTTGGCTGGGGCTCATTGTGAGGCAGTCTGAGTCACCTCTTCATTCTCTAGGCTTGTTTTCAAAGGTCAGCATATCCAATTATTTTTCAAAAATGTAAATTTTAGAGTGTCATTGATTTACAGTGCTGTGTCAATTTCTACTGTATAGCATAGTGGGCCAGCTACACACACACACACACACACACACACACACACACACACACACACACACATTATTTTCCTCATACTGTCTTCCATCATGGTCTATCCCAAGAGACTAGATATAGTCCACTGTGCTATACAGTAGGACCTTGTTGTTTCTCCATTCTAAATAGAATTCTTTGCATCTACCAACTCCAAACTCCCAGTCCATCACACTCCCTCCTCCCTCCCCTTTGGCAACCACAAGACTGTTCTCCATGTCCCTGAGTTTGTTTCTGCTTTATAGCAAGATTCATTTGTGCCGTATTTTAGATTCCATACATAGGTGATATCCTAAGGTCTCAAGTACCTTATGATACTTCACAAATCCATCAGGAGTCCTATTTACCTCCATTCAATCATCAAGAAAGTCAATCTTTTCATTCTGAAATCTTCCAAAGAAGCATAGAGTTAAGTATGAGTAAAGTAAATGCATCTTTTCTTAGCTCTTTAATTAATATTACATCCTTTCAATCCTGCCAGCTAAATGTCTCCAACGACATCATAATTTTTGAGGAAGAATGTTCTAAATTTTAGTAATAACTCCACCTCTCTCAACAGAGCTACATTCTATACATACATGGACCCACACATTTTCTGTAGTGAAATTTTGCCTATGGATTAACTGCATAGAGAAAAAAGTTTAAAATAAAGAAAGGAATTTCATGTCCTATCTACATATCCGGAAAACATGTTGGTGCTACATAACAGAAAAAGAATCAGGTTCTATTCTGCCTTCTCCCCCTACTGAGGTAAGGAGAATTTCTGAGTGTATTTTAAATGTTATTCAAGTGATTCAAAGGAATAGGCTTTGTTTTGTGAAGTACAAACAACCTCTTAATGGTGTATTTGCACACACTTTAAAAATGACGTTAAATTATTTAGACTTTTATATATAAAGTTTAATTTTTAGATGGACTATCCCTAACAGAACAAAAGGAGTTTTATCATATTGGCCACTGATAAATGGAGTCTACAGATTTCACTGCTACTAGATATCACTGAGAATTAGGAAACAGATCAAGATCTTCCTTGTATCTTTTTTTTTTTTCAGATGACCCTGTATTTTCTCTACAGATAACACTGCTGAAAACAGGTTCATTAAGACTTTTCTATCAATCAGCTATATCTAAAATGCAATCTTTGAGCTGTTATGTTATATACCACCAGTGAGGGAAAGGGAGGGGAAAGAAGAAAAGAGAAGAAAAAAGGCAATGTTTACATTAAGCATAGATTGTTAATACTCTTGGAAATCACTGATAATTTAATAATATTATCAAGAATAACATAACTGCCTATAAAGTCATTTGTATTGTTGAGATCAAATCCTTTTGGGATATGTGACTATAACCCTCTTTCTATTATCAGTATAGTATATTTCTTCAATGCCAGTAATATACCAGGTGCTGCAGCAGAAGCAAACAAGATGGTACAAGAGTTTCCCCAGGGAAGAGCAAATTTCGGCAAGTCTTTGATTACATTTTATTTAAATCTTTCCTAATTTGCTAGAGAAAACTGTCAACTGAACTAAGTCACTATGCTGTCTAAGGCAAGGTGAAACTGATGGAACATTATCAGTATCTCCTCTAATTTGTATTGCCTTGATGCCTTAGGCAAAAGAGCTATTTTTATAGTGAGATGAACATATATACAGAATGTTAGCAGATTCTGAAAAAAGTAAAAGTAAAATCCTGCTGGATGAACACATGTTAGCTATGACCACAATAATAAACTATAATTAAGGTTTTGAAATACTGCCATCATCTTGTAAAAATATCTATCTATAACTATCTCCTAGTTCCATACACAGAAACACTCACACAGGCACACACAGAGAGAGGCACACACACACACACACACACACACACACATTTAACCATAGGGCATCTCTAGCAAGAATATTTGTGATATTAGAAGCATTCTAAGTTCCTCAAAGAAGGGGATTTTTAAAAGAAAGTCATGTAATATTTAAACTGAATAATTCTATGTAAATCTTAAAAGAATGTGGTGTATTTTCAGTTTCCAAATTGGAAAGAGATACATTGTTAAATGACAAAGAAGAAAGAATGAAAGAAAGTGTGCAGCAACAGTTAAAAATTTTAAAGTCTATATATACGCTACCCAGATAGCATTAATGAGAGAAGCAGGTGTCAAGCCCAGACTCCCTAGAAAACAGTGTCCAAGGCAAAGCTCAGGGACTAATTTTTTATTGTGAGCTGTAATCCCCAAATAGAAAGCACAGGGGAAAGAAGGAGAGGTGTGGAAAGCCAGACAAAGTCAAGGAACGATGTGTTTTATCAAGCTGGCCATGACTTCATGAGTAGATCCAGTTGGATGCTTGGCCAAAGACAACATCTCCAGAGCAGCTTCAGAGAACCTCCATACCACTATACATCAGAGGAAAGAGGAAAGAAGGAGAGGGATCTATCTACTTACTCCCTGAGATCACCTGCTCCTCACCGATTTGCATTTGCATGTACTACAGGCATTGATTCTCTTGATTTCAGGTTATAACTCCTAGCTTCTTGGGTGGCTTCTGAGGAAACCATATCCCATCTCCTGTTGATGGGCACTTTGCATGAATCTAGAAGTTCTGGGAGGAACAAGAGCCTCTTTGTATCTGATTAGGTTAAGCAGGATGGTCAGAGCTGTTGTGGCTCCTGCCAGGTAGGAAGGTACAGTTGAGGCTATATAAGAGCCCATAACTCATTCCAGAGGCAGCCAAGACGCACCCTGCTGTTAGAAGCCAAGGCAGATTCAGCTGCAGTGGTGGCAGCATCAGCCAGGATCCTCCATGAGCTGGTGACCAAGGGCCCAGTAGGCAGGTGAAACTGAATGAATCAGAGCAGACTCATAATTGGACCTAGGATATTAGGCAGGAAAAATTACAATGGACACTCATCCCCAATGACCAGAGTATCATAATGAGAGCTAGAAACCGTGGAGGACATGCTGCTATCCAATTCTGGGAAAAGGCCACCATGCAAGAACATTGGGCCAATGTACAAAATGCTGCATTAACTTGTAATTTACATCAATATTGGACAGTATGGAAGATTTCTATTCTCCCTGGAGTATGGAAGCCCAATGATAGACACAAGTTCTGATATTAAGGAGAAATTCTTGAAAACTGTCACAGATAATTATAGTTATATTTGAGATACAGGAATCTCAAATAACAATCTTTGAATAACAAAGCAAGCTTAGTAATGACCTGCAGTTTGTGGTGTTTCTAAAACAAAACAAAACAAAACAAAACAAAACAAAACATTTTATTTTAAGCCTCCTTGAGTTAAGATAAAAGAAAATAACATATTTACCAACTTGAGAAGATAAAGATTTGGTTTGCGGATGATGGGAAAAAAGTAACATGTAAGGAAACTACATATGAAAAATAACTCTAAGGAGACAAAAGTGAATAATAAGTATTAGGTAGAGACTATTCTTTTTGTAGGAAGATAAAAACTGGGTTGAGAATAAAGTCTCCATTGTTAAAATTCCTTATGTTTCTAATTCCTAAACACTTCCAAGGTTTGGGAAAGCAAATTTTACTAGATCCTTGTTTTCTTTTCTCTTTAAAGATAAATTTCAATTCATTTCTCTCTACTTGAGTCAGGACTACTCAAAAAATTTTCAGTTATCCAAAACTGTATTGGCATTTATCATTTGAAGCAACTTCTCTCCCTGAATTCTGTCCTTTTTTATTTATATATATTTTATAAGCATTTTTAGAAAGATCTTGAAGAAAGAACAAAGTGTAATCTGTATATAATCTGCCTAGCATCTATAACTAGAAGTAAGATAATCCCTACCTTATGCAAACTCTTTCATGAAAGATTTGTAAGAAGGATGACTACCTGGAGTTCCCATCATGGCACAGTGGAAACAAATCCAACTAGGAACCATGAGGTTGTGGGTTCAATCCCTGGCCTTGCTCAGTGGAATAAGGATCCAGCATTGCCATGAGCTGTGGTGTAGATTGCAGACACGGCTTGGATCCAGCTTTGCTGTGCTGTGGCTGTGGCTGTGGCTGGCAGCTGTAGCTCCAATCGATCCCTAGCCTGGGAAACTCCATATGCCGCAGCCCTAAAAAGCAAAAAAAAAAAAAAAAAAAAGGAAGGATGACTACCTGACTTGGTGAAACTTTAACTTTGGAAACAGAATCATATCAGAAGAGCGCAATAAAATAAAATCATAGATGAATGGTACTTCTGCATAAGGAAAATATTAAATAAAACAATCCTAGCAAATTCGATCTTCCAAAATGTATACAATAATACTCACAGGAATGTAAAGCTGTTCAACATCAGATAATCTATCAAAATGTATATTATTCATATATTAAAGAAAAAACCTATCTTCTCAATATTCAATAAAATTCAATATTCTCTGATGGTGAAATGACAGTAAATATGAAATAAAAATATTTAATCTAATAAAATTATTCATTTAAAAACTTACAGCACGATAGATATAGACAGAATACATTACATTGTATGAGGTCTTTAAGCCCATGTCTATTGCATTGTCTTCATCACTTTAGTGAAAACAAGTAATAGTCCTGGGTCTTTATCTTCCTTTTGAAGATTTTGAAGAAATGTGTTTTCATTCATCTGGGTTTCCAGATAATTATGATGATAGACATGAGTTTTTCAACTGCTCTAGAAGTAAATGTTAAGAGCCAGCACATGAAAAGTTGAAATCTTCCTTTTTCATCCAGCTCATAATAAGATGTCCTCTTTTTCCCCGCCCTGGAGTGCTACTTCCATCATGTGAATAATGTTCCTTGCTGCTAATATGACGGTCTACTTTGTTTTCTGACCTGGAATTTCAAAGTTGGCACCATATCCTTGGCTCCCTTCCTCTGAGGAGCCTGAATTCAAAGGTGAGCCTAGCTGCTTTTATCAAATCATTTAGCAGGAAGCTAGTGGAAGCAGCACCAATTTTAAAGAAAAATTTCAATGATTACCTTACTAAAAACATTATAACATTAAATTGGTTTTAACTTTATATCAAGAAATGTAAACTACCCAAATAACTATATTTCCCTCCTGGTAGCTGATTTTTTTAAAGTCACTCAAAAAGAATCCGTTTTTATAGACTAACCATAATGTCCTTATGCTAACAAACATTTTAATGAGTTGAAGAATACTCAGTGCCATGTTACCTACTCCTAGTTAAATTTCAAGGTCAAGAAACTACAACCACACATGATCTCACTGCCCTTTAATCCGTTACCTTTTAGTTTAATACTTATGGGCCCCAAATGCAGGAAGTAGGATTCAGGAAAGAAACACATCATCAACTTAAATTTCTTTCTACTATAAGATGCAGCCATCCCACTGAAATTTGCATCTCTAAGAGATGTCTGCACTCACCTCTTCAATGGCCAGGATACAGAAACAACCTAAATATCTATCAATGGCTGGATGGATAAAGAAAATGTGTTATAAAATGTAATGTTATTCAGCCTTAAAAAGGAAATAAATCACGCCATATGCAACAACAGGGATGAACCTGGGGACAACGTGCTAAATGAAGTAAGCCAGTTAAAAAGGGACCAATATTTCATGATTTGACACATGAGGTATCTAAAACAGTCAGAGTTATAGATGCAGAGAGTTTAATGGTAGATGCTGGGGGCTGGAGGAAATGGGGTGTTTTCCAATGAGTCTAGAGCTTCAGTTATTCAAGAAGAATAAGTTATTGAGATCTGCTATAAAACATAGTGCCGATAGTTAATAATAATGCATTATACCCTTAAAAATCTGTTAAGAAGGTAAATCAAATGTTAAGTGGTCTTATCAAAATAAAATAAAATAGTAGTTCCTATGGTGGCTAAGTGGGTTAAGAATACAACATACTGTCCGTGAGGATAAGGTCTGATCCCTGGCCTTGCTCATTGGGTTAAGAATCTGGCTTTGCCTCAAGCTGCAGCATGGGTCATAGATGTGGCTCAGATCAGGTGTTTCCATGACTGTGGCATAGGCCTGCAGCTGCAGCTCTGATCAGATCCCAGCTTGGAACTTCCATATGCCACAGGTGCAGCCATTAAAAGAGAAAAAATAAAATAAAATAAAACAAAAATAATTTTTACAAATTTTAAACAATGAAGACCCACTCAGAAGCAGGCATAAACACACACACACACACACACACACACACACACACACACACACACACACTGTGTCTCACAGAGTTGGGCTGGGGCAGAGTTTCCAATCTATAGACTGAGGGTGGTTTCAAAGGAGAAGAGAAGATATTATAGAGGCAGGGTTAAGAATCAATGTGAAACTGTTTCACATCAAATTCAGTGGAGATGGGTAGAAAGATAAGAATGCAATCAGAAGCAAAGAGATCTGTAAACAAGGTCAATAAATCGAAGTGAACAGCTTTTGAAGCATGAACAAAAGTAAAATAACCTGGAATGATTACTTGACCACCAGTTCCTACAAGGGTTATAGAAGTTTTGAGATAGGATGGAGCTATTAAATGTATTGAAGCAGGCTGAATATATACTAGCTAGTTTTGGAGTGATGATTTAAGTTCCACAATGAATTTCAATATAAAATATGGATGAGAGAGTCACAGTCACTGGGGGGCTTCTTTTAGAATCACATGGCAAATGTGTCCAATAAAATTTTCTTCATGTAATTTCTAATTTATGACCATGAGCTGTCCTTTTATATTTCTGTTCAATCTTTTTCTTTCTGAAATATGCATACAGATCACATCCCTGAAATTTTGTTTTATTTACATTACTCAGCATGCAAAATCTAACCTAATAGCTAAGGCCTAGGCAGTATTTTGCTACAAGGCAATATTGTTTTGGTTGCAGTTTGTAGAAAACATTTCACCTATAAAGTTTAAAAAATCCAAATTACCCATATTCATCCTGACATGAGCATTTGGATCAGAATTCTTATTATCCATTGTTCTTGACACCTTTGAAACCAGGGTTGGCAGTTCATCTGACACCTTGAAATTCAGTTTCTTTAGCTCATTTATACTGCCTGACTTCTAATATAGAACTTATCACCCAGTATTTCTCCATCTTCAAAATCTAGAACCTTCTTAGGTGATATCAATTCTATTGTCATTAAACTATTAAACTTCTACATCATCTGCATCAAAATCTTCCATTGTTCTTTTGCCATTTATTTCTCTAGCAAAATTCTAACTACCCTTGACTCACTACCCAGACTAAGATTCAATTTACTTCGGTCATTGTTGCCCTCCTTAATAGCCTTCCTTCCCTGTCACTGTTTCTATCTCCAGTTTTTCTATGTTGTTAATCTTTTATACTGAATTGTTCCTAATACCTTTCTTATTACTGTTAATATTTTTGACTATAAGCAGAAAAACTGCCCTGTTGTCAATTTTGATAGCCAGTTTCACCCAGGCTTGCATTAGCGATTGGTATTCCTTTACTCATTTTGTATCAGTTTTCTGCTGAATATTCTAGTCTATATCCAATATCTTCTCTGTAAACAAAAAAAAACCCCACTTTATTTTCTATAAAGTAGATGTTGCTAGAAGACTCAAACCATACAGTAGTAGTTCCATATACTCTTTCCGTATTTCAAAATATCTGTCACTGTAATGCACTTACTTCTCTACTTGAAAGAATGCATTCTATTTTCCCAAGGTTTTCTTTTTCTTCTAGGCTCGTAACAGACTCCACTGCTTTCTCATCTCTTTTGGTTTTTACACTTCTTTGATTCTTACCTATTTTTAATCAAAAAAACTATTGTACCTACTTCAAAACTTCAAATGAATTATTAAGTTACTCTTTTCTTGATTTCAAACTTCCTAAATATTCTGCATTCCATAGTTCCACATAATCTCCTCTTTGCCTCTATCACAAATTTAAATTGCCAGCATTTTAAAGTGATGAAACTTTTCTTAATTTTCTGTTAAACTATTAATATGTTTCCATCTTCCTTGAGTTTTTTGTACGATTTATCTTGTCGTAGGTCAGTTGTTTTTTGTTTTTTGTTTTTTTTTATTTTCCTCGAAACTCTGACTCTTCCAACATGCCTTTGCTCTTTAGTTTCACCTTTTTCTGTGAGCTCTGCCCAGGATTAAATCTTCATATTCTTGGTACGAATTTAAGTTATTTTAAGGTGGTGTAAAATTAATTAGCAACAAATGGTTTACTGGACATGTATTAATTTTTAGATTTTCTCAGGAAAATAAAATTTAACCAGGTTCTTGCCCTTATATGAGAGTTTTCTTCACACTTATATCAACAAGTGTAAATCTAAAAAAAGAAAGTTTCTATGGGCCTTTACTGCTGAGGTCCAGGCTATGCCTCATGAGAAAAATCATTGAATATTATAAGCAAGTTTGGAGTTTAGCGAATGTACAAATCTACCCCTATCACTCTTTTCTAGTGGAGGTTCCAATCACTGGTGAAAAATCATCAACACCACATTTGGAAAATTCAATGTAATTCCTAAGAAGAGAGAAACGAATCACTATGACATTGGCTGATATGGTAAAGTATTTGAGTCAATTCTATACATTTAGGAAACAAGACAAAAACAAAGTGAATTTTAATTATAAAATTGGAAAGTTGTATGTATAAACTCACAACAGTAAATAATGCTTTAAAATGCTGTTATGTTTCAAGGGATACCATAAAGATGTTTGTGAATAAGAGCAAACCCAAACTGACTGAAATAAACTTTCTGAATTTTCAAGACCTAGGTAATACAGGAAGTAATCCCACATGCTTTCAAAATACAAAGGCTTGATCACAGAAATATCACAGAATGATCCTAGTGAATAAAAGAAGATGTGAGGGCTATAATTTTGCATTAGACATACTCTCAAATATTAAAAATTTACCAAAGAAATATATTTTGCCTTTGAACATTCTTTTTGGAATTATTTTTCCCAAAAAAATGAATAAAAAAAATTCAACCCAGCTATTCCACTTCTGGTTATTAATCTGAAGAACACAAAAATGCTAATTTGAAAAGATATATGCACCCCATCTTCATTACAGCCTATTTACAACAGCCAAATATGTAAACATCATAATGTTCATTGATGGATGAATGGATTTATATCTATATATAATGGAGAAATAAATATTATTCAGTCATAAAAAAGAATGGAATCTTGCCATTTCTGATAGCATGGGTGAAGCTTGAAGGTGTTACGCTAAGTAAGATAAGTCAGATGGAAAAAGACAAATACTGTATGATTTAACTCATATATGGTCTCAAAAAAAAAAAAACAAAAGAACAAACAGATAAGAGAACAGGTTAGTGTTACAAGAAGGGAAGGGAGTGGGGAGTGAGCAAAATGTGAAGGGGTCAACTGTATGGTGATGGATGGTAACTAAACATGTAGTGTAGTTTGTAGTCTATACATATTCTATACACCAGAAATATATATATTTTAAAAATTGGATTGATGGAGTTCCCATCGTGGCGCAGCAGTTAACGAATCCAACTATGAACCATGAGGTTGTGGGTTCAGTCCCTGGCCTTGCTCAGTGGGTTAATGATCTGGCGTTGCCGTGAGCTGTGGTATAGGTCACAGACGCGGCTCGGATCTGGCATTGCTGTGGCTGTGGCGTAGGCCAGTGGCTATAGCTCCGATTCAACCCCTAGCCTGGGTAACTCCATATGCTGTAGGTGCGGGCCTAAAAAAGAAAAAAAAAAGAAAATTGGGTTAAAATCACCTAATTCTATTAACCCATCAGAAAAATTATAAACACCTAGGGTTCCTATGGAAAATAATATGTCCAGTTAAATCTGAATTTCAGATAATTAAAAAATATTTTATGTTTTTAGGATAATTTCCATTATTTGTCTGAATTTCAAATTGAAATTGGTATCTTTTTAAATAAATTTTATTGGAGTATAGGTGACTTACAATGTTGTAATAGTTTCAGGTGTACAGCAAAGTGAATCAGCTATACATATACATATACACCCATTCTTTTTCAGATTCTTTCCCCACAAAATCTGTCACAGAGTATTAAATAGATTTCCTTGAACTTTATAGAGAGGCCCTTGTTACTAACTGACTTTGTACATAGTAGTACGTATATGCTAATCCCAATCTTCGAATCCATCTCTGTCCCAGCATTTCCTTTGGTAACCACAGGTTTGGTTTCAAAATATTTGAATCTGTTCCTGTTTTGTGAATAAGCTCTTTTGTATCATTTTTTATGAGATTCCACATATTAGTGATCTCATATATTTTTCTTTCTCAGTCTGACCTACTTCACTTAGTGTAATAATCTCTAAGCCCATTCATATTACTGCAAATGGCATTATTTCATTCTTTTTTATGGCCAAATAATATTCTATTGTATATATATACTGCATCTTTATCCAGTCCTCCATTGATGGATATTTAGTTTACTTTTATGTCTTGGCTATTGTAAACAATTCTGCAATGAACACTGGGGTGCATATATACTGTCAAACTGTGGATTTCTTCAGGTATATGCTCAGGAGTGGGATTGCTGGATCGTATGGTAGTTCTATATTGTTTTTTTTTTTTTGTCTTTTTGCCTTTTCTAGGCCGCACCCGTGGCATATGGAGGTTCCCAGACTAGGGGTCTAACAGGAGCTGTAGCTGCCAGCCTTCGCCACAGTCACAGCAACACCTGATCCGAGCTGCGTCTGCAACCGACACCACAGCTCACAGCAACACCGGATCTTTAACCCACTGAGAAAGGCCAGGGATCGAAACTGCAACCTCATGGTTCCTAGTCAGATTCATTAACCACTGAGCCATGATGGGAACTCCTATATTAAGTTTTTTAAGGTACTTCCACAGAGCTTTCCATAATTGTTGCACCAACCCTCATTCCCCCAGCAGTATAGGAGGGTTCCATTTTCTCCACACCCTCTCCAGAATTTATTGTTTGTAGACTCTTTCCTGATGGCCAGTCTGACTGATGTGAGATGAAATCTTATTGTACTTTTGATCCGAAGTTGCCTTATATTTCTATTTATTAAATCTAGGTACCCTATAAGGACCTTACTGCTGAATATCATTTGTGTTCATATTGAATTACTTCTAGAATTAATTACAGTAGGGAACATAATCTTTCACATTTCCTAAGACATCTTCTTCATCAAAACCCTAAATTCCTAGCCAAAGAACTGAAGTTTGAAAGTGGATTGACTTCACAGACTCATTTTCATTCTTGTTTGCTAATAAAACTACCAAGCATTAGTGAAAAGCAAAAATCGACATCACAATGAAAGCTCAGTAGAAGCTCCTGAACAAAGAATAATTTTGTAAATGGTTTTGTTTTGTTTTGTTTTTTGGCCATGCTTATAGCACATAGAAGTTCTTGGGCCAGGGATCTATTTGAATTATAGCAGTGACTTGAGTCACAGCCGTGGGAATGCCAGTTCCTTAACTGCTAGGTTACCAGGAAACTCCTTAAAATTGTGGTTTTCAATAAAGAAATGAAGGTCAAAGACTCCTACTGCTCTCTCTCTACTTCTTGGCTACTTCACATAACAGTCAAGTTTTCCTTGGTTGTCAATACTGCCTGGTGGCTGTGGGTTTATTCTGTTATGTTTCAGTGGTAATGAACCTGACTAGCATCCATAAGGATGCATATTTGATCCCTGGCCTTGCTCAGTGGGTTAAGTATCTGGTATTGCATCAAAAAGAATAAAATACTTAGAAATAAACCTACCTAAAGAGACAAAAGACCTGTACTCTAAAAACTATAAGACACTGATGAAAAAAATTAAGGATGACACAAACAGATGGAAAAATATACCACGCTGTTGGATTGGAAGAGTCAATATTATCAAAATGACTATACTACCCAAAGGAATCTATAGATTCAATGCAATCCTTATGAAATTACCAAGGACATTTTTCACAGAAGTAGAACAAAATATTTTAAAGTTTGTTTTGGATGCACAAAAGACCCAGAATAGCCAAAGACATCCTGAAAAAGAAAAATGGAGCTGGAGGAATCAGGCACAATAGCCAAGATGGAAAACAACCTAAATGTCCATCAACAGAGGAGTGGATAGAGAAGATGTGGTACATACACACAATGGAATATTACTCAGCCTTTAAAAGGAAAGAATTAACGGCATCCATCCAACATGGATGGATCTAGAAATTATCATGCTAAGTGAAGCCAGTCAATGAGACACCAACATCAAATACTATCACTTATATGTAGAATCTAAAAAAAGGACACGATGAACTTCTTTGCAGAACAGATACTGATTCACAGACTTTGAAAAACTTATGCTTTCCAAATGAGACAGGTTGGGAGATGGGGAGATGCACTGAGGGTTTGGGATGGAAATGCTATAAAATTTGGTTGTGATGATTGTTGTACACCTATAAATGTAATAAAAATCTTTAAGTAATTAAAAAATAAATAAATAAACTCCTTGAGCATTAACGAAAAAAAAATGTATCTGGCATTGCCATGAACTGTGGTGTAGGTCACAAATGTGGCTTGGGTCCAGTTTTGCTGTGGCTGTGGCATAGGCCAACAACTGCATTCCAATTCAACCCCTAGCCTGGGAAATTCACATGCCACAGGTGTGGCCCTAAAAACAAACAAACTAACAAACAAACAAACAAACAAAACACTACCTGGTGGCTGACCTAAGCAATCACCACACCTAGATTTTTCATTCAAACTCTCTCATTCTCTCTCTCAGCTTCTCTACTTGTCAGACAAAATAATAACCCAGCTGAGCTAATAAATTAAAAAAGTTTGGAACAAAAAGAGAAAGGCACAACCAAATTAATCTCCTAATTTATTTTACAGAATAAAAAATACAGTTCATTTAACCACATGAGTGCTTTCCTAATCAAAACCTTTCAATAGCAGTGTGTTACAAACATCCCAAAGTCTTGGCATGCTATAAATATCCTCTAATATTCCACCTCTACTGTCCTCTTCAGATGTGTACCTCATCAGTCCTCAGTACTCTTCCCTGACGAGTATCCCTGTTCTCTCACTGACCCAGAGGTGATCCCTTCTCCCCTTGTCCTCTATTACTGCACTTCTAACACTATTGGATATTTCAGTTTAAACATCTGTCCCCCCTCTTGGTTTGAATAGTGTGTCTTAAAGGGATCACAGCCCCTGCTGGAATCACTAATACTTATTCCAAGTACCAGGACACAGAGTAGAGGCCCAAGAAGCACTTGACAATTGAAGAAACACATACATTAGTAAGGGCATAACCAAAGCCAGAATGTGAACACTATGATTTTTTATGAACACATAAGATCAAGCTAAGGATCTATGAATATTAATGTAAAAAAGGCCAAAAATGTTGAGATGAAATTTGTCATAAAAATCAGTGTCAGCAATCTCTCAAGCTCACAGAACATGTTGAGAATCCTGCTTTAGAATGTTTACAATTTTTTCTATTTTCTTTCTTGTCCACTAATTAAACATAACTTTCTTTCAGGCATGGTTTTAAACATGAGTATTTATTTCTTGGTCCATTATGTCTTATTTTTAAACAACTATACTCTGTATTACTTATCACATACAATTTTGAAAATAATATGAAGTGAGCAAGATTTTGGAATACTATTTTAAGAATCAAAACATCTTCAATCACATTGCTTCTACAACTAAACATATCCCAAGGTCTCAAGTCTCAATTTAGAAAGAGATGTCTAGAGTCTAACTTGTGTCAAAACTATCAAAACTAAGACTTGTCATTGTATGCAAGGTGGAATCAGCTTGTAAATTTGAAATTATTATATGGTTATAGGTATGCTTTTACCTTGTAAATGTTTTAAACAAAATTTTAAAATGACAAATATATATTAGTTGGTGCATAACTGTATCATAATTTTAAAAATTTTAAATTTTATTTAGATTCAATTTATAAGTACATATAAAATGATAAATTTATCTACAAGGCCTGTCATTATGTGTGGATGAATTATTTATGTGTATATCTTTTAACAGAACTTCTAATAATAAACATTAAAGAAAAAGACCATATAAAATTGGAAATTCTTTATATAATTATAAGAAGTTACCACTTATATGCCATGTTAAGTACCAGCTATGTGTAAGGCACTAAGCTAAGCACATCATTAATTTAAACTTCATTACTCCCCAGAAAGTTCAGTAATATCACCCCAAATTTGACCACAAAAAAGGTAAAAACATGCAAATTTAATGATATATACAATTATAAAAGAAGGACTTTGTTACATAACTATTAGAAAAAATGTGGTCGTTTCATATTTTATTCTTTATAAATTTAGTCATTTTATTAGGTATGTTCTCAATTATTTTATTTTGATCACCATGATTAGGGAATTGATTCTAGCTAGTACTAATTATAGAGGTCACCTACATAAGTTTAAACAAAATAAATGTAATACAAATTTAGTAATAATTCCTGAGGACATTGTCTCACAATTATTAACTATTAGATCTAAATTTAAGCAAACGTTTTGAAAATCACTGTATCAAAATAAGAGGTTACCTTATGGAGATTATGAATATAGACCTATGGACTAAACGAGTAAGTGGAAATGGCCTACTTTTCTGTCTTTAAAGAAATTTTCTTCCTGATTTACTTATTCATTTTAATAAAAAAATATTTTGCTGTAATCATTCATAGCAGCTGAAACAGCAAACCACAAACTAGTTCAGGATGATCTAATTTATACTTGCCACCACAATACGTCTTCCAGGCACAATCAGCTATTTTGTCAGCATCAGTGAACCTCTTCTCTGAAAAGTTTAATGAGAAAATGTGGAGAAAGAATATCAAAAACATTTTTATCAGGACTCAATTTTCCACCCCACTTGCAGTTTTCAAGATTTCCTAGGCAGTCAATGAGGCTCAGGAAAAGGTGAAAATAGCTAATGATCTTGGTTCTCATTTCTGGAGTAAGAAGTAGGTAGAAAAATGGAGAGGGAAATTGTACAGGATTTAGTAATTCTGTAGCTACTCAAACATGGGTAGGAAAAATGAAAAGAATTTTAAACCTGTCAATGTCTTATCTTTTGCATATTCATAGGAAAAACATTACAGAGAGAAAGTCCAACCCCAATGATACTGGGCTTCTACGAGCATTCCTAGACTGATGATATTCTAGAACAATATAGTGAAGCTTAGTTAAGCTAATCATAATATATATTGCCACTAAATAATAATAATTAAAGTAAACAGAATTTGTATAGTACCATCCAGTTTTTAAATTAATTTCTGCTATGCCATATGGTTTACATGCATATTCACACACACACACACACACACACACACACACACACACACGAAGACTATAAATCAGTAGAAAGTAAAATCAACTCACATTGAAAAGTAACATTTAATGGCCTTTCATTATGTTTACAAACATAATTTTGTTCAACTATACAATTAAATCCCACTATCTCCTTCATACATTACACATGCTCATTGTTTTAATGATATGAGGATTCATCTCCCAGTCATCAGAGGAATTAATGCCAAGAGAGACTTGGCTCTAGTCTTCTCCACTCCAGTATCCACTCTGCTCTCCACTAAGACCACCAAGAATACTAAGTAAATATATTTTTATGTAAATATATGTATATCATTTTTAAAAAAATTCTCCAACCCTATGTCTACTAAGGAGATGAAGATATTTATATTGGAGTTTAGAAGCTCTGGATATAGTAATAAGACAGTTTTCCAATTAAAGTAACAACATGATTCTACTATGTCATACATTTAACAGCCAATAGCTATGTAAAGAGCACTTCACACTATGCACTGTTCTAAGATTTGAGGACACATAAAAGGGAAAAAAAAGACAAAAATCCCTACTTTCCCAAAGCTCACACTTTAGTGAGGGGGAGGCAAATAACGTAATGAATAAGTTAATGATACTGTATTATATGAGGAAAGAAGTGCTACAAAATCAAACAGGGGAAGAAGGATGGAAAGCACATAACAATTTTAAATAGGAAACTAAACATACATCTCATTAATAAGGTAACTTTGGGAAAAGAGCTGAAGGAAGTGGAAAGAGGTCCAGTCATACATCTAGAATAAGAATATTCCATGCCATGAGAAAAGCTAGCCCCAAAGCCCCCAGGCAGGATCATACCTTCCATGTTTTGGGACAGGAAAGGAGGGGAGTGTGCAGAGGTGGTGGATAGACAAGGGAAATTAGAAAATGCAGTCAGACCACAGGGATCTTAGAAGGCAATACCTTTTTAAAGGCATGAGAAAAACATGAGTCATGTTTAAGCCCATTTTCCTTATTTTCATATCTTACCCTAGTAAACTACTACAAATAGACTTTTGCTTAGAAATCAAGGCTATAGGAGAGTAAATTATGTAGACCTAGGAAAGCATTAGCATTTGTCTCTCATTTTTGGTTGAAATACATACATGAAGCAGCAGATATTTATCCACATGATATATGATTCATTATTAAACATTCTGATCTATTTTTCAAGTAACTTATATGTGAAAGTAAGAGAGACTTAGGCACTTCTAGATACCGTGAATTAAAAAGCTAACACAAAGAGAGAAAGAGAGAGAAGTAAGCCAGAAGAATGTAGTAGCTAAGAAGTTGACTCTCAGTTCTCTTGCAGCACAGCAGGTTAAAGATCCTGTGTTGCCACTGCAGTAGCTCTGGTCGCTGCTGCAGCTTGAATTCAATTCCTGACCCAGGAATGTCCACATGGCATAGGCATGGACAAAAACAAACTAAGAAAAAACTAGTGAATAAAAATGGTACTTCATAAAAATAAATAAATAAATATTTTAAAAAGAAGGTGATTCTTTTGGTCCACTTTCTGGCTCTCACATCTTAAAAACATAGCCAAATGTATTACTTGATATAGATTTGTAAGAAAATTCATCTCTCCTGTAACTTCCAAAGTGTGCTGAATTAATTTTCAATAGACTATTTAAAGTAATGGTGGTATTGCACAAAGCAACTTGTGTGATATAGGAATAAATATGAGAAAGGATTTTTAGGCACTAAAAACAAACTATGTCATACATGGTAAGAAAAGGCTTAGGTAAGCCAGCAAGCATCATCTCAATATACAGCTGTTATAAGGAGAAAAATGACGACAATCCTGAATTCTTTTTCTATAATTTCACAAAGCAAACAAGATAATAAATGCATTGGGGGAATTCCCATTGTGGCTCAGTGAAAATTAATCTGACTAGTATCCATGAGGACACGGGTTCAATCCCTGGCCTAGCTCAGTCGGTTAAGGATCTGGCATTGCCATGAACTGTGATGTAAGCTGCAGATGCGGCTCAGATCCCTCCTTGCTGTGGCTGTGGTATAGGATGGCAGCTTCAGCTCTGATTCGACCCATAGCCTGGGAGCTTCCATATGCCGCAGGTGAGACTCTAAAAAGCAAACAAATAAATAAATAAACAAACAAATAAATAAAAGCACTGGATACAGAATCTTGTCTTATTGAAATAATCACACCAGTTAGGTGAGGGTACTTGCCTTAGAAATGAGAGAGCACAAATTTTTTATCTTGATTGGAAAAAAGAAGCTCCATTTGTTATATAATATACTAGGTTTAGAAATAAGAAATTTCTTAAGGAAGACCTATTTCATAATTGCAGAGCAAATCACTGCTTGGATGTGAATATTTATTTTGGTAGATGTTTACAATAATGCTAATGTTGATTTTAGATAGCCAGTAAATTATATTTTTAGCTCAAATAAATGAATGCATTTGGGCTCAATGCTATTTTCACAGAGCTTAGGTTGACATCATGTGCCACTTAAAACTGCACTCAATAAAATAACATATTTTTGTAATACAAGTAAGATATCAGAGCTATCTGAACATATTTAGAATTCTATGCTAAGCAGATGGGGTAAACAAACAAATAGAAAAGCCCAACATAGATGTACAAGTTGCCCAAAACAATTCATACATATTTTACAAAGTATGTACAAACCACCTCATTGAAAATGATCCAATTATTGACAACATCTTTCTAGGACCCAGGCCACTCTGTAACTACATGAAGTCACAGTTCTTGGGAGGCTTATCCAGGCAGAAATGTTCTCAGATTTTACATTGTCAGAAGAACACTTCCCATAAACACAGAGTTCTCTGGGGGCATCTATAGGACTATGTGGTAACTTTCAGGGAAGCAAGTTTGGGAACTTTCGGGCATGCAGTACCATTAATGAATTGCCTGATTTATAAGCAATGTAAATTTGGAGCTGGCTCCTTTCCCAGAATGCTTCTAAGCAGCAGCATGGCTGTGACAGTAACACCATCAACACAGAAAGAGACAGCTGTTTGAAGAATCAAAAAAAAAAAAAAAAGGAAGTTTGGGCCCAGGCATAAAGATATGACAGATATTGAGTTCCAAAGGAGGAGCTAGAGTATGAAAACTGAAATAGTAAAAATGAGGAATGTTACTCTTCAGAACTTGCCACACCAAAACTCTAACGGGTTCCAGAAATGGGGACCGCTGACATGGGCAACATCTGTGAATATATTTTAGGGAGAGTTGCGCTGTGAATATAACGTCTAGACCAAAAGGTAAGAACTGCAGGGTGCAACCAAAGTAATGGGAGGCTAAGACTTTCAGTGGCGTGAGGTTGTGATGACTTCTCATTATCTATTTTCATAATTTCTTCATACAAATTAAGTTAGTTTTCTCTCAGGAAAATATCTCAAATGACAAGAAATACCCTTTTTGCCCTATGTGTGTGTGCCCCTACAAACATTACTGCTTAACACATTCTCTTTCCAAATTGTTCAATTAAGATGATTTTTTCTTTAAATTAAGGATATTTTTCTTTCACTGAGTTTCTGCTTATAATTCACTGAATATTTAGATGATCTTTAAATAGACAAGAAATCTTTATTGTCATGTTAGGCTTTCTCGTATTTGAAGTCAGAAAAGAAATTCTTATAAACTGCAATGCCCCCTATCGTATTCCAAATGTCTTTATTTGCTTTGGTACATCTGATACAGCATTACTGATGTGAAAATTTTAAAAGTATATACTAATTTATTCATATATCATCTAGCTAGATGAATTACTGACTAAACTACCTCCTTTCTATGTCAAGGGAAAATTATAGCATTGTAGAAGTACTTAAAATAGAAATAAGCAGATGATTTCCAGCACAGTTTTACTATTATCTCATAATAGAGTATGAGCTATGCTGATGAAAAGAAATACTGAAACCATCTTGCAAACATCAGTTATATTAACCTGCCTTGGCCTCCTAAATCAGTCCTAAACTCACCCATCACAGACCATGAACTAATTTGAGACTCCCAAACTTTTTAATTCACAGTGTTTCTAAGTGCCTACGGCACTAAGACACATTTAAGGGAGGAAGGTGACTAAATGCCCAACTCACAATAATGACTCTAGTATATAAGAAATGGCAGGCTACTTACTGCCTTGCAAAGCAGTTTTGCTTTGGCCCCTGGTTGTTTTTACCCAAACTTTTCAGGGGAGAAAATACTTTTCCTCCCTTAGAACTGCTTCCTGTAAGTAGAATTCAAGAAATTATTTTAAGTCATTTAAATGGGAAGCCAGCAAAACTGGGGTTTGGGTTGAAAGCAGCCAAAAACATTGTAAAGGGCATTGGAGGCTGTGTAATTTTGAAAGGATTATGTTTCTATGCATTGTATTCAGCTGTCTACATGAGCAAAAATGAGGAAAAAAAATTTAGCAAGCTCCACTGCCAGTGACACTGGCTGCCAGCCAAACACACAGAGGTGGTAACTATTCCACTTCCTTGACTGTCTTTAGAGTAACACTATCCTTCTCCACCAAATGAAAGAAAAGGTGCCTGTTGAAATCCGCAGCCTGCATTCACTTTTGCTTAAGTTGTGCTTGTTTTTCCTTCATACAAAACATTTGTGTGTCTGCTGGCAGGAGGTTAAATCTTTACCTAGCATATGAATGGAAAAAAAATAGCATGTTAATTTTTGACATGGTGATAAAGATATAAAATCTTAGTTAAGTATATTTCACGGTATTGTTTGAAATTGTATATTGGAAGAACCTTGTTGCATTAGATTTATTTTTGCTATTCTGTGTGCGTATGGGGATGTGGGGGGGTATGGAGAGAGGCACTGCCTGGAAAGTTCAAGAAAATATATCCTTGGGAGTTCCCGTACTGGCTCAGCAGTAAAAAAACTGACTAGTATCCATGAGGATACTGGTTCAATCCCTGGCCTCACTCAGTGGATTAAGGATCTGGCATTGCCTGTGAGGTGTGATATAGGTTGCAGACGTGGCTCAGAGCCTGTGTTGCTGTGGTTGTGGTACAGGCCCACAGCTGCAGCTCCTATTTAACCCCTAGCCCGGGAACTTCCATATGCTGCAGGTACAGCCCTAAAAAGCAAAAAAAAAAAAAAAAAAAAGGTATTCTTCATTGTTCCTAGAAGTGAGCATGGTCTCCTGTCGCTTACCACCTTTTATAACAGTTATTTGATTAAAATAGCTTCTAATTATCTGTCACGTAATTTATTACATGGCATACCAAATTTAGGTTTTTCAAGGAAGGTGGGAGGAGGGAGGATACACATGCTTGAAGAGTGCATTTTCTGAGCACAAAAGCAAAATAAAACAGTGTTCCCTTCTGATTGTGTAAGAGGCATAATAACCTTGTCCCTTGGAAAAAGAAGTCTATTCACTTTAGGATCAGAGCAACCTCCTAGAAAGGAAATCATTCCATGTGAAATAGAAGTGATGTGCATAATTGTGCTTAAAATGCAAGTTGGCTGCCTGAGGGTAAAGGAGATTCTCAGTGGAGTGTAATGATTTCCCTCAAAGCAGGCCCTAACTTCTCCCTGTAGACTTATGACTCATGGGCAAGTCTCAGGAAAAAACAAATCAAAACAAAAAACACTTTCTGCTGTGGAGTATATAGCAATACCTGAAAAGAACAAAATCTTCCAAGGCCTTTATTCAGTTTGCCTTTGGTCCCTAGTAGAATCTGATGGGCACTGAGTCATGAGCAAGAAATAACTGGGAGACTGAACTCCTGGGACGTGAATCCCCCAAAATGTGACACAACTGTGGACACTTAATGGTTGTTATCATGGAGCAGTGCAGGAAAGAGAATGTCCATGAATAAATCTGAAGGAAACAGCAAAAGGAAGAAATAGGTGCTGCCATACTGAGTTACAGTTTAGTCACGCCTTTAACAACCATTATCTCATTTGGTCCTTGTAGCAAGTCTTTAAATCAGATATTATTTAATCCTCATTTTGCAAATAAGGAAAGTCTTTAAGAGCAGGCATTTTGAGAAAAATAACCACTTGTGGGTACCATCCTCCTTTCACATATGAAAACATGCAATAACCCCATCCTTAGGATTTCTGGCAATGAAAATGTTGAATTGTAAATCAATATTAGAAAACCAAAAGTGGAAAGCAATATCATTAATAAAAATTATAAATAGAACAATATATGGCAACTGTTTATACATATACCTAGGGCGGCGGCAGAGACATTATTAGCTATAAATGATTTAAAATGAAACTATCATTTAAGGTCTAAGAAAAGACACAATGAATTATTAATAACAATAAATAAGAAGCATAGATGGCTAAACAGGGAATGAATAACATAAAGGCTGAGACCAAAAGTTCAGGAAAGTATCAAAGGCTTATGTCATGGCTACAGCCAAGAGAAAGAATAAAGCTTTCAAGAATGCCACCTCATGGTAAGAATGACAGAAGTGATGACTTATATGTTGACAATTAAGTTTTAAAAGGACCCTCCTTCTCTGCTTCTTCCAGCCTACCTCTCTTATACAGATTTGAAAAGTAGGAAGAAAAGGAAAGCAGAGTCTTGAAACTCATATGCTTTGACTTCCAGTTGTTTTCTTACATACCTCAGCATAAAATTTATGTCATCACAAATTATCTTGAAAAATTAACTGGGATTTTTAAAACAAAGGTTAAGCATTATAAACCTAGGTACACAGTTAATAGGTGATAGCACTAGAATTTGAACACCGCTTTGAGAAGCCATATTTTATTTTTTATCTACAGGAAGTGGGGAGATAATACAGAGTGATCCCATGTATTCTTTTCCAAGTTTCCCTCATGGTTACATTTTACAGAACTATTCTATACCACAAAGATTTCACTCATACTCTTTTATAGGCTCACTCACTCTCTCACCTTACCTATTCCTAAACCCTGAACTTGGCTTATTTGTTATTCATATTTTTTAATTTCAAGAATACTATATATTGGAGTTGCCATTGTGGCTCAGGAGGTTAAGAACCTGACGTGGTCTCTGTGAGGATGCAGGTTCGATCCCTGGCCTAACTTGGTAAGTTAAAGATCTGACATTGCCCAAGCTGTGGTGTAGGTTGCAGATGAGGCTTGGATCTGGCATTGCTGAGGCTGTGATGCAGGCCTGCAGCTGCAGCTCCCATTCAACCCTTTGCTGTGGGACTTCCATATGTTGCAGGTGCAACCATAAAAAGAAAAAAAAAAGAGGAAATAATGCTATATATAAGTGGAATTATACAGTAAGAGGTTTTTTTCAGATTTTTTTTTCACTCGGTATGTGCTCTTCAGGTCTATTTAAATTGTTGCATCTACCAACAGTTTATTCCTTTTTACTGCTGAGTAGTAAACAGTCCATGATATGGACATATTACAGTTGGCTTAACTATTGACATGTTGGAGGTCGCTTTAACTGTTCCATTTCTGGACTATTATAAACAAAACTGCTGTTTAAGATCATGCATATGTTTTTGTATGGACATAAATTTTCATAGCTCTAAAATAAAAGCCCAGGAATATGATGGCCTGGTCACAAGGTAACTAAAAATTTAGGTTTTTTGTTTTATTTTGTTTTAAGAAACTGCCATTTTTTTCCAGAATAGGGAGCCCCATTTTAACCACTCCACTCCACTTTAGTACTTCCTAAATTTGAACTAACAGCATCCTTGGCAGCTCTGATAGCCAACTTTCAATTGTCCCCAATGATCCCTGCCTCCTCCTGATACTCACAGCTTTGTAAAATCTCCTTCCCCATTTTAATAAGGTTGGAATGTATGCCCAACAGATTATGACAGAAGTCATGGTATGTACTTCCAAGATTAGATTATAAAAACTGCCTTTTCTCTTCCTCTCTCTCCTATCATTTGTCTTAAAGGATGCTATCTCATAAGAAGCCCTCTGAGAGAAGTCCAGCAGTGAAGAATGGAAGCCTCCTACTAAAACCACATGGGGAGCTTGGAAGTAATCCTTCAGCCCCAGTTAGGTCTTCAAGGAGGATGACCCTGTCCGATACCTTGACTGCAACCCTATGAGAAACCCTAAGCCAAACCCAACCAGCTAAGACACTCCACAATCCCCAACACACACACACACACACATACACACACACACATACACACACACACACACACACCTGTAAGAGAACAGATGTTTATTGCTGTAAAAAGACAAGTTTTGTGTACTTTGTTACACAGTCGTAAACAGTAAATGTATATTTTCATCCACAGTGTGCCATGCTGCCATAATAAAAATTTTAAATGTTAGAATAGCATTGTAACCAGGTAACAAACAGAGCTGAATAAAGTATAAGAATTTTGAGGAGAGTGCTAGTGAAGTCTTAAAGGACCCTGAACACACTATTTATAGAAATTTTACGTTTTGTGGAAGCTGGGGTTGAGGACTTAAAGTGAGGAAAATCTTATTAGAAACTGGCAGAAAGAGAACCTTCGTTACGTAGTGACAGAAAGTTTAGCCAAACAGTCACACGTGGAAATGTGGAAGGTAGAAAATATGCCTAATGAACTGGGTAATCTAGTCAGTGAGATTTCCAAAACGAGAGTAGTGAAAATGCCATTTAGTCTTTAGAATAAAATGCAGTAACGGAAAGCTTAGCTTAAAGGGGATGGGGAGAGATAAATAAAATCTAATAATTTAAATAAGTCTTAGCCCCAAGATCTATCACGAAATGGCCTTCAAGCAAAGAGCACATCCAGGGAACTCTGGGAAAAGCGTATAAAAAATGAAGCAAAAGTGTGCCTATAAGACCTGAGAAAGATCAAAGAGTATACCTCAGATCAAAGGCCCGTCTTAAAAATGTGCCTTACAAATCCTCTCAAACAATTGACAGTGCATTAAGAAGATTTTAGGGGATCAAACTTCACGATTTCAGCAGAAAACCTAGACAGAAAAGGGCCTATCTCAGAGACTTTGGGAGGTGGCTTTGGTCTAAAGGAATAGCCCCCAAGAGATGAACAGGAGACCTATAATATTTTTAAAAGAATGCTATCAGCAGAAACACTGCCAGCTTACAATGAAAGGAATAAAAACAGCACAAATAAAAAGAGGCTTTGGACCACCCAGCTTTTATTTATTTGATTTTTTTTTATTAATTTATTTTTTGTGTTTTTAGGGCTGCATCCATTGCATATGGAGGTTCCCAGGCTAAGGGTCGAATCATAGCTTTAGCCACAGCCCCAGCAACGTGGGATCCAAGTCATGTCTGCAACCCACACCACAGCTTATAGAAATGCAGGATCCTTATCCTTCTGGGCGAGGCCAGGGATCGAACCCACATCCTCGTGGATACTAGCTGGGTTCCTTAACCACTGAACCATGATGGGAACTCTCTGTATCACCCAACGTTTAAAAGCAAACATCAGAATACACAGATTACTGAGCTGGAAATATGTACTACTTCTCAACAAGAAGCATGACTTGGGGTAAAGCTAAAATGGAGCCCCTCTCCATGGAGATTAACTCTTGGGTAGGAGTAGATCAGAGACCTAATCAAGAAATATCCAACATTTTTTCTGGCCAGATTTAAAGACATCTAGGTAGGAAAGAATCTTTTGTGTCTTCCACTGTCCTGCTTTCTTATGACAGTATCTATGGGGGTTATCCCATGACTAGAGTGAATTTGTATGTTAAGTATGCAAAAACAGATAACTTATCATCTTAGTGTACAGTTTTACCAATGAAGATGAATGGTAGTGAAGAAGCTATACTATAGAAATATGCCCAAAGCACATTACACAAACCTGGACCTGATTCATACAATGAGATTCTAGATTCTGAGCTGATGCTGTCATGAGATAAGGCCTATGAGAGCTTTGGGAGAGGGTGATTATATTTTGAATGTGCGAGGGTATGCATCACTGTGGGCAAGAGGGAAAAGTGCAGGAAAAAACCCCAAGATCCTCAAATCTGGGCATTCACATTTTTTTTTTGTCTTTTTGCCCTTTCTAGGGCCGCACCCGTGGCATGTGGACATTCCCAGGCTAGGGGTCCAATCGGAGCGGTAGCCGCCAACCTACGCCACAGCCACAGCAACGCGGGATCCGAGCCACGTCTGCAATCTACACCACAGCTCATGGCAACGCTGGATCGTTAACCCACTGAGTGAGGCCAGGGATCAAACCCACAACCTCAAGGTTCCTAGTCAGATTCTTTAACCACTGAGCCACGACGCGTTCTCCCATTCACACTTTTTTGATGTTCTGCCCCATACCAATCAGGACTGGTCTGTGAGACCAACAGAGTATGGCCCAAATTAATGGTGTGTCACTTCTGAGGTTAGGTTATACAGAATTACAGTTTATATTCTTATCTCTCTCCCTCATTTGCTCGCTCACTCCTGCTCACTCTTTCTCTCATCACTCGCTCTGGGGAATGCTGCATCATGTGTTGCACATATGGTAAAAAAATTCACCCTTCTGTCATAATCCAGAGGGGCAAACTTAGCAGGAGATTCCTGAGTCCTATCAAGTCCTCATATATTGTAATTATACCCAAGACCTTGACTGAAACCCCATGAAAGAACCTGAGAGGAAACCATCCTGCTAAGCCACTCCAGGATTCCTGATATACAGAAACTGAGATAGTAAATGGTGTACCTTCAAGCCGCTAAAGTTTGGAGCATTTTTGTTTTTGTTTTGTTTTTTTTTTTTGCAATTGACACTTGCAGTTGTTGCTGGTAACATTTAAGAATTAGGGTATCCTCAAAGAGAGAAACATGGATTACCAGATGCAACAATAACTTGAGTAAATTTCTGTAAAGATGTGATTCTCAAGGCAGCTAAGATATCCAGGATGCTATCTCAGAAAGTTAGAGCTGAATTTTTCTAATTCAGAAAGCATTCCTCTAACACACTGCAGCCTATGCTCTTTGAGGAAAATACAAAAACAAAAGAGCCTGTCAGAGTGTCTCCTGCACTATTAAGGAGAGCATATACCCTTCAAAGAAATGTGAATTTGCTTGACCAGTGTTTCCCTTTATCAAGGACTGCAAATAATTGATGACTCCACATTATCTAACCAGCTCACCTGGTTCTGATTCCATGATCACCAAGCCAGTTCTAATTATAAACTGGCTTAATAAATGTTCCCAGAGGGGGCTGATATTAGTTTCCATGATAGTTTGCACTTGTGACCAAAATCACAAATAAATAAACATTCTGATTAAAATTTAAGTGTTTGATGGCCATGTTAGCAGAAGTCAGTTACCATAGCATGCCATCCTGGTCCATGCTGAATGCCTTGAAAAAAAATTGTTTCTAAATTAAATCTTATTGTGTCACCCATGTAACCAAAGAGCAGTAAATAGCTTTCAGAAAATTATGAGCATGTTTCCATTGAAGTTTTTATTAACAAAGCAAAATTTAAAAAGTTGAACGAATAAAAAGTTAAGTCAAATAAATTTGTGAAGTCTTAGTTCAAAGCAGGCATTTCGAATATAGTAACAAAGCACATAACCTGCCAGGGGAAAAAAAATCAGATGGCATGATGTTTGGTATGGGTAGTGCTTCAATTTCGTCAGCTGACCATGATTTTACAAAGCCAATCTTGAAAATAATTATTTTGGTTTTGAGGTTTGTCTTACAACAGACAGGCCAGAAGCCTCTGGGTTGAATACAAATTATGAAATAGGGTCTTGCAATTTTTATGACCTTGGTTATTGTTCAGTCAATAGGTCATTGAATCTTTATTATTTTAATTAAAATTGGTTCACTTTAATGACATAAAATAGATTGATTTGGGCTATTATCTACAGAATCTTGAAAGTTTTGCTAAAAGTATCAGTCTCCACCGTTCTCAGGGTACCCATTATTCTGTTTAGTATATTTTTCTTGGACTGATTTCTCTTTTCTGCTTTGATTTTACTTCTATATGATTTTTTCTTTGTATTCAAGCTCCTGAGTAATTTTATGAAGATGACACCCCACCCCTGAAGAGTATATGAGCAGAGTACTTTGTACTTATTAACAAATTTAGAAAGGGCCCCTGCTCATTCAAAATGTTTGCTCATTCTCTGCATTTCTCCTGAGATATCTGCATTTAGCTTCAATATATTTTAATTCAAATACTGTCACAGTGACTACTTTTTTATTTTTCATTCCTGTGTTATTTATTTATTTAAAAAAAATCAGTGCTTACTGTGTACTAAACAAAATGAACAGGAAGGTGGAGACAAAGGAGGGAGGGAAAAGGTGGGAGGGAGAGGGGAGGAAAGAAGGAAGGGAGGGAGGGAGGAAGGAAACAGATTCTACTCTCAAATGTCCTACAATCCAGCAGAAGGACATGAAAACAAATGAGTGCACTAAAATGTTACAGGTGTTCATATAGTAGCAAGTATTTCAAGATAAAGTGCCTTCTTTTCTGCATGGGTATTCTCTTGTAGAAAAAGTCCATCTGGTCAAATGTCCTTTTTTTTTTTTTTAAGCTTTTTAGGGCCATGCCTATGGCATATAGAGGTTCCCAGGCTAGGGGTCCAACTGGAGACACAGCCAAATGTCCTTGTTTTTTTAAAGTTACTTGGTAATAACTGTCCTCCTAACCTTATTTATTTATATGATTTGGTGTATTTGAGATCTGGATAATTATATATTTGGATTATAAACTCACATTATCATCCTTCCTCTCATCTCTGAGATTAAAAAAAAAAAAAAAAACCCTTACAAAATGTCTGTAATTCCCTTAAGCTGATCTTTAGAACATCCCTGAAATTTATCTTTGGCTCACAATTTTTTGTTTCTAATATTCTTGGTTTTAGAAAAAATCAGTATAAGCCAGGCAAAATAAGTATGAAATAAAAATCTACATGTCCAAAGAATAATACCAAGTACCAGAAAGGAAGTGAACAGTCTTTTAACTACCTATGTATACTAGTCACTGTGTTATTTCCTGCTATAATTTCATAATGGGCAAAACTCACAAGATTTACTGAATCATCAAGTACTTTTCTTCATCTCTGAGGAAGTCATTTGAAATGTCCTAATACCAGGCAGTCTTCTCTCTGACACATTTTATGGGAGGAGAGCAATTTCCCCAACTATGAAGATTTAAGAATGTAACTTGATATAACAGGAGCTTGACTCCTGTGCTCCTGATGTTAATTCTGTTTTCCATCATTACACACTAAGACAGCTTTATACAATATGATTAGTGGTTTTAGTCACACATTCGTTTCAGCATAAAGGGCAAACAAAAATGAAATGTCTGGAATGGGTGTATATTATAAATGAAAAAAGTTACTATATTTGATCCTCCCCTTTTACTAGAGAAGCTCAAGCCAAACTAAATAAATTAGCAATTATTACCCAACTATCCTTGAACATGTTTATGATTCAGCTCTACTTGTAAGGACGCCAACAGTGAGAAAGTTGAGAGTCACAATTAACTGAAAAACAAAGCTCCCATTTCCTCTCTATTCCTCCTCCTTACTCTCAGATTTCAAAAAATCAAATTAGCACCACTGAATGAATTATCTTAATGCCATACTACTGCTTCTAAGGAAGAAATGATGTTTTACCACCTAAGCAGAAAATTTGGTTTCACCATCTAAACAGAGGGATCCTGGGAACAAGTAACAGAGAGATCCAGAGAAATCAAAAAGAATATAACTGCAACATTTGCTTCTCCCTATGTAGTATCAAGTTTTCAGAGTTAAATCCTACAGAAAGTGATGACTTTCCCAAGGCTCTGGTGAGTTAGCAATCCTGGCCAGTTCTCAGCTTGGTGAGAACCTGAACAAGAATCCAGCTCTTCTGCACCCAGACTACCAACTCCTGGAAACCGTGAGATAATAAATGTGTTCTATTGTAAACTGTTCAACTTGTGGTAATTTGTTATGCAGCAATAGACAACAAATACAATTTACCACATTAATTCATTAGAAGATTCAGTATTGTGAAGATGTCATTTCTCCTTAAGTTAGTCCAAAAATAGATTGTCATACATACAGTTACTTGATTTATGATGACGCTGACCTTGAAGCAAAGTGGGAGAAATGATTGATATAATAATTTTTAACAAGTCTATTGGAAATGGGATTTGTTATAAATCAGGTATAGTTCTTTCACACGAATCCATCTCTCCTTATTAAACAGAAGAACTTGCTTTTCCAGGGCCCCCTATGGAGTTATGCACAGACACGCACGCGCGCGCGTGCACGACAAGTACTGTTACATTGAAGATACACTTATGAATGACCACTGATAAACACAGACCTTTGGAGATCACTGTTATTACACACTCCACAGAGCCCATATATTATCTGTACTTTCTTTGTCTGGTGTTAAAGGTCTAATTTTTGTAAAATTTTGTTGAGAGTATTTGATAAGACTGACCTAAGTAATATGGAAAACCTCTATCTAGTGACCTATGTCTTCCAGGCTTGTAAAGATTATCTCATGAGGATAGCTAGTCATTTTGCAGTGAGTGGTGATCAGCTTCTAAAATGGCCCCAATGATCTCTGCCTCCTCAATTTTACAGCTATGTGTATTCCCTGTCTCTGGGGTGTAGACTGGATCTAGTGACTTGCTTCTCATGAACAGAATACAGCTAAAATGAGGTGTCGTTTCCAAGATTAGGTAATAAAAGACTGGGCCTTTTGTTTTCCTTCTGTGGCTTTACCACTTGGCTCATTCTGATTAAACCAGCTGCCATGTTGTGAGCTGCCTTGGGAGCAGCACACATGATAAGGAAATGAGGATGGACTTTATCTAATGATCAGCCTAATGACCTAAGAGGTACTGAATCCTGCCAAAAACCATGTAAGTCTGGAAACAGATCATTCCCCAGTTAAGACTTCAGATAGGCTTCAGCCCCAACTGACAACATGACTGAGTTTTGAGACAGATCTTCAATCTGAGGAGCAAGCAAGGCCATGTCCAGATTCCTGACCTGCAGAAAATCAGAGATGACAAATACTGCTGTTTAAACTACTAAATTTGGGGGTAATGTGTTACATAGAAAGAAACAAATATGTAACATCCCCAACTATTCTGTTTCCTTATTTTATTATTTATAATTTTTATTTATAATTTTTAGTTTAGATATAATTATATAATTATGACTATACATTATAACTGTATAAACTTTTTATTATACATATCATATATAAGTATATATTTGCATATACTTATATATAGCAATACATAACATCTTAATATAATAAAAAATAATTATTTTATTTCTTATTATTAAAAATAAATATATATAATCTTAACTCAGTTATACTTCAAAGCTATCTTATACCTTCTTTCATCATTTTAACACTTAAAGACTTGTCAACTATTTTTAAGTATATTTAATTTCTATAGGAGTTCCCGCAGTGGCTCAGTGGTTAACGAATCCGACTAGGATCCATGAGGTTGCGGGTTCGATCCCTGGCCTTGCTCAGTGGGTTAAGGATCCGGCGTTGCCGTGAGCTGTGGTGTAGGTTGCAGACGCGGCTCGGATCCCGCGTTGCTGTGGCTGTGGCGAAGGCCGGCGGCTACAGCTCCTGTTAGACCCCTAGCCTGGGAACCTCCATATGCCGCGGGTGCGGCTCTAGATAAAGGCAAAAAGACAAAATAAATAAATAAATAATTAATTTCTTTAGATAGTTAAAAGTAAATTGGTCACCCATTTTGTAAAGTTAGAAACAAAAAAACAAATCCACAAGAAACATATACATGATGTAAGGAGTGAGAGAAATCTAAACAGGTGGTTGTAAGAAAACAAAACAGGGAAATAATCTGGCAATATGTAGGACCTATTTAGTAAGAATTTCAGATTATCTATTATTTTACTGATGATCATTTATTATCAGTATCAGATCCCCATAGTTGTGTTGTATATCTGAATAAATTAATGATCTGTCCTTTTTTTAAGGCATATTTAAATTAAAAAATGTTTTCTCCTTGTCTATTCTCTATTTACTCATATTAGTACAATTAACATACCTATTTCTCAATTTTGGTTTTGGAAAATACCATCAGTGTAATTATGGAAAAGTCAATAGAAACTTTTATGTTTCTCTCCTTGAGTTGTTTGTACTCTCATTTGTTTTTTTTTTTTTTTTTTAAAAAAAGTCCTTCTTCATTAAAGGATTCCCAGTAGATGTCTGAAACCCAGATAGTACCAAATCCTACAGATGCTGTTTTTCCCTAGAGATACTAATGCCTGGGTAGCATGTATAGTGTGGACAAGCTGGAAGGACGTCCCAGGTGGGATGAAGCAGGACACGAGAGATTTTATCACTACTCAGGGAACATAAAATTTAAAACTTACAGATCACTTATTTCTGAAATTTTTCATTTAATATTTTTTGGACCACAGTTGACCATGAGTAATCAAAACCATAGAAAACAAAACTTTGGTTAAGGGTGTACTACTGTCCATGTCTATATCATTTATCTTTCCATAACCACATAAGTTAGGGGAAATTATGGATGAGAAAATAGATGAACAGGTGGAAAAATGAAGCACAGAAGAGCTCAGACTTAGAGAATAGTCATATCTAAATTCAAGATGTTTTTTTTTTTTAAATAATAATCAAGTCTGTCTTCTTTTTTTATAACGATTTTTCTCCAGGTAACTCATAACAGAGTCAGACTGTCTAATACTAAAGTAAACTACAAATGTATATCAAGAGTATAAATTCATAGGAACGTCGCACTTATGACTAGATATGTGTCAATATATCTAAACAGATCTACCTTATTTTTGAATCTGCTAATTATCTAAATATTTAGTAATATTTATTTTTAAGATATTTTTATGAAGTTGAGTGAGGATGTATAATTTCTTCTTTTTTAGAGGAAATGTCACCTGCTAGTCTTTGTAAAGTATACAGAGCTTGAGGAACCTAAAATCAGAACTATTCTTAACTTTCAATAAAAATGTAAAATTACTAGCAAGAGTTTTTACTTTTTTATTTCTGAAATGGTTTCCTCCTTCTCACCCATTCTATGACAGTTTATCCAATTTTCAGGCAACAAGTGCACAGCAGATACAAAGAAAAGTATTTTTCCAGGTTAAACTTTCTAACATGCTTGTGATTATTTGGCATTTGTTCAATTGTTGATTTTGAAAATTTATTTTCTCATGCACAATAGCTCATGTAGTTGATAAGAACCTCAAATACCTAGACTATTTCCATAATTATGAAACCAGGAAAAAGGTTTTATGTTTAATAAATGTATGTGTCTATATAGAGTCAGGCAGTCTTCCTACTACCGATGGAAAAGTAATTTACAATACTAGCAAACACTTGTGCCTACTTAAATTTCATATAACCTGCAGCTTGCTATTGGAGACTTTAAGGGAATTAATGGATTTTGCAGGAATAAAAACACAATTGTTATAATTAAGCAATGGTTTATGTGACATAGTTTGCATATTCTGTATGTCTATCTTCTCTGAGTGATATGCTAACTATTGAATACAGGATACACACTTTTTTTGCAATTTGAAAACATGATTAACGTCGTAGTCAACACTTGCTTCATAACCTTCTCAAAGTAACATTTTCTTGAGGTCAATACTGAAGTTTTGTGATTTAAAAAAAAATGTATGAATATGTATTATTGCATTTGGAACATTGATATCCAGTACCAGTGGTCCAGGAATTGCTATCTAAAGATTATCTTCTGAATATGAATTCGCATTTTTATATCAGTGAAGGGAACATTGTTAGCAAAATGCTGGTAGGATGGTGTCTGTCACTTAAACTCTAACTTGAGGGTTTTAGCACCAAAAGGGGGTCTGCAAAGGTATTGGTTAATCTATACAGCTAGTCACAGAAGGATTACCATTATGATACGTCTGAAATGAAATGCTAAAATAGTGTGACACGGCTGGTTTAGAAAGCAGTAATAAATGAGGCTTTGTGTGGGGAGACAAATTGAGGTGAAAAACAGGGATTGGAGAACAATATGTACTATCTGATCCCACTTTGGAATACTAATAAATTTAGAAACTTATTTATTTGAATATACCCACATAGAAAATTTCTGAAAGAACATATAATAGTTATCTCTGGGTGGTAAGACAACTAATATTTTTGTCCTTTTTTTTCTATTTTTTCTAATGTTTCTATTATAAATATACATTATTTTTATAAAAATTGCATAATTAAAACAATTAACCATGCAATAGGCAATCATTATTTATGATGTGAAATATATTATGGTATATGTCGTTATTACACTGGTGAGGAAGATAAATATAGTCCCTTTTCAGGAGGAGCTTATATTTCAAAAGAAATAGGGAATCAAGAAAGAAATTCTAGTAACACATAGCAAATGCAAAGATAAGATCGACACAGGGTTTTATGAGAGCATATATCAAAGGTGTTTAACGTCACCAAAGAGCTAAAAATAGATAATAAATGTAATTATAAGAAATTCTTTTAAAAGATGGAAGTTTTATCATTAATCATATTTTATTTTTTCTAAGGTATAAAGTATACTCTTACTCTGTTTCAAATTTTTATTCCCTCAGACCTGGGGTTAAAAAAATCTAAGGTAACATCTCCCTTGCCCCACCCCCAGCCTCCCCACTCTGGGCGATTTTACCATCAAAATCAGTGAATGGATTGTTAACATTTGAAAAGGCCTAATCCTATCATTGCCTTTTGATAGCCTTTTTTGGTTCAAAAACCTTGTTGGGACAATCTGATATATCAGGAACTCTGAATAACATCATCAACAACCTCAAAACGTCATAAAACAAAGTACTTTGTTATCATTTAGGAAGAAAAGGAGGCAATTATCTCATCATCAGTAGCATTCTACAGATTACTCAGAAATATGCTTTGAGGCAAACCTGTTTCACACTTGTTTTTCACCAAACATTTAAAAAATTTCCTTTATGAGCTTTAGCCAGTGTTGATACTGGTTTGCTTGTTGTTTTTGTTCATATTCTCTTCAGTTATGTATACTCTTTGGGACCAGACATGATATAATGTAGACTAGTAAATATTTGTTTTACTGTTAAGCTGGGCCAGTTTTTCTCAACAAAAAGTCCTGTAATTACCTTTGGCCATTATGTTCAGTTTAAACTCCTCTGCCTGCTATTTTAAGAAAAGAAGGTAAAAATATTAAAGCAGGAATAATAATAATATAGTATGGCCAGTTTAACATATAGCTATATATATAGATATACATATATAAATTTGACAAGTATATTAAATGATAAACTGAAGTAAAATTTTGAAGAATTTATGGTATTTGTGCAAACATCAGTTCAAACTGGGAAACACAATATCAAAAATGGGTAGGAGTCCTTCCCTGACAGGAGTTACAGAACAGACTTTTATAAAGCAGACATGGAAGGGAAACAAGATTTACTATAGCTGAAGCAACTGCCTTATTTGGGAAAGCCTAACTTGGCCATTTGTAATTGGCTGTTCTTAACTTTCAGTTTTTCAACCTTGACTCTGGTTTAGGTTTCAGTTTGCTCACACAGGTTGCGAAGGCATTAGAACAACCTCTGTCTAAAGGCCTCCTTGTTTAATTACTTTAAAATATATAATCTTTCTGTATATTTGCTATACTGGTAACTTGTACATTGGGTGCATTTTTCCACTCAAGGCTGCTTAGTAGGAAAATCTGGGTTATAATAACCCCATTCTGCCTTGCTTTTCCCTCAGGGAAATCCAGGATTCTAAAAGTCAAGGCCTATGAAAATGAATCATTAACATTTTAAGTGAAGAACCAAACTCAGGAAATGCAAATCATAATTCTGATATTAACATTAACTTATGCAAGTGACCCATCTGCAATGATCACACTTGACTTTTCTGTTTATAAAACACAAATATCTTAACCTTAAGCATTGTATCATCCATCTGTGTTTCCATCTTTGGGTTTTTAAAAATATACCAGCCAAGGAAGACAAATAATAATTTTTATAATACTTACAGATCCCTGTAAGAACCAAATAAATAGCCTACTGGGTTACCAGATGCACTGTATTACTACAAAGTTAAAGGAACAGATGCTCTTTGTTAACCTTATTTTCTAACAAAAAATAAACAAAGTTTTGTAATTAGATATTAGGAGAAAACCCAGAAACCTAATATCTCCAAGTATTGGGAATTTTAAAAGAGAAAAATGATTGAAAGCATTGGTTAAAATCATAAAGCAAAAGATGAAGGAATATTCTTTGGTAACAAAGAAGACGGATATCAGGAACCAAAGGATGAATTTTGACCAAATAAATATAATGCATGTTGGCAAAGATGAAATATGAAATCTGTAATAAAGAACAAGAATAAAAGTTGTTTAAGAAAGCTCAACGATAGTTTTTGTTTTTAATTGCTTAAGAATAACAATGCTATTATATAATCTTTGTTTAAAAATATAGAAATTGTTTAATTCAGTGAGATTAAAAACACCTAATTTTAAGGAAAAGGTAATCTAAGGATTTCATATACAAATAAATTCAAAAATGATGTTTAACATGTAGTGACCCATGCATTGCTTTATAATAAAGAATGAGAAACTATTAGGGAGATCGAGGGAAAGTGGGGAGTTTTTCAAATTCACTCATATTGTACCAGATAAACCACAAACAAACAAAACCAAAGCCTTAAATTTTCTTTATCTTCTTATAAAGTTTAAAAAAATAAAAGACATGTCCACATACAGGAGTGCAAGGAAAACTGGTAAAATTGGAATAAGGTCAATGCTTCGTTCTTTTTTCTGTGTTTTTTTTTTTGGGGGGGGCGGGTTGCTTCATAATTTCCTGTGTAAATTACACCAAGTTAAGAAGATACTACAGTTGAAGGGTACACAGGATCTCTGTATAATTTCTTACAACTGCATGTGAATCTAAAAGTATCTCAAAGGTTAAAAAAATAAAGAAAAACAACAGATAAGTCTAATCATATCAGTTATTATTCTAATTACAAATTAATCTTAAAAAATTCTTTTAAATAGTCTTATACTCTTTGAGGTTATAACTTAGCCCTTGAGCTAATATAGTAGGAAATTATGTAAAATTAGTGAACTAAGATAAGAGAATAATCAAAAGTAATCAGATGAAAAGAATGAGTTTTTTATGACTATGGTCTGAAGAGAACAATGCAATAAATCTTGAAAAAATAGTGAGCCACTTAAGTGAGCAATCATACAGCTAAAGAAAGAAACCAGGAATGAAAATACCAGAGGTCACCAATCAAAATAAAAGGAGGGAGGGGGAATCAAACATTTAATTATTTTAAATATTAACTTATAGGAAAGGATTTTTGTAAAATTAAAAATAAGAAATAACACATAAAAATTCCAAATACAGAAGAATACTCAAAAATTATTTAAGATAGGTAATAAACCCTAACGTAAAATTCAAGACCCTTTAGCTCCTAGAAGAAGAAAATGTAGGAGACTGTCTTTACAATCTTGGAGTAGAAAAAATTATTTTTTTTGGCCATGACCATGACACGTGGAAGTTCCCAGGCCAGGGACTGAACCCATACCACAGCAGTAACCACAGCCACGGCAGTGAAAATGTCGGATCCTTAATCCAGTGAGCCACCAGGTAACTCCTAGGAAAAAGTTCTTTTTACCTTATTTTATTTTAATTTACATAATACATAAAAATGTAAAACCTCTAACCTTAAAAAATTGTTTATTTTATAAAATTAAACGTTTCTGCCTATCAAAAGACATTCTTAAGAAAAGAGGAAATAATCCACAGATACAGACTGGGGATAAAATATTATCACAACACACATATCCGGCCATGGACTCCTATTGAGAATATATCAAAAACTCTTACAAGCCAGCAATAAAAATATGAAAAAAGATCAGTAAATGAGCAAAAGATTTGAACAGATACTTGAAAAAGAAGATATACAGTTAGCCAATAAACAAATGAAAGGTATTCAACATCCTCAATCAGCAGAAAAATTTGTAAGAAAACCTTAGGAGATAACCATTTTGCATTCACTAGTGTGAAAAAATCAAAAAGACCGACAATAATGAATACTGAGTGAAACACTCAGAACTCTCATGCATTGCAGATGGGAATATAAAATGGTACATGTAAAGATTTGGAAAGGAGTTTAAGAGCTTCTCAGAAAGTTAAACATATACTTACCCTATGCCTTTGTAATTTCACTTCTAAAAATAGACTTTGCAATGGAGAAATAAAAATTCCACAAAATAATGTGAACAAGAATAAAATGAGAAAAACCTAAAAGTCCCTTCATTAATAGGTGAATGGATCAACAAATCGTGGCCTATTAACACAACTGAATATTATTCATCGATTAAAAAGTTACTATTGGAGATCCCGCCATGGTGCAGCGGCTAACGAATCCGACTAGGAACCATGAGGTTGCATATTCCATCCCTGGCCTTGCCCAGTGGGTTAACAATCTGGCGTTGCCATGAGCTGTGTTGTAGGTTGCAGGCAGGATCTGGACTTGCTGTGGCTGTGGCATAGGCCGGTGGCTACAGCTCCGATTTGACCCCTAGCCTGGGAACTTCCATATGTCATGGGTGCGGCCCTAAAAAAAAAAGAAGAAGAAGAAGTTACTATTGATATGAGCACAACATGGATAAGTCCATTATGCTCAACCAAAAGGAAACAGACACACACATACAAGAATAAATAATTCATAATGTATAAAATTCGTCATGAAGTTATTTATTAGACCCTTTGGAATTGTAGCTCAGCTTATTCATGAGAAGGTAACAAACAATTATCCTCAGATTTTCAGTTGCCTTCAGGATTCTTTAGTCAGAATCCATACCAATCTCAAACTTTTTACATTGATTTTTATCTAGGTTCGTTTTCAAAAAGCAGTACAAGTGATCGTTGAACTTTCTCTAATCCACCTTAATGCTACTGATGCTGCATCATTTTCTATTTACAAAGGATACAAAGATATCAATATTTCCGCAAATTGTTCAACTCTAGAACTCTGCATTTATCTACAAAAATGATTACAGCATTTAAAATTACTAAACTGTGAAATTTCTCTGGTTACTTCTAAAAGTGCTACACACTACATTCTCACTGTCCATAACAATGACAGGGCAAAGGCCTCATTAGTCCAAAGTAGAGAACACCAGTGCAAAACCAGTTCATAATCTTGGAATAAAAATACCCTCAGGGACATGGTAGTGGATTCAAAATGGCAGGTGCAAAATGTCCAGTATATCCAGATATGCTGCGGCTCTAATAAAAGTGTTGTTTTATTATTAAATTGCTATTTTATTAATAATCAGCAGTGTCTGTTGCTCTTGATCCAACAGTCTATGGTGACTCGACTATTCTCTATCTGTGCTTTTGTTTTTTTTTGTTTTTTTTCTGACATCATAAACTTTATATTCTCAAAAAAATATTTCCACTCATTCAAAACTTTTTCTGTTTAGGATCATCACCTCACTACTGTCTTTTACTTTCTGGCTCCCGTATCTGCTTCTGAATTATTGCTACTTCTGTGTGACTTTTTCATATCACCCACAGAAAAAGACCTGACTGAACTGGCCAATTACCACATGTGGCTAAGAATATTAGTACTGGATGTTACAGATCTCTCCTATTGGTCTGTCTTTGATTGTCTTACATGAATGACGTTGAATGAGAAGTGATCTCTGCTCCAATTATCCACAGCTAGTTTTGCAGAGCCATGTGGGACTAAACACAGTAACACATGTATTAGAAATCCCTTAGAAGGGAATCACAAATATACCAGACCTACAGAAGCTCTCCAGAAAGAAAGTAGCCAGAAGTCAGCTTGCATGGCCTGGCCCAATATATTAATTTATTAAGAGCAGGTTCTTTTATTCTACTGATTTGTCTTTGTAGAAGCAGTGCCAGATCATTAACACTATACTTTTGAAATTCTTTCAGTATCTGACAGTTGAAAATGGTCCCTCATATTCTCCATTTGCTAAATCTGCTAAACTTTTAAACTACGTGGTTAATTGTGATTGCTGTTGTTTTTAGGAACTAATTTTAAAATAATTTTATCCATTTTCATAAACTCTCCCTTGAAAATTAGGTTGGAGCTGCATTTTTTATAGGTTATTCAAATTAAGAAAGTTATTCAAATCATCATCTAAAATATTGAATCTTTCCACCAAGGCAGTAGATTAGAATAAAATCCATTGAACCAAACTCTTATAGAAATTCCAGTAGTTCCACACTAGAAAATTAAAACTAAACAGGGTAGTTCCCATCGTGGCTCAGCGGTAGTGAACCTGACTAGGATCCATGAGGATGTGGGTTCGAACCCTGGCCCCGCTCAGTGGGTTAAGGCTCTGGTGTTGCCATGAGCTGTAGTACAGGTCACAGACACAGCTCGGATCCTACACTGCTGCGTCTGTGATGTAGGTTGGCAGCAGCAGCTGGGATTCAATACCTGCCTGGGACTGGGAACTTCCATATGCCGTGGGTGTGGTCCTTAAAAAAAAAAAAAAAATTAATCAGGAGTTCCCCAAATGGCACAGTGGAATTAAATCCGACTAGGAACTGTGAGGTTGCTGGTTTGATCCCTGGCTTTGCTCAGTGTGTTAAGGATCTGGAGTTGCCATTAGCTGTGGTGTAGGTTGCAGACATGGCTCACATCTGATGTTGCTGTGGCTGTGGCATAGGCCGGCAGCTGTACCTCTGATTGGATCTTTAGCCTAGGAACCTCCATATGACGCAGGTGCAGCCCTTAAAAGAAAAAAAAAGTAATCAATACCTTTTTGTTTTTCATATGGAAGTTCCCAGGGGTCTGGGGTCAAATCAGAGCTGCAGCTGCCAGTCTACACCACAGCCACAGCAACACCAGATCTGAACCACAACTGCAACCTGAACTGCTGCTTGCAGTTATGTCCGACCCTTAACCCACTGAGCAAGGCCAGGGATTGAACCAGAAACCTCACACAGTGCTGGGTTCATAAAGCACTGAGCCACTATGGGAACTCCATACTTATTTCAAAAAGTTACTGTTGTCATTTATCATCTTAATATTCCCCTCTAATTTTAAATTTAGGAACAAGCCATTCATTCATTTATCTACTCGGAAACTATTTAGCATCTGTCATGTACCAAACATCATGATGCCAAGAAAAAAAAGTAATCAATACCTTTTTGTTTTTCATATGGAAGGAAAGATATTAGGAGCCATAGTCTTGGTTTTCCCTAGAGTTTAGATTCTAAAGGAAAATAGGTTAAACAGTTGTAATCAGTGTTATAACTGGCAGACATAAGGTACCACACAGATATATTAGAGTTCCTAATTCATAAATAGCTTTGAGAAAAATCCTTCCAGAAGAAAGTTAAAAACAATACCCAATTTCGAGTAAAAATTATTGTAGAGAAAGGGTAGAGGGGTCAGAGATAATGACAAAGTGATTGAGTGACCACAGATGATAGGACTTGATTCATAATTTGAAAAAGGTGCTGTCAGAGGCTGATGGCCAAGTTTCCAGCTCCAGTGATTAAGTAATTATTAACATGTCTTTAAATCTGCATTTGTAAACTGTTTTCATTCTCACCATCTCTACTAAATCTAAGAACAACTTTGAGGGGGGATACAAGGGTATTTTATAGATGAAAATATAAGGGTTTTATAAGGTTTCTAAAATCTCAGTTGAAGGGAAAGTGGTTATGGAAAGCACATAGAATTAAATTCTTTTTACCATCATTTCTACTTCTTTTTAGAATACAAGTCTAATTCTACTGTCTAAAGTACAGTATGTCTTCTTTCAATCTGGACTGTCATCTGGATTCAGGACTATGTTGTATTATCCCCTTTGGGATCTAATGCAGAATTTTCTAACTGGCTGTTCTGACAGGAGCAATCTGCCACCATCACATTGTGGCTGGCGGAATGATTTTGATCAACCATGTCAACACCGCTATCATTACCACCAAGTGCAAATGCATATTACTATTCAGTGCAATGCCCAAACAGATGCAGAAAGTCAATACATCTCTTCAGAAGAGGTCTGCAGGCCTCCCCCTTATCTTATCACTTTCCCTGCTGCTTTTGAATCCACATTAACATGTAGCAAGCTCAGCTCATACGTTCTAATTAAGTTATAAAACTCATTGAACCAACCTATAATATTCTGTATGGTCACAGGACCCCCTTTCTAGATCCAGGTACCTACACTGCCCCTTATGAACTTAGATAGAAATGAAATAGCCAATGAGGACTCAGAAGCCATAAGGCTATCTTGGAGGCTATCTTATTGAAGTGGTGGCAGAGTTTACCACTGCCCTAGCTCTGCGTGAGGTTGTGCCTCAGACTAGATCCACCACAGTACTAGTGCTCTGAAGCTTTTCTTTGACAATAGTTTGCTTTATCTTGGTGGCCAAAGACTTGATTGTTGGCTACCTCTTTTTCCCTTTTTTTTTGCATTGTTTTTGATCAGGGGAGGTTATTAAGTGTCCTTGCTCACTAAGAGAGTCAGCCTGACAGCAATTACCATGCAGAGGAGCAAAGTCTAGAGATACCAGAAGAGTCACTTTTGCATAATCCAGGCCACATGTGGGCAGCTATTCCTGAACAGCAATTAGAAGAAAGAAGGTTTTCAGTCTAGTTGACAAATTATAACTTAAGGATTGATCGACACTCTGCAGGTATTGGCCCTGTCTTTATACTTGGTTCCTTGGCTTCACTGAGAAAGTATTCATCTTGAAAAAGGCTGGGGAGCCTCAGCTACCTTCTCTGCTTTCTCCACATGGTGTAAAGGGAGTTAGCTCTTCCTCTAACCTTTCTTAAACTCTTTTTATTGTTGATAAACTTGATATCCTTTTAAGATTGCACTTTTGCATTTTTTTTGGGGGGGTGGTAAATCATACTTGCAGAATATAGAAGTTTCCAGGTTAGGGGCTGAATCAGAACTGCAGCTGCTGACCTAAGCCACAGCCACAGCAAGCCCAGATACAAGACACATCTGTGACCTATGCCACAGCTTGTGGAAACACCAGATCTAAACCCACTAAGGAAGGCCAGGGATTGAACATGAATCCTCATGGATACTAGCTGAGTTCTTAAACTGTTGAGCCACAGCAGGAACTCCCAGACTTCTTTTGCTTTTCAAAAGTCTTTTTTTTTTCACTCTCAAAAAGCACTGTTTTAGCTTTAAAATGATTTCTTCTTGAAAAGGGATAAAAAGTGATGTGAATTCAAATTAGCAAATAGTAGAACCAAATGAGGCCTATCTGGTGGCAGAGAAAAACTCCATGTTTATGTCAAATATGAGCAGAATTCTGGGAAAAAAAGAAAAGTTACGTGTTAGAGTCTATTCCCACTTCTTATTGACTCCAAGTCTCTATAACTGGGCCAGCCTGCAAAATTAGACAGTGGACATGAAAGACTTGACCTGCAAGTAGAAATCTCAGGGAGAAAAACTGCTTTTCAAGCCTTGGCTTGTTTCCTTGAATATTAATTCCTGTCTTAACCTACTCAAATTTCTTTAGGCTCCAAACAAGCAGAATTATAAGCAGGGAAAAGCATAACAGGTAAATGAAAGGAGGTATGTATTCAACAAATCTTTGTAAAGCAATGTGCAATGTCTCACATATCACCCTTTCTTTCCCCTTAATCTTACCTTCTTTATATGAGTTTAATTATGTTTTCTAAGTTTTTAAGGGTAGTTCAAAAGTACTAAAATTAATCTTTCACAACTCCATATCCAGGAACTCTTGACAAAACCTAAAGAGCAGGAGTTCCCATTATAGCTCAGTGGGTTAAGAACCCAGCTGGTCTCTGTGAGGATGCGGGTTTGATCCCTGACCTAGTTAATTGGGTTAAGGATCTGACACCATCGCTTCAAAGTACAGTATAGGTTGTGGTTATGGCTCGGGTCCCATGTTGCTGCAGCTGTGGCATAGGCTGGCAGCTATAGCTCCAATTTGACTCCTAGCCCTGGAAATTCCATATGCTGCAGGTATGGCCCTAAAAAGCCAAAGCCAAAACAAAACAAAACAAAAACAGAAACAAAAACTAAAGAATAATTTCACTTTAGTGATGAATAAAGGCAGCATGAGTAGCACAACGAACACAGGCTTTGGAGCCAGACAGAAGTGCATGATTCTGAACACTGTTGGACCACTGTCTACCAGAGTGACTTTGGGAGAGTAATTTTAAATTATTTGTTTCCTTTCCTGTCAAAAAAAAACAAAACAAAAAATGGTTACTTAAATCCCTTCTTCAAGGGTTTAAGGTTGAAATGAGAGAATGTATGTTAAGTTCCTGCCAGGCACTGATCTCCCAACAAAACTTTCTTCCCTTAGGCTAAATTTTTTTTTTATCAGCAGCTCAAGGGTATAGCTTTTACCTCTACTTGATCTTCTTAGCTTCTGTTGGGAATTTTGTTTGAAACTGAAGGGCATTCTCTCTTTACTTCACTTCTTAAGCAAATTCAATACATTTAAATAATTTTACTTGGTCTTTCACCCTCACCTTCTCTTGTAGAGAAGCAAATTTGACCTTCCCTACAAGCTGCTTGTCACCTGTCCCTTTCTTCATTTTTTATATTAATATAAACCTGTTCTTAATCAATGATTTCAAATACAGTGACTTAAGTGATTTTTTAAAAAATGTATTCAACACAATAAATATGTTGTTCTAGATATATTATATTACAATTATATAATATATGTGTTGCTTGCCTTTTTCTTAATTTGCACTTAGTGGTTGTGAGAACATCAAAGGTGCATTGAATTCAAAGTCAGGAGACCTGAATTTTAATACTGACTTTGACACTAATTAGCTATATGCAAACAGGTAAGTCACTTTATGTCTACAGGCCTCAAAGCCCTTTAAGGACTTTTCACTCAGTTCCGCTCTATCATTTCAGGGTTTTATGATTCAGCTTTTGCAGCAATGCAATGAATGCTCCATTAATGACATTATGTTGGCTTTCCATATTTTTTAACCTATTGCCTTAAATAACTACTGGCTTCTCTTTTTCCTTGTAAGTTGCCTGCGATTATCTTTCCCAGTTCTTCTTCATTCTTTTTCTACCTACAGGAAAAGCTTATAAGAAAGAGACTGTTGCCAAAACTTAGCCCCTGTCCACCAGTGCCAAATAGGAATGCAGAGTTCTGGTGAAGGAGGAAAAAATAAAAACAGCTTTATTGCCACAGCAGGCTAATGCCCTAAAAACTGTGCCCTCTTTGGGAGAGAATAGGAGGTGGTTTTATAGTTTTGGGATTGGTAATATGGTCATAGATAAGGATTAGGGCAGATGAAAGCTTGCTTTCTTCTTCAAAGCTGGTATTGAGTGGACCAAGGATTTGTTCTGGTGATCCTCTTATGAAGAAGCCTTGATCAAGTAGTTAACATCCTCTCCTTGGCGGTTTTAGTTCTGCAAAAGAGCTCAAAGATGTTGCTGTGTGCATTGCTTAAGAAGAAACAAGGAACCTGCCCCAAGGCTGCACTACTGTTTCTTGACTGTTCCTTTCTTGTCTCTGCACCCTCTCCCTTCCCTGATTAGCCCTTTGAAACTCATGGAAGGTCATGGAAGCTGAATGAATCCTGTTTCCTACAGGCAAGAAATGGGGGAGGAAAGGCTTTTGTGCCCAGGAAACTGAGAGGGTCCTGCTTCGTTTCAAGATTTATCATTGACAATTAGAATAGTCCTTACTTTTGTTTATTTTAAGTTGAAAGTAAGAGGACCTGGTGCATGAAATTATAAAATTATAAAAATTATATCACTTCAAACAGTAGGTATAGAATGGTCTTACTTTTATAAAACTAGACGAAGAAAAGATATACATAGACAACAAGTAGATGTGTTAAGATTTATGTAGAAACTGATCTTAAAAGATATATACAAAATGGTTAAAAGTAATTATCCCTGGAGGAGAAATTATGAAATGGAAGAATAATAGCAGTAAGGGCTTAATTTTTTTACTGCAAACTGTCCCACATTAATGTCTTATCACAAGCATGAGTTATTTTTGTAATAAAAATGCTATTGTTTACTAATATTGATTTTCATTTTTATAATATTTTAAAGTTTAACTAGCTTTGTGGCTTACCATATGTTAGGTATAACATTATTAACGAGATAGTGAGTTGAGGTAAAGAGATATTCGTTAGAATTACACAGGAAATGCCTGAGTGTAGCCAGTGGATAAATCTATTTTCAGTTCTGACCTAAGCAAGCACTGATACTTTCTTCTACAAATGACTTGAGATTGCTGTTCTCATTGCATCTAGGGTAAGAAAAATAATTACGGTCATTAAAATATATTAGGAAGAGAGAACACATATTGAATTAAATCTTTACATTAGAAGAGGTACTGAGAGCTACGCAAAAGCCAATACTGGAATTATCAGAATAGAATAAGGTGATGATGAAAAAGAGCAGGACCCTGTGGGGCCCTTCCACTTTCAAGTCCTTTCTGCGTCCCCTGTTTCTTGTTTGGAGAAAACAGGCGTCATTCTGTCTCTTTGATCTTCCCTGAGATCCAAAGGGCAGATTCAAACAGCTACTAATCTGGGAAGGGAGGGGATGCAGAAACAAAGGAAGAGCAGTCAAGAAACAATGGTACAAGAGATGGGGCAAGGCCTTGGTTCCTCCTTAAGTAACGTACACAGTATCTTTTAATTCTCCTGTGAAAACTAAAGTCTCCATGTAGGTAGAGGATGCTAACTTCAGGCTGAGCACAGGGTTCCTGGAATACCACCAACAACTAGAAAAAGTCTGTACGCAGGGGAGGATAAAGACGGCACCAATCCCCTCTCCAAGTAATTCTTCCTTTAAAAATGTTCATGGTCAGCAGAATCTTTGGAGTTGTTTTTTGGATAGGAGTTTAGCTTCTCCCTAGGTTGTCAGCCTCCTGACAAACCATTGCTTTCCAACCAATATTTGTTGCTCAAGTAATGACTTTTGAGTGGTGAGCAGCTGAACTTGAGTTTGGTCACAGCAAGATTTTGTAGAACATCTTTTTGCAGATGTTTGTGGAACATATTGGAGCAAAACAAATCTTTCTAAACAAATCAATAGAAACAACTGGTGTTTAAAGACAATTGTTTCAAAAAGTGCACAGACTAATGGCTCTGTAGATATCCATAAAGGCATGGTACAGAAGAAGCTTTTCAAGCAAAGAGCATGTTTCAAGAGCAAAAACTGGAAGAAGAGCAAAAGGGGGGAGATAGGATTAGAGACACATTAAGAGTCATTAACAACAACTGAAGTTCTTGTCAAAAGCCTATATATAATTTTGCAGTGGTATAACGTTATGCCTACATGAAACATAAAGGTTGACTTTCAGAGAGTAGGTTCAGTCACCATGAGGGAAGCAGGCTTATTTTGTTATTTTTCCTCTGCTCATACTATGAAGACCTCATCAAGTGCCCCAAGGGCACTGCAGAGGGAAAGGAGAGAACTGTTTTACCTCTCTTTCAGAGCACTACACATTTAAAACAATCTAATCTCTTTGTCCCAGTCCCAAATCTCCTCCTTATGTCTAAGCTCTGTGGAAGTGTACTGGTCCCAGAAGACTGGCAGTTTTCTCAACCTGTAATTGGAGTATTTACCTCCTCTCGCCAGCTGCAGCCCGAGTCATCAGTTTCAGGAAACTGTGACACCAGTGCACCACATATCTAAACATGTATTACCTACTTGATTATCTATGTCTCCAAATGCAAAGAACACATCTTATTTGTTTTTGGTCTTTTTGCCTTTTCTAGGGCCGCATTCGCAGCATATGGAGGTTCCCAGGCTAGGGGTCTAACAGGAGCTGTAGCCATTGGCCTACGCCAAAGCCACAGCGACGTAAGATCCGAGCTGCGTCTGCAACCTACACCACAGCTCATGGCAACGCCGAATCCTTAACCCACTGAGCAAGGCCGGGGATCAAACCCACAACCTCATGGTTCCGAGTCGGATTCGTTAACCACTGAGCCATGATGGGAACTCCCAAAGAACACATCTTATTTTATCAGGAATATTACCTCTATGTAACATTCTACACCACTGAAAAACTCTTGCCTTGGTTTCTGAGATAGCACTTTTGATTTTCTTCCAAACTTTCATGTTATTTCTTGTCAGTCTCCTTTGCCATCTCTTCACCATGAATTCTAAATATGTCTATTTCTATATCTTTTCTTTTTTCTTTCTAATATACCTTCTCTAAGTGTGAGTACAGCCTATGCTAAGGGAAATCAAATTCTTCCCAGGCCCAATTTTTATCTCTATGTTTCAAAATCATATATTCAATGACCCATACAACACATCTGTAAAGTAAGTGAATTTGACACCTAATGAGCCCACTGAAATGGAACTGAACTTCTACCACACACTCTTTTTTCAAGTCTCCCCTAGCTTATCAAGTCACTCACATCTACACACTGGCCCAAAACAAGAAACCTAAGAGCTAAATGTAGTTCCCATATTTCCTTAAACTTTACATGAAACCCAAGAAAATCCAGTCAGTTTTATTTCCAAGATAAATTTCTAATCCATCTACCTCTTTTGTCAACTCACTAATCCAGTAACTGTCCAGTGCAAATATAATGAAAGCAATATATGTAATTTAAAATTTGCTATAGCCACATTAATAAGAACAGTTTGTATATGTCAAATTTATATTTTTGATGTATTTGGTTGAATAACCTTATTACCATCAATTTGACATGTACAAATGTAAAGATATAAAAATGCAATGTTTTCAATTCTTTTTTTCTTGCTGAGCTTTCAAAGTGTGTTGTTGGTTTTACACCTACATAGCACATCTCAGCTTATACCAGCCAAATTTCAGGTGCTCAGTAAGCACATGTACCTGTTGTGTTGGAGAATGTAGTGCTCATCTACTATGTCAGCACCATCCTAGAAAATAACAGCAAATTCATATATAGATGGCATTCTCACTTCTACTGCCGACCCCCACCTGCAATACCATATTTTCATGGACTGGTGAGAAATGAAAACAACATACTCCCTGCTTCTGTGTCAAACAATAATAGGACTGGGTAGACGTTGCTATTCTTATGTTCATAATAAATTAAGCAATCATAACCTAGATGCTATATTCCCCAGGAAATACCTGCTCCTCCAAGAGAAAAATCATCCACCTAAACTCATCAGTTATCGAGACTAAAAACTTACCCAGATTCATTTCGTGATTCTCAGTTCATTGTATCCATCTATCCAAATCTACGAGGTCACCAAGACCCACCAGCACTCTCTCTGTCTTGAAATATGCCCGGTAAGAATCTCTCAGCAGCCTTAAGATGACATAAAGAGCCTTAGGTAATTTCCCCATTTTGAGATAGTAGTGATGTCAGGGTGATATGCTCTTTTACTGCACTAAGTCTACTAAACTTAGTTTTGCTTTAACACATTTTTGGAGGTCTATTGGAAATTCAACCTTCACCAAAAGCAAGAGCAGACTTCTTAAAATGCAAATGGGTTCATGTCACTCACCTGTTAAAGTTATTTCAAAATTCCCAGTGCTCTGAAACCAAACCCAAGCTGCTTAACAAATCTGACAAGGCCAAAATAAACTATTCTCTGGCTAGCTCTCTAAAATCATGTTGGGTCACTCCTCTCTTCCATTCACTAAGTTATAGACACAGTGATTTCTTCCTTTTCTTTAGGTATAACTAGCATTTTCCCAATCTTGATATCTTTGCATTTATTCTGTGATGCCTGTAATATTCTTCCTTGTCTTAAAATTGTTGACTCAACCTGATTCATAATAACTAAGTCAAATTTGATCTCCTCAGAGAGTCTTTCCCTGACTACTGTATTTAGGGTGCTGTAATTTCTTATGCCAGTTTTCCCTCCATCACATCATTTTGCTTACTTCCATCATAACACTCAAAACAACTGCCTTGTCTACAGTCTTTTTTAATTGTTTACTTTCTCTTTCCCTTGGAATATAAACTTCTTGAAAACAGAGATCTTATCTAACACTTCCATCTCTGTATGCTCAACTATTTGATAGATTTGACACAGAGTTATTCAATAACAACTATCAACCTAAGTGAATAAAAATAATTCAATGAATATATTAAATAATGAGGGGGGAGAAGGAAAGAAAGAAGAAATGAAGAATGGAAAGTCACCCTAAAGTATGTGATATAAGCAAGACAAGTGTGATTACCGCCTTTATATATTAGGGCACCATGTAACAATGCATTAAAGAGAAAGAACAGGGACTCCACATCTGCTATATAATGTAGCTGAGACCAGGATCAAGGTCTTCTGATTTCTAATTCAGTGCTCATCACAGCATAACACACTGTCTTTTCAACCTTTTCTGACTGATGTAGTTCTTTTGAAGCTAACATGTAAAGCTTCAGGTTTAAAAATGAAACAAGGAATCTGAAGGAGAAAATGATTCTCTATGCATTAATTGGTGAGTTTATATCTTTTTGCATTTACATCTCCCACTTGCATTTTGATTAGCAATTTCTCCCGTCAATTTAACACTAAAATCCTCTGTAATCAGTAGCATGTTATATTCTGGAACAGACTCAATGAGTCCCTGAAGCTGGCAAGACAGCATTTCAATACCTTCACCTTGGCTGCTCTAGTGGTGAACATGCCTGATTGTCAAGATGATTTCCTAACTCTCCTCAGAGACAGTTAAGCAGTTAGAGATGCTGTTGGCATATGCTTGGCTTCAGCTCATTGTAAATACAAAAGGCTGGTTGGTTCCAAATACAAGCCTTACTTCTTTTCTATGATTATTATTATCATCATTATTAATATTATTATCTTTATTACTCTTATAAACTCCCTTTTGGACAGGTTTCATATTATAAGGGAGAGCAATTCTTGAAAATAACATTTGATCAATATATTCAGTGAGGCATAAACAGTAAATTAGCATTTGATTAAATACTTATCTTCCTCTAATAGTAAATTTACTATAAGGGATTTGTTGTTATTCACCCAGTTTCTAATTTCTCCCATCTCTCTTGCTGAAAGAACTTCAGTTTTCAAACATGAGGCAGCTTGAGGTAGACGGTTGTGGCAGTGAGGTAGAACATTACCCCTCAACCCAAATCCTATGGAAAGTATCTTGAATACGCTGTGCCAAGCCTAGTAATATTTGGCCAGTTCATGTGTCTTTGATAGTGCATAAAAAGTACTGAGAATCTAATATTAAGATCATGTAAGATAGTATTAAATTGTCCTAATTTTCAGTCTTCCTCTACTTGTATGCTGGGGTCCAGGCATCTTGACTTATTTTCAATTCTCTAAACATGTGCCTTTACCTCTATATCCTTGCAAAAGTCCTAAGCTATAATTCAAACAACACAGCTCCCACTCATTCAACAAAGTCCAACTCAAATGTCATCAAACAGTTATATCTTTGCATAAGTTTCTCTATTGCAGAATTTAAAACTCTATATTTCCAACCACAATTCTATATATGTCCATTACAGCACTCATCAAAATAAATTCTTCTTGGGAGTTCCTGTTGTGGCACAGAGGAAAAAAATGAATCTGACTAGGAACCATGAGGTTGTAGGTTCGATCCCTGGCCTCGCTCAGTAGGTTAAGGATACGGCATTGCTGTGAGCTGTGGTGTAGGCTGCAGATGCAGCTTGGATCCCGCGTTGCTGTGGCTGTGGTGTAGGCCAGCAGCTGTAGCTCAGATTAGACCCCTAGCCTGGGAACCTCCAAATGCCACAGGTGCGGCCATAAAATAACAAAAAAATAACAATAATAATAATAAAAATAAATAAATAAATTCTTTTTAAATGATTTTCATTTTTTCCATCATAGTTGGTTTACAGTGGTCTGTCAGTTTTCTACTATACAGCAAGGTGATCCAGTCATCATACATATATACACAAAATAAATTCTTATCATTTGCTTACATATCTCTCTACTGCATGAAAATGCCAGTTATTTGAAAAAAAAGATCAGTCCTCACTCATGTATATTCATGTATATGCCTTTTTTTTTTTTTTTTTTAGGGCCGTACCCGTGGCATATGGAAGTTCCCAAGCTAAGGGTCAAATGGGACCTACAGCTGTCTGCCTATGATACAGCCACAGCAATGCAAGATCCAAGCCGCATCTGGAACCGACACCACAGCTCATAGCACCATGAGATCCTTAACACACTGAGAGAGGCCAGGGATCAAATCGTATCCTCATGGACACTAGTCAGGTACTTAACTGCTGAGTCACGACAGGAACTCCCATGTATATGTTCTTAATAAAATCTAGCATAACGTTTGAAAGATGGAAGGTACTCAAATATTTTTAAAGGGATTGATTGGGAGGACTATATAACAGAAAATTTTTCCTTAATATGATGCCTTCTTCAGTATGTGCTATCCAGGTTTGTAATTTTATATTCCTTTTTTTTTGTCTTTTTTATGGGCATAACCATGGCATACAGAAGTTCCCAGGCTAGGGCTCGAGTCCGAGCTGCAGCTGCTGGCTTACACCACAGCCACAGTAACGTGGGATCTTAGCCATGTCTATGACCTAAACCACAGCTCATGGTAATGTTGGATCCTTAACCCACTGAGCAAGGCCAAGGATAGGACCCTCATCCTCATAGATACTAGTGGGATTCACTTCCACTGAGCAACAATGGGAACTCCAATAATTTTGTATTCTGCATATACTTCTCCAGACTTTTATTTTATTTTGCGTTTACTAGATACTATCATTCCAAAGGAATTTTTTAGAAAGTATCAAAAAGATTGTGTATAGATTAACATCTTAAATAAGCAATTGCTTTATTTTACTACTTAATAACTAGAAGGTTGTTTGAACTAAACCTATGGTCACAAAGTTAATAAATAAAAATTATTATTGATAAAGTTGATGACAACAACAATAAGAATATTATCCTAAGTAAGCATATTATATTTTCCAAAAATGGGTACTACATTATTTCATACCCTATGTGTTCCTTTTGACCTTTGTACACCTCCCATTGAAAGGTGGGGTTCATGTTTCTTCTTGAATTGGGGAGGTTTTGCCTTGCTTGTAACCACTAGACTATGGAAGAAGTGAAAAAAAATGTAGGATTTCAGAGATTAGGTTAGAAGATAAAGTACTATATATGCTTTGTTTACTGTAAGACTTATTCTTGGATTCCTGAAATGCTTTGCAAAAAGCTCAATGTCCGCAGGCTGTCATGCTGTGAAAAAGCCAAGCCTCATGAGAGGCTAACTGGAAGTTTCCTTAGTCTTCCAGTCCTCGGTCCATAGAGATGTGAATGAAAAAGCCTATGCCCTTTGTGAATTTCTGACCAATAGCATTGGTTGTTTAGTGTCACTATGTTTAGGGTAGTTCATTGCACAGCAGTAATTACTGGAACAAAGAGTGTATGACAAGGAATGGTGAGATGTTCACCAATCCCATTTCTTCTTCTTGGAAATAAAGGAAGAAGACATTTACCAGCTCCTTTGTGATTGATTTGGGTCCCATTTGCCTGAGTGGAGACCAGTGGGATGCAGAGGGAAATGTGCCACACTGAAGACTTATCATCAAACTTCTTGTTTAATCATCTATTTTTTCTTCCCTTTCTGCAGTGACTGTGGAGGCCACACTATAAAGACGGCAGTATCAAAAGACTGGAGCATTGTGAATCATTGAGTCCTCATCTGGTAGATACCTATTCAGGAAACTGGCTAGCATCAGACCAATGTATGAATGATAAATAAACCATCACTGAGATAAGCTATTGGAGTTTAGGGGTTGTTTTACAGCAGCTAGCACTTGTGACGCTGATACACACAGCAAAGTTATTTTATTTTTATCACTAACTTGTAATGCTAGTACTGATGATTATGTATTTACAATGTGTTATAAATTTTTCTTAATTCTGTACATATATTATCCCATTTAAACTCAAATCAGTTTTATTACTATGCAGGTATGTTTGTTTTTCCTGGTTTGCAAATGCAAATCCTAAGTTATAAGAACCGACTTATTCATGGTCACAAAGATATTACAAAGACAGAGAATTTCCTTGCAGATGGAGCATTATGAGGCAAACCTAAAGTAAGGTTGTCTTCCAAGAGTTAAATTAACAAAACTCATTGGAATAGATTAGCCATCTATAAATGTATTGTCAATATAAATTTTTGTTGAAGAGGTCCTCTGAGTATATTCCCAAATGACTAATTTTGGTGATAATAAAGGATATGCTAAAACTCCTGGTTTTATTTTTATATTTTGTAGTAAACAGACCACTATGCACTGGTTAAAATCTATTTTACAATCATTTTTAAGGGTTAGAAATAGTTTTTGTTATGGTATTCTTCTATATTTTATGACTTTAATTAAATTTCTGATTTCTGTTCCAAACGTTGCAATATAAGATAGTATAAAACATGTTTTAATCATCAAGTTTGTGGATAATTTTGTGATATTTTTCAGAGCCTATAATACCAAGAGACTGATAATATAAGATAATGTGCATAAAATACACTTCAGCAAGCTCCACAAACACCATCTTCAAAGATCTTTCTTGCTCCCAGAGCCCAACAGCTAATGCATACAATCAGGAAGTCTCCCCTCTTTAAAGAGGAATCTTGTCACCTACACAAGGCAAACTAAAGGATATTTCAAAACAGCTACATGTATCATAATTTACAAAAGCTTATACTGAAACAAATAACATTGACACAGACACGTACATGCATTTGTGATAGCATTAGTGGTTGCAAAGTACATACTTAGTAAAACTCCTTGGTACCTTAAAGAGGATCTTAATCCAGAGATCAAACAAATTGTAGTCCTTCGTGAAAATAATTATTGAGGTCGTTTCCTACTAGCTGTCACTTTCGGTAATATCAAATATACAACAAAGGAACATTTTCTTGCCCTTAATTTTGTGAGGTCCAGTGATTATATTCCAAACAACTGTCAGAATTGGCAACCAAATCAATCACTTCATTTCATTGTAAAAAAAAGTCTAACATCTTATTTTAGTTTAAAGGTCTAAATACTTCTTTCACTGAGCCCACATTCTTGTATGGGGAGATTGATAAATAAACTCACATACATATGATATGTCATTTGTCGTAATAAACATAAAATTGAGTGAGAAGATAAAAGGTGAGTGAAGTGGGAGAAGCTGTTTTTCTTTATGATTGGATATAGGATTTATTCAGGATGTTACATAAGGTAATAACCAGACCTGAAGAAGACTGCTGTGCAATTCTTGTAAACAGGACATGGTTAGGGCAGGAAATGATAACATACTAGAAGAACAGATACATTGTGGCAAGTTGGAGGAACAACCTATGTATCTGCATTTGAAGGAACATGGAAGAGAGTTGTAGGGGAAGTGTTCTTCAACAAGTTGCCTGAAAAGTGGTTCTTGGGGTCTCTATGTTTATAACTGGCCCATCAACAAAAGGCAGTCAATGAAGTAGAAGGGCGGGCTCTCACTGCATAAAAATTATTGGGCTGTTTCCTTCTCCTGTGGTAAAGGAAAATGACCTGAGCCAGGTGCTCAGAGACTCTGGATCTTGTCCTGTTACTTCCCCATCAGTGGGTGACCTCAAGTGCTCGATTCACTGATCTTTGCTATCAGTTTTCTGAATATTTCTCCCTTTGAAACTCCATCATTTTTACAGATACTGAAAATACAAAATTCTCAATATCCCTCCTTCTGTTAGTTATCCCGAGATCTGTTGCCTAAAAGTCATCACTTCACAAACTGCAGTTTTTAGACTTCTTTTCTCTAGAAGGCTTATTCCACTTTCCAAAAATTACTTTTGAAAAGTAGGGAGCCAAGCACTGTATCTGAGGTAAGTGATCAGCACCCTGTGAGAGTTTTATAGGATGAAAACAAAAATGGGAAATAATAAAAACTTCTTATTAGATTTGACACAGTATATTCCCTTACTTATTTAATTACTAATTCGAGTTTAGTATAATAATTTAAATAAATTATTTAATAATTAACTTATCGGAAAGAAACAACAACAAAAACATCCCTTAAGAAACCACGACTAAATATCTTCTGTGTATTATTTTTCTATTCACAGGACTATCTATTTCCTCTGAAGGTATTTTCAAAGGGAGATGCCTGACTTCTTAAACTCAGCTGCTTTGAGTCAGAGGCTCAGCACAGCACTGACTTAGAATTCTTTGAGTGCAGGACTAGTCTGCATCAAAGCCCTTTTGGACCATGGACTTTCCTGCCAGTTCAGCAGCTTTGACCCTTTGGTGAAAGAGCACTTCCCAGAATGACTTCAAGCTGAACATCATTCTCCCAGCATGAGCAACGGACATCACTGGCCAGTGCTGCTTTGTAACTTCAACAGGTTTCTCAGTGAACACTCCTTCCTACTCTAGTCACCTCTGTTCCCTTGTCAAAGGTCTCTTCAAATGGCATACACAGGAGGAAGGCCATTAAGTGCACCATGAGCATATAATTTCAGTCCTTGCTGACCATCGCTGTCAGGTGGTTCTGCTTTTCCTTGCCTTAAACTCTTTGTTTTCAGAGGAAACAGCAAGAACCTCACCACAGGATTTTTCCCGGTAATATTTGATTTATATTTGCATATAAAGCTAAGAGTACTCTGGTACAGGCCTTTTATTAAGTTCCCTTAGAAAAGCCCTTGGTAATTGGCTTTTTTACAAACTGGTCCTGACACTAGAAAGGAGTCATATCACTTACAAAAAGGACAAAGTGTTTTCACTGGTATTCCCTGGCAAGACTCCTGTGAGAATGGAGTGACTAAAATGAATTCAGGATATCTGCTTTACTCTGAAAAATGAAAAGGTGTAAATTTCTGTAAAGTAAATGCCTGAAATAAGAGCCCGGATAGATTCTCCACAGTCAACAAAGGATCTACAGAGCATGAAGAAAGGAAGGCAGCAGTTGAGAGAAATTAGCCCTCTGGAAAGAAAGTGCTTCCTGAGGTTGGAAAAATTGGCATGATAAGGAACGGTGATCATTAGTGCCGGGAATGTAGCCTCTTGAGTAAAAATGATGTACCATGGGGCCTCAGACAGTACACTCGAGACCCAGAAACTAGAGTGAACATAATATATGATCTGGATTTGATACTTTTGAGAGTGAAAAAGGGGGACAAACCAAATTTCTTCTAAGGAAACCAAGGCATATACTCACTCTAATTCAATGCCTATTTAAACTTACTTAGCAAATGCTTATTTCATGAAAACATTTGTAATCCAATGAACTTTTGAAAATGTATTACTACTTTAACATAAAGGAAAGAAAAAGTAACAGTTGAATAAATTTGATGAATTTCAACATGAAGTAAACCTCAAAAACTAAATTTCAAAATGTATGATCATCAGAAGCTACGCTAAAATTTAATTTTACTTTTTGAATGAATATACCAAAAAGAAGGTTAAAATAAAATAAAATTCCTTACAGCCTTTGGAGAAGGGTGAGTCCTAGTAATTAAAGGACTCTCTTTGCAAAGTATCAGGGCAAAATATAAAATTTGCAAAGACAGAGGCACAGATGCTTTGACCCACAAAAGAAGTGGTAAGGAAAATTGAGTATTTTGGAGAATGGAAGCCCTCAGAGAGTGAAAAGGAGGGCAGAGAATAGGGAGTTTTAGCAGAAGTTACTCTAGGTGGTCACATGATTCAAGGAACTTGAAAGAAAAGACAATTCTAATATTCAGATGTTTGGGACAATTGACTTTATAAGGAAAACAAATAAAGGAGTGATTGGCTCCTTGGACAAGTCATTCAAGATTTTGGTAAAGAGCTAAAACAGACTACGTAAAATGAAGGTGAGTAAATTTACCCTGTAATTACCCAAAGAGTAAATGTTTTAGGCTTTGTGAGCCATACAGTTTCTGTTGTCATTGTAGAACAAGTAGCAATAGATACGTATGAATGCATCTGCATTCTTAAAATTAGAATTTCACATAATTTTCACGTCAGAAAATATTATTCTTCTTTCGAAATTTTCAACCATTTGAAAATATTAAAATCATTCTTCACCCAAAGGCCATATGAAATAGAAGGTGAACTAAATTTGGCCCATAGACCATAAATTTGCCAACCACTGATATAACACAAACAGGAAGAATATAAATCAACAAAAGAGGATTCACACATTGGAAATATTTGACAACCAGCCAGTTACACAGTAGGAAGGTTTAATTTTATAATTGAAATGGCAGCATTTTCAAATTAATCCTAAATAATACAATTTGGTAGGACTTTATCTAAGATTGCTGATTAGCTAAAGTGCTCTCTATTGCGTAAAGCTTTTATTTATTTATTTATGGTTTTATTTATTTATTTAGTCATTTATTTTCTCTTTCAGCCCTACCTGAAGCATATGGTATTTCGTAAGCCACAGTTGCAGCAACACCAGACCCTTAACTAACTGAATGGGCAGGAGATCAAACCCACAAAGACAACACTGGAGGCTTAACCTACTGAGCCACAGCAGGAACTCCAAAACATTATTACTTTTTAATTAATTTTATCACTATAATCTACACGTAATTTTAAGTGTACAATTTGATGAGTTTTTACAAATGTGTATATCCATATAATAACCCTGGATTATTAGTCTTCATAAAAGCCTGCTGAGAAATTGTTTGGGATAGCATTAAATCTATAAATCAATTTGGGAATAACTGACTCATTAACAATATTGACTCCTCCAGTTCAGGAATGTGATAACTCTCCAAAAATCTAAGTCATTTTCATTTTTCTTAGTAATATTTTACAATTTTCACAGCTTAGATCTTATACATCTTTGTTAACTTTATCACTAACTTTATTTTGTTATTTATAGTGCTTAAATATATTGTACTTTTAAAAGATATATTTTCTAATTGTTAGTTGCTACTATATAGAAACATATACTTTGAGTTTCACTGTATTTCTCTATTGTATGTTTCTTATTTCATTAATTTTGTCCTTTCCTCTATTTTTTCCTTCATCCCATTATGATATTTTATTTTTGGATACTGACATTGTATTCTCTTATCTTGCTAAATCTATTTATCAGTTCTACTAGAATGAGCTTTTTGTTTTGTTTTAGAATTTACGATCCTAAACTTTTTAGGATTTTCAATATAGTTGGTTACATAATTTACAAATATGGACAATTTCACTTTTTCCTTTGTAATCAGTGATACTATTATCATTATGGATTTACTGTTCTGGCCAGAACATCCATGACATTACACTGCTTTAGAACATGGACATTCTCAGTTTATTATGAATCTTAGGGAACAGTGTTTTATCCCTCATTTTAAGTGCAATGTTTAAGCTACTTTACTAGGTAAAAGTAGGAATTCAATGGTATGCTTTCATTTTCTGCTACACTGAAGAAACTAATGCTATTGTGTAAAGTAACAATACAAGTGGTAATTTAAACAGGGAATTGAATGCATGTCTTGATTTTTTCACAATATTATTTTCTCTATTTCTTCATTTTCAAACTGAATTACACAGAATTCTAATTGTACAAGATAACATTCTACACTAGTTAGCTGCTAAATGACACCATCATGGTCTGTCTCTCTGGCAGTTTAAATAAGACTTCATAGAGACAAACATCAGCTCTGTCCAGAAGACATATAAATAACAATTTTTTGAAGTCATGGAGAAAAGAAGTTATAGAAAAGCATTGAGAGAAATTCAAAGAAATGACAGCACAAGTAACCTAATTTGTTAAAAGTATATGTAATTCCAGTGAAAGCTACAAATCTATACACTTCTATAAGTTCAGTAGAAACAGACATAAAAAGTATTTCTGGCTGTATAACTTAAAATTTTATATTGAACTATGTTCCAATTCTAGAGGCCTTAAATGATTCGTGTAAAGATCATGTAAACTGGAACATGTAAATGTTTTTTGTTTATTTTCCTTTGTTTCTTCACAAATTAATTTCCATCAAATGAGATATCTAAAATATGTCCCTGTCCCCTGAAATATAAAGTTAGAAAACTAACTTGGCTTCATAGTGCTCCATGTTAATTTCTTCCCACTAACTTAGCATAATCTAAAGCGAAAATCCGAAAAAGAAACTTGAAAGGGTGAAATTCTATAAGAAGAATTATGTTTTTTTCTCAAGATATTGTTTCCATAAGAAGATTTCCATGTTTATTAATATTGTGTATCTGAATTACGGATAATTTAATGCAAATTATGATTTAGAATCCTTATTACTTAAGCTAGCTCTAAAATTCTTCAATTTTTAAAAATTAACCTCTTGAAATATACAAGGAGGATCAATGACTCATCATTTTGATTTTTTAAAGACATTCTTAACCAGAAACAGAGGCTATTCTATTTTTATTTTTCTAATTTTTAAAAAATTTTTTAATTAATTTATTTATTTTTAAACTCCATATGCTAACCCACGGCATATGGAGTTTCCCAAGCTAGGGGTCCAATCAGAGCTGTAGCCACCGACCTATGCCACAGCCACAGCAACGCATGATCTGAGCTGTGTCTGCAGCCTACACCATAGCTCACGGCAACGCAGGATCCTTAACCCACTGAGCAAAACCAGGGATCAAACCCACGTCCTCATGGATGCTAGTTGGGTTTGCTAACTGCTGAGCCATGATTGGAACGCCAGAAACAGAGGCTATTTTAAAAGGACAACATAACTAAATTGTGAGAGAGTAACATGGGTGGCTAGCAGTGAAATACCTTCAAAGAAAAGATATTGTTTATGCAACAGGATATTACTATAGCTTCTATAGCTAATGTTCTTCAAGATATATAAAATAATAGGCAGTTCAGTAGTACTAGTACTATTCACAGCAGTAATAGCAATAGTAACTATCTTCTTTTAAGTACTATTATTTGCTAAGTACTATATTTCCAGTAACTAATTTTGCCAGCATAATGGTCTTTTGAGGTAGGTATAATACCAAGTTTCTTTTTAAAGGAGGAAACCCAAGTTTAGTGAAATTTGGTATTTGCTTTAGACTTAACCACTATATTATAGAGGCTCCTAGTAATTATAAAATCTGCACATAGACATTTAAAACAAAACAGATAAAAATATTAATACTACTCACTCTTCAAGATTATGAATGAGATGCTACAATCTCATTAGTCCATACACTGAATCCAGTGGAGACAAGAAGAGTAAATGTCATAACATTTGACTTAGGAATTTTTTATTTTTTATTTTTATTTTTATTTTT
>PVHT021183726.1:18848392-18882961 GCA_004024745.2 Catagonus wagneri | reverse complement strand
CTTAGGAATTTTTTAAATAAACAATCACTAATGTAGTTATTCAGCAAAATAAATATTAAATACAGATATAATTGTATTTTCATAAAACTCTAAAATACTAGGTGCTGATCCTAAGCTAGGGCTTTATTATCTCAAGAGCACTAAAGAGCACTCATGAAAATTCAGGTATAAGATTGGATTCTGTAACATTCACATTCTCAAGAGGACAGCCTAACCCTCCTTAAACTTGCATAATTATACACATATTGCTTCAGTGTTGACACTCTTTAGATACTCTGAATAAAGCATCAAATGCTTTGCAGTTCTGAGGTCAGCATACTGGTCAGCATTGCATTACATCTGACCCTTTAAAGAGATTCTACTGGATCAATTTTATTATCTTCTATGATAAAGGGACAGACCTCAAAGAAAAATGATAGGTTTTCATTAATCATGCCTGAGGCTGGCTTCTCTTTTCATTCTATAATCCAATTAAGTACAAATGTTTATGGGTCATCCACCAAGGAATTCCTGCAAAAGTTCTGTGCAGACACCCCTAGAGGCTATCTAGGAGACTGTGGGTGCAGGGTTGGAGAGGAGGTGGTAGACCTCTAGACTGTCCTGCAGGGTTTCAAGTACAGGAGCACTGACATTATCTTGTTTCATTTTTTTGGTCATAAAGCGTGTTTGAAGACTATCTCTACGTCACAATTAACAAAACATTCTTTCAATCCATACACTTAACCAGTATGTTCTCAGCTAGCTGAACCATCAAATTCTAAGGGATCCTAACACATATGTCCTTAACTAGCTATTCAGCAGCGATTATACTCAGTTAAGAGGTCAATATGATTAAATATTTTTAACAGTAATCTAGATGAAGGAACTGAGATTATAACCTTACATTTCTAACTAATACTAATTTAGATATGTTTCCCAACCACATTTAAAATAAGCCTGATACATTGCATGAAGAATCATTCAAAACAATGAAGTTTAATAGCACTGAGATTTGGAACCAAGGACATACACATCAAATCAAAATGGAGAAGGGATATGCAGGCAACAACAGTATAAAAAATAAAAACAAAAGGAAGTTATTGTCTATCCAATAATCAAGGTGTTTAAAAGGGAAGTAAAATAGGCTAACGGTAGTTGGCTGTATTAATACCAGTAACATAAGAATGCATCGACCACTTTACTTTACATTGGACAGACACTAATTAGTGGTTTGTTTTTCACATTTTTTTTTTTTTTACCACAATGTGCAGCAGCTTGAGGTGAGAGCGGCTTGAGATGAGATGGAGTCTCACTTCCCAGAAAAGGGATTGAAGATTGAACCCTGGGCTGCAGCAGTGAAAGCACCAAATCCTGAACATTAGATCACCAAGGAACTTCCAGAGTATGCTTTTCGATAGTCTCATACGAGAGGTTTGCTCAAAAGTTAAATAAGAACTAACCAAGAACACAAAATATTAAATTATTCTTATGAGGAAAAGTTAAAAGAAACTGAAATATTTACCTTGAAAAAGATGATTATACAAACAAATTACTCCCCTCTAAAGCTTTTAATAATTACAATAAATTGTTCTCTTGCCCTAAAGAGGATGGCTGGGTATGAAGGATACATAGAAATAATGGCAAGATAATTGGCTTTGCTATAAGTAAGCCATTTTGACAATAAGAAAAATTTTAAATACTAGAATATCCAAGTGGGAGAGGTTATAAGACTCTTATCCTTAGATGGCTTTTGTAGAAAAAAAAATGCATTCCCTATCCTGGTTCACTTATTCTATTTCACTGGTTTTCCTTCTCAAATATCCACCCAGGGATACTGGAAATGGTGTTTCACTCTTGTAAAACTATCTCCTGAAATTCAAGTCTTTTTCACATTTTCAATGTTTATCTTTTTGTTCCACCTTGCCTTTCAGGTCTGAATTAGTACTAGCCCAGCAGTCTACACAGGTTAGGCATTAAAAAAAAAAAAAAAAAAAAACTGTGTTAGGAGAAGAAAATATTTTGTAAAGGTACTCTGCAGTTCAGACATAGCACTAGCACAGTGCCACAGTTCCCAGTCACATACGAACAAATCCTTCTAGGCTGTCCATAAATATATCTTATAACTGGGTCTCATGCAGGTTTTCCAAGAACTGCTAGATCCCATGTCTTGACATCTCTAAACTACCTCTCACACTTTCTTCCATAAATACCCATCTGCCTTGCCAGGTTCCTCAAACTCTGTTGACCCTTTTCCTTACAAAATCCCCAAATGACTCCATTTTCCTAGAATGCTCCATGTAAACGAACTGTGACATTCAGACCTGTCAGATATCTTTGATGTTCCACCAGTATTCTCCTCAGAACATCTTAGGTCCACCACAGAGTCTTACTAACAGTTAAATCTGGAGGTTTTCAAATTGAAGTTCATTCTTACTCACTAATTACACTCACCAGCCCTGCAGACTCTTCTTACTGCAAGCACCTGTCACACTGCCTGAGAGTGGCATTTTTGGCCACAAAAGCTTTATTGGCCCAGCAGTAGGCTCCAGTAACACCTCTGAGGAGGGGCAGCCTTTAACCAAGGATGAATAGGTGAATAAATTGGATTTTGTTCCCCTGAGATAAGGTAATTCTGAGATGAATTCTATAGTACCTCCTAGAGGTCCCCAGCAGGCTCAAGCCCCAGTTGTCCTCAGTGACTCATAATGACACCTTGTTGATTTTTTCCCCCCCTTGCCTCACCATCTCTGTCTCTCTTTTTCCTAAATAGACTAATGACAACGCAAATACTTGACTCTGCCTCCAGGTGAAACAATCCTAAAATAATCTATCTCCACATCTTTACATGTGCCTTTTCCAAATAACTTCTATTTTTTATGACATTAAAAAAATACCCCACATTAACATTTTGAGGAAAAACAAATAATCCTGGTTTCTATACATGCAGTGTGTCCAGAACAAATGACTCACTCACAAACTCAGGAAGATGGTGTATATTCCTCCCAATATAGCTTCTAGATTGGACAGGTCACAAGTGTGTTGTTCCTGGCAGCTTCAAGTGAGATTTCTTAAAGAACACTTCTATTCTATGATCCAGTATGAGAGGGTTCAGCCATAGAAACCATAGAAATTCCCCCTCCTTTTTTTTTTTTTAAGTTTTTATTTTTTCTTTCTTTTTAGGCTGCACCTGTGTCATATGGAAGTTCCCAGGCTAGGGGTTAATCAGAGCTGCAGCTGCCGGCCTATGCCACAGCCATGGCCACACCAGATCCAAGCCACATCTGTGACCTACACTGCAGCTTGTGGCAACGCTGGATCCTCAATCCACTGATTAAAGCCAGGGATTGAACCCGCATCTTCATGGACACTATATCAGGTTCTCAACCCACTGAGCCACAACAGGAATTCCAAATTCCCTTTTTTAAAACACATTTTCCTATAAACTTCAGTAATGAGAAAGATCCTTTCCTTTCTGTTCAAGAAGGCAAATCACTTTACGTGTTGTTCTTTGGCTCCTGATCACGCTATAATGACACTGCAAAGAATCCTGCACACACCAGATTCTATCATTGCTGCACATGTGGCAGTTAAGTATACTCATTTGCACAAGTTATAACCGTATACATAAGTATAAGTGTTGTTCGTGACAGAAGAGCTGACTTTGGGGATACATATGAATTTCTAAAGTTCTAATGGATTTCAGCAATGACATTATAGCATAGAAATAAAGCATTTCTTGTACTCATTCCAGGCATTCCAGATGGTGAAGAGTGTTTCAGTAATTCAATGGAAGGTAAAGCAAACTTACCCGAATCATCATGACCGAACATCTGATATCATGAATTGTATCATAGATCTTCTTTGAGATGTCCACAAATTGATTATCATCAAACACATCCAAAGAGTTTTTACTTAAGGCTTCCAAGGCAACGTTCACTTGTGTGACAAATTCTGGAATTGCTGTTAAAATGAATAAGAAAGAGAAAATTGTCCTATTTGTATTTTCAGATTTCTGGAGTTAATTGGGGTTCCCTTGTGGCACAAACTGTTAAGGATCAGGTTTTGTCACCATGGCGGCTTAGTTTGCTGCTGTGGCACAAGTTCGATCCCTGGCCCAGGAACTTCCATAGACCATGCGCGTAGCCAAAAAAAAAAAAAAAAAAAAAAAGAAAAAGAAAAAGACAAGGAAAAGAAAAAACAAAAGAAAGATTTCTCAAATTTGTAGGAAATACCAAACTTTTTTTTGTTTTTGCTTCTTTTAGGGCCACATCTGCAGCATATGGAAGTTCCCAGGCTAGTGGGTTGAATCAGAGCTACAGCTGCTGGCTACAGCTGCTGGCCACAGCCACAGTCATGTGGGATCCAAGACGCACCTGTGACCTACAACATAGTCCATGGCAATGCTGGATCTTTAACCCACTGAGAAGGCCAGGGAATAAACCGGCATCCTTATAGATACTAGTAGGGTTTATAGCCTGCTGAGCCACGTTGGGAATTCCTGCTAAGAATATTTTAAAACTAATATTTGATCAATACAATTTCATCTATTTTTTAAATGTAGAGGGATAAAACATCTTGGCAGGATAATCTTGAATCTCTGAAATGTAAAGGGAAGCAAAGACAATAAAGGCATCTTTATGGACATGTTTTAAAAGATTATCTTTCTCCTTTATGGCATTTCTGTTTTTTACCAAATCTGAGACCATATAATCGTATCTCATACTGTCCAATGTAAGCTTAAAGAAACTGAAAAAAAGAATTGGTGTGAAAACAGTTGAAATTATCAACATAAAGATATGAAGAATAAAAAGCATTTGAGTTTCTAAGTAGAAGAAAATTAACTAAAGGTACTAATTCTATCTCACAGAAATAATAAAAATACTGTAAACTTTCTTTGATAAATTATTTTCCCTATCATCATAAAGAATAATGCAAAGAACTTAGTGATCTTATGTACTAAATGTTTCTATCTAAAATAAAACAACATCGGGTGACAGTAAGGGTATATCAACAGTAAGGCCAATGCATAGAATGTCCTTATTTTATTAAGATTTCAAAATGGTCTCAAAAAGTATTTCTCCAACTTTACTTTTAAGTTAATTAAAAACAACCTTCATAAGCTCTTTATTAGATTTGAGGCACTTTTCTAAGCACTGTGGTTTAAATCTTAAAACAACCTTGGAGTAACCTGGAATTAATACTTTATTGAATGACAAAGGCATAGAGAAATCAAGACTTTTTCTCAGGGTCATTCTGATAATATATAGAAAGGAACAGAGATTTGAATTCAGGCTATAAGAATGTAGAGTCTACACTCTTAACTAATATTTGGTATCACGTTGAGAAAGCTTCTGCTCCATGTGAAGATGCAGGATAAAAGCAGATAAATTTTTAGAGCAATGATTCTAAACCTGGAAATGTGAGTACTTTATCTGATACAAAAATATTGATACATGTTATATTCTCTACATTCAAATCTTCACATATGTCACAGCATTTTTTGCCATCTGATCTGCCATGTTATTGATATGGGGTAATGCTGGTGATATACATGGGTACTCATAATTTATCTAGTCCCTTCTTCCCTCCACCTACTAATATATATCATCTATACCCTACTTCTTAGTTGCTGTACCCACCAGGATTATTCACTATGCTTTTCTCTTCTGCCCATTCACTAAGTGCAACATCCAGTAAAAAGGGACACACATGGCTATTGAACACTCAATTCATTAAAATTAAATTAAAAATTCAGTTCCTCAGTCACATTTACCACACTTCAAATTCTCTAAAGACATATACAGCTATTGAATTCTGTTTTGAGAGTAGATGGAACATTTATATCAACACAAAAACTTCTATTCTTTTTTCCCTTTTCCTTTTTCTTTCCTTTTTTTTTTTTCTTTTCAGGGCTGCACCCACAGCATATGGAGGTTTCCAGGCAAGCGGCTGAATCAGAGCTGTTACCTGCCAGCCTAGGCCACAGCCATAGCAACGCAGGATCCAAGCCATGTATGCGAACTACACCAGAGCTCATGGCAACACCAGATCCTTAACCCACTGAGTGAGGCCGGGGATCAAACCCACAACCTCATGGTTCCTAGCTAGGTTTGTCTCTGCTGCACCACAATGGGAACTCCCCTGTGGTATATTTCCTATAGCGAGGTTTCACCAAATCACTGTTCCAGTTTCAGTGAATGAAACAGCAAAGCCAAGAAGAAAGTTAACTCACACCACTTTGCCTTGGAGAAACAGTCCCAAAACATAAATCCCACTAATTTTGGTGTGACTCCCAAAGCATATCTCTAATCTAGAACTTTCCCCTGAATTCCAGAACTATATATCTAATTGTCCATTGCAATATTCTACCTGAATTTTCCTTAATACCTTGAATCCAAACTATCTAAACCTAAACACATTCTTTTCTACCTGAAAAGTCTAATTTTCTTTTCCTTTTTTATTTTTTACAGATGCTCCTGTGGCATATGGAAGTTCCTGGGCTAGGGTTCCAATTGGAGCTGCAGCTGCAGGCCTATGCCACAGCCACAACAGCACCAGATCCCAGCCACATCTGCAACCTACATCTCAGCTCACAACAACGCCAGATTCTTAAACCACAGAGCGAAGCCAGGAATCCATACTGTATCTTCATGAATACTAGTGGGTTCTTAACATGCTGAGCCACAATAAAACCTCGGAACGCCTAATTTTCTATTATTTGCTGTCATGGTGCCCAGTCACCCATGGGGGGGGGTTTCTTTTATTCCCACTTTTTTTAAAATAATGATTTTTATTTTTTCCATTATAGCTGATTTACAGTGTTCTGTCAATTTTCTGCTGCATTGCAAGGTGACCCTGTCACACATACACATATATATTCTTTTTTCTCACATTACCATGCTCCATCACAAGTGACCAGACATACTTCCCATTGCTATACAGCAGGATCCCATTGCTTATCCATTCCAAAGGCTATAGTTTGCATCTATTAACCCGAAATTCCCAGTCCCTTCCACTCCCTCCCCCTCCCAACTTGGCAACCACAAGTCTGTTTTTTTTTAATGTCTGCCCCTGCAGCATATTCAAGTTGTTGGACCAGGGATGCAATCCAAGCTGCAGTTGTGACCTATGCTGCAGCTGTGGCAATGCCAGATCTTTTAACCCATAGCATTGGGCAGGACTCAAACTTGCACCTCTGCAGCAACCTGAGATGTTACAGTCAGATTCTTTTTCTTTTTTTAACTTAATGAATTTTATTTCAATTATAGGTGTACAAAAAAATCATCACAAGTCAATTTGATAGAATTTGCACCCCAAACCCTCAGTGCATCCTCCCACCCCCAGACTGTCTTATTTGAAAAACCAAAGGTTTTCCAAAGTCTGTGAGTCTGCAAAGGAGTTCATTGTGTCTTTTTAGTTTCCACATGTAAGTGGTAGCATTGGGTGTTGTTGTCTAATTGTCTGACTGGTTTCACCTCGCATGACAATTTCTAGGTCCATCCACGTTGCTGTAAATGTTGTTATTTTGTTCCTTTTAATGGCTGAGTAATATTCCACTGTGTGTATGTACCATATCTTCCCTATCCACTCCTCTGTCAATGGGCGTTTAGGTTGTTTCCATGACCTGGCTATTGCATAGAGTGCTGCAATGAACACTGGAGTACATGTGTCTTTTTGAGTCATGATTTCCTCTGGATAGATGCCCAGGGGTGGGATTGCTGGATCAAATGGTAATTCTATTTTGAGTTTTCTGAGGAATCTCCATACTGTTTTCCACAGTGGTTGCTCCAATGGACTTAATTAAACTTCAAAATTTCTGCACAGCAAAGGAAATCCTAAACAAAATGAAAAGACAACCCACAGAATGGGAGAAAATATTTGCAAATGAATCGACTGACAAGGGATTAATCTCTAAAATTTGCGGTCAGATTCTTAGCTCATGGTGCCACACCGAACTCCCTATTTCCCACTTTTTTTACCCTCTATATACAAGTACCCCCTAAGTGTCATCTCAACAATATAAATATATTTTAAATCTTTGCCAGTGTTGCCCCACTGCCTCTTGTAGCATTTTCTACTTGAGTGCTCACCATAGTCCTCCTGCCTAAGATCTTCTCAACCTTCAGTTTCATCTTAAGTATTGTCTTACTGACAAAACCTACTGTAAGCATGAAGTACAACAGTATATGTCACAAAATAGATTCTCAGTAGTTATTTTTATGAATGAGTCATGTCACTACAGTGTTCAAAAGGTTCATTGGTTCCTTGAAATTTTTTCCTGTTTGTATCTCACGTGTCTAGCTTGGCACAGTAGATAAGTAATTGAATGAATTAAGTAATCAAGTGAGTTAATGAATGTGTAAAACAATATACAAAACCCAGACAAAAATACAGGTTCAATGCAACATGTTCAGCATGCATTTCAATGTGATTTTGGTCTTGTTCATGCTCAGGAATCTCCAAAACTATATTTATGTGGGCTTATAAGAAAACTCAGCATATTTAATGAGTTAATCTTTACTTTTTATAGAGTTGACAAAGGAGGGAACTCAAGAAAATATGCCTAGTTGTTTCACATTTCCTTCAGGTTCTTGGGGTAAACTGCAAAGCTGCCACTAAAACCTCTGCTCCAAAGAACATGATAAAAAGGATCCTAGTCACTATGACAGCCTCTGCTAACCCTAATGGAGTCACTGTGACAGCCTCTACTAATCCTAATGGAGGTTCTTGGGGTAAACTGCAAAGCCGCCACTAAAACCTCTGCTCCAAAGAACATGATAAAGAGGCTCCTAGTCACTGTAACAGCCTCTACTAACCCTAATGCAGTCTCAGAACCTGTGGTGGTCTATCATTGACAAGACTTCATTCATAACCTTCCTCACTAAAAAATGTTTTTCCTGGGAGTATTCTTGTGTCACAGAAGGTTAGGGAACTGGTATTGTCACTGCAGCTGCCTGAGTCACAGCTGTGATGTGCGTTTGACCTCTGGCCTGGGAACTTCTACATGTAGTGAACGAGGTACAAAAAATTAAATTAAATTAAATTAAAAATTGTAATTTTTTTAATTTACCAAGGAAGTATGCCATACAATAATAATTTAACTCTTCCTACAAACAGCTTAAATCTGTTACTATTGTCTCTATAGTTTGAAACTGCACCCATCATCCTCCTATGTCTATCTTGGCCAAAAAAAAGGAAAAGCATAAAATCATGTAAAGGTCTAGTTTTCACTGCCCTGTGAGATAATATGCAAAAGATTTAGCATATTTTATGGAAAATACAACAGAGTCTTTTCATTATTGCATCATGATATCATTTTAACTCCTCTAGGAGTTTCTTACTAATGAACTAATATTAGCTCCAATTAAAATAAAATCTTTGAGAAGCAAATGTTTAATTTCTGAAGTACAGATGGAAACTACTTTTTTTTTTCACTCTAACAGCATAAATGAACTATTCAAAGCTAATATGTAATACATTTCTCATTTCATTAGCTTAAACATCAGCTGTGGGTGAGCTTTATTCATACTATGGGCATATGGTTGCTTGGATCAGAGTAGGAGTGAATTTTTTTAATGCTTTCAAGAAAATACAGAATGAGTATAATTAAGTAGCCAGTTTGTTTTTAAAAGGAAAAACAAATTGACAAACCAATCTCGAATCTCTAATCTACCTAAGTTTCAGGAAAAAAAGGTTTACCCATAAAATACCATCATGTTATCCAATCATTGATCAAAAGGGAGACACATGAAATGAATTCACTTTAATCAATTGAAATGCCAGGTAAAATAAACTGTTCTGAACTTTGGAGTGTAGATTTATTAAACAAAAGTGGCCTTTGGGTCAATACATTGTCAGCTTCAAACTTAAAAAGTATCTTGTCTATTTTATACTGCCAAAATCTAAGCCAGTCCTGACCTCATTGGAGGTCTGTACTTTCTCTCCCAAATGTATTCAGAGTATTCAGAATAATTATATCTATTGAGTGCTTTCTTATCTTTGCATTGTGCTAGGTATTTTATATGCATTGTCTCATTTAATCCCACAGCAGCCCTGTGAGGCAGGACCTATTACTATCCTGATTTTACTGATGAGGAAACAGGTCAAACAGCTAATAAGTAGAAGGATAGTAACTGAGTCCTCCAGAGCTTGCTCTCTGAACTCCAACATTGCACTGCCTCCTTTTGATAAAACCCTTTGGACTTCTTAATTTCAATGCCCCCGGGGGAAAAAAATGTTAATTTTCTGGCAATAGATCCACTTTCTCCTAGGCCTTGAGTCTCTCTCTGGAAGTAACTCAAGAATATTTTATACCTTCTAAATTCTTGCTAAATTTATCATGTACTTTTTAAAGTAGGTGAGGGTACATAATTATTGAATTAGATAGGTCAGAAAATAATTCAAACTCGTTATAAGTAATCATCTCAAATGATATCACCAAATTATGTTTTCTCTCATTAATAAAATACAGACTAAAATATTTATAATTATACTATGATCTTTGAAAATTACCAGTGAGAGAGGGATTTAGCTTTGAGAACTCAAAAAATGCTGTCATCATTTCTTTACATTATACAAAGTGGAAAGGAAATAACAGCAGAAAGTGCAATTAAGCACATGTATGATTTCTATACATGCCTTGTAAGTACTCTTCATTTTTAAAACTTATTGAACAAACATTGATTATAAAGTTTCATACTTTTTTAATATTTAGGCAGACAATATTATGTGACAGTACTGTGTTTGGCCCTTCACAGATTATGAATTATAAAAGTCAATAACTGTGAGAATTTTGCTATTTTTCAAATGACAGAATCAAGGATCAGAGTAAATGCTTTATGACACATCATACGGTTAATAAGAGCCATACTTCTGACCTCACAATTCTACTCTACACCAACATTTCAAAAATCTGGAATAGCTCAAACAAAACAAAACAAAACAAACCGTAAAATAAGAGAGAAAAGACTTTACATAACTTGATGATGCTGACACTTTTTTCCCCTTTTTGGCAGAGATCTTTTTTTCTGTAAATCAAATTCTGGACTCTAGATCACTTAATTAGCCTGAATGTTCAGCTTTGGGTATCTCCAGTGACTTAGACACTTAGTTCTTTTCCCAGGAGTTTAGTCTTGATGTTTCTCAATAATGAGCTAATATTAATAAACACAATTTATTTCTTTAAATGTTTTTTAATAACTTTTATCAGCATATAGTTGATTTACAGTGTTGTATTATTTTGAGTTGTACAGAAAAGTGAATCAGTCAGTCATATATATAAATATATCCATTCTTTTTTCCAGTGTAGGTTATTCTAAACTACTGAGTAGATTTTCCTGTGCTATACAGTAGGTTCTCATTAATCATCTATTTTATACAGTGGTGTAGAAATTGTTCACGACTACTTAATATAAAATTGAGCTCTTTTACACTTTTCCTCACATCATTTTCAAATTTGCCTACATCGTACTAACTGTTTAAACAAATTATTTAAGTATTTAAAGTTGGGCCTGGACCAAGTAATGCTCTATGATGACCTTTTCTCATTATGTACCACATTATTTCAATAGATTTAACAAATTCCTCTTAAAATTTTTTGGTTAGTTTTCTTCATATTTCTTAGTATGAGTTAAATATTTACATTACTAATGGAATTTCCTACACTACCAAACTTCTCAAAATTCATCAGTGTAACTTTACCAGGTGTGATAGTCAGCACTCAATATGACCTTTAATGATCTCAGCCTCCTGGTGTTCATGTCTCTGTCCACTCCTTCCTCACATTGTGCCAGATCTGTGTGCCCAGCAGAAAAGAGTATAAATGATAGTGTGTGACTTGTTAGGCTACTTAAAGAAGACTTTCAGAATATCATCTTGGTCATTCTCTCTCACATATTACTGACTCTGGGGAATTTTAGCTGCTGTGCTCTGAGGAGCGTGTTAGGGAGGCCCACGCAGAAAGGACCTGAGACTGCTAGCTAACAGCTATCAAGAATGTGCAGCCTCGGACCAGCAGCTATATGAGTGAACTTAGAGGTAGATCCTCTAGTTTTACCCAAGCCTTCAAAACAACTGCAGTCTCAGATGCCATCCTGATAGCAATGTCATGAGACTCTGAGGCAGAATCACCCACCTCAGCCATTCCTAGATCCCTAACTCTCAGAAAATGGGCAAGATAATTCATACATATTCACTCTATTAAGCTGCTAAGTTTTGGAGTTATTTGTTTCACAGTGGATAACCACCACACTAAGAGACTAGAAGGTCCAAGAGAACACATTAGTTTTTGCCTGATTTGGCTCATTCAAATGAAATCATTTATATATATTTATTATATATATTATATGTATATTATATATATATTATATAAATTTTTTTTGGTCTGTTTAGGGCTGCAGGTGCAGTATATGGAAGTTCCCAAGCCAGGGGTCGAATTGGAGCTGAACTACAGCCACAGCCACGCAGGATCCAACCTGTGTCTGCAACCTACACCATAGCTCATGGCAATGCCAGATCCATAACCCACCAAGCAAGGCCAGGGATCAACCCTGTGTCCTCATCAGTCAGGTTCATTACTGCTGAGCCACAAAGGGTACTCTTGTATATATTCTTTTGTATCAAGTTTCACTCAATGTTAAACTTCTTTGACTCACATGTATGTAGTTTTAGATCTCTCCTTCTTACTATTTTATAGCATTCCATTGTACAATTCTACCACAATTTATTCATCTTACAGTTAATGGGTATTTGGATAACTTCCAGTTTGTGACTATTATACACAGTGATACTATGAACATATTGTATGTCTTTGGGTACTGGGACTATATTACATATTTGCAGGGAATTTACATACATATTTTCAGGGAATATACCTATCAGTGAAATCTCTGAGTCACAGCATATATTTTTGTACCATGATGGTAGACACTGACAGTTTCCAAAGTGGTTTGAATATATTTTACTCCTACCAACAAAGTTCGAGAGTTCTGGTTGCATCCTTACTAACACTTGGCATATTACAGCCTTTACAGTTTAGCTTTTATGGAAGGCATATTTCCCCTTCCGTTTTTAATATATTAATTAATCATGTGTGTGTGTGTGTGTTCTGCTGCTTAGGCCTCCGAATACTTTCATTTTTTAATCTACTTAAAACTGTTAAAATTTCTTCTTTTATGATTACTCACCATCTATCTATTACTTAAATCACTTTTTAATGTCTTAGTTTCTACCATCAAGAAAAATAAATACAGGAAAAGAGTGAAAGAAAACTAGAGAAGAAAGGAGATCTATCGTCTGTATCTCTAGCCAAACACAGATTAGTGTGCAGGAGGTGTCTTGGGCCATAGAAATAGAGGAAAGTGAAAATTAATAAACAGAAACCTCATTTAAAATGGATTTGTGAAGCCAGAAGGGGAAGTTGTCACACCCTGCCTCTTGACATCAATTGCAGACCCAACAGGAAAAGACATACCATTGCATCTGTGAGAGGAGGAAGGTTACTATTTTACTACCCAGACAGTGCAGCTGGAGGAAGAAAAATCTTATCTTTGCCTGGCAATAGCCCAGGCAATGAGACACTGTCAAAACCCTGCAATAAAAAGCCACTATCTTCTAAACTCCCAGTTTCCTCTAAAGGACATGTTGTATTAACTCTTAAAATTAGAAACTCTGTAAAGTCAAAGTCACCTTTGTTTCCTCAGGAAAATGGTAGGTACCAGAGTCAGAATTCAAAATCAGGTACTCAGGCTCAGAGCCTGTACCCATTACCACTATGTTTTACTGTTGGATGAGGGAGTGACTGTGCTGAGACATATCCTCCAACATTAAAGAATACTGAAGATGGAGTTCCCTGGTGGCTCAGTGACTCAAGGACCTAGATTTGCCCCTGCTGTGGCTGTGGTTACTGCTGTGGAATGGGTTAGATCTCTGTTCTGGGAACTTTCTCATGCCAGGAGTATGGCCATAAAATAAATTAAAACACTAAGCATAAAGGGAGGAACTAAATCTTTTAAGAGAGAAAAGTTCTTCTATAAGACATTAAAACCATATCGGTATTAGACTTTTCACGAAAAACACTGGATACTGAAAGGAAAAATATGAAGTGATGCGTTCAAATTCTTAGGAGCAATTATCTTAAAATTGAAATCAATACTCAGCCAATTCATTAGTTAAATGAACAGTGGGATAAAAATTCTTTCAGACATGCAAGTACGCAGAATATTTAATTTCCATGAACTCATTAGGAGAATCCTGCCAATAGCTTCTTAAAAAGTGAATCAAAAAAGCAAGACATTGGGTTGAAGAAATAGCGGAGTCGGAAAGGCAGTGTAAGAAATACCCTGGGGGTATTTCTGTGTGTGGTAGCATAGAAACAATAAGGAAATGTATATTTTTGAGAACCAGGGTTCTCATTATGGAATAAGAGAGGTAATGCATGGAATGTGATAAGACAAAGAACACCATAGGATGGTATTGCATTGGAGGTGTCAGCACAAACTCAACTTATATAATGCCACTGGTCTAGAAATCAAACTTTGAGAATCACAAGCAGTAGATAGAATTAGTTGGCTCCCCAGTACTCAACACTAACCTCTTTGTTAAATGAAAAAAGAATTTGTTCAGCATCCAAACAGCAGAAAAATGATGTCTTTCTCAGTTTAGAGGTAAATTCTGATTATTACTCAATATCTTCCTTTGTCATGACAAGTGATTGTTTTAAAGAAAACCAGACACCCTGTTCTAGCCAATGAGATTTAGGGAAATATATTGGGGGGAAAGTTTCTGGGAAAAGTTTTCATGCTCAAAGGGAAATACCAGAGAGATGGTCCCTCTTCTTTCTCTAAGAACTGCAGTGGTCACCTTGTAAAAAAGGAAAAAGCTGTCATATCAAAATACAGAGGGGGAAAAAAATATGTATTTCTATTTTTCATTTTTTTTGCCTTTTTTGTCATTTTAGGGCCACACTCGTGACATGTGGGGGTTCCCAGGCCAGGGGTCTAATCGGAGCTGTAGCCACTGGCCGACGCCACAGCCACAGCAACGCAGGACCCTAGCCGCGTCTGCGACCTACACCACAGCTCACGGCAACGCCAGATCATTAACCCACTGCGCAAGGGCAGGGATCGAACCCTCAACCTCATGGTTCCTAGTCAGATTCATTAACCACTGCGCCACAACGGGAACTCCTGTATTTCTATTAATGTTAATGAACTGTTGAATTAAATAACCTGGACTTCTTGATAGATAAACCTGTAAAAATTTATGTTATTCATAGTTCGAAGAGGTATAATTGATTAAATATAATTTAATCATAAAATAAACAAACTTTAAAGATAAGAAAAGTTAGACTTTGTTGGCTGCTTATATTTAATAGAGTCACATTTTATACCCCGTTTTGCTAACTCCAAAGCTGGTGTTATTTCCACTACTCTTCATACTAATGAATATGTTTTGAGAGAAATTGTTCATATTTTTTAATTGTTCTATCTGAGTAATTTTTTTTTTCCTTAAGCCAAACGGAAATTTTAAAAATGTCTGCAAACTAAAATGTTGCTCAGTGGGCAGATATAATTCAACACAGATATTTGAGATCACTCTTGCATGTATTTGAAAATTCAAATGCTAGTAGGGAAAAAAAGAAGTTATAGTATTATATCAGCAATGAATAGCTAACCCAGAATATACCCCCATTAACTACGAGGGGTTCTATTTCACTTAAGTGTCTGACACATAAAAGATATTTTTATGGTTCTCAATATTAAATCAATAACAAGGGCATCATGTAGGATGACTACTTTTAAACTGCTAAGAGAAGCTTCAGAAAATAAACATAACAAATTAAAACTGAGAACATAAAATATAAGGGATTTTGGGACCAAGATCAAACACCAAACTCTAAATTGCATTTGCTCTTTTTATAATAGAAAATATGCAATTGTACACGCTTTCTTAAAAAAAAAAAACTTATGGAGTTCTCTAAACATACCTAATTGACCCCATTCTAGGAATTTTTTTAATTTTAATTTTGTATTACTTAAGAGCCAGACTATGCATCTACTATATTTTTAACCCAAATTACATTGCTTCTATGCTAACTGCTAACTATGCTATTGCTAAAATAAGATATCTGATTTAGATGAGATATGTCCATCCTTTCTTGCACTTCCATTTACTGCCTTATAACCAAAGCTTCCAGATTACTATATTTGGCTCACATTTCTTTCCCTAGCTGCATATGTATGGCTTTCAGTGTTTCTCGAAATGCATAAATTGTAAGTACCTTTCAATTCAATATATACAAAAATAAAGTAAGAACCTCCAGCTACCAAATTTGCCATTATTCTTATATTTTCCACCTTAGTAAATGTGATTACCATCTGCCCAATGCCCTGAAGAAGATGACTGGGAGTCATTCTTGCCTCATCCCATTTACCTCTCATCAAATAGGGCTATTTTTTATATCCTATATAATTCCTGAATTTGAATCCTTTCTAAAACCCCATTACCATTGCCCTAGTTCAGGCCTTTCCTTACCAGATTTCATGATGACTGAGATGAGAGCCTCCCTAACTCTCTTTGGCCTATGTAGCCCTCTGATCTATCCATCTCCCAGCTATCACAGTCATCATTATAACCATCAATGATCACCATTCCTTTGACCTACTAAACCCTCTTGGTGCATCCTTGTTAAAGGAGATAATATCTAAAACTTTAGTCATAGACTTCATTGCCTCCATTTAACTCATTCCTCCCTCTTTAGGTTCCTCTCTAGTAATTTTGTATCTGTCAATGTATGCCTCAAACAGTTTATACTTTCCTAACATGCCAATTATTTACACCTCTCTATCACAGTTCATTATTTCCTTTCTAAGGTATGCCCTTCTTTATATCCCTCATTACAGTAATTTCCCCCACTGTAAAGACTCAGTACAGATTAATACTTGTTCAGTGAGCCTTTCATGACTTTCCCTTTTCTCCACCCACATCTCAGATTAGGTTAGCATTTTGATTCTGTACTTCATATACTATTGTTTTTCACTGTATTTTATGTTCTACAAAGATAAGGTACTTAGGAGGTGTGTGTGTGTGTGTGTGTGTGTGTGTTTATCCTAAATGTCTGGTGGCATCAGCTTCTCTCATCAAATTTACTTCTCCCTTTGCTCATGTACCCTTTACCCTCCATATTCAGTCAACCACTAAGCCTGCAGATTTAGCCTCTCAAGTATGTATCTGGCACACAGTAGTTATTCAGTAACTGCACATTGAGTAAATATGCCTTTCTAGCTCAAGTTCTTTTTTTTTTCTTTCTTTCTTTTCCTTTTTTTTTCTTTGACTATGCCCACAGCACATGGAAGTATGGACGTTCTCAGGCCAGGACGTCTCAAGTATGGACGTCAAACCACAGCAGCAACCCAAGCTACTGCATTGACAACATCGGATCCTTAACCAGCTGCCCAACAGAGAACTCCTACCTCAAGTTCTTATAATTTGGTGATCCTACTTCTATGTATTTTTGTACTGGGAAAGTACTTCATAAGTTGCCTAATTTTATGACCATAAGTGGTAATAAATTTGTTTTGAAACAATATACTTACTAAGTCTACCATTAGTTAAAAGAAATATTGAATCAGTAGCAGAGGATTTAACTTGAGTCTCTTCCTATAGAAAAGTTAAATTTTCAGACTGTACTGTTCCTATTCACTAGAGCTCTGCCACTGCAATACGTGTCTTTACCTCTATAATGCATACACAGTACATTTAGTGTATTACTGACGGACAAAGCTCTGAAGTTAAGAGGATTAATTAGGATAAAACCTGAAATACTCAGAGCTAACTCCAATTCCATGGGTCAGCAAAAATGTTCTGAAAATCTTTTATTTGAGGCAAGAAAAGCCTTTGACATATCCCTTTATTATTTTTACCTCTGGAATTCTCCAAAAGTTATCAGGAACCTTCAGGAAATTAGAAATAGAAAGTATATATAAGTATTTTTGTTGTTTTTATTCTTAATTAACTTAGATTTATCTACTTCTTTCTCCTCAAAGGACCTCGTCACTATGCTTAGGTGTCTGTTGTCCCCAGGATTCACAGAGATGGTCAGTAAACTCTCATATCTCAGGCTATCTTTGGGCATTGCTTTTTATCTACTGTGGGAAAAAATAATTTCAGTAGATATCAATTTACATATATAATTAACTCTATTTGAAGACGAAACCAAGTTTCAGAGAGATTAAATACATATGCCTAGAATTGCATAACTAGTAACAGATGGCACCCCAAATAATTCTAAAAACCAACCTTTACCCTTTATCCTTTGAAAGCCCACCTTTAAAGGTTAATATTTTGTTGGTGATGCAACAAGTACATAGTAAATCAAATGAAGGCCACAAGTGTAGGTTTTGATCACGTATTATATGTGATTTCAATCAGTTATCTGTTATATGCTTATTGATGTTTCCTATTACCTGTGGAAAACAAGGTGGAAAAAGAAAACTGCCATAAGAGAAGCATATAAAACTCCAGAGATATTAAAAGAATGGTGAGAATATATCCAATGAAATATATTTTGGAAATTTCTCATTGAAGAGGTGACATGGAAAAACTTGGGCCTTGTAGGATGACTAAGATATAAACAGAAAAACATAGGAGGACAACTTGGGGGAGAATTACATCACAAAAGGAATAGAACACAAGAAACTACAAGAAATTTATGGCTATGTTTAAGATATTAAAAAAAGTTGAGTTTACATGCTAATAACTGTCAAAGTAGTAAAACAGCAAAAATGTTAATAGTTAGTTTAAGTTCACACCAGGTTATGATTAAATTCCAAGCCAAAAAATATGTACTTCACTGGGTAGATAATTAATGGCCTTTGGAAATTTTGAGTAAGATTCTGACATGACTAGTGGTGAAAATGACTATTATTTCATATCTGATCTGGGACAAAATTTCTTATATAATTCATAAGTTTTTCTGGGAAGTAATTAAATGTTCCTGATAAAATAACCAGTGTAACTTTCTGATAGTCAGGAGATGATGATCTCTTCTAGGCAGTTTGACTTGATTTAAATAATCATCATTCTAAGAGCCTGTTAAATTTTTAGTACAATTGTATACAATCTAATTATGTTTGTCTATATTTTCAGCCCTATAAACCATCTTTACTAAGATGATATATTTGAAGACAGTTCTAAAGCTTCTTCCCTTGTAGTATATTTGAAATACAATTTTATCATCTAGTTATAATTAATTTGTTTGAGAAGACTTTAATAGTGGTTCTCAATTACACCCCCATAAGAGTGTCTGAGGAAGCACTATGGTGGCAGAGGAGAAAAGTGTGAACAGTCCACGTGTGAGTTCCCATTCCCAACTCCTGCTTTAAAGAAAGCAACTCTATTCTATATATTTGTGTTTCGTTTCATCTGAATAAAAGATCAAAACACTAAAAAGATAGTTTGGGAAGTACTGCTTTACATAATTAATTTGAAAATGGTGTATCAAATTGTACTATATCACTGAAGCAGGAAGATAAGTTAGGAGACTTAGAGCAAGCTTTGTACAAAGTTTATAAATATTTTAATGAGGATGTTTGGAGTGAGAATGGAAAGGTTGACACATTTGGTCCTGAGATAGAAATGTCAAGATTTTATTCTTGACTTGACTACATGCAAGAGGTAATAGAAAGGAAGAGACCTAAGACAGCTAAGGTACTGATACTGGATGTCTAGCAGCAATAGGGGGAATCAGTATCCCAGTAAAGAAGGAAGGAGGAAAAAAGGATAGTCTATTCATGATGAAACAGAGGTGACCTTCAAGTCCAGATATCAACCAGACAGTCAGGAAGGAGACTGAGATAACAGAGAGAGGGAGAGGGGTAGGGAGAAACGGAGGAAAAGAGAGAGAGAGAAACACAGAGAGATTTGACAAGCATTTTCATAGACATGGCATTTGGAGCTGTAGCAGTAGGCCAAATCACAGAACTCTGAAGAAGATACTCATTTTGGGGGAAATATATAGATGTGGATTTAGCCAACGCAACAGAGATTAAGCTGAGAGAGAGAGTTAGAAGGAGAATCAGGAGGACATAAAGTTAAAAAACGTACATTAAGAAACACATATTTGAGTTTCATGCTAATATTCTTAGAATTTCAAAGAGGAACTTGGTCGTTGATTTAAATGTATTTGTACTGCTAGTATTTCACAGACTTGAGACAGAAGATGTTTCATCTTTTAGGTGACGAGCTGTATATAATGCAGGAACATCTGTACTTGGATGTGAAAAAGCCACAGAAATCGAAATGATTGTTCAAATATAAGTATTTCTTGACAATGGAATTTTAACTATTACATTATGGTAGAGGCTTATCAACCTAAGCCTAAGACCTCTTTTTTTTTTTCAGCATTCATTAATGAAACTGCATTTATGTAATGCATTGTAATAGTGAAGTCCTACTCCAGCACATTAAAAATAGGTTTAAAAATGCATACTCTTTGACTTAGTAATCTATTTATAGTAAATAGTAGTACAACCAACTCTCCATCAAGGAGAGTGGAGTAACACAGATTCTGTCTGCAGTGGAATTGAGATTACTGCATTTCACTGGTAAGAGGATGGGCCAAAAGCACATGAGAAGATGCTCAAAATCTCTAATTATTAGATAAAAGCTAATCAAAGCTATACTGAGGTATCACCTCATAAAATGGTTATCATCAAAATGTCTACAAAAAATAAATGTTGAAGAGGGTGTGCAGAAAAAGGAACCCTCCTATACTGCTGGTAAGAAAGTAATGGGTATAGCCCATAGGGAGGACAATACGTAGACTCCTTAGAGAAACTAAAAATGTAATTACCATATGATCCAGCATTCCCATTCCTGGGTATATATGCAGAGAAAATCAATATTCAAACAGATACATGCACCCCAATGTTCACTGAAGCACTATTTACAATAGTCAAGATACAGAAGCAACCTAAATGTCCATCAAGAGAGAAGAGGATAAATAAGATGTGGTACGTATATACAGTGAAATATTATTCGGCCATAAAAAAACAAAATAATGCCATTTGCAACAACGTAGATGCACCTGCGATTATCATACTGAATGAAGTCTGACAGAGAAAGACAGATATCATATCATATCATATCATATCACTTATTTGTGGAATTTAATACAAATGATACAAAATAACTTATTTATAAAATGGAAACAGACTCACAGATTTCAAAATCAAACTTACAGTTACCAAAGGGGAGACTTTAGGAGTGAGAAATAAGTTAGGAGATGAGGATTAACATATACAGACTACTATATATAAAACTGATAACTAACAGTGACATACTGTATAGCATAGGGGAAAAGCCACTCAATAGTCTATAATAACCTATATGAGAAAAGAATCTGAAAAAGAATGTGTGTGTATATATATATATATATTCACTTTGCTATATACTTGAAGCTAATACAACATCGTAAGTCAACTATACTCCAATAAAAATTAAGAAAAAATAGGAGTTCGCATCGTGGCTCAGTGGTTAACGAATCTGACTAGGAACCATGAGATTGCAGGTTCGATCCCTGGCCTTGCTCGGTGGGTTAAGGATCCGGCGTTGCTGTGATCTGTGGTGTAGTTTGCAGAGGCGGCTTGGATCCCAAGTTGCTGTGGCTGTAGCGTAGGTCAGCGGCTACAGCTCCGATTAGACCCCTAGCCTGGGAACCTCCAAATGTTGTGAGTGCAGCCCTAGAAAAGGCAAAAAGACCAAAAAAAAAAAAAATTAAGAAAACTTAAAGACGAGGACGGGGAATATGGCACCAGAATTGAGAGATCGTCATCACACAACATGGGAGGTAATTGCATGTATAAGGGGCTAGGACAGAAGGAATGCCTGCAGAGACCATTTGCAACAAGGCAGCATCACCAAGAGTCACCAAGACAGAAAAGATGCCATAGCAGCCAGAAAGAATCAAAAACAGACTCAGGTGACCCAAAGGCTACAAGGCCACAAATGTCAAGCTCTTCCCCCATTGACTGCTGCTGTCAACTACAAAATAGGCTGTCTCCTGGCAAGGACAGCAAGCAGGTCACATATCTCAGTTATTGCTCAGGAAATAACCTGTCAGCACATCATCTCTGAACACAAAGGATGAGATAATTGTCCCAAGTTCTGTCAGCCAAAAATCCCAGTCATCTAAGGAAGCAGTAATATGGAACATAGTACATTCTTATTAATATTATCTCTTACTGTCCCTTCAGCAGGAAATGTTTTGGAGGAGGCAGTAACACTTTGTAGTATTGGGTTGTTTTTTCAAAATATTTCTTAATGTAGGGGATTTATTTCTAAATTTGTAGATAAGTAAGGCATATCTACGTTGAGGATTATATAATCACCTGATTTTTTTTCAATTTTGTGTTTTGTACTTCAACCAAAATAGAATAAACACAGAAGTAACTTCCAAATCCATTAAGAGAAATTTGGGGTTACGTGCAGGGAAATTAGCTCATTTTAAAAAAGAGATTTTAAAAGATTTATAGGAATAGGCAAATAGACAAAATGGCCCTGTCAGGATATTTCATGCCTTTTATGGGATAAAGGTAAAACTGCATGATTTCTATTGTACTTCCTAAGCTGTTACTCAAATTGATTATAACCATAAAGGAATTTCATATTCTGCTTCATCACCATGTTAAATGACCATGGAGTCTTCTAAACAAAAGTATGAATTTCTGCTTCCTTTTCCTAGTACTAGTCACACAGCAAGGACTTTTATACGTGGTCATCACATTTTCTGTTTATCCCCACACTTTTAAAATAGCTAAATTGGGAATTACCAAGGGAAAATCAAACAAACAAACAAAAACTCCACAAATGATCCTGCCTATTGATTGATTTTGGAAACCAGATGTAAATAAAGAATGCTTATAATCCGATAGAGGGTTATCTGTGTGGATATCAAGATCCTATATCCCTAAATGTTGTGACATTTTTAAAAATGTTGGTTAAGTGTCATACTTTCCCCCCAGCTTTAAAAATTCACAAACCAAGAGGTTCGAAAGCTTCATTAACAAATATAATAAATAGAAAAGTGAAACACTCAGGGAACAATATCAAAAAAAAAATTGGATGTATTAAAATTGAAACAGAGAAAGAATTAGGCATGTCATTCTTGCTCCACTGAAAAATCCATGCCAAAAATACTAATGGCTGCCTTTTTTTTTTTTCTTGTCTACTTTCTATTAGAAATTGACATTCTCAATTTTGTCTGTTCTGAACAAGACTCATAGTGTTACATCATTTCAGTGAAATGAAAACATTAATGAAATATGTGTGAGTGGATAGATTCTATGAATTTAGGTATAAACTTAAAAAAGAAATGAAAGAATGTCTGTAAGTTTGGGGATGAGAGAGAATCCAGTCCTATACACACATGAAGGAGGAAAATAGAATCATTTATTTTAGGTTCGTCCTTGAAATAGAAAACAAAATAATTTAATTTATGGAAAAATAATGGAAGCATGAACGTGGAAAGAAACATCCTAAAAAGTAGGTTCAGCAGCTGGTTTGAGCAGGTTTCAGCAGCTCAGCAATATCAATCAGAATCCAAGCCCTTCTCCTGTGCTCACTCTGCAGTCGTCAGAGTGCTGTCTTTTATCCCCAGGCTTACAGCTGCATGACTACATGATGAACAACCCTAACTCCATACCGAATGTATTCCTTTAGCTCCTTTGTGCTCTGTTGCCTGTGCTTAGTCTTGCTGGCTCTGTGTCTTTGCAAAAGAATGTGCCTATAGACTGAAGTATACATGATTGCCACTCTCAAGGCTCTGCCTCTCTGGTTTGACTTTTAAAGGTATAATACTTTTCATTCCTATAGAGATAAAAAAGTTGCAAAACAAAATAACATTTGCCTTGTTGGGTGTTTACAGGAACATTGTGATCAGACCTACATATACAGCTGCAAGAACAAAGGATTCCTATACCAAGAACTTTGTAACAACCAGACACACCCTCGCCTCTTTCTCATCTCTTCTTTTCTCCTTTTCAAAGAAGCCTTAACTCTAACTCGGGTAGGATATTTCTTTGGGACACTGGTCCACCATCTCTTCTTGGTCCACTAGCTTTCCAAATAAGGTCGCTATTTTTTGTCCCAATACTTCATCTCCTAATTTATTGGCTTGTCATGTGGTAACCAGTATAAGCCTGGATTCAACAATAACAGCTTCAGTTTAATAATAAAAAATTTAGACAAATCCAAATTGAGGATTATTTTTTACAATACCTGACCAGTGCTCTTTAATAGTAACAAAGTATGGTATATATTATAAAAGAAGCTAAAATCAATAATCTAAGCTTTAACCTTAGAAAAACAAAAAGAAAAGATTGAACTCAAAGTAGAAAATTAAATCAATTCTCTACAATCTCTGCCAGGAAATAGAAGCAGAGGAAATACTTCCTAACTCACTCTATGAAGGCAGCACTATGCTATTATCAAAATCAGGCAAACACATTACAAGAAAGGAAAACTACAACCCTATATGTCTGATGAATATAAATACAAAAATTCTTAACAAAACATTAGCAAATCAAATCCAACAATGCATAAAAGTAATTCTACACCATTACCAGTTGAGATTTATACCTGGTATGAAAGCCTCTTTCAACATTTAAAAGTCACTAATTTAATCCAATATGCTAAAAGATGAAACAAACAAAAAAAATTACATGGTTATATTAAAAGATGTTAAAAAAATTGGAAAAAATGTTACACCCATTCATGATAATAACTCAGCAAACTAGCAATAGAGGAACTTCCTCAACTTAATATAGAACATCTACAAAAAGCCCATAGTTAACACCAAACTTAATGGTGAGAAACTAGATGCTTTTTCATTATGATAAGGAACATATTAAGGATATCTGCTCTCACTACTGTTATTCGACGTCACACTGGAAATCCTAGGGGAAAAAATAAAATGAGAAAAGGAAACAAAAAGCATATGGATTGGGAAGGAAGAAAAGAAACTATCATTATTTGTAGATTATGTGACTATTATTGTAGAAAATCCAAAAAAGCAAAGAAAAACTCCCTAAAATAAAAAGTGATTATAACAAGGTTGTAGTGTACAAGGCTAATATACAAAAGTCAACTGGTTTTTCATATATGAGCAATGAACAATTGGAATTTGAATTTAAAACAACAGTTCTTGTTGTGGTGCAGTGGGCTGAGAATCCAATCGCAGTAGCTTGGGTGGCTGAGGTGGTATGGGTCAATCCCTGGCCTGGTGCGGTAGGTTAAAGGATCCTGTGTTGCCATAGCTGCAGTGTAGGTTGCAGCTATGGCTGAGGCTCAATCCCTGGCCCACGAACTTCCATATGCTATGGGTATGGCCATAAAATTACCAAAAAAAAAATTTTTTTAAAAGAAAGAAATTGAAAATATAATACCATTTATATTAGCACTACCAAAAAAGAAATGTTTAAGTATAAACCTACCAAATATTTTTTTAAGGCCTCACCATGGCATATGGAAGTTCTTGGGATAGGGATCAAATTAGAGCTGCAACTACTGGCTTGCACCACAGCCACAGTCACAGAAACACCAAATCTGAGACACACCCGTAACCTATACCTCAATTTGTGGCAATGCTAAATCCTTAACCCACTGAGCAAGGCCAGGGATCTAACCTGCATCCTCACAGCCACTATGTCAGGTTCTTAACCTACTGAGTCACAACAGAAACTCCCTAATAAAATATTAGCAAAAACAAAATCCAGCATTACATATGAAAGATACATATTATGCCTAAGTCAGAAACACTTCAGGAAGTTTATTTTCTAAGATTGTTTTAACATTAGAACATTTATTAATTTTCTAATTCACCTCATTAACAGATGAGAGGATAAATTACATATAATCTTAACAGATACAAAGATCAATAATAATTCATGACACAATCTCTTAACAAACTAGTAATAGAATGAAATACCTTTAGTTTGGCACAGCACATTAACAAAGACCTATAGCAAATATATTCAAATGTGAAATGTTGTAAGCATAATTTTGAAATAAAATAAAATAAAAACAATAAGACTATGTACTAACACCACTTCTCTCTTTCATTGCCTGTATATTACTATGAGAAAAAAATCAAATTAAAAGCATAAAGATTACAATAGAAACAAATCAGTCATAACAATGTGTAAGATTAAGGGTAAGACTAAACAATATTCTGCAGAAAAAAGAAAAGCATAGATGTGGAAACTTTACCTACCACTTATCACGGTATTTTAAATTTAGAATAATTAAGATGCATTGTAAAATAATAGAAATGGACATACAGCCTACTGGTACAAAACAAAGTTCTATGCACAGACTGTGCATTTATGAAAATTTAAATACAGTGCATCTGGCCTAGCACACTGATAGGGTAGGAATAGCATTTTAATACAAATTTTCTTGTATAATTATTTATGCACGTGGTGAAAACAAAAATAAAATCCTCCTCTCACAATAAATGAAAGATTCATTGTATTTAGATCTCAAATGAGAAAGGCAAAGCTTAAACCTTTCAAAGGCAAATGTAAAAGAATATTTTTAAGCCCTTAGTTGTGAAGAGGACATAAAATGACAGACCTTGAGCTTTTCTTTGTCAATAACAGCATAAAGAGAATGAAAAGGCAAATCCAAACTAAGAAAATATAAAATACATAAAACCAATAAAACAACCCAATGATTCAATATCAAAGAGATAGTTCATAGAAGAAGAAAAAGGAGTTGTCAACGAACATATTTGTAAAGTGCTTACTCTCACAGGAAATTCTCACAGAATTCAAATTGGAAGCAGGATATTATTAGATATTTCACATTTACAGACTGGCAAAAATTCAAAATCTCAGTTTGCTGAGAGTTGATGTACACTTGAAGTCCATCTTCACTGCTTGGTAGTGCCTAACATGAAAAAATCTTTTGGAAAACAATTTGATATACTCCTTAAATCTGAGTGGTCCTATAACCTATAGCCTAGTCTTTTGTTCTTAAGTATGTATCCTCAAAAAGTTTTGCACCAGACACAATTAAAATGTTCATAGCAGCTTTATGCATAAAAGAAGAGAAAGAAAGAAAAAAGAAGGAAAAAAAGTCCTAATAGTCCCTATGCTCATTTTAGAGCACAATAAATATATTTTGATATATAGATTAAGGAATGAATTAATGTTTTGAAAACAAAATGTTCAAAAAAGTAGGAATAAAAGATAAATTTGATTCCCAAATAAAATAATACCAAAGTGTATCCTCACAGTTTCAACGCAGATACATAAATATTATATTGCTCTTAACTTAAGTTTGTACAATTATAAAAACAAGTACGTAAATTATCGATACAAAATTCAGGATAGTGATTAACTCTAAGGGAGAAAAGAAGATCATACAGTAAGGGTAAGTATGTAGATATTTACTTGATTTATCATTAATATCATTTAAGTAACCCATATTTTATATTTACTCCAGTATGTGAGATTAGATTATATATTTTTTCAATAGAAAATAAATAAATATTTAAGTCGTTCTAATATTTTGTGGTTCTCACACCTCTTCCTTCTACCTCTCCCTGGCTCTGCCTGTTCTGGCAGCCTGCCTAGTACCTGAGCCCTGGATTAAGATAACTAAATTACCTTTTCTTGCTTGCATCCAAGTATCCTGTCTGTAATACAACATGAAAATAACATTTTCAACTTAGAATGAGAAATATTATGCCCCCAGGTATTTAAGTTTCGTTAGTTTTATTAATGTTATTGTCTACACCTTATCAATTTCCAAATACTTTTGCAGATTTCTAGAAAATAACTTGTGAAACACAGTACTGATAGTGTAGTCAACATGTAAAGACAGAAAAAAATAAAGAACAAAGAAAAAGTGAAGCAGAGTCAACCTTGTTTCCTCAACTGTGCTACACTTTTGGCTAATTATCCTTATTAAATCTTAAATTCTCTGTTGTTTTCCTCCCACTATTCAATCTGAAATCAGTGAATATAAGTTAAAATTTTCATAAGCAAAATATACTATCAAAAATAATCAGTGAAAGAAAAGTCAACCGCATATGACTTTAAATTCTGATGGTGCCTTGTATTTTCTACAGCTTTCAAAGCTGAAGTCTTCCAGTTCCTGAAGTAGTCAGTTTAGGTATTGCCTGTTTTACAAATAAGGAACCCAAGATCCAGGTAGGTCAAAAGATTCATCCGAGGTTTTAGAGCAGTCAATAATGACTGACACTGATGCCACAAATTCAGAGAGAATTGTCTACTTCTTTAACAGTGATGAACACGTATTAAATTATTCATAATAAAGGTGAATTCTCTCTCCTACCGCCTCCATTTTGCCTGATTTATCAGTTCCTTGCACCTGACTGTTCTGAGCTATATATCCCAAGTTTTAGCGAGAATGTTGAGTTGATAGTATCCAAAGACATGGAGTGGTTCTTCCTATTTTGATAAAACTAAATGTATTTTGGCCCATTTGTCACTTGCTAATTACTACTACATTTGGATTATCACATGATACCCAATTCCAAATAAAAAATAAAAATATCTAGAGGGTAGAAAAAATACTCTAGACCTTAAGCAATACTTCTAAACAGTGTCCAGATACTTAACTAATTTTTCTTTTCCAACTCCCATCTGGTATCACACATAATGGACACATCATAAAACTGGCCATCATCCACCTGGATTTTGTTGTTTTATGATTTGACCTTCAGCAAATCATGTAATGTCCCTGAATTTCAGCCTCCTCACCTCCTCATCTGAAAACAGAGATAGTTTAATTAAATATTCAATAAAGCTCCTCCCTACAAATTTGCAGTATCTTCTGACCACTGCCAACATAGAAAGCCAAATGGCAGCTTCAGGCACTGGTGTTTCTCAACAATGCACTTCAGGCTATAGCACAGAAGGCCTTAGTGAATCAGAGGTGGTGCCAGATTAGAATTTATAGTTGTACCTAATCTATTGTTTTTCTACCAAGCCATACTGCCTCATACAGACTCCATTTCATAATAAAACAAGATTTAAAGGGCAAAACGTCATGATTTCCTATCAGCACATGCAAGGGTAAAAGTGAAAGATGATGCTATAAAATCATCTCACCATAAAGACTGTTGAGTATTTACACTGCTGCAAAAAATGTGTTTTTGTCTGCTCTTGCTTGACAGTAATGTCTGGTTCAAAGACCATAGCAGAGTTTAACAACAAAAACAAAGAAAGTAGAGACTGTTTACCCATATGTCTGAAAAATCTGCATACAAAGGTACATTTGAACAAACCTTATTAACAAGAAGGACAATTGGATTTCTAAAAGTTCTCGCAACTTTGTACTCAAGGGATTTTGCACTGATGGGATGCTAGCAATAAGTTTGAAACCCAGGGCTGGACAGAACTGCTAAATGAAGCAAATATTATCCATTTCAAGACCCCAAATTACAAAAATAATATTCCTAGGCACACATACCTTCTGAGTATGTATGTACTGTTGAAGTAACTGCTACTATTATTCCCAGCCTATATGTGAATAAACAGAGATCTGAGGTTACATAACTAGTACAGGAAAAAACAGGAAGCAAGAATAGCTTCAGTTAAACATGATGCGACATATGGAGGAAGTTTCAGGGCTAGGGGTCGAATCAAAGCTACAGCTGCCAGCCTATGCCACAGCCACAGCTATGCCAAGTATGAGCCATGTCTGTGATCTACACCAGAGTTCGTGGCAACTGGTGATCCTTAATCCACTGAGCTGAGCCAGGAATCAAATTGCCTTCTCGAGGGTACTAGTCAGGTTCACTTCCTCTGAGCCACAGTGGGAACTCCAAAACAAGTTAATTTTTAGTTACAGTTTTACAAATGCTTTTATTGTATAGTGTAATTTTATCTCAAAATAAATACTCATCTTCAATCATTTCTGAAACTTTTTATTCAAAGAGATAACATGTGATACCTTAAATCCTGATTTGCTATTTCCGATTAGCTCTTTTTTTCCCCTTGAACTGAAAAAAAAAATTTAATTGATTTAGAATGAAAATAAATGAGGTCTATTGGTGATTCTCATTTGTAGACTGTGACACTTGCTATGAAGTCCATAAAAACCATAGGCACTGTAATTGGTTGGTCTGGAGACCTGAGTTTCATTTTTAGTTTTTCTGAGAATTCATTTTGTGACATTGCCTGAAGCAATTCCGTTGCAAATACACAAATGGACAACATTAGTTTCCTAAATAAGGTTTACTAGCTGAGGCTGAACTTCCTTGTCAAATGTGGCAAGAAATTCATGCTGCTTCTCAACTCCATTAAGCAGTCACTGTCTGTTGAGTTAAATGTTCTCAGTGGTAGGCACTGGTGTGAGAGATACACCTGGAACAGAGGGTGATAGGATCACCAAGCAGCTTTCTGAATTTGCAGGACTGAAGTCTCATCTAAGCAGGCTTTTCATGGAAGCCTTTGTCTAAATCATACCTTTGTTTTTAGTGTAGGTGGCAGGATTTTGATGCTTTACATCTTGTCATAACCCTGTATTTTGTTGCAAGTGAAAACTTAAGGTGTCTTATGCATCAGTTTGTGTTTCATGAAAATACCCACATAGTTCCAGAAACAGTGGCCAGGCCCTTGAAGGTGGGTGCTTTTTTTCTTGTTCTTGTTCATAAACTAATACATATTTGGTCTTATAGGTTTCATTTTTTTTCCAACTTGCAATTTCAGCCTTTAGCTAAATTTTGAAAATTATTCAGTAACTTAAAAGCAGTAATTACTGCAACTCTTAAAAATAGAACTGACTCCTGTTTTAGGTTTGAAAATGTTTATATCTGCACTGAATAAATTATTCCAAATGACTTTATTTATTGATTTACTTTGCTTTTTATGGCCACACCCATGGCATATGGAGGTTCCCAGGCTAGGGGTCTAATCGGAGTTGTAGCAACCAACCTACACCACAGCCACAGCAATGCAGGATCTGAGCTGTGTCTGAATCCAACACCACAGCTTAGGGCAAAGCCAGATCCTTAACCCACTGAGCAAGGCCAGGGATCGGACCTGCGTCCTCATGGATGCTAGTTAGATTCCTTAACCACTGAGCCATGACAGGAACTCCCCAAATGACTTTATTTAAAAGATTATTGAGGAGTTCCTGTCGTGGCTCAGTGGTTAACAAACCCAACCAGAATCCATGACGACTCAGATTGGATCCATGGCCTTGCTCAGTGGGTTAAGAATCCAGCATTGCCACAATCTGTGGTGTGGGTCTCAGACGCAGCTCAGATCCCACATTGCTGTGGCTGTGGCACAGGCCAGCTGCTACAGCTCCAGTTGGATCCCTAGCCTGGGAACCTCCATATGCATGGGTTTGGCCCCAAAAAGACCAAAAAAAAAAAAAAGATTATTGATTTAGGAATAATTATTCCTGAAATAAGGTATCATTTTAACCATTAATAGTTAGAAAAAAATAGCATTTAAGATCACAAAACGAAAACTTACCGAAAAAAATTTTAAGCTTATGAAATTGCAGCTCTTCAAGTATTTATTTAGATCCCCAATACTATAAAATACTACCATTTGCATTTTTTGTAATATTTACATAGACATGTATACAGTTAAAACCATCACTATTTTTTCATTCTGTATTAAAACATTTCCGTCATCTGTTTTTTTTTTTTTTTTTTTTTTTTTTTGTTTTTTTAGGGCCGCACCTGCAGCATATGGAGATTCCCAGGCTAGGTAATTGGAGCTGTAGCTGCCGGCGTACGCCAGAGCCACAGCAATGCCAGATCTGAGCCATGTCTGTCACCTACATGCTCATGACAATGCCGGATCCTTAACCCACTGAGCGAGGCAAGGGATGGAACCTACAACCTCATGGTTCCTAGTTGGATTCATTTCCGCTGTGCCACAATGGGAACTCCTCATCATCTGTCTTTTTAACAGCAAATTATGTCAGTGAAGAATATTTTCTTGGCCAGCCTTGTAAAGGTTAATTTACTTATATTTTAAACACTCATAAAAATGTGTCTTATTATTTATTTCAAAGCTTTAAAACAAAATAATTTGGGTGCCTTGAAGTTCATCAAAATGCTTTGGCTTCCCCTTAATTTGAAGTCAACACATGTTCTTCTTTAATAACTATTATTTATTCTTCTCATGGGAAATAGCAAATTATCTAAAAGTTAAACAACCAAATAGCTTAATATTCTATTTCAGCCCCTTCATATTTCTTGTACTTGACCCACATTCTCAATCTAAGGAAATATCTCTGTACAAATCACTGCATTTGTCAAAAGTGAAAGACTGTCATTCACATCTGCTTAAAGAGAACGACAAAAGACCCATTGTGCACAAACATGCTCATGCAGGTATTTTAAAGAGAATTTTACATTTTTTTTTAGGTATAACATTATGAATATTTCTGAGTAAAAAGAAAAAAATGAGATCTAGAACTAATCTCTGTTCTCATTTGAAAATCTTAATGACTTTTCACCAAAAGTTTGCAGCTCTGTTTGAAATACTTGTGTGTCATCATGGCAGTAACACACACACACACACACACACACACACACACACACACACACACACCATACTAGTTATACTTTTTTATTTCTAGGGCTCAATAATCTGTCACCAACACTAGATTTCAACCTTAGATATAAGAACTAAGGACAGAAAAAAAATGAAGTCTCCCAACATATTCTCAACAGACTATGGACTTTCTTAAAAAGAATAACATTTTCTTTTTTTCTCTTGCAGATATTAGATCTTAAACCTATGATGGTATCTTTCATGAGTTTACCACTTTTATATCTACAAAATACTTACATGGTGATTGCATCATCTGAGCTTCATGGTAATTCGTGATTTATGTATAGAAGTGTCATTCCCATTTAACAGACTAGGAAAGAGTTGAGGCCTACAGAGGTTGATTTCCTCAGCATCCAACATATTGAACCCAGGTCTTCTAATTCTCAATTTAGCTGAGTACCTTACCACCATCTATCTCTGGATGCTAAAGTATTTTTCTAAATCATGATTTTTCCCCCAGAAAACTGGGTATATTCCATCACACATGTGATCGAATAACATATGTCATGCTTTCCTTGGAAATCTGTGCCATGGTAAATTCAGTTTCTCAAATGCTCTGTTACATGTGTACTGTGACTTCTCCCACCATAGTCTAAAGAATGCAACACAAAAAGTAAATATTTTTGCCTGATTATTCCAGGCCATATTCCACCTGAGTAATAATATCGGTTATAGGTTTAATTTGTTCTCATAGAAATAGCATTGATTGTTATTGAGATTATTCCAAATGTAATGAGAGTCCCCATTCTGCCATAATACAGGCACACTGCATCCCAGAATTCCTAGCATCAAATAAATGCATGTCCACCTTATGCAGAGTAATTTATGCACAGATATACAAAGAGGGCTGTTCTATAGACCTTTTAGAGCAAATGACTATGTAGGAACTGCAAAGCATAAGTAGTCACATTACAATTTTTCCTGTTTAAAAGGAAGGCAAACATCCAAGATTATGTTCCTCTTATTGTCATTTTAGGTTTTTAGCATTTTTCCTCTGTACATAACTTGCATTATCTAAAAGTGGCATGGGTAGAATCATGCCCAAGCGTAAGGTGAAGCTGGATAGCTGAGCTTCTAAAGCCTTTGTGGATATCATTATCTCTGAAACTCGAAGATAAAAATCAGGCTCAAGACTGGACATCTTTGCAGTGACAGGTCTGCCAGATTTTTAAGTATAAGATTTGCTCCTGCTTCATAGGGCTTTGGGGAGGGTTAAATGAGTATTCCCAGTGAACTTAGAATAAACTCCAAACTCCACAACTTTGGGATGTAGTAGTAAGTGAAGGAATCAGAGGATGAAACCATCTGTAGCTACCAGGTACTTGAGTTAAGCCAGTCACATAGAGAGCAATGACAGTGATCACAGAGGCCACAAGAATAAGAATGTCTAGTAGCATAGTGCTTTATTTTACTTAATACAGTGATAGAGCCTTGACTTCATTATATGTTTGAAGTGTTTCAACCTACAATGGTGATATACAGCTGTGGATTAGGCACACAACAATGGAGTCTCAGTATCAGACTCAGAAAGACTGCCATAAGTAGAAATTTCTTCCTGGTCCCTATATGAATGGAACTCTTGGAACTGGTGAAACAACAAGGAAAATCATTATTTCTCATTGTTCCCCAATAGTTACCCTCATGAGGAATGTGGGGGCGTAACTTTTAATCTTTTCCAACCCCTGAACCTAATTTAGCTGCATAGGAAGTGTTTTAAAAGTCATGCTCAATCTACTTACTTAGTAAATAGCCTGCTACTTGAGCAATAGAAATTGAAGCATATGGAGTTCCCTTCGTGGCTCAGTGGTTAACGAATCTGACTAAGAACCATGAGGTTGCGGGTTCGATCCCTGGCCTTGCTCAGTGGGTTAAGGATCCGGCGTTGCCGTGAGCTGTGGTGTAGGTTGCAGACGCGGCTCGGATCCCGCGTTGCTGTGGCTGTGGCGAAGGCCGGCGGCTACAGCTCCTGTTAGACCCCTAG
>PVHT021183726.1:18704230-18835699 GCA_004024745.2 Catagonus wagneri | reverse complement strand
GGGTCTAATCGGAGCTGTGGCCACTGGCCTGCGCCGCAGCCACAGCAACGCAGGATCCGAGCCGCGTCTGCAACCTACACCACAGCTCACGGCAACGCCGGATCGTTAACCCACTGAGCAAGGGCAGGGACCGAACCCGCAACCTCATGGTTCCTAGTCGGATTCGTTAACCACTGCGCCACGACGGGAACTCCTACAAGAACTTCTTAAATGCCGAGATTTAAATTTCAAAATACTATTTTGCCATGATAAAAAATGTAATAACATTTTGTTTACATTCTCAAAGTATGCCTTTTTTTTTTTTTTTTTGATTTTGCTTTTTAGGGCCACACCTGTGGCATATGGAAGTTCCCGGGCTAGGAGCTGAATCAGAGTTACAGCTGCCAGCCACAGGCACAATGTGGGATCTGAGCTGTGTCTTGTGACCTATACCACAGCTCACAGCAACCCCATATCCTTTATCTACTGAGTGAGGCCAGAGATCGAATCCCCATTCTCATGGACACTAATCAGTTTTGTTACTGCTGAGTCACAACAGAAACTCCTGTTTTTTCTTTTATCAAAGTAATTTATGTACATAATAAACTTTTAAACAATGTTTACCTTTGCACATTTGCCCACAACTATTAAAAACCTTCAAATAATAATCTTTGATTATGCTGAATCAATGGAAATGTGCATATGCTATGAGTTTTCCAGGGCCCACGTTATAATATCTGACCTTGAGTTTTTGTCCAAAATGGAATAATTCAGAAGTAGATACCTGATACCCAGAATACAGAATAAAGCTGCAGAAGTAGAACCCAAGCTGGGTTAGACTATCTCTCAAGGATTTACATTTAATGTAGAAGCAGTCTGAAAGTCCATTATGAAGTGAATACTGCTGACTGAACTGCACAAAAAAGGAGGTTGACAAATTCCTAGTTACTTACCTATTATATTTTTTATAAACTGTTATTACACTTTAAAAAATTAAATACATATTTATTTTCTATTGTTTTCAAATTTCTATTGTTCTGTATTATCCATCATTAAAACATATACTAGTAGGAACTTATCTTTCTACTCCAGTCAAAAAAGCCAATGTAACTGGCATATCACATAACTGCTACAATAACTTTATTACAGGACAATTTTCAACATGGCATTTCACTACTCAGTTTTTAATGACTTGTTCTTGTCTTTAAATAAGAGCTCTTTGAAGTAGGCAGTGCTAGTATTTGAAAAACACTCAGAAAGTTTGAGCATTAAGCAAATGTTTAGAAAGAAACAGAACTTAGAACTAAGAACTATCAGCTTCTAAAGCCATGCTTTTTATTAAAAAGGAAACATGATTAACATATTTGTATAGAACTTTTAATTACATAATGCTTTCCCAGAATTATTTACTTTTATTTTCAAAAGAACCCTGAGAAAGAATGTATATGGTATTCAACTCATTTTATTCATCCAGCATACTGATCTCTTACAGTGATCATCTTGATCATATAGTTATAAATAAAACATAAAACAACTCCTGATCCTAACAAGCTTACCTAACAGTGGGCAAGCATCAAAGCAATACATAGGCATATATTTCCATTCAGGAAAAATTATTCCGAAGGTGAAGTATAGAGTGCCAAGTACTTTCGGAAAGTCTCAGATTTTACACTCTTTGAAAACTAACAAGTTAGTCCATCGTAGTTTCATTCTACTGGCAGGAGACCTAGATTCTTAGGTCTAACAGGACACAAAAGGAGAGTTTTTGCTCAAAGAAGTAACAGTACTCAGGGCATCAGCATCAAAGCAGTTTCTCAAGTCCCACTTCCCACAGGGCAACCCAAAGAGGGACAGGTGACACCAACACACAAAATGAATCACACCACAGGAAAGGGAGCCTGAGCTGAGGGAAACCAAATAATTTATAATGTGCAGTAAGTCTACCTGACCTTTGCTGTAGAAAGAAATAATATCTTTATTATCCTGAACAGTGGGGAAAAAATTAACTTGCTAAAGAGACACACAACCTCTATCTTTCTAGTGTTTGCCAGAAACCATCTGGAGGCTGGGAGAAAATTTACATGTCAAAGGGTAGGTTTTCTAAAGTAAATACTCTGAGAAAAGACAGTGAAAGACAAATATCAGAGGATATCACTTATACGTGGAACTACAAGAAGGATACAAATGAACTTATTTGCAGAACAGAAACAGACTCACAGACTGAAAAACTTATGGTTATCCAAGGGGATGGAGGTAGGGGAGCAAAGAGGGGTGGATTGGGGGTTTGGGATTGGCCTATGAACACTGGGCTGTATGGAGTTATTGGCTATACCTGCTGTACAGCACAGAGAACTCTACCCAGTATTCTGTAATAATCTATGTGGAAGAAGAATCTGAAAGAGAATGAATGTGTGTACATGCATAGCTGAATCACTTCGCTGTACAGCAGAAGTTATCACACCATGTAAATAACTATACATCAATAAAACTTTTATAAATAAAAAAAGACAAAAACAACTTTTCTAAAGTACAGTCAAGCTAAGGGGAATGTTAAGGTTGTCTTGGTCACTTGTCTGGAAGTGGGGGCTGTACATCCCTGTCAATATACCACTCCCAAGAGGACAGTGGGTTAGCATGGAACTTCTTTCCCAAACTGAAATTTCTCTCAGCCTTTGTACCAGTTGGCATGAACTCTCAAAAACCTGTTTCCTGTCTGATCACTTCCATCTTCTAAAATCCAAGCTCTCTCATTATCCTTCCAAAAATACCCATCCTTATTCTCCTAACTGAACCCAGACATAAACAAACAAAAGCCAAATTTAGCTGGCTTACGGGTTCCTGGTAACTTCTACTTTCAAATTTGTAGCACAAGTCTCTTGAGGTAAGATGCAGTACAACTGTAATCATTTTAATTTTTAAAGATGAATTTTTTTATGATGAGACAAAAGTAAACCTAACAAGAGAAAGAACAAAATACAAACTAATGTCTCAATAAATTAAATCACCACATTCTCTAAATTCAAACCAAATCTTTTTAACCATTAAGTATTACACTGAAGGTCTTTTTCAACATAATGTTCATTGTGTGGACAAATTTTTTTTTTTTTTTGGTTGTTTCCAAATCTTGACTGTTTTTTTTATTTTATTTAATTTATTTATTTATTTATTTATTTATTTATTTATTTATTTATTTTTTGCATTATAGCTGGTTTACAGATTTCTGTCAGATTTTCCAACCGCACTATGTGGTGACCCGATTACATGTACATATATGGATTTGTCACATGTAATTAGATACAGTTCCCCGTGCATTACTTGAGAATCATCAATTAACCTGATGACATGCTGTTGGTCATCAGTTTGCCTCAATAAGTTTACTATTGTTCTTAAATCAGATTTGGGGATTTAAAAGGAACTAAGGTGGAATTGAGGATTCAAACGCTAGAGGTATGTGAATAATTATACTTTAGAAAATATTTTCTAAGTCAAAAATACAAATCTGTTGTAATTTTACAAACCAAACACTGGAGGCACTTTCTGGACCTAGTTGTAGAAAGGTAAACACAAGCATGGAAGTTTTACTCAGCTCTGGAGAGAGGTGAAATTTGGAGGAAGTGAGATACCTGGATTTATGCAACCCTGCCTATACCAGAAAAGAAGCTACACAAGAGCTCTGGAAATATCCAAAGAAATCCTCTTGAGTCTTTGGAAACTGACACAACAATGTTAAAATGGGAATTTCAGTAGCAGAAATTTACTTATCATATTATTTACTTATCATAATCAGTTCCTCAGCTACATGCATCTTATTATTATTATTATTATTTTGCTTAGTTTTGCTTTCTGTATTTTAACCACCAATGATAGAAGAAAAAGAAACATTAAAACTATGCTGAGCACCTTCTATGTGCAAATCTTGAGTGATAGACATGATTCTCATTTCAAAGGACAGAAAACAGAGAACAGGACTAAAGGTTATTTACTACTGCTTTGTCTGTAGAAAAGAAAATTAATAACTGTCTTAAGACAATGAAGATTCTGAGAAAGATTCTCACCTGTTCTGAATCTACCCTGTAAGCAAATCCAAGTGCAATGAGTTTAGTTCAGATCAAGTAACAAGGGATGACCTCTTGACTCTGAATGTTTAGCTACAAGAACTACTAAAGGGGATACAAGCAAGGTCTTGCTACTGGAGCTCATTAAAACAGGATTGACAGCCACCTGCTTGAGACACCTAAGGGCTCAGTTGTAAAAATGAGACAACCATGGAGTTCCAGTTGTGGCTCAGCAGTAAAAAAACCTGACTTATCCATGAGGATGTGGGTTTGATCCCTAGCCTCGCAGAGTGGGTTAAGGATTCAGCGTTGCCATGAGCACTGTGACCGTGGCTGTAACTGATTCCATCCCTAGCCTGGGAACTTCCATCTGCTGTGGCGCAGCCCTAAAAAGACCGAAAAAAGAAATAAAAGAGAGAGAGAGAGAGAGACAACCAAATTGTTTGAAGTGGTGACAGTAAAAGTGTAAGAAAATGTCTATTATTGAAGATGTTCAGATTGCTGAATTAAAGTTGTTATTTAAGTGCGGCAGAGAGATTTATCAGCCAAAAGCACATTCAATCATGCATGAAAAGAGTCACCCTTAAAAGATGGCTGAAAAAGCTGTTACTCAATTTGAAATGCCTGCATTGTTCAAAGTAATTGATTCAAACTTTGGAGAACTCAATCAGATTTTTGTAAAATGAACAACCTCAATCCAAATATAGACTGGTGTTCATAATTTAAAAAATAATACTAGGATGTGACTGACTACACTGCAACTCATGATGCTTTACCTTGCAATAGAGAATGATTTAAGAGATTATTTTGACATTTAGAAGAGACTATCTCAAATAGAAAAGGGTAGAATAAGGGATATTGATACTTGATCTACCTGTTGTACTTCACTATTTTCTTACAATATGCTCCTTATTCTTTATGCACATCTTTCATCTAAAAAACCAACAGAAGTTTTTCCTAAGGCAGATGATGCATCCTTGATATTTGGCACAGGTGGTACCTTACAACTTGGTCTCCTTTTATGGGATTGGAATAAAGGATCAATTCATATCCAAAGAGTGTACCAAATAGTATAGTCAGTTTCTCTTCAGAGTCAAATTCAGAAAAAAATACAGTATCAAGTACAAGCTGAACAAAAAGTTAATGTAAATTGCACAAATGCTACTTGGGAACATAGTTTTTTGAAGGCTAAAAACTATACATTTTCACTATAAATAAAGAAATAACTGTTAAGTAATTAATATTTATTTTAAGTTAATATAGGTTTATAAATCATATTAATATCTGTACTCTAAACTTGTATGTTGCGGGGGAGTTGTTACAAGTTCTTTTATGTGCATTCATAGTCTCTAGTACCTTGTTTTGGGGCTAAAAATTTAAAAAATTGGTCTTTTATACTTTGGTTCATTTCAAAGTAAAGAGCTTACGAAATCAAGTTTTCAATATATGTTTTAATTACAATTCATAAAATAAAAAATATAAGCAGAGCGCTCTTTAGATTTTAATTTCATCATAATTACTTACATGTGCAAATACTGGAAAAGTTTAGTCACACAGTTAGGCAGCTAATTGTGTTGAAAATACAATTGCATGCTCACAAAGATAATAATGCCCCTAGGGTGTACACTTCTGTTTCAGAACTATTTTTAGGCCCTCAGGAACTTTAGCCACCTCTTGATTCTTAGAAAACAATGTCAAAATCCAGCTAACTAAATGTGACCTAGCGTTTATTTCAAAGTCAAAAAACTAAATTTGATTGCAAAGTAACAGTAAGAAATTAAAAGTTTAAAAGCTGTCAACTGTGAACGTGACAAATCAGAATGTTCCCACCATCAATTTTCTATGTATACAGTGAATAATTATGTTACATAAGGAACTGATGTTCTTCACAGTGAGAAAACAGACATTTATTGCAAAACCTTAAACCTGATTGGAAAATTTACTTTCTATTCTCATTCTTGGTGAAAGAAAAATATTTGGCACATTTCAAAGGACCCTGAAATATCAACCGTTTATCAAATACCCATGCTAAAGTAGATACATTAAAGTGTTAAGAACCTAAAGAATTTGAGAGTGTTCTCCAGCAGGAATGGGAGGGTGGGGTTGGGGGGGATCCTGAAATTTCTCTACATCTGTGGCATCACCATTCTAGTTCAAATGTTGTCTTCTAGAATAGATTCTCTTATAATACCCACCTCATCTTAAAAACATTCTCTAATCTCTCTCTCTCTCTCTCTTTTTTAATTTTTTTGTTATTTAGGGCTGCATCCACAGCATATGGAAGTTCCCAGACTAGGGGTCCAATCAGAGCTGCAGCTGCTGGCTTACACCACAGCCACAGCAACTCAGGATCCCAGCCACTTCTGCAACCTCAACCGAAGCTCACAGCAACACTGGATCCTTAACCCAGTGAGTAAGGCCAGGAACTGAACTGAAATCCTCATGGATACTAGTCGAGTTTATTACCACCAAGCCACAATGGGCACTCCAACATTCTCTAATCTTATACAGTCCTTTAAAAGTTCTCAAATGTAACCCTTAGGAACCTCTATTAAAATTCAAAAATACCGTTTTTCCTTTGTCTGATGGCTTGAAAGAAACAGTGAAGGGAATTAAGGTTAGCTTTTAAACATAAATTATTAAAACTTTATCAAAAATAACTTGCCATATTTTATGTTTTTATGCATTGATTGATAAATGTTATTTCATTGTGCTCTCCTGCACTCTAAGATGATAAGATTTTCTGTCTAAAAGCATTTCTGAGCATATCAATATTGATTATTTTGATCTGTTGTCCTTGTTTCATTATTACCAATCATTTTAAGGACAGACATCATAGTTATTTGTTCAAGAGAGAGATTTAAAAAACATGGGAAAAAAGGGATTATTTCCATTAAGAGAATATCAGTGATAAGAATTTAAGACTGCCTTTCCAGCCAACCATTCTCCCAGTACAGGAACTGCACCATATCAATGGTATGACAATGTAATCTCTGCCAGAGGATAGGAATTGGGGCATGAGGATCAATAACAACAGCCATCATTTATTGTGGGTGTACTAGGGGCTTAGGCAGCGTGCTGAGTGCTTTCCACCTACTATGTCTATTCCTTATAATAAAGCTGGGGGGTGAGCATTATTCCCATTGTATATATGACAAGCCAAGTCTTAGATCATTTCCCCAAGTTATAAAGCTAACAAGTAGTAGAAGTGATATTCCTAAGAATCCATTGTCTTCAGCTGTTCTTACAGTGGTGTCCAGTGACAGCTGAGACAGGAGATGTGAACATAAAGAAGGGCACCTAGATGAGATGTCATGCTGCTTCCCTGCCATTTTCAGGGAACCCATGTGAATCCAAACTCTAAAAAAGGTCTCATGTTTCCTTTATAGTGCAGCTCAGATTTATTCTCCACGGAGAAATCCTTCTTAATGATTACAAGACTCTTTTTCTGCAATGTCATGGTCCATTTTGCATAAGTATGTAATAGAATAAAATATGTGATAGTGCTCTGGTTCTGCCACTAGTCTTTACTTCTCCCTGTAGAAAGCCTGAATTTGATATTTTAGAAAATAAAACCAAAAAAACTTAAAAAAGCACTGTAATATGTCAAGATAAAAATGAAAGGATGAATGAGCAGATAAATGAATGAGTGAATGTGCAACATACCCAGTTGGATGAGAAAAAATTAACAATATTATTCCCAAAGAAAAGAAGTAATATCAAATACAAATGATTGTGAGTCATTAAGCCCAAATAATTTGACTGTAAATTAAATTACTAGGTTACTTGTATTCACAGCATACAAGTTGTTTCTTCATGCCAGTTTTTATCCCAAACACTGTTAGGATATTCTGAAATTTATTCTTAATCATGAAATAAATGCTGCATGCCTGGTTAAACGGGATATGATTCCAAGCTCAAAATAAAATAAATACATAAAATATTGAACAGCCATTTCATTCACTAGTTACAAAGTATGGAAGATAAGTGAACAGATACATTCTTTTCTCCAATTTCTGACTATCCAAAATTTAGCAAATTTTTATTTATTTCGCTATTTAACAATAACTTTGGAGTTCTTATTTACGTTAAAAATTGTAAGAGGAGTTATGGTTGTGGCTCAGCAGGTTAAGGACCTCACGTTTTCTCTGTGGGGATGCAGGTTCTATCCCTGGCCTTGCTCAGTGGGTTAAGGATACAGTGTTGCCGTGGCTGTGGCATAGTCCACAGCTGCAGCTCTGATTCAGCCCCTAGCCAAGGAAATTCCATATGCTACAGTTGTGGTCATACAAAAAAAACAATTAAAAAATCTGTGAAACACGGAGTTCCCATCATGGCACAGCAGAAATGAATCCGACTAGGAACCATGAGGTTACAGGTTCAATCCCTGGCCTTAGTCAGTGGGTTAAGGATCCAGCATTCCCGTGAGCTGTGGTTGTAGGGTACATACGCGGCTTGGATCTGGCATTGCTGTGGCTCTGGCGTAGGCTGGACTCCTAGCCTGGAAATCTCCATATGCTGCGGATGTGGCCATAAAAGGACAAACACACACACAAATCTGAAACTGCCTCCAATGTCCTAGGAACTGGTCATACCAACAACTCACCTGCGCCTCACAATTCTTTCCCAGTTGCTCACGTTAGTCTTTGTTCACAGAGTAATTGTTTTGCAATATTACCTATTATACAAGTCCCTGATTTCAGAAATTTCACATTTCACTTCCAACAATAGATTAATCTCCTCAAAAATAAGTCCAAAATCATTCATATTTTCATAGTACTGAGTATAAACAGGATCTACTTAACTGGGTGGAAAACTCCCTTCTATCCCTTTCAGCAGTGTTTCTAAAGTGTGGTCTAGGGCCTCTAGGGCGGGGATGGGCTGAGTACCCATCAAGAGCTCTATAAAATCAAACTATTTTCAAAATAATATGAAGACCTTATTTGCCTTTTTCATTCTCATTCATTCCTAAGTTTACTATGGATTTTTTTCCAGGGGCTACATGCTGTGATAAGACAATAGACTGAATGTAAAAAATCCATATGAGAACTCAGCTGTCTTCCATTAGCCTAATGTTAAATAGATTTGCAAAATAGGAAACTCTGCCACCCTTCTCACTAGACTATTTTTTTCTGAAAATATGTTTTCTGGAAAATGTTATTTATTTGACTTACAACAGCTTATAGTCATTAAAAACAAGTGAATGAATATTTTTATAGTTTCTCAACTTTGATTTGTAATACAATAAATATCAATAAGTTTAATGCACGTAAGTTCTTTGGCGCTTTTAATATTTTTAAGAGTGCGAAGCAGTTCTAAACCCACAAAGTTTGAGAACTGCTGCTTTTAAGCATTTCTCAAAAGGATAAATACTGATGAAGTTACTAACAAGAATAGTAACAATCATTTATTGAATTTGCCCTATCGGCTAGCTATTTCATACACATTATATCATTAGCTCCTGCACAGCACTATAAGCCAGGTATTGCTCTCCTCTCTTGATGGGAAAGAAATATGAAGCTCAAAAGGGTTAGGGTGCTCACCCAGAGATGGTAAGAGGAAGTACTAGGCTTTAAAATGTGTCTGACTATATTTAAATTCAAATTCTTAACCTTTATGCTCCTCAACTTCAATAAAGACTCAACAACCTGTTATGTGAAACACATGAAAATATTGCTATTATAAGCCCTTAAGGAAATGTAAATTAAAATTCCAAGAAGTGGCCACTTTACTTCCATTGTAATGGCCATGACAAATAAGCCAGACAATAACAAATACTGGTGAGGGTGTGAAGAAATTAAGAACTCTCCTACATTACTAGTGGGAATGTAAAGTGATCCAGCTATCTTGTAAAACAGTCTGGTAGTTTATCAGGCAGTTATATGCAGGAGTTACCATATGACGTAGCTATCCCATTTCTAGGTGTACAGCCAAGACAGGGGGAGCATACCTCCACACAAAAACCTGTACCCAAATATTGATAACAGCATTATTCCTAACAGTCCCAAATTAGAAACAATCCTAAATGTTCATTAATTGGTGTACAGATAAAATGTTGGGCATATCCACACAATTCAATTTTCTTTAGCTATAAAAAGGAATGGAGTTCTGATACATGCTACAACATGGATAAATCTCAAAAACATTATGTGAAGTGAAATAAGCCAGTCACATAGGACTACATACTACATGATTTCATTTATAAGATATGTCTTGAAAAGGGGAATTTAAAGAGACAAAAAGAAAAGAAAAAAATGTATTAAGTGGTTAACTGGGGCCAGGAGTGGGAACAAGGAGTAACAGTAAACAGGCCTAAGAGATTGTTTTGGGGTCATACAAAATTGCCCTAAAACTAATTGAGGATGATAGTTGCACCTTAGGAAAGATACTAAATAGCATTGAAGTATATACCTGAAATGGGTGAATTTTATGAGATATAGACTATGTCTCAATAATGCTGTTTTTTAAAAAAATGTTGAACGGGTTTACTGACATCTATTTGAAAAGGTCTCCTATTAATAATCCCTGAAGACACTTACAGTTAAAGAAATAACAACCTAGTAATTGAATGACAGTAAACAAAAAGGTGCAAACAGTGACTGAAAGCCTAATAGAAATTAGGGAGATAATACAAGTATATTGTCAACACAGAATAAAGATAGGGATAAAATTAAACAGGAATAAGTGTGAGAATAAAGAAGCAAAGTCAAGGGACCTAGTTGATACCTTTACTTTAAATTCTGAGGGCAAACTGGTACTGGCCAGATTAGAAGACTCTTTGTCCAAAACAATGTGAAAATACACATCAAGACTCCAAAATTTTTATTTCCTTTGACTCTGGGATTCCTGCTATGGCAATTTATGCTAAAGAAATTGTCTTAGCTAAAGAGACAAATGTTTTACACACAATAATTAAAATGTAAATCCTTTTCCACAAGGGTGGAAAAAAAAGATCATCTAAATTCTTTAAGAAGAATAATTTAAGTAAATTACTGTTTTCACATATGGACTATTATGCAATATTTAAACTGATATTACCAATGAAACTGTGATAAAGAATAATACTTATATCAAATGGTTAATGTCAAAAGTAAAATAAAAATTGTACACACTAAGGCCTTAAGTAAAGTGACATAGAAAAAGAACTGAAACTTAATATGCCAAAATATACATTTTAATATTTTATCATACAAAAAATAATGTAACTTTTCCTGAGTCCTGGGAGTTTAGGTGATTTGCTAACTTTTTTCTTTTAAAATCTTTTTTTGGAGGGATTACTAGGTTTTCTAAAACTGTTATGTATAGAATTTCTGATGAAAACTTTTTATTTAAAAAGCATTTTTAAAGATACATTATTATTTTATATTTCCACGGATTTCAAACTTTAGCCCTAATAGAATAATGATTTTAGTTTAGGTTTCTCTTTTTAATGTAGGTCTGGAGAAATAGCAGTCCAAGGAAAGAGACAATAATTTAAAACTAAAAGAAATTTAAAAAGAACACATTTTAGAGGGAAGGGACTTATTTTTGGAGACCTAAGGAATCAGGGTTTAGACAAGTGAGTACATGGAGATATTTCATTGCCCTCAAGCATATATAGATAGAAACAAAAAACAAAGCACTACTAGACCTTCTCAGTTATTATAAGATTTATGAAAACAAGATTAAGAAGTAGTGACATTTTAGATAGGGATTTACTCCACAGGAAAGTTAATGAAAATTTGGAAGAGACAACTAATGGAGTTAAAGAAATCATTATTCGTTAAGGTTTCTTAAAGACAACTTATGTTAGCCAATAACTTAAGTTAGAGAGAGAGGGCCTTTACATAAGTAAGGCAAACAGTTTAAGTATTCAGTCTTTGGAATTGAATGACTTGGCTGTACATCCTGAGCTTATTGCCTACCCTTACTAATGTTCAGTCTTATTTGCAAAAGAGATAACACTAGCAGCTGTCTTTTTCAACAATTTTGTTTTTTTGTTGAGATAATTAAATGGAGCTAGCACGTGAAACATGAATTATTAAACATGGTGAATGGCACATATTAAAGCTAATATTTGTTATTAATTGAGATCAACTGAATCACAGGAAACTCAATGACTAATAAGAAGCAAAAGAGAAACCTAATTTAGTTAACAATGAAAAAACAACATTTTTATTTTTATTTATTTTATTTATTTTATTTCATTTTTTTGCTTTTTAGGGCCGCACCTGTGGCACATGGAGATTCCCAGGCTAGGGGTCGAATCAGAACTGTAGCTGCCAGCCCACACCAGAGCTACAGCAATGCAGGATCCCAGCTGCATCTACGACCTACACCACAGCTCACGGCAACGCTGGATCCTTAACCCTCTGAGCGAGGCCAGGGATCAAATCTGCGTCCTCATGGATTCTAGTCAGATTTGTTAACCGCTCAGCCATAATGGGAATTCCAAAAAACAATTTTTTTTAAATTGCATTTATTTCAAAGCAAATGACAGAAAAATGGCACAGGTATGATCGATATTTAAATCAGACTAATTTCTGTAATGTAAACATAAAAACTGTTATATTTCAAAAATCTTTTATAGAGTCTGAAGGGATCTTTCTTGGGTTTCCCAATTTTGATTTTTCTCCTTTGACAAAAGAAAAAGACTGGGAAAAAGAATGAAAGATAAGCTAAAATAAAAAGGTGGATGAAGATAGTAAAGGAAAGATAACCAGGTTCAAACAGATTGGATTATCGTGTTCTGCTTAGTTTCCTAACTCTCAGATTTATTTTTACCTCCACAGATAGTACCATAGACACCTTTCTGATGGTTGAGTTCAATCTAATCTCCCAATTATTATCCTTTCTCTGGTCAAAAGGGGATTTAAAAAAAAATCAATGATCATAAGAATCAGAATATATTTAATCTTGGAATTAGTCCAGCTCTGGCCTTGGGCTAATTCTAGGAACTGGATTTTTTTGTTTACCCATGAGAGTAATATAATGCTTTCTACTTTATTTCAACAACTTGGATTCTTCATTGTCAGGGGGATCTCCTGCTCAATATACCAGTCCTTTGCTGGATCTGTCTTGGAATTCCATGGATTTCACCCTTGAAATATCATAGCCTACTGGCCAGAGCCTTATGGACTTCCCCTATACTGACTGCCGATTTGACTCCATAGTTAATACTATACACACTAATAACAACAATGATTGTGCAAATTTGTGACAAATTTATATTATAGGATGGGGTTATATTTGTGCATCTTTCTATTAACTGCTTGCATAAATTTGCCATGAATTAGCTATCACCACATTCTCAAAAATATTAACCTCCCTGGCCTGACTGGCTTTCTTGACTTATGATATTGGTTGTTATGTCTATTTCTCCAAACACAAAAATAGCATCCAAAAATTCATGTGCAGTATAAAACGTTTCAACTCCACTGGGGGATTTTTTCTATTGCAGCCAATAATTCCAGTTCCAGAAGTAAATTTTAGATTCAAAGAGGCAGGAAGGCTAATGGTACACAAGTCCCTTGGGTAATTAAACCTAAAGACTTTTAGAATCTACACTCTAAATTTCCAAGAAATTATACTACTTTCTCTACAATTTTTTTCATTGTTTAAAGTTTTATTGAATTACAGTTGATTTACAAATTTGTGATAATTTCTTCTGTACAAGGATATTCATTTATACATATATGCACATCTACTCTTTTTTAGATTCTTTTTCCACATAGATTATCCCAGAATATTGGGTAGAGTTCGCTAGGTTACACAGCAGGTCCCCAGTTGGCCAAAGATTATATGAGTTTAAGCTAAATGTAATTAATTTAACAAGTGTGACTTTGTTGTGGAAAAGGACTCCAGATGTCTTTATAGTGGGCAAGAGGAGAAATATTAAATGCCACTGCGAATATGAATTTTGAGTCCTCCCAGAGTCTTATCTATTCTCATGGTTATTGTCAGAGAGAAGTTTTTGTGAACCGAACATGCTCACTGATGAGTTAAAATTAGATGAAACAAGATGATAAAACCAGACTCTTTAGGAAACTACAAACACCTCAGAAACCATTAAATTCCTCATGCCCTCATTCTAGTAAATTATGAGCCATCAAAACTGCACGCATTCTGAAAGTTTACTGAATGCAGATAAAGTTGTCAGATGCGGTGTTATAACTTGAGATAAAAAGAGATTTAAAAAAATAAAATCAGTGGAAGCAAAGCCTGATATCTTCGGATGTCAGAGGCTACTTTGACTAAGCTCATTTCAAATTATAACATCAGCAAAATTCAGCTATTAAAACTACAAATAAAAGAGTATTGTTGGTTCCAAGAAAAAACAGGATTAATTGGATACTCATATGCCTCCTAGGCTGTATATCTTAAATGTGTGGCTCATCAGTACTTATTACTAAAGTTGGCAGAAATAATGGACATAGAAAATTACATTTCTAGACTTCTCTTTACACAAAATATTTGAGGTCATCTTTCTGAGTCACACAATAAAATCTAAGAAAATGAATGTAAACACACTGACATTAAAATGCACCATTACTTTTGCATTTTACCTTTTCATACTTGTTTTTGCAATGATGCATGGTTAAATGAGCTTCATAAATTAAAATTCCAATAGAAAACACTTTCTATAATTCTATTTAAGTGTATAGAATTGGGTGACTTAATTTAAAAAATACTGATTGTACACGAACTCTCAAAAACAATTTGAGGTAAATTGAAAATGGCTGCTGAGTATGAGTGCTAGTCAGGGGGGTTATTCTCTGTCATGGGTATTAGGCTCAGAGGGTGAAAAATTGTGGAAATGGAATGTAATAAGTCTTTGGAAGTCATGTCAGGAAGATCAATATTCCTATCACCTTCCTAAAGTGGGCATCAATATGTGTGTGTGTTGTCTGTGTGTGTGCTGTACACACACACACTCAAGTTAATTTCAAAATAATGAACTTGAGATACAGCAATGGTTTATAATCCATCCAAGACCACACAGACTTCAGAAGCTTTCTTCTATTTTGCTTTGTTTTTTGTACATAACATATAAAAGACTTCTGAAAATTAATCTTACTGTTTCATGAAATACTCAACCAAATGATAACTATGTTATAAATAGTGGTCATGTCATTTATTAATTCTTTGACTTATTCACCAAGAGAAATGGACTTTTTGAGGTACTATTATATTATAGGATTTTCATTGTAATATTTTAATTAATTCTCACAACAAATCTACCATGTTTCCATTTAAACATATAAATGTTACATTTCAGAATCCTTTTTTTTTGGCCATGCCCACAGCATATGGAAGTTCCAGGGCCAGGGCAAGGACCACTGTGCCATAACAGTGACCCAAGCCACAACAGTGACATCGGATACTTAACCTGCTAAGTGAACAGGGAACTCCCAGAAAACTTAAATACTTGACCTAAGGATACAAAACCAGTTAGTAGAGAAATTTGAAGTCAATACAAATGCCTGTAAACCTCAAAGTCAATAATTTCACTGTGCCAGATGCTTTAATAAAACCAAACTTTCTGTGAATTTTGTCTCAAATTTAAAAAACAAAAATCAAAATTCAGGAGTTCCCGTCATGTGAACAGTGGAAACAAATCCAACTAGGAACCATGAGGTTGTGGGTTTGATCCCTGGCCTTGCTCAGTGGTTTAAGGTTTCACCATTGCTGTGCGCTATGGTGTTGTCTCAGACATGGCTCAGATTTGATGTGGCTGTGGCTGTGGTGCAGACTGGAAGCTGTAGCTCCAGTTGGACCCCTAGCCTGAAAACCTCCATATGACGTGGGTGTGGCCCTAGAAGAGCAAAAAAAAAAAAAAAAGAAAAGAAAGAAATCAAAATTCATATTATTGTTTAATGACTTACATAAACCTCAGTTCAGATATCACTACCCTGTGTATCTAATGTCTTCTTTCTATGGTTCTAAAACCAAACAGTCTTCTGTTTAAAACTTTATGGATTTCTTTTTTTTTTTTTTTTTTGCTTTTTAGGACTACACTCATGGCATATGGAAGTTCCCAGACTAGGGGTCGAATCAGAGTTGTAGCTGTGGGCCTACATCACAGCCCCAGCAACAGGAGATTCAGGCCATGTCTGTGACCTACACTGCAGCTCATGGCAATGCCGGATCCCCATCTCACTTAGCAAGGCCAGGGATCAAACAGGCATCCTCATGGATACTAGCCAGATTTATTTCCTCTCCGCCACAACAGGAACTCCCCAAAATTTTATGACTTCTGTAGAAGGAAAGATGATGCTGGCACCATTGCCAGAAGGCATGTTTTGAAAGCTATTTGGAATAAACACAGGCTTCTCATTTTCTACCCTCTTGGTTTAGAATTTTCAGAGTACCCAAATACAAACATGAATACTTTCTTGCCTGTAAGTATACAGCAAACCATGTTCCCTTTGGGGAAACTTGAAAGAGTGAAAAACTCTAGTCCTACACTAGCTACATTTAAGAGATGTTTTAGGAAATATATTAAAGGTAATCTACCGGTGTACTTCAAAATAGAAGAGAGTGAAGCAGCTGAAGTGGAAGAGCAGGATAAAGGGCTAAAGTTTTCTATTAACTGTAAAATATACATATGGCACAGACTTCACATTTTCAGGCATACAATTTTATCTGGCATTCCTAATCACAAATATTGGTGTTGAGATAATGTTGTTACTAAATAACAATTTGGGAGGAGAACAAAAGCAAAAGGCCAGAAGACACAATAAAGGCTAGAATGTTGCTGAGAGACAATTTGGCTCACTGCAGTAGAATATGTGAATGGCTTCTGGAAAATCTATAGCATCATAAAAACTCCAAAGGCACATTTCCTCTGAAAGATATTAACCAAAGATATCAAAGATAGAAATGCTTATTTATATTGACTGATGACTAAATGTAAATCAAGCAATATGAATGCCAATGGATTCTCTTCCTCTATGTCATTATTCCTACCAATTCATTCTGAGAAGAATTACAGTATCTGTGGCAGCTAGGAACCATTTTCAAGCCTCTGGAAGGGCTTTTTTTCTCCTTTAAATAAATATAGGAAATATCTATTTTTGAGAAAATATGTACTCAAAAATCTTGAAGTTTGGGATTTTGGTCTGGACTTTAAGAACAAAGGTATGATTTCACTTTCGTTAAGTATCACTTGTTGAGTTTTTCATGCAATAGTGAATTCCTCTATCTAAAGACAAGCTATGCACAAAAGAAAAAAGCAAAACAGAAGAAACCTTCCAAATCACTAAAATATCCAACATCTAAACTAAAAATTTAAATAATACTCACTTTGAAACCATAGCTTCCTATCCTCTTATTAGAAAAAAGTGTAGAAAACATCTTCCAATCTGTTGCAATGTAGCAAATTAAACTGGATTGTAGGTATATTTGTTAACAACTGCAAAGTCTTGATGGGCAGCTTCTCTCATGATAGTTTTGTATGACTGGTGATGACTAGATTAGAGACTTTTGCTTGCAGCTTTACAGTAGAATAAATGATTTGAATTACTTGATCAATACATAATGACCTATAAAACATTTTAATCACATTGCTGGCATCTAAATAAGATTGAAAGGGAAAAAGAAAGGGTTCTAACCAATTATGAAAGGCAACATTGCCTTTTAGGGCACATGTTCATATTAGGACTGTAAATGGGCATTTAGATTTAGGTACTAGGGAAATGGAGGGGATAAAGCAAAGAATTGTGATTATACTCAGGACCCTGCAATGGAGCTAATGTGGTCTGAGATATACAGAAGCAAATGTAAATTTTCTCTAGGAAAAAAAAAATTAATGAATTTACCCTAAGAATTCATAGAACAACAAACATCAGATTTAGAGTCTCAAGGAATGAAAATAAATTCTCATGTTCTGGAAATACATACGTATCTGTATCGCCTACAACAGACCAGGAACATTTTAAGAAGAACTTTAAATACATTAAATGATTAAATTACCCAACAGTTGTCTGAGGTTTAAATAATTTTCATATTTCCTCTTTACATATTATAGGAGTGGACTATAAAGAAGTTTTATGTTTCTTCCAAGCCAAACAGCAAGAATCTACCAGATTATCTAAAATTTAAAATTGCATGTATTTAGAAAACCCCCAAGAATGGATTGTATTACATACAACTGAAGAGGGAATTAAGAATAGAGAGCAAAGAAATAAATTCATAAAATAAATAAATACACACACACACACACATACATATATGTATGTGTATACAACTGATCTTTGCAAAAGGATAAAGGGCATACAATTGGGCAAAGACAAACTTTTCAACAACTGGTACTTGAACATGTAGACATCCACATTCAAAAAAAAAAAAAAGAATATAGACACAGACTTTACGTCCTTCACAAGAATTCATTCAAAGTGGGTCATAGATCTAAATGTAAAATCAAAAACTATAAATTTCCTAGAAGATAACATGGCAGAAATTCTAGGTGACCTTGGCTACTTTTTACATACAACATCAAAGGTGCAATCCATGAGAGAAATAATTGATAAATCAGACTTAATTAAAATGAAAAACATTTTCTGTGAAAAACATTATTGAGAGAATGAGAAGAGTAGCCATAGATTGGGTGAAAATATTTTCAAAGATACAGCTGATGAAGGGCTGTTATTCAAAATATAAAAAGAACTTTTAAAACTTGATAATAAAAAAACAATGCCAATTAATAAATGGGCAAAAATCCTTAACAGAAACCTCACCAAAAATATTCAGATGTCAAATAAGCACATTAAAAGAGGTTCCATTCATATGTCATCAGGGAAATACAAGTTAAAACAACAATGAGATAACACTACACACCTGTTAGAATGGCCAAAACCCAGGACACTAACACCAATTGCTGGTAAGGACGTAGAGCCACAGGAAATAGCCATATTTGTTGTTGGTGGAAATGAATGCAAAATTGTATAGCCACCTTGGAAGACAGTTTGGCAGTTTCTTCTAAAATTAAACATATGCTTACCATGTGACTTAGAATTTGTGCTCCCTGGTATTTACATAAAGAAGTTAAAATTTTATGTCTATACAAAGACCTGCACAGAGTAGTTTTATAATTGCAAAATTTGGAAGCTTCTAAGATGACTTAGAGTAGGTGAATAGATAAACTGTGGTACATCCAGGCAATGGACTATTCAACACTGAAATGAGATGAGTTATCAAGCCATAAAAAGACATGGAGGAAACTTAGATGCACATTTCTAAGTGAAAGTAGCCAATCTGAAAAGGTCACATACTGTATGATTCCAATTATATGATATTCTGGAAAAGGCAAAACTATGGAGATATTGAAAGATCAGTGATTCCTTGGGGCTATGGGAAAGGGAAGGATAAACAGGCAGAAAAAAGATTTTCAGGGAAGTGAAACCACTCTGCATACTCTAATGGTAGGTTCATTTCTTTATGCATTTGTCCACATCCATAGAATGTGCAACACCAAGAGTGAACTCTACTGTAAACTTTGGGTGATAATGATTGTCAATGTAGGTTTAGCAATTACAACAAATGTGCTTGTATATAATGTACATATATAATATACATATATATGTACCTTCCTTTCAGTTTTGCTGTGAAACTAATATTGCTCTAAAAATGAAAGTAACAAAGAGAAATATAGTGAATTGGAAATATGACAAAAAGAAATTTGATGCAATACAGAGAGTGAAGCAAAGATATGGAAATATAAACCAGAGGGCAAGAATATAATGGACATAATGAGAATAAAAATCATGTGTAATATAGATTCTCAAGAAAAAAAAATGGAGAGAATGGAAGGGATTTTTGAGTAGAGGATAGCTATTAATTCTCTAAAACTTGTTGCAGACATGAGTTCATAGATAGGAGAAAAATTGCATACTGAGCAATGCAAATAAAATATATATCCACACTTACAGACATCATGGTGAAACTGTTGAATGCCAAAGACAAAAAATAAAACGATGTTAAAAATACCAATAGTACCTAAAAATGAAAAATACTGGGAGCAGACTCAGAAAAGGGAGCTGACTATATTATTTATCCCCCATGTCTACTCTTTCTTTAGTGCTTATTACAAGAAAATAAAGACTAACTGCATCTTAGATAAAATTGCTGAGATAGTTAATTAACAATTATTCATTCAATCTATTTTTAAAAATCAGTCCTGGAATAATGGTAAAAAGAACAGGCTTTGAACAACAGACTTTGTATTTCAGTATTGCTCTTAACTCCCAATTAGCTGTTTACTGTGTAAATTTAGGCAAGTCACATAATCCCTGAGATATTCAGTTTCATCAATCATCAATACAGTGTGTATTATTCCATGATAATACTGTTTACAGGAGTTTTCCATGGAATGTAGGAAACAAAATACAATGGAAGTATCAGTTTGATCCACATAAAACTATTTTATAAGTCAAAACAATTGAAAATCAGTTATTACATTTAGGCCAACTTAATATTAAGAGTAAATCTGATTTTGATTAGAAAAAGAATCATGTTTACTTTTAAATTTATATGCAATGAAGAGACAAACAATTTTTCAAAAGGTTAAGAAGTAGGTTGGAATCAACCTTGTCTTCTACTCCATTAAGGTCTGTAGGAATTACTCAACGCTTGTCTACTTGATTCGTTAGGTTCGGGCATGCATTTTATTGAAAGATATAAAGTATTTCCCTGGTATGTCAAACAGACTTCAAGGAAGCCACCATAATACTATTATTTTGAGTTTGAGCAGAAACCATGACTTTCTTATAACCAATGAAGTATGGGAAAGTTTATGGAACATATGTGATTACATGCACATGATTATGAGATTACATTATATAAGGTTATAGCATTTGACTTGATAGTGTCGCTTTCTCTCTGACATCAAGAGTACAAGCAACTATACTGAAGAATTCCACAGCAAGAACACAGTAGTCATCTCTGGTAGATAGATAGTTAAGAAAAAAGAAACCAAATCCCTCAGTCCTACAGCCACAAGGACCTGAACTTTGCCAACAACCTGAACAAGATTTAAAGAGGATCTTTCCCTAGTCAAGCCTGAGATAAGTTCACAATCCTATCTGACACCCTGATTTATATTTTGTAAGATCTTAAGCGGAGGATCCAGTTAAGCCTTGCCTGGATATCTGACCCACAAAAACTAAATTGTATTGTTTTAAGCTGGTAATATTGTAATATTTTTACTTAGCAATTATTGGCAAATATTGCTACTTGCAGAGCTGATATGAATAGAAAGAGAAAGATAAGTCATTGCACAGTAGCTCATGATAGAAAAGAAAGGGCAGGTTATTCTTTCCAAAGCCAAATTCCATGACTATGCAAACTTCTGTTTTGCAATAGTTAAAATCTTTTAAAAATTGCATTATCAAAATAATCTTTAAAAGTAATCTTTTCCACAGAAGTTATTTCCCCACTGGTAATGGCCAAATGAAGAGGCCCTGAGTAGACAATTACTAATATTCTTTACCTCTTCAGGAAGCCTCATTTCCTCTACCACAGCAATATATGACACTGGTGGTATGGGATTGTGACATTCAGTGTATAGAATAATTCTGTGTTTTTAGTGTAAATTGCTCGAGCTAACAGACGTAAATTGGATATTTTTTGGAGAATATTCAGTCCAAGTAATGCAACATACCCTCTTTTGTGAGGCAGTTCAAAGTGTCTTAATTGGCTCTGCTGTGAGCATTCTTAGCTGTTCCACTGAGAGACCCTTAGGGCTCATCACATGGAGGGATGAACCATGGAGGAAAGATTCAGGGCAGAGAGATGGAGGGAACATGCTGTTTTTTTGACTGTCATTGCTTAAGCAAATAAAAGAAACATTCAATTTGCTCTGAGAAAGAGAGAAACTTTGATTACACTTCCTAGGGTTTGCCCACAAACAAAAGGCAATGCTTAAAAATGAGCTCTCTTCCCCATAAGGAAATGAAAGTTGAATAAATTTATCTGGATGAGAATAAGAGAGAAGTTTCCTGCCTCAGTGTCAATGAATAGAAAACGACTCCAAAAACAGTTCCGGACAAAAAATAATAATAAAGAGACCTCTCACTCTTACTGGAAAACAATGGGAAATGGGAAATGCGCTACTGAAAAAAAAAAATGTCTGGTGGAGAAATTGCTGAGGCATCAGTTGGAAAATGTTTAGTTCCCCCTCACTTCAGGTCAATAGAGGAAAGAATCAATGGCATCTCAGGAGATTTCAGTGTCTAGATGGTTTCTTTATGTATAAAACACGAGTTGGAAGAATGTGTTTGGTCTTCGAATATTCTGAATTTTACACTATTTACACATATCCCTTTTAAGATTTTGCTTAGTGTACTCTAGAAGAAAACAAAGTCTGTCTATCCACAAATGGACTCCTCAAGATTCTTGGAAAGATTCAGGAGTTTCATTAAAGATAAAACAGCCCTTAGATAACACCCTTTGATAACTCAATAGCAAACAGTCATTCTTTAGGGATTTCCCAAGTAAACATGAATTAATATATTGTACCAAATCCTTTGTAGAGATCATTACTTTCTCTGAAAACAAACACTAAATTATTCATGATTTTATACAGTCCCAGTGATCTCAATTCCCATTTATGGCAGAATTCAGTGGATCTTGATTCCATAAGTCTACCTGCTTCAGAGCACACATTTTCTGAAAATTTAAATCTTCCCAAGGACGCCATGATCATAACCACTCCAAATTCAATTGTTTATAAAGAATTTACTATGTGCTTAGTTTCCTGCTCTCTATTCAATATATATATGCTATTAATATAATTCTTCAGGTTGGTATTCTTATTTTCTCTAATTTTTCAGATAGGGAAAGTGTGGCTGGGAGATAATAAGGAATTTGCCCAAGGTGGCACAGTAGCATGAATTACAGTTGGGATTTTACTGCAGGAAATAAGGTTCTCAGTTTTTATTGTTAAATAACAACTATTTTTTTGGAAATATCTATAGGTTGAAAACTCAGAAACCTCATCTTAAATCCATCCAGAAATATTTAAGAAGGTGGTAGTTTAATGAGGTCCATACCTTCTTTGCAATCAAATGCTATAAAAGTCAACTCCTAAGTTAGATTTTTTGCTCTGTCACAAGTAGATGGTTGACAACATGAATACACTGCAGATACTTATAAAGACAAAAACAAACAAAACCAAAACTGTATGCTGTCATATTTGGGCATACAGTAGATCTTGTGCGTAGATGCCAAGACAATTTTCTAGCCAGGTCAGACTGATAAGGTAATATTTCCTAAATATGTGTATGAGATCTTTTCATTTTCATCATCTGTTATTCCCTTCAGGAAAGTTATGACCTACATTCTTAAGTATCTTAAATACCTGTCATTCACAGTTTTGCACAAAAGGAAGTCTGCAAAATTAAATTATTCTGTCACACAAATAATACAAATACTCAATTTAGCAAACATTTAGTGGCCACCTATTTTATCTTAGTCAGTATAAAGTCTGAGATGAATTCAAATGTTAATTTTGCCATCTAGGAGGTAGAAGGTAAATATCCTCCTCCTCATCAGCATCATCAAAGTATCATGAATACCAAAGTGGAAAGTAAGAGTACTAAAAATATGGAGGACTTCACACTGACTTAGTTAAGAAGGATTCCCAGAGTAAATGCCACTTAATTGCTTGTTTGCTTTTCTTTTAGGAATGAGTATAATTTGAATAAACAAGAAAGGAAGTATTAAATATAAGGGATATTCCATCATTATACTTAGTGGTAACAATGTTCTAATTGAATAAGAATGGAGACTCAGACTTGAGATCTTTGGGCATACCATCTAACTATATCCAAACTCACAGACTAATTTATAATATGACGCCCCTTAGTGGTGAGGGAAGGAATATAATAAATAATTGTGGCCAAAGCATAGACAAAAATGTTCATAATAAATTGGCAAATATCTGACTGAAGCAAATCTTAGAGATACTCAAGAAAGAAAACCTGTAATGGAAGAAGACTAATACTAGAGAGAAAATAAAATAGTAGCCAGCTGTACCCTTAAAAATTATTGCATATCCTTCTCTATATCTGTACACTGCTTTATATATCTCAATAATATATTCTGAAGATCTCCCAGTATAATTAAAAGTCCCTTGAAAAAAAGCATTATTAATTATTGGAAATAATTCTATTTTAAGGCCCATTTTATATACTGTTTGCTACTTCCCTAATTGTCATAGCTATGGCATCAGATTCATTTTTATTATAAAACTAGCGACTATCTCAGAGCTCACAAAATGGGTACATTTGCAAATGTGTAGGTTCATACATATATTTTTTAAACGGCATATTTGTAAGTCTTCCTTAGCCTGCTGGTTGCACAGTTCACTGTGTTAAAGCAGACATCTGTTGTTGTCTGCTATTTATGCACCAAAAATAAAATATTGTTGTCTTGGCTGTTGTGTATTTCATACCCAGAAAATCAACTTGTAGCTTTTGCCTGAGGGAGAACTGCAGGAAAATGGACACAAATATGACGTGTTTTTCTGCCACACAGAAAAGGACATGGAGCTGGAGTTATCCACGTAAAGTAGGACAGACAGCAGATCAGAGTCTGCCCATGCATTCTGCTAAGGGAACAACCAAGCAAAAGTAAGATATCCTGTTTGTTTTATATTGTTTCTTTATTAGGTGTTGATGTAGAAAAAAGGGAGTCTGGAGGAGGGAGGAGGAAATGGAGATGAGTCAACCCAGAAATAGTTCATGTAACAGGAAAAGGAGCACTGAAGGCCAATCTCAGGAGGTGAAACTTAGTTTTAAAGGACTATTTTCAGAACACGTTATTTTGTTTATTACACAATTGAAAACAGAAAGAAGGAATAAAAAAAGAAAGAGACCTAAAAATTGTGAAGCGTGAAGAAAAATAATTATCCAATCAAACATATTGGACTGTCTGTGATGTCAGTGAAAATAAAAAATTCTCTGGTAGTCTAGCATCTAAACTGTGGTGCTGGCTTCTTAAAACCCACTGAAAAGACAGAAAGTTTTATTTCTTCTGTTTTTAAAAAACACTGTAATAAACTCCCATGAGATATCAAAAAGTGTGTCCAAAACTATTTAAAAATATGCATAACAATAATAATTCTGACTTGAGTTTGAGGCCAAGTCATCTAAATTTCAGTATCTGCAGCAATATATTTAATGATAATTGAGTTGTGAGTCTGTATTTCAGAGTATTGATCTTTGAAAATTCCCTCTGTTTCCATCCTCTTCACTTTTGTAACTTTTTCTCAATGTCTTTGGATTTAGTTTTATACTTCATTTCTCTGGGAAGGCATTCTGGTCCTTACTCCGTTAAGATGTAGATACCCATCAGTCTGTATAATCATTACAGATTGATTATTCTGCTCTCCATATTAAGCGTGAGATCTTTAAGGATATGTACTCTGTCTCTAATGGTATATCAAGTACCCAGCATAGTGTTAGACACATGGGTGATGCTCAGTAAATATTTGCTGAATGACAAAGCACTGAAACATAAAAAATGTTCCCAACATTGCTACTCCTAGTGTAGAGTAACTCAAATGATCAGCATAATCTACAGTAATCATTCCCAACATGGAATTGCCAGAAAGTATTTGCTGCTAATACTCTTTTTAATGAATCATCAAATATTCAGCCCATGAACACATACTTCACACATTTAATTCTGATGTGGAGAGTATCATCCAACTGAACTGAAAACCATGATAAAGCAAAATCAGTTGAGTAGCACATGAAAGCAAAAAAAAAAAAAATTAACATAACAAATTTGGGGTCTGTTCTTGAGGAGCCACTATGTACAAAATTCTCATTTGAGGGTACCCTTTGGTCACTATGTTTTTTGTCAGTTTTTGTAGCATACTCATTTTATGGTGGTACCCACCATTTTCTGGACCCACCGTTTAACTGAGTCACACTGGGAAAATTACTAAATACAAGTCTTAGAACTTTAGTCTTTAAAATAAAAATAATATCATGCCAACAAGGCTGCTACCAGGACAAAACATACACTGTAAATCTTTCATGAATGTAATTTCTCTATAGCCTTCAGAACAAAACATTAGCAGCAGGCGCATGTGCACACATGCGTGCGTGCACACATACACGGAAAGTAGAATAGAATATCTTTTCTTATTTTTGAATTTGGAGACTCATATATTCTACATGTAATTAATTTTGGTAAATTACGTGATAGGTGAATTTTTGTGTCTTTCAAAGAAGAATTTTTTTGATGAAATCTAACTTATTTTTTCTGTCTTATTTTAAAGTTGTATCTAAGGATCAATTTCCTAACCATGAGCACAAAAATTTTCTATGTTTTAAGAGTTTTATATCTTTTATATTTTGTCTATTGTCCAATTTAATTTTGGTAAATGTGCAAGTCAAAGCTTTGTTTGTTTGTTTGGTACATGGGTAGCATTCCAGCACCATTAGTTGAAAAGTCTGTCCTTCCCACAGAATTGTCTTCGCACCATCGCCAAGAACTGGACTCTCTAAGCTGTCCCATTAACCTGTATATATACTCCTTTTGCAGATACCTCCCTTAATTACTATAATTTTATAGTACATCTCAGAATCAGTTATAGCAGATTATCCAACTTTTTCTTCCTTTTCAAATAATTTTGACTAATCTGATTTCTTTGTGTTCCAATATATGCTTTGTAAACAGCTTACTTAGAGCTAGAAAAAAAAATTCTCCTGGGTTTTTGTCTGGTAGTATAATAAATTCATAAATCAATTTGAGAAGAAATGCTCTCTTAACTATATTGAGTCTTCTAATAATTGAACGTGAAATAGTAAAGCAAGTATCCTTGTCTTGTTCCTGTTAGGAAGAAAGATTTCATTCTTTTACTGTTAGGTTTTTTTTTGCAGATGCCTTTGAGCAACTTAGGTGAGCCCATTTCTATTTCTAGTTTACGAGGAATTTTAGTCATCGATGGAATTTGGACTTTATTGAATATCTTTTCTGTATCTTTGATGTGATTAAATTATTTTTCCTTTTTCAGTCTTTTAGTAAGGTGTGTTACTATATTTGGCTTTCAAGTGTTGAACTAATTTATATCACTGTGATAAACTCTGCTTGGTCATGCAGTTATCATTCTTTTCATAAATTGTTGGGTTAGATTTCCTAATATTTAGTTGTGGATTTTTGCGTCTATGTTCATGAGAGAGACTGGTCTTAAATTTTGCTTTCTTGTGATTTTTTTAATTTAGTTTCATCACCAGGGAAGGTAAATCACCCAGGCATGGAGTTTTATGTGTTAGAAGTTTTAAACTACAAATTCAATTTTTTTAATAGATATAGAGTATTTATAATATCTCTTTCTATTTAAATGATTTTTTCAACAATTTTAAGATATAATCCATATACTATACAATTCATCCACTTAAGTGTGAAATTTAGTGTTTCATCATATGTCCACAGAGTTGTGCATTCATCACCACATTCAATTTTAAAACATTTCTATCACCCCAAAAAGAAACCCCACAGTTCTTATCCATAATGCCCAAATCCCTCCATTCTCCCTAGAAAACAATTAACATGCTATTTGTGTCTATATATTTGCCTACTGTCTAATATGGAATAACATTTAATAATAAGGGAACCAGACAATATGTATGGTTTGACTGGATTATTTCACTTAATGTTTGCAAGATTCATCTGTGTTGTAACAGTACTTTACTTTCTTTACTGTCATATTACATTACATTACATACTTATATCACATTTTATTTATCCATTCATCAACTGGATAAATATCCATTTGATACTTATCCATTTATCCATTTGAAGTATTTTATCCACTTTTGAGCTATTATGATTAAAGCAGCTATGAGCATTTATATGAGCTTTTGCACGGACATAGGTTCTCTTTTCTCTTGGGCATATACCTAAGAATGGAATGGAATGGAATGGAATTGCTGGATAAAATGGTAAATCATATGTTTAACTGCTTTAAAAGTTTAAGAATACTTTCCAAAGGAGGTTCACCAATTTTACATTCCCAATAGTAGTGGATGAGGATTTCATTCTTTAACCTTTCCAACACTTGTTCTTATCTGACATTTAAATGTTTGCATCCTTTAAGAAATTGGTCCATACAGACTTTGAAAAACTTATGGTTTCCAAAGGAGACAGGTTGGGGGTAGGGGGTAGGCTGCAGGTTTGGGATGGAAATGCTATAAAATTGGGTTTTGATGATTGTGGTACAACTATAAATGTAATAAAATTCATTAAATTAAAAAATGGCCCATATTATTTAGTTCATCAAATTAATGTACACAGAGTTGTTCTTAGTACTTTATTATTATTCTTTTAATGGTGGTGGATCTGTAGTGATATGTTCTTTCATTCCTGACATTGGTAAATAGTGTTTTTTCTTTTCTCTTTTCTAGTTTTTATGGGCATTTCTGCCTCACCTCAGGAATAGAATTGCTTTGGCTGAGACTGAGAAAGTAGAGTTTTATCCCATAACCTCACCCCACTTACCTGTCCTCTGACTGAAGAAAATGGGCTTTCCTAGGAGTTTTTCTATCTGTTCATGGTGCAAACTTCCCAGATTTGGATTGTCCAAGTGTCAACCAGAAAATATGAAAGTAAAAACTGGGACTACAGAGAGCTTAATATTGTACGAGGTTCAAGTTCTGATGTCATCTCCAATCTGTTATTATTTATTTTCAGTAAATAAAAAAGATTTTCTCTATGTATTATGTTCAAAGTTGCCATTGTTATCGGTGAGAGAGATAGGGAGAAGCATACTTATTCCCCCTTTTTTTTTTCTTTTGTCTTTTCAGGGCCTCACCACAGCATATGGAGGTTCCCAGACCAGGGGTCTAATTGGAGATGCAGCCGCTGGCCTACCCCCAGCCACAGCAATGCCAGATCCAAGTTGTGTCTGTGACCTACACCACAGCTCACGGCAACGCCAGATCCTTATCCCACTGAGCGAGGCCAGGATTGAACCTGCGTTCTCATGGATGCTAGTCAGATTTGTTTCCACTGAGCCATGATGGGAACTCCCACTTAACTCCATTTTAACAGGGACTGGTGCCACCACCTATCCAGGCTTGCCTATAACTTATTGGCAACATAAACTCTTTGTCTTATCATGGATATCACCTCACTTCTATAATGTCTTAAGGGCATAATGCCCTAAGGATGATCTTGAAGCATCACAAGAACTTGAAATATCTTCTCAATTGAAAGAGGACTAAATTATGTTGAGTATAATTTCGGTTGTCTCTTAATGGAATACGATTATTTTTGCTTTCTTTCTAGTAAGACTATACCTACCAAATAATGTTTTGGTTCATATATTTGTTCCTACCTTTTACATATGATTTTCTCTGACTACTTTCCAAAACTTACTACTTTTATTATTCTCTAATCTATTCCTTTTTTGTATTATTCATTTTGCTCCTTAATGTATTCTTGATTTGGATCATAAAATAATCACTTTATTAATATTTCTTCAACCATAGTTAAACATCTGGAAAATTTAGACCATGCTCTACTTTCTAGCAGTTAGCTTAATGCTATATCCAGTGAAAGTAAAAACGAACTAAGTTGTAGACTGAAAAAACAAGTGAAAGAAGCTTAATCCTTTATTATATTCTGGCTGTAAAATAGAAGAGGGGATAGCATTACATCCAGGCTCTTATATGCAAAAAAAAGCTGAAGACAATTTTTATAAGCTCGGTGTAGATACATGCTGATAGGAGGTAGTAAAGAAGGAACAGAGAAAGAATAGTATTTGATTTCACGGATTAAAGCCTAAAGTTTTCTTTCTTTTTTTTTTCTTTTCCTTTTTGTCGTTTTAGGGCCGCAATTCTGGCACGTGGAGGTTCCCAGGCTAGGGGTATAATAGGAGCTGTAGCCACCGGCCTACACCACAGCCACAGCAACGTAGGATCCGAGCCGCGTCTGCGACCTGCACTACAGCTCACGGCAACACCGGATAGCTCATTAACCTACTGAGTAAGGCCAGGAATCGAACCCGCAACCTCATGGTTCCTTGTCGGATTCATTAACCACTGTGCCACGACGGGAATGCCTTTTCCTTTTTTTTAAATTATGGATGGAAATGGGATGAATGGCAGGGTATAGGTTAAGGACAGGAATTATGAACTGATTAACCTCCCATCCTATAATGATGCATAAGAAAAGCTGGTGATAACCAAATTAGGCCTCATAATTTTCTGAGAACATCAGGGATAGTGGTCCTCTATAATTATATTATAGAGCGGAAAAAATTTTTTTAAAGATTTAGCTTCAGAGTGTTTTCTCAATTTTCTAGAACTCATGTGTCCTGGATTTTGGGATCTAACCATCCCCAGACAACAAAATCACGAACAAGACATTGTATACATCTCTGCTCCATTCTACATTATAATTTCCTATGCATTATCCCCCAGCTTCCAGCAAGGAGGAATTTTGTCTTTACAGTGCTTGGGAATAAGTGTGGCTCAATATAGATTTATTAAAGTGATTTCCTACCTGTGACCTAATTACATGTCATTGCGTTACCATTCTGCTGCGCATAAGCATTATCATCTGTATGCCCAGCATTTTCAAAGACTTCTAAAACACTATACCTGTAGGTAAAAGGAACTTCTTTGGAAAAATTTGGTCAATTTCTTATCCCTTTAAAGACGCAGCTTTACCTTCTTCATTATCTGTACATTGAAAAAGGGGGTGTCCTGTTCCTGACCGTGGATGGGGGAAATGTCACACAGAAGGTTCTTTCATGTCTCAACATGTGTGTATCTTTGTCACAGGAGAGATAACTATTTGCAATTCAGTCTTCCCCATCTTTCTATGGGAAATGGATGTTGCCCATAAGTGAACAAAAATACAGGTGAGTATTTGAATATGACATTTGAATAAGAAAGTTATCATAAAATTTGATTTAAAAACATGGGATTAATCCAAAATCAGATTAAATCAAAATTTTTGGACTGCCATTTACTTTCCAAGGAGGACAGAGAAAGGCCTTGGAGACTCATTCCTGAAGGACATTATAAACTAACCATTCTTCTTGAGATGAGGGTCCTCTTTAGTGCTGTTTACCTTAATAATCTTCTTTCATTTTTATGTTTCTTTCTTTAAGAAAGTCTTTTTTTTTTTTTGGTCATGTGCACCTGGAGCATATGAAAGTTCTCAGGCTAGGGGCTGAATTGGAGTTACAGCTACCAGCCTACACCACAGCCAAAGCAAAACTGGATCTGAGCCACATCTGTGACCTTCACCAGAGCTCACATCAACTCCAAATCCTTAACCCAGTGAGTGAAGCCTCATCCTCATGGATACTAGGCAGGTTCGTTCCAAAAGCCACAATGGGAATGCCTCTTTCTTTAATAAAGTTTTAAATGGCATTCTATCTTTGCACCAGGTGTACATATTAGAGTGAGAGTTTATTAACCTGTGGTAGATTAGAAGAGATTTATGTGATAATACACATTTTTAACAAAGAGTTAGAAACCACCACTAGTTTGCTCAAATTACTATTTGCCATGAAGCATCTCAGGATTACACAAAAAAAGCTGACTGATAATTTATAAGCTTTAAAGATTCTCTCTAAATATCTTTTCTCTGAGATTTGTGTGAAATGTTTATTTTTGGGAAACTGAATAGCTGTTTTTTAATTTATTAAATTTATTAAAGTATAGATGGTTTATATTGTATCAATTTCTGTTGTACAACAAAGTGAATTACGTATATACATACACATTCTTTTTCATATTATTTTCCATCATGGTCTATCCCAGGAGATTGGATATAGTTCCCTGTACTATACATTAAGACTTTGTTACTTGTCCATTCTAAATATAATTGTTCGCATCTACTAACCCTAAATTCCTGGTCCATAGTTTCCCTCCTTATTTTCCTCTGGCAACCATGAATCTGTTCTTCATGTCTGTGAATCTGTTGTATTTCATAGATAAGTTCACTTGTGTTATATTTTAGATTCCACGTATAAGTGGTATCACATGATATTTGTCTTTCTCACTTACTTCCCTTACTATGATAATCTCTAGTTATATCCACGTTTCTGCAAATGACATTATTTCATTCTTTTTAATGGATGAGTAGTATTCCATTGTGTACAGATACCACATCTTCTTAATCCATTCATCTGATGATGGACATTTAAGTTGTTTCCATGTCTTGTTGTGAATAGTGCTGTATGAACATAGAGGTGCATTATCTTTTTAAATTATAGTTTTGTCCATATAAAAGTCCAAGAATGGGATTGCTGGGTCATATGGTAGTTCTATTTTCAGTTTTATGAGGAACCTCCATACTGTGTTCCATAGTAGTTTTACCAACTTATATTCCCACCAATAGTGTAGGAGTATTCCCTTTTCTCCAGAACCTCTCCAGCATCTGTTACTTGTAGATTTTTAATTATGGCCATTCTGAGCAGTATGAGGTGGTACCTCATTATGGTTTTGATTCGCATTTCTCTAATAACTAGTGATGTTGAGCATTTTTTCATGTGCCTACTGGCCGTCTGTAAGTCTTTCTTAGAGAAATATTTATTTAGGTCTTTGCCCATTTTTCAATTGTTTTTTTTTCTTGTTGTTGAATTATATGAGTATTTTACACATTTTGTTTTCATCTTTAAACAGGTTAAACTGTCATTAAAAGGACTGCATATTAATTCGGTGTTCTTGATCCTTTTTTTAGTTCTCTAAAAGTGTTACTATTTCTGAAAAGAAGAAAAAACCCTTTAAATAAATGCCTTCACAATCTCTGATGGATCAGAGAATTTAGATTTAATTGTTTTTCTTTTGGTATAAAATGTACTGTTTGTCTTGTACCACTGTATTCCTTAAGCATATTCACTAATAATATATTTTAATAAATAAAGCTGAACTGTAAATACTAAGAAAAAAAAACCTTGCTGTATCTTATACTGTATGAAATTTGAATTTTTAAAATGTTTTTGTCTTCAAAATGATTTTAATTTGAAGAAAAGATAGAAACTGATGGACCTAAAAAAAAAGAAGCAAACCTAAAAACAAATTCCAGAAGTTAAAGCATTTTTGGAGATCAAATTTTATCAGGATTAGGATTTACATAGGATTTTGAGAATCTGAAATCATCTAGAGAGTAAATCTTTTAGGGTATATCAAGTTTAGAATGCAGACAAATGATTTAGAATTTTTAAAAAAGGCACATTAGAAAACTTAAAAACATTGGACATCTTCTAGTTCACTCTTCTTTCAGAAGCTGAAGAGACAGCATCCATACAGTTTAAGGGGCATTTGCAATTTGTATTGTGGCAAACCAAAGTCAAGAACTTATGACTTTCCAACTCTCTATCTAACACTTTTTCACCCTCATCACGATACTCAAATTAATATTTAGAGGAACATTTGTGAACTTGTCCCTGATGTTTTTAAGACTATAAAACTACCCAGCATGAAGTAGTCAAGGAGAGGATCGAATTGTTCAGCTCTGTCAATCAAATTTATTAAGCGTCCCCAATGAGATATGCATTGTATTATTTATTCATCCATTTAACATATCTTTATTGTGTACTGTATGCAAGGTTCTTTGCTATGTATGCAAAATTAGATGTTAGACCAGAAAGCAGGGGTGTTGAGAGATTTAAGCACTCAAAAGAGTGGAGTTGACTTGTGGACATGGAAATATATTGAGCAAATCTAGAACACAAACACTTTGAAGTTGTGGAAAGCAGACTGTAAAATGGCTCAATGACCTTGCCTCTTGATAGGCATACCCTGTCTTTAAGTATCTTAGTAATCCTTTGAACATAGTAACTCCCTTCTGACAAATTGAATATAGCAAAAATGATGGTATAGCACTTTGGATTAGATTATACACAAACACTGGCTTTCATCCTAGGGTGTCTCTTTCACTCTCTCCCTTGTGTGGATTGCTTGCTCTAAGGGAAGCCAGGTGCCGCGTGGGGAGACTACACAGGCAGCATATGGAGAGGCCCATGTGGAAAGAATCTGAATCCTTCTGCCAACAACCAGGTGAATGAGTTTGGAAGCAGATCTTCCAGCCCTGGCTGGGACTTGGATGAGGGCAGCCCTGGCCGACAGCTTGACTGCAGCCTCATGAGAGACCTTGAGCCAGAACCACCCAGCTATACTGTTCCCAGATTCCTAATCTCAAAAACCCTGACTGTTGTCTTAATTTGCTAAATTTTAAGGTAATTTTAAAGCATAAATAAGATAATTAATATAGAGAGGATACGATTCATTATAATTCTGAGTTTTAATGGGGGTAGGATTGTGAAATGGTAATTTGGTGGAAAGATAACACAATGTGGCAACTGGGGAAAACAGACCATAAAAGACTGAGTTGGTACTAATGAGAAATGTTTGTCCATTCGCTATTGATATGTACTGTGTGAGTCAGTTACTCTAAATAAAAAGAAAGTTCAGCCACTAAAACTTCAGAGCTTAGAAAGACCTCTGAGGAAAAAAAAGGCACGATCCAGAACTTTAGGTTGCATAACATCCAATTATGAAAGCTTACCAAGAACCTTCAAAAAGAAGAAAAGAAAAAAAAAAAGCAGGTAACAACAAAACCAGATATAACCACCTGCCTTATTCTGTATAATTAATGTAGACGTGTGTGTCTTGTTCTTGGTATCTTCGAATACTTTTTTAGATTTACGACTGCAACAACTACACAAGGTTGAACAATATTAAGGTTCTGCAAAGTTCTATATAACACACTCACATAAAACTTATTCAACATAAAGAATACAGCAAAGCAGGAGAAAGAATGTGCAAGCCAGAGTCTTTTCTTAGTCACACAGGATGCACTTCATCTCTGGGTTATGAACAATCAAGATATATGCAAGAAATTGTTGTTTTAGGAAAGTCAAGGCAAAATATTATTGCAGTGTTTTTAATGCCCCACTGGTCATACAGCCAAGGTGAGCTGTGAAATCAGTGAAATAGGTATAAGCCTTCAATCTAAACATCCCTAAACAATGTAAACGAACTGGCTCTTGGTTCTACAGGAGGATTTCATATTTTAGACAATGCATTATAAATTACTAGCCAGTCCATCATCTTTATCATACTCAAAGTCAATACTAGACTCCCAGATGTCCCTGGAGATAAGCAGCGATCTTCCCCAGTCATACTGTACGATAACTCTGTTTTATACAATGACCATTAAATACACAGGCAATAAAATAATCAATTCTTTTGTATATAACATGCTATACATATATAGTTATACTAATATTAAATATAACAAACTATATAATAAAATATCTATATATATTACTACTATAAATGGATAGAAACATATGCATATGTATGTGTATATACCATTTATACACACATACACATATACAGATACCTATTCATAATACACAGAATAGGTAATGTTTACTATGTAACATGAAATTTAGGTTCTTAACAATGACAAAAGACATGACAAGTATAGACAATAAACAAATACAGGTGTTAAGCATAAGCTGATAATAATACATCCAAAGTTTTAATGTTTTAAGGTTATGACTTAGGTTCATGATATTCCAAGCTAGCTGGATGGGACTTGTTTACTGACATCTTTTAAAGAGGGCAGTAAGTGCTTTATTATGTGACTAATTTAATGATTCTATTTTAATGTATATCAGGTTCCTTTTAGATTTTTTTTTTCTATGGATCCCACTGACATGCCATTCTAATGTGTATCAACCGCAATCTAGACGTGCTAGAAATATGCCATCTTGCCAGTTTATTCATTACATTCCTAATTAAGATGCACTATTTCAGTTCTCCACTACACTCTTACTACTTATGTTTCTTCCTCCCTTGTTTTGTTTAAGTACATTGTAAAGTCATTTCTCAGAAAGGGTTTATGTAACTTAGATATTCTGGGTCCTTATGCATATAAAAAGGTTTTATTTTGCCACATATTTTGAATGAATGTAGTATTCTAAGTTCAAATTAATTTTCTCATGGAATATGCAGCAATTATTTCATTGTGAATAATCCAATGAATCCAATGACACTAGCAAGTTAGCATCAGGCAAGGTGGAATCCTCCCTCCCTGAAGGCCTCTGCTTGTGACTTTTCTGGATTGAGGTGTTAGCTGTTCTTTTCTACCCACCTGAATATTTCCAGATGCTTTCTATCTTCTGGATTTGAGTTTTTTTCTGGTGAGCCAACACCCATTCATTTACCACTATGAGCTTATTCCCTTTTGTTTCCCTTTACTGTTTTTTTAAAAAGCAATGTTAAACTAGAGTGAGGGAGAATAGTCTTGGTGAATCTGCCTTCTTGGTAACTTTTTAAAAAGCAACGTTAAACTAGAGTGAGGGAGAATAGTCTTGGTGAATCTGCCTTCTTGGTAACTTTTTAAATTGATGAAAAAAGAAAAAAATAACACACTGTTAGTCCCTGGTCTCATAATTATTTGACTGTAGTTGTGAAGCCAGGATGAATACATTAATGAACATAAATGATAATGAAACAATAACTCTTTACATATAGAATTAGTTGGCAGAAAGTAATAGTGCGTAGTTGGTAGAAGTAGTTTATAGAAGTAAGGGGAGAAAGTAAAAGAAGTACAATATTTTAACTTACTGCTTCTCTTAAAAATAATTTTGTTTTTTTAATCAATATCAGGATTCTAATTCTTCCTTCTAGTTACATAAGAATTTTGTGGCAAGTAGTAAAGGGATGTGCCTTTAACCTTTCTTAACTTATTATAACCTACAATCAAGATAGACTTTAGAATATCTAGAATCTTAAAGAAATACTGCCAGCAGTGTTTATAATAAATGATACCTTTAAAAATCCCTATATCAGCAGAGAAATTTTATAATGTAAATTGTTCACTTAACTTTAACTGCTACAGATTTTGGCAGACAGTAAAATTAAATGGTGGATGATCACCAGAATATATTACACTTTTAAGATACTACTGGTTACTAATATATTTCAGGAGAATAAACTTATTCCCAGGTCCTTAGCTTGCCATGTGAGATTGTTAAACAATAATAGCTTTTCCTGTAATTGGTGAAAGAGGAAGTTGTAATCTGTCATGAGCTAGAAAATGTAATAAATGAAATGAAAGTATATGTTAGCAGAAATCAGTATGTGCACATGGTAAGAAAAACTTTCCACTTGTCTATAATCTCTTTGGCTTTTCTTGAATTATATCTTACTAAACTGGTTAAACTGGACATATCAGCAATGCTTCCAGATTCTCTTTTACTCCACTTTTTCTACTCCAACATTGTTATTCCAACTGTGGCTATTATTTAAAATTTACTCCCCGTCTTCAGGAAAACAATCCTTCTTTCCTTCACTAAATATCTTGTTATCCACTAAGTTTATATAGTTTCCAAAGTTTATAGTTTTCACCAAGAGGTGAAATAATCTTTAACTCACCCAATCGTGATAAACAATTTACATATTGACTTTATCGAAGAAAATACCTCTATCAGTTAAGTTTGTAGATAACACTGTCATTCGAAATCTTTGGCCTGCCAATAGTATAAATGCAAGGTTGTCTTATTTTGGCAATAGCTATGAGTACTGTTCATCTTAGAGATGATTCATCCTTTGCTCACTACAATTACTCTTGTCCTGGAAACTTGACAATAGCATCATGTCCATTGTGACCACCTCCATACAACCAGGACTACATTTGAGGACTCACAGAAAAATGGACATGGGTGACAGCTCAAAAGGAGAGGATGGGAATAAAATGACTAAAATTATTGCCAATGAAGCTCCGCTGTCTGTGACAATTACTTAACCCTAAAAGGAATGCAGTCCAATTCATACATTCAGCTTCACATGGTTTACATTCTCTCCAAAGCCAGAAGAAAAAAATAAAATCTAAGAGATGCACCAGCTCAGTTAATTTTTTAGAGTCAATGATGACTTTGAACCCGAAATATAGTTCGCAGATGAGTATATAAAAAGTTTTACCAGCTCACATCAATGAATATATACCTAGACTTTCCAGGCTACATAAAGGTCTCTAAGAAAGTAAAATTAACTGCCTTTACAAAGAGGACTATTAACACATGAAACAGACACTTGTAACAACTGAAGGCAGCTATTTCATTAGTTGCATAAATTGGACTTTCAAGATGGAGCTGAAGGAAGGAAATTCCTGCCAGATAGTAGCTACATTTGGAACACACACACACTGTTACAGTTTATAAAACATTTTGCTGGAATTCTATTATGAAGAGACTTAATTGTTAGATTACCCAAGTGATAAAGCCTATCCCAGAGCTTCCTAACTGCTTTGTGGTGAAAGAATGGGGCATTTTAGGTTATTGGGGTGTTGAGATATTGGTACCCATAGCCCTCAGAATGGCTGGGAAAGTCCTAAGACTGCTTCTGACCCCAGAGCCTCTAATCTCATCTGGCCTTGAACAGCCACTCTGCTTTTCCCACTGGGTATGGAAATCCTATGATTTCAGAAGGAGTTAGTCTACACTCTTCCAAAGAATTTCTCATATTTAGTATACCTTAAAATGACTGATATCAAATTTCCCACTCCTCGAATATTTGAGTGATAAGGGTAGAAGCATTTCCTTCATCCCAGTAGGGATGACAACCAGCCAGGCTGGTAAAATCAGGCTTTAAATTCCCTTCTCTGGATCCTTTTAATCCCATGCTGCTACTCCTCCTCTCCTGCCCCTCACCACCTGCAACCCTGGTTTGCTCACAGACTCCAAAGCCCCTTTGGTGCTAGGCAGTCTAAGCAGGAGAGTGTTACTGAGGCGGAATGTTGTCTCCATAGAGACTAAAAGGCCAATCTTGCTCTTCCCCGACAATACTAATCAGTAAGGTGTAGGCGTATGTTTTAAATTCTGCTAATAGCATGCTTCTGCCCTGGAAGCTGAATTCATGGCAAGTGGGGCAAAAGCATGGATTAGCTTTGGATTTATTCCAGGGGTGGAAGTGTCTGAAATGTGGTGGCAAATGAAAGTACCATTTATGGGGTCCAGTGTTTATGATGTTCTGATCCTAATAATGGCGTTAGATGTTCACTGAGGGATAGAAAGGCAGCTCAAATGGATGCTCCTTGGGAATGACCAATCAGATCCTGTATGCAGCAGCCCTTGCAGTTTGCCTATTCTCCCTTCTTGTTCTCTAGCCTCCCTGTGCGTGTGTGTGTGTGTGTGTGTGTGCGCACGTGCACGCATGTGTGTTTATAGTTAGATTCTGTTTTTGCAATCTAGAACTGAAACTAGAACTTCAGGCCTAAACCTCTTACATAGAAGTTCTTTTACTTCCCATTTATTCCTACCACATAAAAGGCCATAAAGTAAATCTGAATTATTCTTTTTATAGAGAGTATGCTAAAATAGCATCAGATGGAAAGAGGTGACCTATTTCTCTTTCTAGATAATGCTCTCTTTGCCTGGAGAACATGCATCTGAGGTTGATAATAGAAGGCCTAAGTTTAAAGAACATAAAAGAGCTCTACCACAACTTTGCATGGTGCATATCCACAAAGCAGGTCCAGGTTTTCCACTGCTTTTCCCAATGATCCCTTCCTTTGAACCCACACCAATCCATCTCCTCTGTTTTAATCTATCCTTCATTCAGGATCAACCGCACAGTTCCATAGTTTACATTTCCCAGCTGGGAATGTGTCATTCCCACTTTAGGCTTCTCTGAAATCCACCTGCAAGCCCTCTATATCATTTCCTTCCTTGACAATAACATGTCTACCAATGTGTCCGAATGTATTCTTTTCATTAGTAAAGATATTACTAACAGTGGCTTTTTAGACTATTTCATGTACCTCTCTTGGGATCTAACTATATTAAAAGGTCAGAAAGTCTTTGTATTGGAGTTTCCTTCGTGGCTCAGTGGTTAACAAATCCGACTAAGAACCATGAGGTTGCGGGTTCGATCCCTGGCCTTGCCCAGTGGGTTAAGGATCCGGCGTTGCCCTGAGCTGTGGTGTAGGTTGCAGACGCGGCTCGGATCCCGCGCTGCTTTGGCTGTGGCGAAGCCCGGCAGCTGCAGCTCCTGTTAGACCCCTAGCCTGGGAACTTCCATATGCCGCAGGTGTGGCTCTACATAAAGACAAAAAGACAAAAAAAAAAAAATTCTTTGTATTACCTAGGACCTATATGAAAGATTTTGGTATTTATGGCAAATTTTTTTCCTAACAAGTTTCTATTCCCAATAACTTAAAATAGCAAGACAAGGAAGTACTCTCACCCTGCTATTTAGAGCTAGGTCCTATTCTAATCCAGTTCTCTTTGGACAGAAAGCAGGTTTTCCATGTAGAAGTTCTAGTAGCTGCTTTCTTCAATTCACAGTGTTAGCTCAAAGTCCCAAATCTTCAGCAAAAGAAGCACTCTAAAGCCACAGGATCTTACTCTTCTTTAAAGAGGCTAAATTTTCATTTAACTTTTGATTTGGGCATCACCATCAAGAAGACACCAGTTATCCAGGCTATCTTGGATCCGTAGACATAAGCAGCTTATTAATGCTCCCTGACTGCATTAAAGGGTGTCAGATTAGGGTTGAAGCCAAAACTAAGAACAAAGTTCAGAGGCCTGTCTTAGACTGCTGCCAGGGGAAGGAAGTTTGCCAGAAACTGTTCCTGAATTTGAAGGTACGGCTGCTAAACTTCACCGGAATTTGCTGGAACCATTAGTGATATTAGGTTCAGTGTGAGCTTTCAACAGATGCGGCTCAAGGATGGTTCTTGTACACAACTGAGTCATGATCTCTTGTTCAAAAGCTTGTTAAAGAACATTTTAAGAATATGACCCTGAGATTGCTGAAAATGGCTATCTGACTCTGGACAGTAATGAATCTTTACTGATCTTTTCCCTGCCCTGGCCTTTGACATAATCCACTGCTTTTATAGTTTTGCTTTTTGTTTGTTTGTTTTTCTCCAAACCGGGGTAATAACTTGTTCTTTTGCTTAGCTATAGTAGAATGTGTCATGGTAAAATATTGTAGTGAATTTTAAATTTAAAATTGATAGAAGGACTGAAGTACTTCTATAAATATATAAAATTTACATATGTATAAAATGTATATTTTATATGTAAAATGTATTTTTGTATATATATGTATATATATTTGTGTATATATATGTATAAAATGCTATTGGGAAATATAAAAATAAATAAATTGTGGTATCTGCTTTTAAAGACATTACAATTTAGTGAGAGAATCTTGTATGTAAATGGCTGATTATGGTACAAGGCAAATAGCGTTTACTAGGGGACAAGTTCATCCATGGTAGCACAGATAATGGAGCAATTAATTCTAACAGAAAGGGAATCAGAAACTTCTTTGCAGAGGTGGCAATATTTGAGAAAGTGATGAAGAATAATTATAATTTTAGAGGGGCAGCAGAGAAGAAAAGGTGTTTCATGGGTTCAGTTCAAGAGTTGTTTGTTCTGCTTTCTTTTAATCTAGCATGTGCAAGACACTACAGTAGGTTTTGGGGGAGATGCAAAGAGAAATTACATGTTTCCTTTTTTTTCCTATACCGAGGTTCTACTTCGAAAGAAAAGTCATTTCTCTGAAGAGTTCATCAATAGCATACAACGGACTGGAACAATGTAACTGAGATGTAAGTCCTTTAAAATTTACAGCATATGAGACCAAGAAGAACTCACTGTTTCCAGAGGGAGTAAAAAAGATTTCTAGAGAACATGGAGGTATGGAGCTGTTTATTCACTGACGGATAAAATTTTACATGATAAATAAATAATTGCTCCATTATCTGTGCTACCATGGATGAACTTGTCCCCTAGTAAACGCTATTTGCCTTGTACCATAATCAGCCATTTACATACAAGATTCTCTCACTAAATTGTAATGTCTTTAAAAGCAGATACCACAATTTATTTATTTTTATATTTCCCAATAGCATTTTATACATATACATACACAAAATATCAGTTATAGCATGGAGAAGACCTAAAGACAAAAATGATCCTGGCATGCCCATGTAATTGTGAAAGCATCAACTTAGATGGAGTAGAGGGTGCCTTTGCTGAACAGTAGGAAAAAAAATTGACATTCATGTTTAGGTGAATTCAAATGCCTACAAAGTTCAGGGAGGTAAATTAAGTGAGCAAAGCATACTAGGTATATAACGAAATGGACTAAAGTAGACTATGGCCCATGCTCAGACAAAAGAAAGACACTGCTAAGCTCAAGCTATTTCCATTTCCATAGTGAACCCTGACCTAGGCTCCAGATCTTCCCATTTGTTATGATATGCCATTAATCTGAAGAAATATATATATATATATATATATATATATACATACACTAATTCTTATGACTAAACATAAAATTTTGGTTAAAAGTCTACTGGAGACATAAAAATAATTTGAGTTGTAGCAAGTCACATTTAATATATGGTTCACTAATTTTCAGCCTGTGCTGAGCTGTAGAGGAGAGAGACTGCTGAAACTAAAGCTTTTATATTTTATCCTATAGCCATTTAAGATTACAGAACAGAGATGCAACATAAAGAAAATAGCATGTTTTAATTAGGCAACAAAAATGCAGGTTATTTACATACACAGAAATATTAAATGAAAGGGAATCAATAGGCATTAACTGGCTGCTATTAATGTTTTTTAAAACAATTTTTAGGTAAATTCATCCTTTATTTCTTTTTCTTTTTTTTTTTTTTTTTTTTGCTTTTTAGAGCCGTACCTATGGCATGTGGAAGTTCCTAGACTAGAGGCTGAATTTAACCTAGAGCTACCAGCCACAGCCACAGCCACAGCAACACAGCAATGTGGGATCCGAGCTGTGTCTCTGACCTACACCACAGTTCATAGCAACACCAGATACTAACTCACTGAGTGAGGCTAGAGATTGAACCTGGGTCTTCATGGATCCTAATCAGGTTCGTTAACTGCTGGGCCACGGAAGGGAATTCCCAGTAAATTCATCTTAAAAGTCTATCTCTTGTTTAAACTGGTCACAAGATAAATTGACGACAAAATCTAGAAATATTTATTGACTTTAAATTCTTTTCAACTGTCTCATTTGCCTTTAAGAAGAAAAACTGCATCTCTATGACTCTTCTCCCTTCTAACAGGACAGGATTCAAGTATTAGCCTGAAGTACTTGATGAATTATCCTTTATTTACCATCACTACCAGCTGCCAACTGTGGATGCCACAGTGTCTTGCTCAAGTTCATTTGTGTGCCTATTCTGTTTTGGTCTATGAGCCTGGCTGACAGTGAAACCAAGTGCGATGTGGGAGTTTGCAATAGATGTTCTGGGTCCTGCAAATTTCTGAATTGACAGAATTCATAAATCACTCACAAAAAAAATGCTATGTAAATCCACTCTGGTTTAGGTTTCTACTCCATCCTAATGTGAAAGAACTGAAATCGATGTTAAAAATATAATTTCTAGGCCTTCACATTGCAATACGAAGGTTTGTTATTTAACAAAAAGCCAACATTTTCTCTCCCCTTATCAGAAATTCCTGACAGGTGGAGGAGCTTAATATCAGGGAAGAATTGTCAGAATAAAAATTTCCCATGGGTATTACAGTATTACGCCTAAGTCTGAATGAAATGCAGGATTCCAGATGTTGCCTACATTTCCCTGAAAACCAACTGCTAGAGTTTATGAACAATGCAAATTCCTGAAATGTAACAGGGCAATGCTGCTTCCTAACACTGAGAAAACACTTAGAAGATCATCTTGAAGATGTGCTAATGAGCCACAAACTCTGATTAAAATCAAAGGTGTAATGTTCCAGAAACATTCTTTGTGATTTAGATAAGTACTGCTTAGGTTTCATCATTGATGACAGCACTTTAAAGGCAAATTTTGCAAAGATAAAAAAGTCTCAGTTGTAAAAACCATTCATAATAGCTTGCTATTAACTTAATTTCAGGCATTGGGGTAAGGACCTGAGAACCCTATGAAAGGAAAAGAAAGAAAAGCAGGCCAGATATATACAGACCATTCATTTGCTAAAATAGGAACTATTAAGCCTTTATGACATAAAACATGACATTTCAAATTACTTAATTTGATGATTATTTATAAATAATGTCTAAGTTAGGAGCAGATGTGAGCAAAGATGAACATCTTCCATTACTTAATTGTAGAGGATAGAATAGTTGAAAGTATTTTTCACAGATAATATCTCTATGGGAGAGAAAATGCTCACATATTTCAGCTTTGGTTAAGATCAAACTGATCTAATTAGCATTTTCTTCTAATTTATTGCTCAGAATTCCCTCTAGTGAAGTGTTCTTTTGATAAATTCAAGGAAAGCTATTTGGAGAAAAGTTTAAAATTAGACACAAAACAAAAAATGAAAAGCTTTTTCCGAAGATAAGCCAAAAAATTATCTAAAAAACCCACAATAACAAAATTGGAAAGTCATAAACTATATTGTGACATTAATGGTAAAATGTGACTTATATAGAATAACCCAGGATTATTCTATATTTATTATATTTGGGGCATAGGACATAATTTCCTTGGAGAATTAAAGTTACACACCACTAATTAGAATAAAAATGATATCTCTCTCTTCTGATTGAATAATAATGTAGCCATATTGGTTACTTTTCTTGTAAGATCATTATAAATCATTGAGGTATTGACAAACTTGCAATTAAATGTGTAATTTATTTTCTGATTTCAGACTATAAGAACTGGTTACAAATGGTTCATACAACACATTTCACATATTGTACACTTTAGAATTTCACTTCCACTTCTTTGCATATGGCAGATATGGACTCTTATGCTATGGAAAGTAAAACATAAACTTAGTAGGTCATACAGACATTGTGACTCTATCAGTGTGTCCTTAAGACATTACTACTATGCTTACTACACTGAGACAGAGATAAAATGTAGGTAAAATTTTGGTAGGCTCCACTCAATCGATTCCCTATAAAGTATATTCAGTGGGCTAAAGAGAAAACCCCTGATCCATTCTTTTTATTTATAATTCTACTCCCAGAAGGTAGAAAGAAAAATCGGATAATTCTACACTTGATTATGACCAATAGAAAAGGACCTATTTAGAGAGAAGATGCTGAACTACTCTAACACAATTATCTCCTTAAACAAGTAAATATATCAGCATACCTCAGTGACAAAGCAGTTACCATGTGGCCTATTTGTTACAGCCAGTGGCTTTTGAAGAGTTAGTATAGAACTGTAATATCAAGAGTTGCAGATGTCCCACCTCAATCTTTCCTTAAGATCTCTTAAGCATTTCATTGTTTTAGAAATATTTTTTTTAGTAAAGAAACTATGTTCCGAGATTCATCAATGATTTCTGAAGCAACATGTTAGAAAAAGAGCAGCACTAATCATTATTTTTACTACAAAACTCACTAAGCTTACCTTGTGGTATAACTCTTCCAAATTAGTCCCTGGAAAGATTATTGACTTTTGATAAGTTTATTTTCATTATTTAATTTCAAGGAGCAGTTTCTTCTCCCCCCAAATAACCCATCTTCATCCCTTCTACCCCGCTCACTAAAGGATGTCTATAAGTCCAAATTTAATATGCCGTTTGCATAACATGAAGAGCAGTTCTCTAGGTAGGACCAATGATTTGAGTATGGAATTTCAAATACTGTAGGAATCAAGTCAACTGTCACCTTAGTGTTAGGGAATACTTAATAGGAAAAACTCAGCTTGAGAATTTCACAGGTCACAAAGGGTTTTCACAAGAAAAACTGCCATGATGACTTATAAAAAGTTGACTGCCCTCTTCAAACTGTACCCATTGTTTCTCAAGTCCTACAATTTCAAATGCTTCTTTGGATTTTCTATGAGTTTCTTGGATAAATATTAATAGTAATGTTAAATAAGGATGCCATTTTAATGAGTGGTTCAAAAACTAAGCATTTACTAACTGATTTTAGAAAATATCACCTTGGGTGCTACAATCAGCACAAAATCCTGGTTCCATATTTCTTATGTAATCAATTATATGAAAGAACAACACGCTGTTTTGCAAACAGACTGCAAAAGAAGGTAGAAAACATCTATCTGGAAATACAGGACAAGTTTACCCTGAGTAACGTAAACAAAAACCTGGGGTAGCAATCATTAGGGCCAAAAGAGGGTTTGGAAACTATTACATTTGTACCACATCTGGCCTAATTACATCTCCTAACAACTTCTGGCATTAATAAACTTTCATAAGTGGCTAAAGGCCTGTGGGAAGTTTATATAATGCATATATTTATAAAAGACCTTTCTTTTTTTCTTTTCTCCAGTGAATATATTCAGTTTTTGGAGATAAATTTCAAATCACATCACCATGGGATGAAAGCACCTATCAGAAAGTATAGCAGTCTACTCCAAAACAAGCCACACAGGCTAAGATCCTCTCGCCATATGTAGGAATATCTGGTAGCTATGTAGATGGAAACATCAGGAAGAGAGCAGCTGTTACTGGGGACAGAGACTTACCAGAACTTGTCAGGAAGTTGACATTTCTCATCACACCTTCTGTGTAAGCCCCTGGCTCATAGCTGTCCATTTCCCCTGTGACAATATGAGCAACTCTTGCTGCCCGTCCTCTGATAGCACCGGCAGCTCGGTCTAAATTATCAGCATCCTGGTCTCTCAAGGCTATGATACATTTGTTGACATCTTCTAGGATATGGCTCTCTGTAAGTAAACAGATCAAATTAGTTTTGAGTTGTTGTTATTGTTTTAAATCACACGAGTCAAACATGTTATGATTTATGTTGATTTCTGATTGTAGAGAAGGTACACATGGGGAATGAAGGATGTCGACAACTAAGAAGGAAAAATATAGATGTGAGTTTTGCTTATATTTTTATTTTTATTTTTTGGCTAGGCCTGCAGCATGTAGAAGTTCCTGGGTCAGGGATGGAACTAGTGCTATAGCAATGATAATGCCTAATCCTTAACCCACAAGGCCACGGGGAACTCCTGCTTATCTTTTTCATAGCACAACTTGTGAAATGTAAGTTTTTAAATTTTTGTCAGCAGTTTTTATAGAACATTTTATTTTAGAGTCTAGTTCCAAAGGTTTTAATTTTAGATTTGAGTAATTTATAGATGGAAATTAAGGAAAGATTCTAGACGAAAACAAAAATAAAATGTATAGTGATGGAATACTTAATTCTGATTAAAAGCAACACTATGCAGATTGTGAAATTCTTAAAAAGTATCACTTGTCCTAAACAGAAAAAGAAAACTATGGTGTTCCATTCAACTAATGTTCATTGAGGTATAATGTTTAACACAATTATAGAAATCCCACATATTAGCAAATGAAAAAAGTGTGAAATATATGTTTTATATTGTAAACAGTAACCTCACTATACCTCTGAAAATACACACCTATAAAGGACTTTAAGGAGTTCCCTGGTGACTTAATGGTTAAGGAACTCGCCTTGTCACTGCTGTGGTTTGGGTTTGATCCCTGGACTGGGAACTTATGCATGCCATGGGCACAGAAAAAAAAAAAAAAAAGTGGGGGGGGCTTAAAAAAATTATTGATTTAAAACAAATGAATCCTGGAGAAAATTACTCATTCTGAAAAGCATCTCCAGACTGTTTTCTCTACTTCTTTCTTTACATGATTAGGGCACAAAGACAGCAGGGAATTATTAGTATAGCACAGCAATGTTTTCTTTTTCTATAAAATGATTACTACTCTGAGATAAAACTAATGAGTAGAGTTGAGTAAATATGTGGAATATCAACAAGCATGGGCAGTGATATTCCTAAGAAATTTGAAGAATACTAAAAAATGGTTTCTGTCTTTATTTGGTGAATCTCCACCCCAAATCTTTAACACACATGGAAAACAACTAAAACAAAAAGGGCTTGGTAACTCCAGAACATATTGTTAACTTTCTCTCTCTCTCTCTCTCTCTCTCTCTGGATTTGCACGTAGTCTATGCAATACAGGCCTTGGAATATATGTAAAGCCCTCATCCTTTATGACCCTCATCACAAGGTATAGTCCAAGGGTTTTAGGAGCTCTGTGCCAGAAACAGGAAAAGACCAAATACATAGTTATTATAAATCACAGAACCACAATTGCCCATCCTCTCTGATCTGTTGACTTAACTCCTATTATTCTTTCAAGACACTAGTTAAATGCTCCCAGGAAATCCATGCCAACCTAGAACAAAACAAACGTGGTTCTATGTTGTTTGGGATTCCCATAAAATGGTTTACATATTTTCCTTAGAGCTTTTCCCTATGTTTTCATGTTGTACTAATAAAACTATCTCTCTAGTACACTGGCAAATACATATGAGTGCAGGGATTTATCTTCTTCCTTGAGGTATTTAGTTCTTAGTATAGTACATGGCACCAGTTAGGATAACAAGAATGTTTGTTGAATGAATAAATGAAGTCTTTTTATAAGATACACCTGGGAATAGTAAATCATTTTGTCTAAATCCTAAATCATGGGTTATGAACATTAGTAGACACATTTCCATAGTCTTAGTCAATTTAACCCATATTAAGGACAGTAAGTTCATTTGCATGAAAAAGCTTAAGATCTGAAAACCATCATTATAAATTCATTATGGTTTTAACCCAGTTTGTAGCATTCGGTTATGAATGTGTCATTAAGGCCTGTAAAAAATTCAGGTACAGTCTCATCTCAACAGAAAGCACATGGGTATCATTACCATCATATTTTTCCTGGAACTGAAGTACAAGTTTAAATGTTGAAGTCATAATAATTATCAGCTTTTTTTTTTTTTTAAATCTACAGCTGTATACTTTAATAACACATGAAGAAGCTCTTATTTTCCAAGTATGTTGGTAACTTTTTTAAACAAACATAACATATATATATTCAACAAATCGTTTGTCTGTAGTCACTAAAGGTGCTTAATTTTAGATCACAGAGCTGTTTTTGCTCAGTTCTACAAAAATGAAAAGATATTCAGGATAAAAAACAATTTCATTCTTGGAAGATTAATTATCAAATAAACTCAGACATTTCTATTAAATTAAAGGTGAATTCATAGCTGCCACAAATTTTTCTTAGTGAGTTTTGCACAGGAAAAATATTCAAAGAATATTCATTAACAATGACTGAATGTTCACTTCCTCTGTAAAACAATGATATGTATGTTCACCAGTTTATTATTTTAAGTAGAGAATAAAAATAAAATAAGAATATTTCTGGAGTTCCCATCGTGGTGCAGTGGTTAACGAATCCGACTAGGAACCATGAGGTTGCAGATTCGATTTCTGGCCTCGCTCAGTAGGTTAACAATCTGGTGTTGCCGTGAGCTATGGTGTAGGTCGCAGACGTGGCTCAGATCCTGTGTTGCTGTGGCTGTGGTGTAGGCTGGCGGCTACAGCTCCGATTCGACCCCTAGCCTGGGAACCTCCATATGCCATGGGTGCAGCCCCTAAAAAGAAAAAAGAAAAAAAAATTCAGATTCTTTTTTGCTTGGCCCTGTAAAAGTTTGTGTGGTTATTACTTAATATTGAACAACACAGTCAGAAGCCATGGGGTTAATTATGTTGAAGAATTATGGGGTAAGGTCAAATATGGCCATAAAAATCTTATATGAGCATATACAATAATAGAAAAACAAGAGGAATAAATGACAAGAAGCATGTAACGAGAGTTTATCTGAAGGAGCTATATCGAGATGGTTGGAGATAATGACTAAATGATCTTTTGAATTACTGAGATTAAATATAGCACAGATGCATTAGGAAAGGTTTGCAAGATTTCCATTATTATGACACTTTCCCATTATGCTGAATGTTTCCCAAAATGCCAGCAACAATTATTTGCACGAAATTCTAAACACAGAGTGCCAGAAGAAGAAAATGAAAATTCTGGGCACCTCCCACATACACACCTAAACATTAACCTAAATTTCTTAAAAACAGCTATTTCTTTGTTATTCATATTTCAGGTGAATTTAAGCAGTTAAAAATGCCTTCATGATAGCTTGAGTTTTTCGCCTAGCTATATAACCCCAAACCTCTAGGAAAGACAGAAAATGCCAAATACCACATATAAAACTTTTTACCAATGTATCTGTTAAATCTTTGCTGATTAGTTTACTTGTTAGACATACGAAGATCATTAAGAGCTCTACCTCCAATTTATTTTTTTTCTCAGCTGCAGTTGTACTTGGATTCGACACCTACATAATTTTTAAAATGAGGTTTAAAAGAAAGAAAATATGTTATAAAACAAGCATACTCAGAAAACAGTTGACCTTTGAATAATGCTGGGTTTAATCTGTATTTAATTTGTAGTTGCTCTTCCTTATTCTCAGTTCCTCTACAGATTCAATCAGCCACAGACAGTGCGGTACTGCAGCATTTACTATTGGCAAATATTCTTGTATAAATGGACCTGCACAGTTCAAATCCATGTTCTTTAAGGGTCAACTATATTATACATTTTGAAGGACTGATTGAAGATTTGTCTTAATAGTTTCAGAGTATCAGTTTAACATTTGATTTGGGGTTAGGAGTGGAATGTCAAGTGTTACTGCCAATCCTGAAATACATTAAGAGCAGAGATTTGCTGAACTACGAGCAATTTCTATCAATCATTTTATAGCTATTCTGAGATACAAGGGTGTTTTCTATTAATCTGGAAAACAGTACTAAACGGCAATAAAGGAACTGAGTTTATACAAGATACTTCATTTGTTGCAAACTGCTCTGGGTGACTCCCACATTTAATCTTGCAGTAACTGTAGAGCAACAATATTTCAAAATGTATTTAAAACATTTTCTTGCAATTTTTTTTCTTAAGTCTTCCGTTTTCCACTATTAAAGCTATAATTAGCCTTAGGGAAAGTAAAAGACAAATAAAGGCCAGTGAGAAGAAGTTAATGCCTTCACTTTTAATCTACAAAGCAGAATTTTTAAACCCATAGCCAAAAGAGCAGACCTAAGTGGAAATACATTTTATTTGCAAAAGTCACGCTTAGTTCAGAGGTAAAAGTTGCTTTTTTTTTAATTCTCAAAGCTGCGCTTTGACTATACCAGTGGTAAAACCTGAAGGGGTAGAGAGTTTATGCTATAATCCATTGAATGGGGAATAATATACCACCAACTGTTTTATCATCTGATATCTGCATATTTAAAAAGAATTCTGAGATGAGAGAAAAGGACTTTTTACAGAGAGAAAACTTTTTTTTTTCTAAAGAGACTGCATTATAAGCCAAAAAAGGTTAAGTTTCTTAAACTGGCCAGATGAAGGTTAGCAATCCATTTCACATGAGCTAAAGATTTATTTAAGTTTAATTATAAGAAAATACATTTCCATTTTTGAACACCTGGATCTATACCTATAAACTTAAAATTCATTACATAGGCAACTACATAGCAATTTTCCTTCCTCTTTTAGCAAACAAAACAAAACAAACAAAAGAAGCTAAAAAGCCAATGGAATGCACAAATATTTAAGTTAAATGTGAGGTTCCCAGGCTAGGGGTTGAATCAGAGCTCTAGCTGTTGGTCTATACCACAGGCACAGCAATGCAGGATTCAGTCCACATCTGCAACCTACACCACAGCCCACAGCAACGCCAGATACTTAAACCACTGAGCGAAACCAGGGATCAAACCTGGGTCCTCAGGGATGCTAGTCAGATTCGTTAACCACTGAGCCATGACGGGAACTCCTAAGTTAATTTTTGTTTATGCATCTACTTAAAGGTGGCCAAAATTTCTGTTTAGTAAGAATTTGATCATAGTTATTATCATCAGATTAACTAATATCCTGCATAAAGATCTAGGCAAGTACTATTTTGAGAATAAAGAACGTGCACATAGCTAAATGTAAAACTTTTTGAAATTTTGCATCCCTTTTCTATATCCTATGATCTTTCCTGTCTCCTTTCTTGAACCTAAGTATTGCTACGTGTTAGAAAATGTAGATGATATAAAATATAAATAAGACAGATCTGTATCTATAAAGAATTTACAAGCCAGTAACTAGAAAGAATTACTTCCCTATTTAAAAAATGTTAATTTTTAATTGAAGTATGGTGGATGTAAAATATTATATGTTACAGGTGTACAACAATTTTTAAAAGTTATATTCCATTAATAGTAATTATAAAATATTGACAAGAATTACTTTCTTCCACTGTATTTTTTTCTTCCCAAAATACAGTACTCAAAATTCTCATCATATTATCATTTCAGTGAAGTAAAAACCTTATCACAAAAGTTTGGCCCAGTTTCTCTGAAATCTAAGATATTCATTCTTAATTGGACTTTAACAAGTTCAAGGTCACCTGTCCTACTTCTGACAATAATCAAAAGAAAAATAAAGTTCAAGACTGCTATTCCAATATCAAAAAGTAGAGTTCTTTACCAAACTATACTTAGAGGAATTCTGCAGTGTTTATGCAGGCAAAATTCTATAGAAATTAAAAATATATATATGCACACATACATAAAAAAAAGTCAAGGAAGCCTTTCTATTTCTTTCAATAAGTCTTAAGTAGTCTTCACAGTTTCCTCTGTGAAGTAAAGAAATTTATCAAAAGCTTAGAATAGGCAAAAATGTACTATTGCTTGAACTTTCAGGGTCCTGCTATACAGACCTTGTGAACCAGGCCTGTCTGGTAAATATCTAAATCTCCAGTTCTTTGTTTATTTTTCCCATATGTGCTATTTACTATTAGCTAGGATGTTTTGCAAACTGTATGGGTTTTATAATTCTGTAGGTTCTCATTTTGTTAAAAGTGATAGCTATATAAATGACTCATTATATAGTAATACAAATAAATGTTTATATGAGAAAGATGGGGATGTTTTCATAGAAAACATAACCCTGAAAATTATATTTTTACTACTCTCTAGGAAAATTACCTAGCTTTTTTTTTCTAAGTTAGATATCGAATTTAACTATTCTTTCTTTACCTGGCTCTCCTTAAATAAGCATTGTCATCTTGTTGATAATGAATTTTTTACACATGCTCTCTTTAAATTTGTAAAAATCTTGCTTTCAACTTTGGAAATTTATTCTTTGGCTGTGTACTTTGACTTGGAAGCTACTAGACTTTCAAGTTATTTTTTTTATACCTGGGGGGGAAATGTAAAGAAATACCATGTGCCATCATAGATCTACATGTAAAATGCAAAGTTTTAAAGCTACCAAGAGAAAATCTAGGTAGGCTTGAATTTAGAAATGACTTCTTAAATACAACACAGAAAGTATAAAGAAGTCAAAGGAAAAATTAATAAATTGGACTACATAAAAATTAGAACTTCTGCTTTGTAAAAGCATTGTTAAAAGAATGAAAAGACAAGCCACAGATCAGGAAAAAATATTTGCAAAAGGACTGTATCCAAAAATTTATGAAGAATTCTTAAAATTCAACAATAAAAAAACAAAAAATCTATAAATATTAGCAAAAGATCTGACCAGACATCCCAACAAAGAAGACATACAAATGAAAACTAATTGTATTAAAATATGTGTAGCATCACACAGCAACAGGAAATTATAAATGAAAATGAGATACTACCATGCATTTTTAGAATGGCCAAAATTCAGAACCATGAGAATACCAAGTACTGACAAGAATATAAAGCAATAGGAACTCTTATTCATTGCTAGTGGAAATGCAAAATGGTATAGCTACTTTGGAAGACAGTTTGGTGGTTTTATAAAACTGAACATGCTCCTACCATAGGACTCAGCAACTGTGTTCCTCAGTATTTACCCAGATGAGTTTAAAACTTAACTATACGAAAGCTTCACATGAACATTTATTGCAATTTTCATTATAATTACCAAAACTTGGAAGCAACCAAGATGTCCTTCCATAGGTGCATGGATAATCAAATTGTTATACCTTGATGCAATGGAATAATATACAGCACTAAAAAGAAATGAACTATCAAGCCTCAAAAGGACATAGGAGAAATTAAATACATAGTGATACTGAAATAAGCCAATATGAAAAGATCACATTCTATAGTATTCCAACTATATGATATTCTGAAAAAGGCAAAACTATGAAACCATTAAAAGCATCAGTGGTAGCCAGTAATTCAGGGGTAAGAAAAGAGGAATGACTAGATGGAACACAGAGGATATTCAACATAGTGAAACTATTCTGTATGTTACTGTCACAATAGATATATGCCATTATCCATCATTTTATTAATCCATAGAATTTACAACACAGTGAACACTGAGATGAATTACAGAATCTAGTTAATGAATCAATGTTGGTTCATCAACTATAACAACAAATGAGACTCTTCAAACATTCAGTATTCAGGGCCAAGTCCAATTTAGACCTTTAACAAGCACTGTGTTTAGCTTCTAAACTGGAAGAAAACAAATAATGTTTAATCTTACATATTTAATAACATTCTCGTTATTTATAGACAACTACAATTAATGCTGTAGAAACTTTGAACATTCTTCAGTTTTCCAAGAATATAACTAAGAAAAAGTTTGATCTTTTCCCCATCTCTCTTTGCTTTCACTGATTTGTTTAAATTTTTAACAAATAATATTGGAACTCTTGTTTTCCAGACATTGTAATAAGCAACATATGCATATTATTTCATTAAAATATCACAGCAGTCCTAGAATATAGGTATTTTACATGTCAGGTTTAAAGATGAAGAATCAAGGCTTTTGGCTGACATGTATCTTTCCAAAATTCACACAGTAATTGAGCCATAACTCAAAATCAGTTTGTCCCATCTACTAAGGTTCTATAGATCCTAAGGTCTCAAGTGGCTGTCAAATATATAGTGATTCTATAATTACATTATTCAGCTATATGAAATGTATGATGAGAAAGAGAAAGAGTAAGTTTAAAATATTTTCTAAATTTTATAAAAATGGTGCAAACAATTGTTTGTAATATTATGTAGCTGAATACACTATAAATTTTTACATTAATGTTAATTGGGCATGAAATATCATCTAAGCCTATTTTGAGGAATAGTTTTAATTCTGCAAAGCTCACATGGACAGTGCTCTAGTAATGCCAACACTTTGGATCTGCACAGAGACATCATACCTGGAAGGAATCTAAAGTATTCTAGAGACATCACCAGAGAAGATGGTTATACAAAAAGAAATTAGCAAATCAAGTGTAATGCCTCAGCTATTTAGCTACTCTGATGTCTGCAAAAAAGTCTAGGATTTTGCATATTATGCTGCCCTTATCTCAACAAATTAAACAGAGAAAAAATAAAGCAAACCTTAGGCATGCTCATTCAGCCCAAGCTTTCTTCCATTGACTTCTCTTACACTGGGCTCTTTCATGTTAATTGTCCCATTGCTTCCTCTCCGTACACCAAGAACCCATTAACAAATAGTATCAAAGCACTGGATTTAAAAAAAAAATAGCTTTAAGGATATTACCAGATTGAACATCAGGACTGTCAGCAGGAACAGACAGTAGCAAGCAATTCTCCCGTATTATGTAATAAAGTCATTCAATTTCTGCACACTGGATGCTAATGCTGGATGCCTCTGTTGCTAGATAGTCTTATAAAAAAAAACAGTCTGTACTCATTTGGGTCCTTTTCCTTGCTTATAGTTCAAAATATAGGACAATGTGGGTTACTCATTATGAAATTTGTACATTTGGGCACAGAGATAATCATGCCCTGTCAGTATTTTTAATGATCTCCTTGAGGTATATGACACATATAGTAGAACAGAAACCCAAAGCATAAAAAACATAAAATGGCAAATGTACACATAAAATTAGTTATGAATGAGTTTATAATCTGGCAAATGTATTTTCTTTCCTTTTTTCCCAGAATATTAAGTATAAAGTTTGATTATTTCAATTACCTTTAAAATACAGTATCTTTCTATATTTTTTAAAAAAGCTAGCAATTAAAATGGACAAGACTATGAATTTCTATTGTGTCTCAGTGGATTATGAACCCAGCTAGTACCCCTGAGGGCATGGTTTTGGTCCCTGGCCTCGCTCAGTGGATTAAGGATATGGTGTTGACATGAGCTGTGATGTAGGTCACAGATGTGGCTCAGACCCTGTTTTGCTGCGGTGTAGGCCAGCTGCTGCAGCTCCAATTCAACCCCTCACCTGAGAACTTCCATATGCTTCAGGGGTGGCACAAAGGAAAAAAAAAGACAAGACTGTTATTGTATAAATGCTTAGTAAAGTTCATTTCCCTAGTCAAACTTATTTTAAACTCATTCATGGTGTTCTGTTGAAATTCATATATCTCTTAAATTTTGCTCTCAGATACACAAAGTTCATAAAGTAGCCCATCTCCATGAGATAAAGTCTCTGTCTTAGTCTCATTAGTTATTGTTTCAAGGAACCTATTAAAATCTGGAATTTGCCACACACATGACAAAGAAGTTCATCCATTGGAAGCAAACCCAAGCTACAATGTTTGATCCCCAAATTAGTGAATTCACAAACTATTCTGGATCAACATGATTTTTTTAAAGCAATATTGAAATCCCTATAAAACTGCATGTAACTGCTCAGCAAATTATAAAAAGTCATAGAAAGTGAAGGGTAAAAGATACTGCTTAAAATACATAGGTACAACCTTCCAGAGAAGTCAATATACTTTGTATTTACTCAGATTTTTAAAAATTTCTCTGTCTACCTTTAACTCTCCATGGAGTTTCTCCATGAAATTCCTACAAAACTCTTTAGAAGATTCTATAACAGACCATACTCATAGCTATTGTATAACCTCTGAACTAAATCCCAGTTTCACCAGCATCAGTAATTTTTCTCTTTTTCTTGTTGCTTTAGGTACTTATATACTGTCATTTGATTTTTCTCTTCTTTTTAGGACCACACCCACAGCATATGGAAGTTCCCAGGCTAGGGGCTGAATCAGAGACACAGCTGCTGGCCTATGCCACAGCCACAGCAAACACAGGATCCGAGCCATGTCTGCAACCTACACCACAGGTTAAGGTAATGCCAGGCCCTGAACACACTGAGCAGGGCCAGGGATGAAAACCACATCCTCACCATTACTAGCCAGGCTCCTTATGTCTGAGTCAGAACAGGAGCTCCCAGTTATTTGATTCTCTAATTTACCTCTGAAAACCTATACTGGATCCAAAAACTTATCGAATAGGAATGGATTTATTCAGATACTAAAAGAAGGATACTAAAAATCTCTTTTGGTTAGATTTAAAACACTTTTTTTCCCCCAACAGGTAATACGTGATCAGGCAAAAATAATTAACAATGCAATTTATTAAACATGATTTTAAATGTATTCAAATCACTAAACTAAGTGAAACTATCACAAAATCAAATTTCAAGAGATTATAAAGGTTTTGACCTTAATTGTAAGTTGGATATCCACATAAAAGTGCTATCTAAAGTTGATGACATGTATCAACACCTTGTATATGGACCCGTTTTATTGAAATGTTGTGGAAAAATATTAATTAAATGGTAAAATGACATATTTAAAAGTTTTCTGTGACAGATACAGAAATACTTATGAGCCATTGAGCAGTGGCAGAGAAAAAGTCACTAGAATAGCTATTAAATAGTTTGGAGATTGGCAAAATTTTTGGCATACAATTGCTCATAGCATTCTCTTACAGTTTTTTGTATTTCTGCAGTATCCATTGTGATTTACCATTTTTCATTTCTTATTTTGTTTATTTGGGTTTTTTCCTCTCCTCTTCTTGGTGAGTCCAGCCAGAGGTTTGTCAATTTTGTTTGCCTTTTCAAAGAACAAGCTCTTGGCTTTACTGATTTTTCTATTGTTTTTTGAATCTCTATTTGCTGTTATCCTCTCTGATCTTTATGATTGTCTTCATCCTCCTGAATTTAGGTTTCATTTGTTCTTCTTTTTGTAATTCATTTAGGTGATGGGTTAAGTTGTTGATTTGAGATTTTTCTACTTTTTTGAGGATGGTCTGTATTGCTATGAATTTCCCTCTGAGCACTGCTTTTGTGGCATCGCATAGCTTTTGAGTGGTTGTGTCTTCATTATCATTTGTCTCAATGAGAAGAAATGGACAACTTCTAGACACTTACAGCTGCCGAAACTTAATCAAGAAGAAACAGATCAACTGAACAGACCGATTACTAGAAATGAAATTGGATATGTCATAAAAACACTCCCTAGAAATAAAAATCCAGGACAAGATGACTTCACAAGTGAATTCTTCCAAACATACAAAGTGGAACTTATACCCATCCTCTTTAAACTTTTCCAAAAGGTTGAAGAAGAAGGAACACTCCCAAAGACATTCTATGAAGCCACCATCACCCTAATACCAAAACCAGACAAAGGTACTACCAAAAAAAGAAAACTACAGGCCAATATCTCTAATGAATATAGACACAAAAATTCACAAAATTTTAGCCAATCTAATCCAACAACATGTAAAAAAGATCATACACCACAACCAAGTGGGATTCATCCCAGGTTCACAAGGATGGTTCAACATAAGCAAATCAATCAATGTCATACACCACATTAACAAAAGAAAAGTAAAAAACCACATGATCATCTCAAGAGATGCAGAAAAAGCATTTGACAAAGTTCAACATCCATTCAGGATAAAAACTCTTACCAAAGTGGGTAAAGAGGGAACATACATTAACACAATAAAAGACATTTACAACAAACCCACAGAAAATATAATACTCAATGGAGAAAAGCTGAAAGTCTTCCCACTAAAATCTGGAATAAGACATGGATGCCCACTCTCACCACTTTTATCCAACATAGTTTTGGAAGTCCAAGCCACAGCAATCAGACAAACAAAAGAAATAAAAGGTATCCAAATTGGAAGAGAAGAGGTAAAATTATCACTGTATTCATATGATATGATACTGTATATAGAAAACTCAACCCAAAAATTTCTCAAACTGATCAACAAATTAAGCAAAGTAGCAGGATATAAGATTAACATTCAGAAGTCAGTTACATTTCTGTATACTAACAATGAAATATTAGAAAAAGAATACAAAAATACAATACCTTTTAAAATTGCACACCAAAAAATCAAATACCTGGGAATAAACCTGACCAAGGAGGCGAAAGACACATGCTGAGAACTGTAAAACATTAAACAAGGAAATTAAAGGGGACTCAAATAAATGCAAAGATAATCCATGATCCTGGGTTAGAAAAATTAATATTGTAAAAATGGCCATGCTACCCAAAGCAATCTACAGATTCAATGTAATCCTTATCAGATTACCCATGACATTTTTCACAGTAACACAACAAAGAATCCAAAACTTTGTATGAAACCGCAAAAGACCCAGAATTGCCAAAGCAATTCTGAGGAACCAAAACCAAGCAGGAAGCATAACTCTCCCAGATTTCAGGAAATATTAGAGAGCCACAGTAATCAAGACAGTGTGGTACTGCTACCAAAACAAACATACAGACCAATGGAACAGAATAGAAAACCCAGAAATAAACCCAGACACCTATGGTCAATTAATCTTCGACAAAGGAGACAAGGATATAAAATGGGAAAAAGACAGTCTCTTCAGCAAGTGGTGCTGGGAAAACTAGACAGCCACATGTAAATCAGTGAAACTGGAACGAATCCTCACACCATGCACAAAAATAAACTCAAAATGGCTTAAAGACTTAAATGGAAGACAAGACACCATCAAACTCTTAGAAGAAAACATAGGCAAAACATTCTCTTATATCAACCTTACAAATGCTTTCTCAGATCAGTCTCCCAAACCATCAGAAATAAAAGCAAAAATAAATCAATGGGACCTAACCAAACTGACAAGATTTTGCACAGCAAAGGAAACCATAAGAAAAAAGAAAAACAACTCACAGAATGGGAGAAAATAGTTTCAAATGATGCAACTGACAAGGGCTTAATCTCTAAAATATACAAACAACTTATAAAATTCAACAGCAAAAAAGCTAACAACCCAATTGAAAAATGAACAAAAGACTGGAATAGACATTTCTCCAAAGAAGATATACAGATGGCCAACAAGCACATCAAAAAATGTTCAACATCACTGATTATTAGAGAAATGCAAATCAAAACTACCGTGAGGTACCACCTTACACTACTCAGAATGGCCATCATTAATAAGTCCGCAAATAACAAATGCTGGAGATGGTGTAGAGAAAAGGGAACCCTTCTGCACTGTTGGTGGGAATGTAAGCTGGTACAGCCACTATGTAAAACAGTATGGAGGTACCTTATAAAACTATACATAGAACTATCATATGACCCAGCAATCCCACTCTTGGGCATATACCAGGACAAACCTTTCCTTGAAAAAGACACATGCACCTGTACGTCATTGCAGCACTATTCACAATAGCCAAGACATGTAAACAACCTAAATGTCCCTTAACAGATGATTGATTGGATTTAAGAAGATGTGGTATATATAAATAATGGAATACCATTCAGCCATAAAAAGAGCAAAATAATGCCATTTGCAGAAACATGGAAGGGACTAGAGACTCATACTAAGTGAAGTAAGTCAGAAAGAGAAAGACAAATACCATATGATTTCACTTATATCTGAAATATAGGGCACAAATGAAACTTTCCACAGAAAGGAAAATCATGGACATGGAGAACAGACTTGTGGTTGCCAAGAGAGAGGGAATGGGAGTGGGAGGGAATGGGAAATTGGGGTTAATAGATGCAAACTATAGCCTTTGGAATGGATAAGCAATGGGATCCTGCTGTATAGCACTGGGAACTATGTCTGGACACGTGTGATGGAGCATGATAATGTGAGATAAAAGAATGTGTACATGTATGTGTGACTAGATCACCTTGCTGTGCAGCAGAAAACTGACAGAACACTGTAAATCAGCTAAAATGGAAAAAATTAAAATCATTGTAAAAAGACATTTTGGAGAAACAAATTTACTTTTCCACCTACGCAATGGATAGGTGAAGTGAGGTGAGCAAATGACTGTACTCTCAAACTCTTTTTCTACTAAACCAAGATGCCCTCTGATACATATATAGATTTACAGATTTATGTCAGAAGAAAATTCAAACTGCAGCTAGTGATTGAAATAACTATCAATTAGTTTATTATATAATGAAAACTAAACATTAGAGAGTAAAACATTTAAATTGAATAAAACAATGCTTATGTCAACTTTGATGGAAAAATCAGTCTTTATATCTAATAAAATCACATTTTTGTTTAAAATCGTATAATTTTATTTATCATATAGAAAAAATATAGAAAGACATTTCCAAGGTCCTAATAGTAGTTTTTAACAGGTAGCAGCATTACAGATAATTTTTCCTAAAGCATTGATTTATTTTTTGTAAAATAATTCTATAGGTCATAACACAAGTAACCATTTTAATGATCAGCATTTAATACATCTTCTCTCTTAATTAACAATAGGTACTTAGATAATTAAGCACAACACCAAATGTTAAGAACAATATGTTGCTGAGGTGAATATACACCTGATGCCTCCAGATAAACCTTAATATCCTTCTTTCTTTTAGGATTATTTTTCTTCCCTCTCCCTTTCTGCCTGCAAACTAGTAGTCATTATAAATAATTTTTTAAAATTCATTCATTCAATGAGTATCTGGATAGTTCCTACAATAGATATTTTGCCAGGTAAAGAGGATAAGATAAATAAGTCACCATTTTTGCTTTAAAAGAATTCATACTCTAATTATAGAATAATCACCTAAACAAAAAAACCTACAAGAAATGTAATGAGTATCACACTGTACATGAGTAAGAATGGCTAGATCATTTCCTTTCTAACAATGTACTTTCTCTTTCTGTATTTGTACAACATTGAATTATATATCATGAATTGTTCCCAGATCAAATTGATCAAATGAGTATGTCTTGGTCTTTGTGGTAATACTTTTTTTAAGTTAATTGTGTTATTTACACACTACTTGATGACTGTGAAAGTGTGAAAGTGGGGAGTGTTATAATTTTCCTATCAAAATTACATGTATATGTTTAATAATCCCTAACATCTCCAACAATGACAGTTTGAAGATAAGTAACTGATATACTGTCCTATTCATTGCTAGCATGATAGCTGTATAAAAACTGAAGAATTTCTCAAAAGGTATGTTATTGGGAGAGTTTTATATAACCAATTTATAAGTAATATTTCATTAGATGGCTCAATTATTGTCCACATCGTTTTTTTCTTTGCAAATTTTAATTGCTTTCAGGTGCTTCATTGACAACTTGCAAAATACAATCCATGTCCTTTGTCTGTAGACATCTTACTTCAGCCTATATTCTACATAGGAAAAGAAAGCCATGGGAATTCATTAAAGATTAGAAAAAGAGTTAGCTCTTTTATTTCCAATTTCTGTCCTCAAGAACAAGTTTTGGTATCATACAAAAACTACCAAAGTAAAAACTGGTAGGAATAGCAGTCATGTCCAATAATATAACAATTGCCAGGGACCAGTACAATCTATCTAAAGTATTACAGTTAAAAGAAAGTTTTGCCAGGGTTCAAACATGATGAAAGACAGTAGCACATGGAAAAAGCATTCATGTAATAAAGATCACAGTAGGGGAAGCCAGTGGAGGTACTATAATGAGGCCTATGATAATAAAATCAAGAAGAAAGGTAATATGACAGCAAAATCTGCTCATAGGAATGAGAGGTAAGCTGTTAAAAAGAACATATAAAAATGTGAAACAGACATGTTGCAGGGTTTTTTCGATGCTAAGTCTAAATAAAAAGCAGAAAAAAATCTAACCTTTGTTAAAGATTTTAAATAAAGATATGAGAGTTTTGTTTTTGTTTTTTGTTTTTGTTTTTTTTTTTAATGCACACATCCCAGTTAGCCAATATAGCTTATTCTCCTTTTAGTTCTCAACCTCCACTGTCAGACCATCTAATCAAACCATCTTGAACAAATTCAGTGTTATTATCTCAGCAACTTTGCCTGGAAGGCCATTCCTCGCATTTAAGCATCTCTGCGTGAGAAACAGATTCACAACATCTGGTCTGATTTGGTTTTCTTTAATTTTCATTTTGTTGCCTTTTCCGTTTTGCTTCCTTTTCCAATAATGTTTGTTGAGTTGCAAATAGTAATTTTCACTCTTACCTATGGTCTTTATCTCACTGTCTATTTTTAAGGTTAGTGGTCTAACTTTTTCTTTAATATTAGCTGTTAACATAATAATTTGAGTGACAAGAATTACCCTTGGTATTCAACGATTTCAGAAAGTTGGTAAAAGTTTTGTTTTCTTATAGTATTACCTACACCAATAGAACACCTGAGTTAAAACTGGCCATAAATATTTTCTCAATAAGATGTATCCATATGGTATGGTTAATTTTCTTTTGCTACAGCTGGTTGTCTCTTGTTTCTACTATTCTAGAGTCCTCACCATTAACAAAAAAAAAAAATCTGATCACTCCAAACAATATAATTTAATACAAAAAAAACCTCACAGGAGGTATAGAATAATATAATTGAAATGATTAAAAAAAAACGACTTTGACAATCATGAGTAAGTAAATTCAAATATATGGAACCTCACATTCATCATAAGTTTGGTCCATGCTACATGTGTGAAAAAGTGGGGCTGTCACACAATAGTACAAAATGACATAAAAGGACTTAAATAAAAAGTATTTTTCTCATACTTAATATTTATATAAAAACCTTAGACATAACATTTACAAAGTGTCATCTGTTACCAAAATATATCAAGCCAAAATGCAATATTTCTTTGCTCGTTACCCTACCATACAACAGACCCATGACATCATCTGAAGAAAACTGTCACCTACTACTTGAAAAGCTCTAGGAGTATTCTGCATCAGAAATCAGAGACAACCACCATTCTGAAAAGACTACAAGGCATGTTAAAACATGCGACAGCAACAGGACACAGAAGCATTAATGCACAAGTAATTTCTGTGGCCTTATCATCAGAGTCCTAGATTACCATTTTGGTTCTGTAATCTATTAGTACTATAAAATTAGATAGGGCAATAGCCCTAAGCCTTAGTTTCTTCATTAATAAAATGGAGTCAATAAGATTAAAAATCTCTGAAATTGTTAAAAATATACATAAAAAGCACAACACCTGGCATATAGTAAACATGCAAATACAGTTTACCCTGAATCAACATGGGTTTGAACTACATATGTCCACTTAAAGGCAGATTAAAAAAACAAGTACATACCACAGGACCATGCAATCTGTGGTCACAGAACCTTGGCTGCAGAGGGGGTTGGAAGGGCCCCTGCAAAGTTACATGTGGATTTTCAACTGCTTAACCTCTGGATTGCTCAAGGGTCAATTGTATTACCTAATGTTTGTATTTTGATTTTACTTGTGCAAATCAGTCCCGTTCCTAAATTAGCACCTTTATTTTTCTCCTAGTGGTAAATAGAATAATGTAGCCGACCCATTCACTTATCTAATTTTTTCACTTACCTAATTTTATGTAAGCAAAATATATTTATTATTATCTTTTTAATTCAGATGTTTTTAGTAAAACTTGTATATATTTAATGTGCTTGGCATGATGATTTGATATAATACATATACACAGTGAAATGACTACTATGGTCAAGCTAATTAACATATTTCCTCATACAGTTAGAAGTTTTTGTGTGTGATGAAAGCACTCCAAATCTACTCTTTTGGCATCTTTCCAGTGTTCAATACAGTATTATTAAATACAGTCACCAGGAGTTCACACTGTGGCTCAGTCGTTAATGAATCCGACTAGGAACCGTGAGGTTGCCGGTTCGATCCCTGGCCTTGCTCAGTGGGTTAAGGATCTGGCGTTGCTGTGAGCTGTGGTGTAGGTTGAAGACACGGCTCGGATCCTGCATTGCTGTGGCTGTGGCGAAGGCCGGCAGCTACAGCTCCTATTAGACCCCTAGCCTGGGAACTTCCACATGAGGCGGGTGTGGCCCTAGATAAGGCAAAAAGACAAAAAAAAAAAAAAAATATATATATATATATAGTCACCATACTTGTACATTAGATCTTGAGGATTATTCATTCAATGCAACTGCAATATTGCACGCTTAACCAAGCTCTCTCAATTTACCCCATTCCACCAGTTCCCAGTGACTAACCACTATTCTATTCTTTACATTTGAGTTCAACTTAAAAAAATTATTTTCCACACATAAGTGATACCAGGCAGCATTGCCTTTCTCTGTCTGGCTTATTGCACTTAGTATAATGTCCTCCAGGTTCAACCATGTTTTCACAAAGGGAAGGGTTTTCATCTTTTTACGGCGTAACACTTGTTCATTGTACATACATATACCACATCTTCTCTATCCATTCATTTGTTGACCAGCACTTGTGTTGTTTCTATATCTTGGCTCTTGTGAATAATGCTGCAGTAAACATTGGAGTGTAGATATATATTTGAGATCCTTATTTCATTTCCTTTGAATATATACCCAAAAGTGAGACTGCTAGATCATACAGTAGTTTGTTCACTTATTTATTTATTTATTTTGAGGACTCTCCATACTGTTTTTCTTAATAACTATATCAATTTACAGTTCTACCAAGAGTGTACAAAGGTCCCTTTTCTCCTCATCCTGGTCAATATTTGATATCTTATCTTTTGCCTTTTTGATGATAGCCATTTTAACAACTATGGGATAATATCTCATTACAGGTTTGATTTGCATTTCCCTAATGATTAGTAATGTTGATAATCTTTTCATATAGCTGTTGGCCATTTGCATGTCTTTTTTGAGAAAAGTCTATTTAAATCCTTTGTCCAATTTAAGACCATTGTTAGTTTTCTTGCTATTTGGTTGCTTGTGCCCCACATATATTTTGAATGTTAATTCCTTGCCTTATCTGATATATGTTTTAAAAATATTTTCTACCATTTAGCATATTGTCCCTTCACTCTGTTGATTCTGTCCTTTGCTGTGAAGGTTTTTAGTTTGAAATCCCATATGTCTAGTTTTGCTTTTGTTCCCTGTGACTTTTGCTTATATCCAAAAATTTTCCCAGATCAGTCAAGAAGGCTTTTCCCTACTCAAGAAGCTTTTCTCCCTATCATCATTTACTCATTTATTGATTGCAGTATTGAGGATAAAACACACTTAAGTGGAAAACACTCAATGTACATATTATCATTATACCATTTGGAAGTACATTAACAGAGGCAATTAAAATACTTCTTAACAAAAAAGTAACTGATTTCATCTGAAAAGAGTGTGGAGTACGTCAGATAAAATTTATCTGATTAACATAATTGCTGTTATTATTTCATACTATTTTCAATGTTATTGATAATTTGGGGAACATAACAAGGGAATCACCAAGCCAACAGGTACATAGTATTAAAGAGAACTTACTGAATTTATTTACTGTATTTCTAATTTTTCTATTTGTTTTTCTAATTTGCTCCAACTCTACTCTCCTGGTCAGATCATTGGTGACGGATTTGCTCCACATGTTCCTCCGGCCCATCCCAACCACCGAGGCTGTGTCAGTCACATATTGCAAGCAATTAACTTTCGTACCGAATTTTCTGCCTAAATAGATATTTTAACCTTTTAGTTTTTACTATATAGTAGAATGTGATATTTATCCAACATCATGGTTTGAGAAGGTAAAAATAGATTTCTATGCACTACCACCCCTAAAGCAGCCCAAGAAAAGGATACTATCTAATGACAGCTAATCTGAATAGGAAAGAGACTAAGAACATATGAGAATGATGCTAAGGAATATTTTCTAACTATATGCATCTTCCTGACTCCTAAAGAAAGGCTCCTTCCCCTTTCGAGGATCACCGTTTAGGATGAACCAGAGACATCACCCATTGGTGTAATGGCGAGGTCATGACTGAGAGATACTTTCATCCTTCATTTCTTCATTTTTAGGCACTCTCTTTCATTAACATGGAGAATGAGAATAGAATACAAAATACTGTGGGGATTTTACCCCCTTTTTCTTCATCTCCATTTATATCACATACATAATCTCTAATATTTATGGCTATATGGATTTCCAGTGTGACAGGAAAGTCAAATTTATGTGAATTTCTTTTCTTTATTGGTTTTCAGATATTTAAACCTAAAACTGTATAAAGAAAAGGCATTATAGTTATTAAAAAAAACTCTAATCTTGAGTACAAGAATGTTTAAGATATATATATGTGTGTCTGTGTGTACAAGTAAAAATATGTACAAGTACTTATAGGTACAAGGTATGTACATCTATAGAAGGAACATATACCAGCACGTGTATTGTTCACATATTATTTCCTTTACTTGTCCAAAGAACACAAATAAATAATTACTATTATTACCTTCATTCTTATCAAAGGAACAGAGGCAAACAATCAAATGACTTATTCCATGTTCAAATACTGATAAATAGTAGAGCTGTAACTGAACTGAGGAAGACCAAATTAAGAGCTTTTGCTCCAAACTACTAAAAGTTTGATGCTGTTACTATAGTATAGTTATCTCATTGAAATAATGATACATATATATATATATATATTTATATGTTTTCCATGACTATTCAGTGAAATAAGCATGCATCTCCCACACAGAAAATGTAGATTGTGTTGATATGTTTTACTTCCTTAAGGTTTAAAAGCTTTCTGAACAAAATTTACTGTCAAAGGACTTTATTTATCTAAGCTCATTAAATTGCCCTGTTTTGTTAAACAACTATGAATTTCCTCTATAGAGGGCCCCTCTGATAGTAATAAATGCCTATCATCTGACTTTCCAAGGATATCAAATACCTACTAAAAGATTTATGTGATAGTGGAAAACATCCAATTACTTTCAGCAGAATGCTTTCTAAAAGTGCACGCATTCTAACCATATAGGGAATTTAAACAACTGTTCTTAAAACAAAGAAAACAGGAAAGGGAGATTTGAATCCATTCATCATTTTTATTATGTACTCTCAACTCTACCCAAACCATATCTAAACACCATATTTCAGTGGCATTTACTACTACTTCACCACTCCACTTTTAAAGCAGCCTATGCACACACCAAATGGATGGACTGACAAATATAATATCACATAATGCTGGAGGAATACTTAGCATCTATAATAATAAGAATTGAAGAAACTTTTTGAACATTGTTGCTTTATATATTACTCCTGATATTTGAATATTCCTCTCTCTCTTTATCTCTCTTATTTGAATATTGCTCTCTCTCTCTCTCTCTCTCTCTCTCTCTCAGTTCTCTAATTAGCTGTGGGTTTGACACCAGCATATATTTGTTTCAAGCTAAAAGATCACTCTAACAATTTTCAGATATTTAAAAATGTTTCCAGGAGTTCCCTTCGTGGCTCAGTGGTTAACGAATCAGACTAAGAACCGTGAGGTTGTGGGTTCAATCCCTGGCCTTGCTCAGTGGGTTAAGGATCCGGCGTTGCCGTGAGCTGTGGTGTAGGTTGCAGACGCGGCTCGGATCCCGCGTAGCTGTGGCTGTGGTGAAGGCCGGCGGCTACAGGTCCTGTTAGACCCCTAGCCTGGGAACCTCCATATGCCGCAGGTGCGGCTCTAGATAAAGGCAAAAAGAAAAAAAATAATAAAAATAAAAATAAAAATGTTTCCACACATTATTGAGAGCTCTAATGTAACACTTGCAAATTACTTTTTAAATTTCCATTTTGTATATATTTCCCATTTTTCAAATGGTGGCCTTTTTTTTCTCAAATGTAAAATGATAGTTCATTTAACCATTTCTTTATATTGATAAAGTACATGTCATCTTTTATTTTTTTTTATTCTTTTTATTTTATTACAAACACACATATCTCACACTACTGACCCATCAGAAGAACAAACACTGCCAACGGACTCCTGAACCTTAAATGGATCTATAATATACAGACTAACTTCAGAATTCCTTGATGTTTCTATTTTGCTAATAAGCACATTATTCCAAAACAAAATTATGGAATTTCTGGTTGTATTTGATCAACCTAATTATGACTGCACCAAGTTATTTCTAATATTTTCTGAGATTCTATGCATCTCTTAAGTACCAAATAGTTAACTTGCTCTAGAAACATAGTTAACAAGGATGGCTTCAAATGGGAAAACCCTGGGGAAGTATGAAAACTCAGAAGAGACCAAGGAAATTTTCTGGATCTGAGAATTTTTATTGCCCTAACTTTGCTTCATGCTATTCCTAATACATTTCCTGAAATCACACCTAACCTCATCCCATTCTCCTTGGTCTAAATTCTACACATGTACAAAAGGGTCATGCATGAACTTGTAGTTCTTCTAGTCTTAGTAGTTTCCATACAGAAACCAGGAGAAATGATATAATCACAATAACATAATACAGATAGACACACTGGTACAGTATAATAGATACAAAACACATCCTCATAGAATGCAAATTGGTACAACCACTATGGAAGATAGTATGGAGGTATCTCAGATAACTAAATATAGAATAACCATATGACCCATCGGTCCCACTCCTAGGCATATATACAGACAAATCTTTCATTCAAAAAAATACATGCACCCGTATAATCATGGCAGCACTATTCATAATAGCCAAGACATGGAAACAACCTAAATGTCCATCAGGAGGTGAATGGATTAAGAAGATGTGTTACATATACACAATGAAATACTACTCGCCCATAAAAAAGAAAAAATAAAGCTGTTTGCAGCAATGTGGATGAAACTAGAGATTCTCATACTAAGTGAAGTAAGTCAGAAGAGAAAGACAAGTCCCATATATATCACCTATATGCGGAATCTAAAATATGACACAAATTAAGCTATGTACAAAACAGGAACAGATTCACAGACATAGAGAACAGTCTTGTGGTTGCCAAGGGGGAGGGAGGGAGGAGTAGGATGGACAAGGAGTTTGGAGTGAGTAAATGTAAACTATTACATTTAGAATGAATAAACAAGATCCTACTATATAGCTCAGGAAATAATGCTCAGTCTCCTGGGACAGACTATGATGGAATATATATATTTCTTTTTTATACACATACACACATATATAATATATATATATATTAATTATATATGTAAGTGTATGTCTGTTTGCTGTACAGTAGAAATTGACACAACACTGCAAATCAATTATACTTCACTAAAAATAAATAAATAAACATATCACCACGTTTGATTTTGTAGAATTTGATTCGAGACCACTTTGGAGAATCCAGAACTCAATAATAACTTTTACATCAGTGAGACCATAACTGTACACATGAATAACTGTCTTCTAGCTGGAGTTCCTAAAGAGATATTTAGTTTACATATAAAAATAGCAAAGCAAGACTGAAGATTGATAGTTTTCTTCTTAAAAAGATAATAGTTCACATTCAAAAATTTAAAAATGCAACACTTAAAAGCAAGAGCTTAATTATACAGAATTCTAATTGAGACCTTCTCTTTTGTTTACCTTCTCCTAAGTAAGCCCTCTTAGAATGTTCTGATACAGTCAGTTCCGCCCTTTGACACCTCCGAACTCAGTAAGCACTAAGTGCCCCAGTTCTGTCCCACTTTCCTCTCCCTGCCACCTAAGTTTCTACTCCTTCAGCAGCCTGAATTGCTTCCTGCTTTTCTAATTAAGTAATCTGTCCTAAAAACAGATAGTGTACATGCAGATAAATACATTTTTATTTTTAAAAAGACTTCCTAAAGGGAATGTCCTAATTACAAAATGCTACAGAGAGACAACTGAGGAAAAGTTTATAAGTAAGTGGATTCATTTAGGGATGACCCTGTTGAAAGAATCGTGTCAAAAAAAAAAAGAAAGAAAGAAAAGAAAAGGATCAGCCTTGGCCTTGGGACAAACCTTGGTGAAAATAAATATCCTTCAGCTGGAGTCAAGATCCCTACCTGCCTGCACCTCACAGAATATTTTTATCTGCAGATAGGACCAATTTCCTCAACCCAGCAGTGTCGGTATCCTTGAGGCACCTATCAAATCTGTGCTAGGAAAATATAAGGTTAACTTTGCAACCCAGTACTGAGGTCAAGGGTAGTCTAGTCCCACCCTGATGTCAGACCCTAGGCTTGTGTATCTTGGCCCCATGTCTTTATCTTGTATAGTTTCTCCTCCAGAAGGAGGTTCTATTTCCAATCCTCAGTCCTTGGGCTGAAATCACCCATAGAGTTGATAGTCTGCCCGAGTGGTTTCCCATTTCCTTCCTTCCTCCCTTCTTTCCGTCGTTCCTTCCTTCCTTCCTTCCTTCCCTCCTCCCCTCCCTCCCTCCTTCCTTCCTGCCTTCTTTCCTTCCTTCCCTCCCTCCCTCCTTCCTTCCTGCCTGCCTGCCTGCCTGCCTTTCTTCTTTCTGCCTTCCTTTTTTTCTTTTTCGGGCCGCACTTGAGGCAATGGAAGTTCCCAGGCTAGGGGTCGAATGAGAGCTGCAGCTTGCAGCTTCTGGTCTAGGCCACAGCCACAGCAATGCCAGATTCAAGCCACATTTGTGACCAACACCACAGATCATGGAAATGCCAGATCCTTTAACCCACTGAGCAAGGCCAGGGATAGAACCCGCATCTTCATGGGTTCTTAACCCACTGAGACATGATGGGAACTCCCTCCTATTATCTTTCCACATATTACCTGAGCATCGGTTCTCTGTCAACATGTTTCCCCTGCTTTCTAGAATAATCACTTATAATCCCTGTCAGAACATTCTTGTCAAAGATCATTCACCCATATTTTCAGATTGTACCTTTTTCCAGCATCAGCAGATACTAGGCTGTGTCTGCCAGAGTGGTACTTCTTGCAACTGGAATACATCCTGTTTCCAAGATTCTTTCTCATCCTAGTGTTGGCTTTAAAGTGTCTGTGTCTGTACTCTGCTCATAAACAATGAGGATGAGCTGGACTCCTAAAGACAATTGAGCTTTCTTTTTCTTATGTAAATAAGAGCACAGAGGTCTGACAGGTGAGGGGAATTACCAAAAATGGCATAGTTTGTAACTAGTAGAGCTGAGAATAGAATCTTAATCTCATAACTCTTAGGGTTTGGGCTCATTTCTCCACAAAATTTTGGTTGATAAAAGACAGGCAGAAGGCATGCCACTCTTCAGCTAAGATTACATAAAGAAGTGAAAATAAACATGCTGACTTGCCTGACATTGAAGTGGGAAAAGGTATTAATTTGGATTTCCTAATTTATATGATGTGTAACCCTAAGCAAATATTTAGCTTCACTCAGTTTCAATTTCTTCCTTTCTCAATTTGCAAACAGTAATGTCATACTCGCAAATAATGTTTGAAAATTTAAAAAGACGTGTTTATGGGAGTAAAATTTTGTCTGCTATAAAGCAGGCCTTCAGTAAACTATAGGTTTCCTCTGTCACTAAATCCTTCCCTGTATCTTGAGCAAAATCACTGATTATTAAAATATAGACCTGAATATTAAGCAGAATAATGTAAAACAGTGTGTGTGCATGATTAAGTTCTCTAAATATTTATAGTAATGAAGCTGTTGGACATACAAAAATACTCAGATATATTGAAGTTTCAGTTCGAGGACACTGCAACAAAGTGAGTAGTACAGTAAAGTCTGTAGTAATTTTTTTTGGTTTTCCAGAGCATATGAAAGTTATGTTTACATTACACTGAGGTATATTAGGTGTGCAATAGCATTTTGTCTAAAAGGATGATGTACACATCTTCATTAAAAATATTTCATTGCTAAAAGTTGCCAACCATTATCTGAGCCATCAAGGAGCCATCATCTCTTTGCTGGTAGAGGGTCTTGTCTAAGTGTTGATGGTTGCTGACTAAACAAGGTAGTGGTTGCTCAATATTGGGGCGACTATGGGAATTTCTTAAAATAAGAAAAGATTAAAGTTTGACACATTGATTGACTCTTCCTTTCACAAGTGATTTCTCTATAGTTTGCAATGTTGTTTAAAGCATTTTATCCGCAGTAGAAATTCTTTCAAAATTGGGGTTAATCCTCTCAAACTCTGTCCCTGCTTTATCAACTAAATTTAGGTACTATTCTAAATCTTTTGTTGTCATTTCAACAATCTTCACAACATCTTCACTGAGAGTAGCCTCTATCTCAAGAAAACACTTTCTTTCCTCATCCATAGGAAGCAAAACATCACCTGTTAATGTTTTATCATGAGTTTGTAGCAATAGAGTCACATCTTTAGGCTCCACTTTTAATTATATTTTTCTTGTTATTTCCACCCTATTGCAGTTATGTCCTACCCTGAAGTATTAAAACACTTAAAGCCATCCATGAGGATTAGAATCAATTTATTTCAAACTCCTGTTGCTACTGACACTTAGACTTCTTCCCATGAAATACAAATGGTCTTAATAGTAGCTAGAATGGTAAATTCTTTCCAGGTTTTCAATTTACCATGCTCAGATCTTTCAGAGGGATCACTATCTATGAGAGCTACAGCCTTATGAAATGTATTTCTTAGATAATAAGATATGAAAGTCAAAATTACTCCTTGATATATAGGTTGCAGAATGGATGTTATGTTAGCAGGCATGAAAATAGCATTAATCTCAATGTACTTCTCCAACAGAGCCCTTGAGGAACCAGGCACTCAAGAGCTCCTGTTTTTTTTTTTTTTTTTCTTCTGAGAATCAGATCTCACCAGTGGGCTTAATATATTCATAATTCATATTGCAAACAGATATGCTGTAATCCAGGCTTTGTTGTTTCATTTATATAGGACAGGGAGAATAGATTTAGCATAGTTCTTAAGAGTCTCAGGAATTTTTGAATGGTTAAATGAGCTTTGGTTTCAACTTAGTCACAATTGCTTTAGTCCCTAACAGGAGAGACAGCCTGCCCTTTGAAATTTTGAAGCCAGGCACTGACTTTTCTTCTCTAGCTATGAAGTTGCTAGATGACATCTTCCAAAAGAAGGATGTTCTGTCTACATTGAAAATCTGTCATTAAATGTATTCACTTCATTGATGATCTTATCTGGACCTTCTGGTTAACTTGCTGCAGCATCTACATTAGCTATTATTGCCTCACCTTGCACTTTTATGTTATGGAGATGGTTTCATTCCTTAAATGTCATGAATCAAGCTCTGCTAATTTCAGACTTCTCTTCTGCAGCTTCCTGACCTCTGTCAGCCTTCACAGAATTGAAGAAAAGTAAGGCCTTGCTCTGACTTAGGCTTTAGCAGAAGGAATATTGGGGCTGTTTTGATCTTCTACATAGACCACTCAAACTTTCTCTGTATTAGTAGTAAGACTATTTTACTTTCTTATCATTGCTGTGTTCACTGAAGTAGCATTTTTAATTTCCTTCAAGAACTTTTCCTTTGCATTTATAACTTGGCTAACGGGAACCACAAGCCTAGCATCTGTTTTGGCTTTTAATGTGCCTTCCTCATTAAGTTTAATCATTTCTAGCTTTTGATTTAAAATAAGAGCTGTGCAATCATTCCATTCACTTAGATGCCATTGTACGGTAATTAACTGGTCTAATTTCAATATTGTGTCTCAGAGAATAGGGGGCCTTAGGGGAAGGTGAGAGAGAAAGAGAGATATGAAGGAAAGGCTTGTCAGTAGACTAGTCAAAAACACATCCAACATTTATGGTGAAGTTCATTGCCTTGTATGAGCCTGATTTGTGAAGCCCCACGCAATTACAATAGTAATATCTAACTTTGTATAACAAATATATAATAATAAAAATGTTTGAAAATTTGTGAGAATTAACAAAATGTGACACAGAAAATGAACAAATGCTGTTGGAGAAATGTTTCCTTGCTCCTTGTAGGGTCCCACAAATCTTCAATTTGTAAAAAACTCAATATCTGCAAATCATAATAAAGCGACATATAATAAAACAAAGTATTCTCATACTCTTTAACGTATTTTGATTTTGTGTTTTTCTTTGATCATGTTTTCCCTTTTGATACATCAAAACTGTTTATTAGTAAATTAAATTTGTACCATTGCTCATATCTGTAATTTAAAAACATTTTCTATATAGTAATTATAAACATAATCATTATTCTTGAGAGATTTTTAAATAAATGTAGAATTCAAAAATCCACTTAACAAGAATTTACAAGATTTATCATCAGTTGAGAATAATTTTGGTGGAGTTTCTGCTGTGGTGCAATAGAATCAGTGGCCTCCTGGGAGGGCTGGGTCACATGTTTGATCCCTGGCTTGGAACAGTGGGTTAAGCATCTGGCATTGCCACAGCTGTGGCTGAGGTTGCAACTGTGGCTCGGATCTGATGTCTGGCCCAGGAACTCCATATGCTGTGGCCAAAAATGAAAAAAAAAAAAAGAAAGAAAGAAAGAAGAAGAATTTTGGTATTTGAGACAATGATGAATGGGAAAGACAAAGTTCCTAACCCAAGAGAGCCTACATTTTATTAAAAAAGAATAACAACAACAACAAAAACAAAAAAAAACAAAAACAAAAATGCAGGGGAATGGATAAACATAATAATTTCCTATGATGGTAAATACTATAAAGATAATAAAGCCAGGTAAATAAATTGAGAAAATATGGTGGAGGTATAATTTTAAATAGGGTATGTATTAGATTAGTTCTTAGGAATTGATTTTTCTTTTTTTTTTTTTTTTTTTGGTCATGTCCATGGAATGCAGAAGTTCCTAGGCCAGGTATCAAACTTGCACCACTGCAGCAACTTGGGACACAGCAGTGAGTATGCCAGATCCTTAAACACTTAACCACTAGGCCACAAGGGAACTCCATTATGAATAGACTCTTACATGAGAAACTGTGCAGGTATGTTGAAGAGCTCTCCCGAAGATATACCTAGAAAGAGCTGAGGAAGGTAGACCTCTGTTAAAGGAGAGGCTGACTGCTGAGCTCTTGCATGATATTCTGAGGACTCTGGAGCTCATTAGAATTCTCACAAATTGAGGCAAAGAGTTAATATATCCTCATATAAATATAAGCCAGCCACCAACTGTGGGCTACCATTTGGAAGGTGGCATAACTTTGGGCAAGGAAGTTTCCTGTAGAGAAATATGGCTCCCACTGAGGGACACAACCATGAGTCATTGTCAACTGATGTTCCTAGTGGCTAGAGGACTGTTGCCTAGACCCCCAAGAGGATGGAGTACTGCAGGACATACTAGAATCTACCCCTTGTACCACTCAGATTTATTAGTTTCTTATTGTAAATTCTCTGCATCTGGGGATAGCTTCTCCAGGATACCTTTCATTGCCAGGTTATACATACTAGCACTTGTCTATTTTTTTTTTTCAATCTTGGTGTAAAAAAAGCAAGAGGTGTCAAGAAATCTGTTAAGTTTCAAGCATACTATTCTCTGCCTCAAATATGTAGCATAGCCCTACCACCTCCTGTTAATCAGGATTAATTACTTCTATCCATATAGTTACTCTATTTGTTACTTGTTTGCTTGAATGGAGTAAGTAAAGGGAAGGACTATTTAGTGAAATGAATAAGATTGAGAGAGGAGTAGCTTTAGAAGGAGAGGGAAATCAGGAGTTCTTGCTTGATCATATTAATTCTGAAATGTTCTTACATAGATGCCAGTTTGTGAATATGTCTAGAGAGTAATTGGATATATAAGCCCCAGCCAAGAGAAAAGGTTGAGACTAATGTTAAACAATTGGGAGTCATCAAGCTATAGGCTGTCTAATGGAATGTGTGCTTATAATAATACAGAAGAAAAAAAAATCAATGGATGTGAAGAGGCTGTGAGATTGAGAGGCTAGGGTACTAGATAGTTCATTTGAACCAATATGAATCACACAAAATCAGGACAAAGCAATGGAAATGAAATCGAGATTTATACGCTAATATTTGTCTAATAAAGCCAGTATCTTTTTTTATTGTTTATGGTGTATTATTTGGTAAACTTGAGAAAAAGAATTCCACTACTAATTGTTTAAGAAAGTTAAGAAGGTAAAATAACTTTAAGATTGTTTGAAGTATTTACCATATTAATATTTATCTTAAATATACAAAAGTGAGATAAAGTATATGGAGTTTTCCAAACTTACTCCACTTCCTTTTTCAGTGACTATGAGGCTAGCATATGTTTACAAGAACATATAAAGGAAATACTAATCAAGACTTTAGAGGGTTAGGTTATACAAGTCTTGAGAATATGATAAAACATAGAGGAACTCTCCCTTGAAAATGCATAAACGCACACACACATTGTGTACAGAATTACAATTTACACAAACTTTGGGACCTCTCCATGGGACCTAGGTACAAACCTATACCCTCTATCCTTGCTACTAATGTCTGGTCCTTTAACCAGCATTATAAGCACAAAGTGAGTGCTTGACAGACATGCAGAATCTCAGGCCCCATTTAAGACATACTGAATTAGGAAATGCATTTTTAGAAGATTACAAATGATTTGTGTCACATTTAAGTTTGAAAGTCATATGGTTAATTTTTACACTCTTAAAACAAAAAACATCATTCATTGTCAGACAATCTCAATCATTTCAAACATTCTTCTGAATTTCTCCCAGATTTTTACACTGACTCAAGCTGATCTTAATCATAGCTGGGAATTACTTCTTTTAATATTTTGACACTTTTATAAAACAAATAACAATAAAATGATATTAACCACAAGTTATCTGGTGCACACTATAGAGCTGGAAGAGACATCCTCTTGTATCTTAATACTACTAAGGTATGATTTACAAAGGCATTGGAATGTAATCTCAGGAGTCTTCATATTTCTTTCAAAGATTAAACAGCCATGAAATTCCATTATCTAGAAGGTTAGAGAGAAATGGCAGAGCCTGGGTATCCCATAAAGGAGAGTGCTGATTCATAATAACAGAATACAAGGTCTTTCCTTCAGAGATTTATGTCTGATAGCGATTTTCCATGTCCAGAGACCCACAATCAACACTAGGTGCTGCTTTATCTACCAATGTAGAATTTTAAAATATGAAAAGGGAAGATACAGAAAAGAAAATATAGAGATATTTCCCATGCATTAAATCTTCATAGGTAAGTCCTGATGTTTGTTGTAATCAGTCTATCCCAACTTTCCTTCAAACTGCACTATTTAAGAGAAAGAAAATAATAATTCTCTAATTTTCCTAAATTTGTTCCACCTTTTTTGTTCATTGGTGAAACAGGAGGATTATTAAAGCATTTAAATATATAAGTATTTTAAAAACAAACTGTGCTCTGCTCACTTGATTTAGTTCAAAAAGAGATTTTAAATTTCATAAGAGCTTCATGGTAAATGTGATAAAGATATCAGAAAAAAATAAGCTCAGAAACACAAAGCTGAAATGACCCTGCTGGGTTCCAATTCTTTGTAAGAAGTAAGTGGGGCATGACTTGTACTTTTTCCAATTGGAGTTTCTGGAGATTGCCATTTCTGCGGCCCTGACTCATGCAGTCTATAAACAAACTACTCAGTGATGACACTTCTCAAATGATCTTTAGAGGTGATCATTAAGCAAATACACTCTTTATTGTATTGTCACTGCTATAGTTATAGTCAATGACTTTTTGCACGAGGTTATTTTTTTCAACAGTGGCCACAAATTGTGGAAAATCAAACTGAATAGGATACTTGAAAATGTTTACTAATACTTTGTTTTTAAAATGTGCTAAATAAAAAGTCTAATTTCTTACAAATGCTTCACAAATCTATTTTCTATCATTTTCACTGTTTTATTTTTCCAAGACTGCTCCTATCTCTCTGTATCTCTTACAAAAGAAAAGGGTATATAATTCTCAAATCAAGGTCCGATCTGTTCTTAACAAATAATATTGATATGCTTACATTCATATAGGTCTATTTAATGTATGACTTTGTGCTCATTTTGTTTTTTATTTTACTTTTTTCAAAAACAAGAAGTTGTCCCTCTGCTATTGATAGGCCATTTTGTGACAAATCGTGTCTACTCCTTTTTCTACATATCTGTAGAGTAGATTGGCTTTAGAGAAAGGTTATGTTTATTATCTCACCATTGCACCTATCTCTTTGCTCTTTTCCAAATTAATTAGTCAGAGAACTGCTGTTGTAACCTTAGAAAGATTAAATTTTTTTAAGGAAGAACTGAAAAGGAAAGAAAAAAAAGAAATTTGCTCTGTCAACAGTGGCTTGGGTGAGCTTCAATCCTTTCACAATCTCATCGACCACAACTAGTGCCACCCTCTGCCCAACAATCAAATCATAATCCTCTCCTACATGGACATTCTAGAGCTACCAGGGTTTTAGTGACTATACATTTTTAAGAGTAATAATCCTACTTGATCTTGATGCGTTTTTAACTTTTTTTTCTTGGCCGTGCCCACAGCATGTGGAAGTTCCTAGACCAGAGACTGAATCTGTGCCACCCCAGTGACCCAAGCCACTGCAGTGACAATGCCACATCATTAACCCCTGCACGACAAGATGAATCCATGATGATCCTTAAATGTTCTGCCATTTTATATTTGCTTTAATTTTTAAGGGCTTCATGTTGCATATTTGTTTATGCATGAAATGGACCTATAATTATTTTTATATTCCTGACTGCTGTGGATGTTAAAATTATACCAAAAGATTTAATCATATGTGACTTTATATCTCTATGTGGGCTTAAAATAATTTGTAAAACACAAGAGTAGCCTTCTTGAAAGGAGGAGAATTTTCTTAGAAAAAAACATCAAGGTATGGTATCTTTTACCAGGGGCAAAAGTGGTGGAGTTATTTGCATGTTTATCAGATTTTCCATTTTATTTAGGTCTGCTTTAGTAATATAATTACTAAATTTCCTTTCATGAAAATTGCTCATTTCATCTAAATTTCCAAATGTACTGAAGTTGCATTCCTTAAATGCAAAATTACTTAACATTTTTTATATTATTTTCACATGATACTTATCCTCTATTTATAGTTGATTTCTCTTCACGATTAAATACTATCTGTGCTCTTAAAAAAAAAAAGTAGTCTGTCTTATAAGAACTTTGTTTCATTTATGAACATTCTAAAAAACCAGCTTCAAAATCTCCATATGTTCTATTTTCTATTAATTTCTTCTCTACTCTCTATTTTTTCTACTTTTTGCAGATTAACCATTTAGCTAGTTTTTAGAGATGAATACTTAGTAATTCTTTTCCTCATTAAAAAAATATTAGGCATTCCCATTGTTGCTCAGCTGGTTAAGAACCCAACTAGTATCCATGAGGATGTGGGTTTAATCCCTGGTCTCTTTCAGTGGTTTAGGATCTGGCATTGCCGAAAGCTGCAGCATGGGTCATAGATGCAGCTTGGATCTGGTGTTGCCGTGGCTTTGGCATAGACTGGTTGATGCAGCTCTGATTTGACCCCTAGCTCAGGAACTTCCACATGCCAGGTGCAGCTCTAAAAAGAAAACAAAAACAAAAATTTAAAAATAAATAAATAACTTTAATATAACTTTCAGTTATTACAGATTTAAATGCACTTCATAAGTTATTAAAAGGATTCTCATTGTCTTCCAGGTTTATGTATTTTTTTTTTCTTTACTTTTTTTTTTTGTCAGGACCTGGGGCATGTGGAAGTTCCCAGGCCAGGGATGGAACCCACACCCCAGCAGCAATCTGGGCTGCTGTATTGACAAAGCTGGATCCTTAACCCACTGTGTCACAAGGAAATTCCTGTGTATTTCTTATTTTACATTATACGTTCTTCCTTAAACCATTATTTAAGAATACATTTCTTTGTTTTCAAACATATTTTTCTGCATTTTTAATGTTCTCTAATTACATCATAGTGAAATAATATAGTTTGTATTGGACTGATTCTTTGAAACTAGAGACAGTTTTTCCTTTGTTATATGATATGTGGTGAAATTTTAAAACATTCTGTACTTGTAAAGTCTTTTAGATGACTTCAAATCACATACATCACATAAAACCATTTTTAATTTTTGTCTGAGTTTTCAATTTCTGTAGATGTTTAGTAAAATCTACAACAAGGTCCTACTATAAAACACAGGGAACTAACAATATCCTGTAATAAATCATAATAGCAAAAAATATGAAAAGAACATGTAACAAAATCCCTTTGCTATACAGAAGAAATTAGCACAGCATTGTAAATCAACTATACTTCAATAAAATTTTAAAAAATAAATAAAAACTCTCTCCATGAGTTTGAAATTGTCTATTTCTCTCTATGTTCTCATTTGCTTCATTTATCCTAAAAGCTGTCTAAAAGTTATTCTTTGTAAATTCTCCTTTATATCATAATCTTTAAAAAAAATTCCTATTTGTCTGATATTAATAATTAGACACACACAAGCTTTTGATATTTTTCCTATATATATTTAGCAATGCCAGATCCCTGCTACACCACAAGGGAATTTCCAATTTTGGCCTTTTATTAGGAAACTTTAATCAATTTAGATTATAATTATCAAAAATATTTGGAATTATTTCTATTATCTTTATTTTTCTGTTTAGCATGTCTTTTTTATTACTTAATGAATTTTATTACAATTATAGGTGTACAAAAATCATCACAACCAAATTTTATAACATTTACATCCCAAACCCTCAGTGCATCCCCCCACCTCCCAAATATTATTTCAGTTTTTGTTGTTATTTTGGTTTTGGTGGGGGTTTTTGGTCTGATTTCCTCTCATGCTTTCTTAGACTGATTTTCATGTGCTCTTTCTTCCTTCTACAAATTGTGTAGCTCTGGTACGTATTTCTATTCTTTTAATATTTGCCCTGGCATTTTAACATGTATACTTAACTATACACACACATGCACATACAAGTATGATTTCTACCTGAGATTAAAGTAATTCCTACCTACCCAACAAATAAGACAATAATATTAGCAAATTTAAACTACACATTGACCCTCCTCCCTAGTTCTTTTTCCCAATAATTTCAATTCTACCTGTTGTGTTTTTCTATTCTTAAATTTTTTATCAAATTGTATTATGTATAAGGTGCACATTTTATGGCTTTACAGCTTTACACATTTTCACAAACCTAACAGACACATGTGACCAGCACCTAGATTAAGAAACAGAACATCAATAGCTCCCCAGAAGCCTTTCTTATATTTACCTCTAAACTAACTATTCCTTTTCCAAGGGGGGGTCATATCCCGATTGCAACCAGAATATATTTTTTTGTTTAATATCAACTACATCACATACTAGGCATTCCTTTCTGTCTTTTTTCAGTCAGCATTAGATTTGTGAAGATATATGGTGATGTTTCATTCATTTTCATTGCTTTATAATATCACATTGCATAAATATATCAGTTAATTTACTAATTCTCTTGTTGATAATTAATAAATTACTTAAGGTATTTCCTACTTAAGACTAATTATAATTCTTTCCAAATGTGTTCTATTTCCAAGTCTGGCTGTCATATGTCTTTTGGTGATTATAAATATACATACATATATATATTTCTCTCAAGCTTATAGCTAGATCATAGGGCACATACATACTCAGCTATAATTGATAGTGTTAAAATGTTTTCTACTTTAACTTATTTTCTTAAAAAAATAAAAATGTAGATTTAAAGTCAGCAATTATATTCGCTAATACATTAAAACATTTTCTGATTATCATACTTTCTTTTCATTCTTCTTGCTGAAGAACATAGTAAGAATCTTTTGGTTGTAAGTAAATTCACTTAGTGTTTAAATATTTGAAAATGTTTCTATTTTGCCTTTAATATTTAGGGATGGTTTGGCTACATATAAAATTCTAAGCTAATAGTTAATTTTGCATAAAGCTTTTAAGCCACTACTCCTTTTAGTTTCTTTTGTCTAATGTAAATCTCCTCATCCTACCACCCCCAGGTAAGCAATCTGTTTTTTCCTTCCTGGTGGTTTTTTTTTTAAATTTCTCTTATCATGAACTTCTTTGTTTTCTCCATGATCTTACCAGTTAAAGAACATGTATATTTATCCTCTTTGGTCCTCAGTATGAACTTTTAACTTGAAGAAGTACTCCACTCTTCAATTCTGCATAAATCAATTACCTCTTTTGCCTTTTTAATTTTTTAAAAAGTCTCTGTGGGACTCCTGTGTGATGTATGCTGGAATTTCTTAATCTTTTCCCTATATCTTTTTTCCTACATATTTTACGTTTATGTCTTTGTGTTGCATTTTCCTTCTGATTTCCTCAGTTTTATCATTCAAGTCACTAATATTCTTACTGATACTGTGCTTTAAATTCACTTTATGATAATTTTATTTTAATATTTTTAATGTTATTCTCTCAGAACCCTTTTGTCCATCTAGCCTTTTTTTTTTTTCCTATCTGTGACCAGTGGAATTTAAAAGGTGTAGCTCCAGGCAACAAATTTATATAACATACTTTGTTCCAGTACCTTTTATAACAGGGATAATGTTGAATTAAGGAGGGGTGGGTGAAAACAAGTAAAATCTCTATCCTGGAGTGCAGTCAACTCTTTGCCTTGGTTCCCTCCCATTGCTATATTTTCAATATGAAAATATGAACTTGCAGTTCCTCTCATTGTATTTGTGCTTTATATTAGCTTTCAACTGAGCTCACTTAGGTCTAAAACTGTTGTTCATCTTCATATTGCTAGTATCTGAGTACTGCAGATTTATGCAATAAGCAATCAAATATTTTGATTTGATCACTGAATTTTAATTCAATTAACTAGAGAAAGTATACCCACTTTTCTATTGACAATATGGAAATCTGAGGAAATATAAATAGTTATATTTTTATTACTTAAGTAAAGGTAAAGCAACAATAAATCAATTCAAGGAGTTCCTGTCCTTAACTCAGTGAGTTAAGAATCTGACTGCAGCAGCTTGGGTTGCTGCAGAGGTACGAATTTGAGCCCTGGCCCAGCTCATTGGTAAACGATCTGGAGTTGCTGCAGTAGGTCACAACTATGGCTTGGATCCCACTCCAGGCCCAGGAACTTCCATATGCCATGGAGCAGCCATTAAAAAAAAAAAAAAAATCAATTCAACAAATGACTTAATATCTAGATTATAATATGCAAGGTATTTTCTGAAATCTGCTCTGAATTTTCTTTTCTTATCTAAGTCTGTTTTAACTAATTTAAAATATGTCTAGCTGCATACTAGAATTTAATGACAAAAAAATGTGCGTATTGAAGCTTAACCTCAAATAATGCTAGTGCACTGAAGCCCTGATTCTGTAGATCTTAACATAAATTAATCTGCAGTGATGTGGCAAGGTTAAGAAAAGCAAGTCCTGTTTTCCAATGGAGTCTCACCATAAGAAAATCCTTTAAACCCTCTTTGACTGATTAAATTTCTCTTTTAATGTATCCTTAGGTAAATAGTGAATGGCCCAAATAACTGCATTTTATTTACATGTAAATTGTTATTTAAAAGAGAGGACTTTTCTACCCTTGAGATAGAAATTTCATCATCTCTAAGATCACATGTCTGGAGTTCGAAAATAACATGAGATCAGTTGCAGAAATCAACTAATCACTCTCATCTACAGATTTTTCTTATATGTATTGCTATGATGTATCACCTATGTAACTTAGGCAAGCACATTTTATGAAAATGGATTTCATAAGGTGACTTTCACTAACAATTTCATTTAAAAAAACTTCCTTTAAGCGTCAGTTTAGATGAGGAGTCTTTGTGTAAAATATTAAAACTACTAAGTGTGTTTTTAATTAAAAAGTAGTGTGCCACATTTAAATATAGGCTCTTTGAGTACAGACATATGTTTTCCATGGGTTTTATGAATTTATTGCTGCCTCTGGGAAACCCTCAATATTTCATTTTTCTTGGTAACTTCATAAGTATCTTTATAAAGAAACCAAAGTACTATTTATTTTGACAATAATAAAATTAAATTAGTGTCTTGATATCTAATTTAATCAGTAATATAATAACAATATTAATAATAACTAACACATATAGAATTTACCATATGCCCAGACTGTTTTAAGAACTTAACTAATTTGTTTAATCCTACTAAGATTCCTTTGGTGTAGACATTACTACTGTTCCTATTTTATAAATGAGGAAACTGAAACACAAAGAGGTTCCAAAGGTAATAAGTGGTAGAACCATGATTTCAACACAGGTGGTGTCACACCAGAAACCATTGGGCCTATTGGGCATTTCAAGTGCATTTGTTGCATGAAGACCAACTCAAATACAACAACTTAAAAATGACAAGTTATGATATAATATGATACAGCATTTTAATTATTGATCCAAAGATTTCTACATGAAAATATGACTTCTCACAGTCTAAGTAAAGACGGAAATTCTCAAATTGCATTAGGATAACCAAATCCTGTATCATATAATCAGTGGAGGAGTTTAAAATCAGTTAAAACTCTGTTGGTTATAACTTGGTAGACTATGAAAAGTCCCTTCACCTCTCTGAGTCTGAATTCCTTCATAGGAAACACGGGAATAACGCTCTTGTTCTAACCTGTTTTGAAATTACAATAGAGGATATATCAGAAAAACATTTTATAAATTATAAAATTATGTGGAATTTTTTAGCAAATAAAAACCTTTCTAGACTCTCATACAATATCGAATATTCCTAATAATCTGAAAAAAAATATGAGCCAAATTGTGTTAAGGGTTGTAAGAGATAACTTGATTTCATGGAGGAAGAGTGTGTACTATATGCAATTCCTGTGAACACCCTGTATTTCTTATTGCAATGCCTGTTTATTTTTCAGCTTCCTCTCCTAAACTGTTAGGTCCTGATTATGTAAACTAAGTGACACAAATAATAAAGACTACTTTTATGCTGAAACGAATAGGAATGTTTAAAACAGTTTGAAGTAGCAGAATTGGATTTAGACCTCAAGTCTTTCTAGTTCCCAAATGTGTAATCGTTTTATGTGAAATTTAAAATCAACAACAATAAAACACAGGTAAGGACAGTTAACAAATATTTGGGGAAAAGAAAAACATACTGTTTTGGAGAAGGAGGAACTAATACATCCTTAAAATTATTCAATAGTAGAACAAAAATAACTAACCAGGCAAAAGGCCCTATTATAGAAAAGATTTTAATAACCATAAAGGAGGTATAGCTAAGCAAAAGATCAAGTTTTTTTCTAAAAAAATGGTTTAAGAAAAATTGGCAATTAAAAAGAAAAAAGATCTAGTTTATCTTCATACTTTATAAGATACCAATACAACTACCACCAAAATGAGTTAAATATTTGTCACTTAAAGAAAATTAGAAACTATTTCAAATATCTAAGTAGATGTATTTTCTAAGTTTAAATTTGAAGAAAGAACTCACAGTAAAAACATTTTAAATTCCTCAATATTAATAGAAGTACAATAAAAAAATGACTAAAGGAAATACTTGCAGCAAATATAAAAGATAAAATTTAAAAAAAGTATTTTTAAAAATCTTGTAGACTAAAAGAAAATTATAAAAGCAAAGAAGTCTCAAAAGAGAAATCATGAGCATTAAGTATGTGAGGAAATGGCCAATACCACTAGCCATTTAAAAACTCTAGTGAAACCAACATTAAAGATCACTTTTTATTTTATTTATTTTTTTTTTTTGTCTTTTTTTTTTGCCTTTTACTAGGGCCGCACTCACAGCATGTGGATGTTCCCAGACTAGGGGGCTAATCAGAGCTATAGCCTCCAGCCTATGCTAGAGCCACAGCAATGCAGGATCCCAGCCGCATCTGCAACCTGCACCACAGCTCACGACAACGCCGGATCCTTCACCCACTGAGCAAGGTCAGGGATCGAACCCACAACCTCATGGTTCCTAGTCGGATTCATTAACCACTGAGCCATGAAGGGAACTCCTAAAGATCACTTTTTAATCAATGATTTTTTTTTTTAAAGAGAGTTCTAAACAGTTAATATCCAGTAAGGACACGGATGTGGAAAACCATGTAATCTTAAGATTACTAGAACTTTATCAAAGTCAGGAAAAGTTCATAACTTTTGATCTAGTAAATTCTTTATTGGACCCTATGAAACAATCCTCAATATTTAGCATAATCAAGGCAACATATAAAATAATTGGAAAAAATTTAAATTTTGAACAGGAAAATGTTAAGAAAAATATTTATCCAGTTAACAATATAGTATAAAACTTTTAAAATGACAATTCTAAAACTAAACTGCAACATGAAAAATGCTTCTAGTGAAAAGCCTATTTCAATAAAATAATGGTATGTCTTTTCTACTAAAAGACATGAAATTTTGAACATTTTATATTATTACACATCTTTTTCAATAGAACTATAGAGATCAAACACAATACATATATACATACAAAGCACTAGAAAAGTGTCTGGCAATGAGTGTTGTATAAAACAATAGCTATTGTCATTATTATTCATGCACTCTAGGTTTTTTTTTTTTTGCCTTGATTAGGAATGTAGAAAAACCCATTTTTTTCTTTCTCTTTTACATCTTGATCCATTTCACCTGTTTTTCCCACTTCTCACCTCCCACTTCTGACAACCACTAATCTAAGAGCTCTTAGGTTAAGAGCTCTGTGATTAAGAGCTTGGTTTTTTTTTTTTTTTTTAAGATTCCACAAATAAGATTGAGCATATAGTATTTGTCTTTCTCCAACTTATTTCACTTAGCATCATGCCCTTTGAGATCCATCTATTTTTCCTCAAGTGGCAATATTTCACTTATTTTACAGCCAGATAATATTCTACTGCACTTCTTACATCTTCTTTAGTCATTTGTTCATCAATGAACACTTGGGTGATACCATATCTTGGCTATTGTAAATAATGCTGCTATGAACATAGTGATGCATATATTTCTTTCAGTTTCTTTTCTTTTTTCTTAGGATAAACACCTGAAAGTGGAATTGTTGGATCATGCAGTAGTACCATTTTTAATTTTTTGAGGAACCTCCATACACTTTTCCTATGGTGGCTGAACAATTTACAGTCCTGGTGCATGATGGTTTCCCTTTCTCCACATCCTCAACAACACTTATCATTTTTTCTCTTTTTAATATAGCAATCATTCTAACAGGTGTGAGGTGATATATCTCATCGATTGATTTGCATGTCCCTGATGTTTACTGATGCTGAGCATCTTTTTCACGTAGCTGTTTCATCTGTATCTTTTATTTTCTATTTTTTGTCTTTTTAGGGCCACACCCAGGAACATGAAAGTTCCCAGGCCAGGGTTCAAATTGTAGCTGTAGCTGCCAGCCTAGGCCACAGCCACCACAACTCAGGTCCTATGTTGCTGTGGCTGTGGTATAGACTGGCAGCTGCGGTTCTGATTTGACCCCTAGCCTGGTAACTTACATATGCCACATGTATGCCCTAAAAAAAAAGTAAGAGATTTGAAATTTTAGTGAATGGATTTTTTTAGAATGTAGTTATTTCCAAAGAACTGTGATAAGGGGGCTAGAGTATACACATTTCTGTGGATTTGAGTTTTCAGATTCATGACTTAGATTCTTAGGAATTCCTTGTAATTAATAAAATAACCAAATTTAAAATTCAGAAAATAAGAATAATATTGTAACTTGTTGTACATTATGTATGCTAAACATTGGGCTACCATAATGGGCTATAATAAATGATTATTTGGCTAATAAGCCAAAATAATCAGTGTGAAAATAGCTTCAATTATGTTACTAGAGGAAAAGATAAAAAAATCACAAAAATGGAAGATTAATTTTCACCTTAACAATAATAAAGTTCATCAGGCTATTAGATTGAACTGGCTTATGAGGAAATGTTAGTAAGAAACATATAAAGCCCGTTTATAAAATATCTATAAATAACATGAGAATTACCAGTTTCATAGAAATAGATACTGGCCAAAGCTTCAAATAAATCCTTATCAGAGTTGGAACAAGACAATAATCTTCCCACTAAATCACAAAGCCTCCATATTTCATTTTTATAAAATCAAATTAAAGTATAGCTAAATATTATAAATCATACAACCTCAGGGGAGCTTCTCAATATTTTGGAACCAAACCTTTTTTTTTTTTTTTATGGCCACACCCATGGCATATGGAGGTTTCTAGGATAAGGGTTGAATCAGAGGTTCAGTGTCAGTCCACGTCACAGCCACAGCAATGCAGGATCCAAGTGGCATCTGAGACCGACACCACAGCTCAAGGCAATGCTGGATCAGATCCTTAAACCAGTGAGCAAAGCCAGGGATCAAACCTGCATCCTCATGGATACTAGTAAGATTCATTTATGCTGAGCCATAACGGGAATACCTCATGATTTTTTTTTCAGTGTTTCACATTGATAGAATTTAGATTAGTGCCAATTTGGACTACTAAAACCACATTCCAATAAACATCATGGTAATATATCTTTCATAGTTAGATTTCTAGTATAGATTTCTGAACAAGCAGGGAAAACAGTATCTCTTTGTAATTTGATCTATTTTTGTTTAGTTATTAGCAATGTTGAGGAGATATATTTTTATTTCTATGCATTTATGGTTTTTAATCTATTAGTTGCCTGTTCATATCTGCCTGTTCTAGGGCGTTGTTTTCTATTGATTTGCAATAATAATTTATATATAGGAGCTCACATAGTGACTTAGTGGAAATGAATCTGACTAGTATCCATGAGGATGCAGGTTCGATCCCTGGCCTTGCTCACTTTGTCAAGGATCTGGTGTGGCAGTGAGCTATGGTGTAGGTCATAGAGGCAGCTTAGATCTGGCATTGCTGTGGCTGTGGCCTAGGCCAGCGGCCACAGCTCCATTTTGATCCCTAGGCTGGGAACCTCCAAATGTTGTTGGTGCAACTCTAAAAAGGCAATAAATAAATAAATAAATAAATAAATAAATAAATATTTTTTATATAAAAGTATCTTTAAACACTTCAACCATTATGCCTGCTGTATGCATGCTAAGTATTTTGTCTGAGTCTGTTAGCTTGTCTCTTCACTCAATATTTGTATTACCTTGCTCATATAAAAGTTTAAATGCTAATAAAATAAAATCTGTCAAATTTTTCATAGACTTCTGGTTCATATTTTGATTAAAAAAACAATCTTTAGTGGCCTTAATGACTATGCAGTACCCATCTCAAAGAGTTTGAGGTAAGAATAAGCACATAATCCTGGGCCACCCTATCTTTGTGACATTCAATGAGTTACTCAATTTCCTATGTGTATAGTTTTCTCATATGCAAACTGAATTGATAAGTGTAAAGAGCTTAGAATAGGGCCTGGCTCAAAGTGCTATATAAATGTATACTGATATATATTTTTTTCACTCCAAACATGTTTGTTACTCTAAGTAAATGCCTCTGTATGAACTCTAACAATGCCATTTTTTTTTTTTTTGTCTTTCTAGGGCTGCACCAGTGGCATACGGAAGTCCCTAAGCTAGGGGTAGAATTGGAGCTGAAGCCAAGGGCCTACATCACAGCCAGAGCAATGCCATATCTTAACTGCCTCTGCAACCTACCCCACAGCTCACAGCCGCCCTGGATCCTTAACCCACTGAGCGAGGCCAGGGATAGATCCCACATCCTCATGAATCCTAGTTGGGTTCCTTAACCACTGAGCCACAATGGGAAATCCGAACAATGCAATTTTAATATTAAGATTTTTTTCAAATTGTTAGCATTAATTTCATTAATTCATTTATTCGTGTAAGTAAGTGCCTACTATGTACCTCTCTGGCACAAAGCCAGGCACTAAAAACTTAGTATGAACTGTTCCCTTTTTCGTGGCATTTACTGTGTAATATGGGAGAGAACAAAATTGCATCTCTACAATTGTGGGGGGAGATAAAAATGTGATGATGAGTCTGACCTATTTGGATTTGGGAAGCTACTTCCCTAAGGAAGTTATGCTTAAATTAAAATCTAAATGATAAGAAGTTATTCTGGAGAAAAGGGAAAGATAGGCCACTCATACAAATTTAGCTTGATAAATTAATAAAGTTATATTCTTAATTCATTTTAAATTGCTCTTACAAAAAAAGCACTATTTCATAAATAGTTCTAAATAGTGCTTTGCAATTCAAAGATTAAATAGTTAAGAACTCCTCAACTCCAGTTATTTATGTGAATTACATAATGTAAACATTTGTAAAGGATGGAGTACTTTTAGAAATAATGATCTTAAATTTAATTTTTCTGAGTTTACTCTTTCAGATATACCTATTGTACGTTTTAGAAAAAAATTGATATTTTTGCACCCTATAAAGACACTTTGTACAATGTTTTGGTATATATATATATATATATATATATATATATATATAGTTAAACAAATTCAAAAATCCTAGAATATACATCCCTGAAATGGTAATAAAATGAGATGAAAGAAGTAAATTAAAAGAGATTAAAGGTACTGGGTTTGCATATACCAACATGCAGTGGTTCTATCTACAGTAATGGGAAAATTCAGTGAAAACTGAATTGTACTGCTTTGGGGCATTTTTAGTGTTAACTGGAAATCTGCAGTGTATAGAAATGCCAACCTATGAAGAAGTAAGAGGGGAGGAGAAAAAGGGAACTGACATATTTGAGACCACAGGCACTGTACTGGGCCCTTATATATAGTCACTATAATGAGGTTAAAATTATACGAAGCACACCGTCTTTTTGTTTTTCGGTTGCTTCATTTGGACTTTTCAACAATTGAAATTAGAATTTCTTTTACAATTAAAGTTTTAGCTTAATAATATTAAATAAAAAATTATAAATTAATACCTTTAGAAAGCTTTTTCATTTCCAGGAAAGGCTGTACTTCTTTGGCTCCTATAAATTATAGCCCTTAGCAAAAGGCAATAACAACTGCATTACCAAAGAGCATTCGTCCAGCAAATCTAGATTCTGGAGAACACCATCATCTTAGGAAGATCATTTAATGACTCTGAGTCCAACAATATACCTTTTAAAATAATAACATGTGTTAAAGAGCATTAATCTAATATTTTCGTGGCAAGAACACATGAATTTATTTTTGATCCTCTTCTATCTGAAAATGGAAATAACTGAGTTGACAAATAACACTAAAATACTAAAAGTGTCTAACTTCATAATGGATTTATTTTGTAATAGAAAATATCATTGGCTTTGACTATCAGATTTCCTATTGGAAAATAAATTACCTTGTTCTCCATCTCAGGTCTTAGTCTAAGTTTACACTCATTTTTGACATTATTTTTATAAGAAATCACTTTTTTAAATCAAACTCATCCCTTCCAACATAAAATGAAAATTTTGGCCTCTCTGAATTCCATTCCACATTCAGAAAAATAACGAAAGTGTTGAACCCCAACTTACTCCAAATAATTGTATACAAGATGTCAGCAAAATACCTTAAATGGATAAGCTATTTTTAGAAACTCAGGCAATTACAGTTTATTTTCTCATTTATTTTTTTCCAGTGATACTGGATATCTAGAAAATTTTGGTATTCTTTTCCAGGAGATTTTTAAAAAGCACTCTGTTTGAAGTGCTAATATAAATACAGTTTGAATAAAGAACCTGTAAATTCAAAGTGAAGCTAATGTATATAAAGAAGAGTTTGGTGCCCATTGTCTCTTGTATAAAACAGCGAGGCTTCAGACCTCACTTTATTCTATTAATGTTAAAGGGCCATCAAGCAGCGAGCTCTACATTTCAGGTTTTATAGAAATAAAGCAGTAAATATTCATTTTACAGCAAATGAGTAGATAGGGATGATATCAAGAAAAATCACAGATGATAGCAAGCAATTGCATTTTACAACAGCTAAAAAATATTTCTTAGAATATTTACATTTAGAAGGAGAATCTTGTTCTACTGTATCATCTCTCAAAAAAGCAATAGCAATAGAAGAAAAATGTATTGCATTTAAGATTCTGGTATAGTACTATATTAAATGCTGCCTCATTTTCTCACGAGCTAAAGATGTTACTTTCTTCAAAATTAATTATTACTTTTTTTGAGTAAATATTTATGAAATACATTTATCAAGAGTTCTAATTAACCTAATCACTCCAACCACAGCTGCCTGTCCAAATCACAAGTTTAGCTCTTTTGAAAATACAATAAAGTAAAAAATCTTTTTCTAATTTTAGCACTCACCAACCCTATGAGTTGACCACTTGCTCTGTGTCTGTCCTCCAATAAAATAGGATTTAGCAACAGTACATACCACAGAGAGCTTTGAGAAAATTAATCACGCATACACACACACTTAGTACATTGATTTGTATGTGATAGTCCATAAGCAAATCTAATTAACAATTGACTATAATAATGATAATAGTGGTGGTTATAGTAGCATGGATTAAGACTGTATGATCACATGAGTAACTACAGATAATATTTAGTGAGCAGTCATTATGTGCCAAACACTTTTTTTATGATGACTTGTATCACTTTATTTAACCAGGAAAACAGTACCATCAGATAAATAAAATTCTCATCTCCATTCTATGGATGAGGAAAACTAGGGCACAGAAAATTAGAGAAATGTATTCAACACAGGAGAGAGACAGGCAGATGTCTTTTAGAAGGTAACAAAATAAGAGCTAGAAGAGAGAAAATATTTTCTAGATGCCTAAGAGAACATATAAAAATGTTCTAGATTCAGAGGCAATCTATTAAATCCAAATCACAAGAACAATGAATAAGAATAACATAGTTGTGAATATTTTAAGACTTTAAGACAATACTGACTTATTGGACTCCTAGATTCATAATTCCTTTTTTTAGTAACATGTTACTCAAAAATTAAATTTTTAAAAATTGGCTGATAGCTCTCCAAAAAAGTTTTAACACTTTTATGATAACATACAAAAAATGCTAACTCCTATCATCTCTTAAGCATCTTTCTAAGGCCAAACCTGTCATGTTTTCCAGCATATTTTTTTAACCAAGTTTCATGGTAGTTCAAAATCTCTTATTCTAATCCCAGTTTGAATTGTTCCTGACTTAGAAAGGTCTAAAAAATAAAATTATAAACTCTTTTATTTAGAAAATGTCTCCTGCACTCCTACATTTTTAATTACAAAAAGTCAAACAATATTGATATGTCATATAAAATTTCAAATTTATTTTAATTATTTCCATTTGATCTCATGGGTAGCGGTATTTAACAGTTTATCTATATCCTCCAGATCTTTCTCTGTAATGCTCTCTTAAAAATAAACACACCAAAAATGTTATATGCTATATATTTTATTTGTGACAGGCTTTGTTTTTACTTGTCAATTACATCAGTATCAACTGATTAACTTCACAATTTTTAATGGCCATAAGAACCATTATGTAGCTGAATCATAGTTATTTATATCCCTTTCTAAAGAAATTTTATATATATATTTTTTGTTGTTAAAAACAGTGTAACTAATATCTTCATACCCTTGTTCTAATGTGAAAATATTTTTGTAAGATAAGATTCTTAAGACTAGAAATTCTGGATCGGTACATTCTCAGTTTTAGTAGAGTCTGTCAAATTGCCCTCAGAGAATATTTTCTATAATTATACAGCAAGGTAATAACCCTACCAAAAATGAGTCAGAATATCTGCTATTCCATGTTAAATAATGTATTATTTTGGGGGCCAAACTTATGGTGAAAACTGGTATCTCATTGATTTTGCTATTGCAAGATATTTGCAATTTTCTCTGTATTTTCAATCCCTGTAGCATTGGAAAATTTTATATTTGTATATTTGTACACAATTAGTATTATATCCTATTCATACACTTTGTGTATTTTTCAGCTGGGCTCTTTATCAATGTATCTTGAAACCTAGAAATAATAAATGGATCTCTAAACCGAAGACGGTTGGTTGAACCCAAATTGCTTTATGTCTCTCTACCCTCCCATCAACTGGCCACCTTGAAGAAGTCCTTGGCCAAGGCAGATAAGTAAAGCCCCAGCCTTTTAGTTGAAAAACAGAATAGGGAAGAGCAAGGAAGATGGAAGAGAGGGAAGTGCTGTGGAAAATGACCCTGTCGGCTTGCTTGGGAAGCCCCCGTCTAAATTCCAAGCCATGCTTACATAGACCTCCTCTTAATCTGCATAACTGAACAAACAGGCTATATCATCTGAAATTAACCACTAGTTAGTACAAACACTGCACACATGTGAACAGCATAGGAACGTCCTTAAAAAGTGAACTGACATTAGAACCACGGCCAATAAAAGGCAAGATGGAATTCGTGGTCTGAACCTAACCAGATCGACTGCCTGCAAAAACAAAAATATAAAAATTCTCCATAGGAGTTTTATATACTTATTGCCATAAATATATATATATCGTCTCATGATATTGGTACGGGTTTGTTTTTGTTTGATATGAATGAATATTAAATATTTGCTTAGTAAATAAGTATAAATTTCATGAACTCTAATGTGGCTACATTCACTGAAATGATTGCATCTTTTTAAATTAGAGTTTATTCTTTTTTTCTTTTCATTCTTGGCCGCTGCGCGGCATGTGGAGCTCCTGGGGCAGGGATCAGATCCGAGCCACAATCTCCACCTAAATGAAGCCGCAGCAACGCCGGATTCTTAACCCTCTGTGCCAGGCTGGGGATCGAACCCGTGTCGAGCGCTCCCAAGACGCTGCCTATCCCTTTGTGCCACAGTGGGAGCTCCAGAATTTATTCTACTTTTGAAGAAAATTATGAATATAAAAAGGTTAACAATGGTTTATATACATTAACTTTTACTATAAGTGAAGACAGATTTCAGAAGTTTTCCATTACCTTTAAAAATGTTTAGCTTAATGACTTTTTAAATCTGTAAATCAAAAAGAAGCTAAGAAAAATAATTATTATTTATCCTGCCTCAAAATAAAAACTGCTTGACCAGGTGGGCAAGAAAAAAAAAAAAAAACTCCATAGGAGTTTTAAAAAAGCCTCTCAATGTAATATGAAAAATCTGAAGGCTGCTATGGCAGTCAGAATAATGGCATCCAAAGACGTCCACATTTTAATTCTCAGAAACTGTGAATATGTTACCTTATATGAGAAAAGAGGCTTCACAGATATGATTAAGTTACGGTCTTTGAGACAGGCATATTATCTTGGATTATTGGGTGCACCCACAGTAATTACAAGGGTCCTCAACAGTGGAAGAGGGACGAAACAGAGGAGGTCAGAGTTACGCAATGAAAGAAGAACTGAACCCATAATATCTGGCTTTGACAGTGGAGAAATGAAGAAGAGCTCTAAAAGTAGAAAAGGTAAGAAAACATTATCCCTTAGATCCTCCAGAAGGAAATGCAACCCTGCTGACACATTAATGTTAGTCTAGGGTTACTGGTATTAGATTTAGAAAATACAGAACTATAAGAAAATAAATGTGTATAGCTTAAATCACTGAGTGTATGATAATTTATTACTGCAGTAATAAAAGCAAAAGCTATGTATTTTAAATATCAGTAAAATTGATAAAACTCTAAAAAGACTGTCATAGAAAAAGAGACACACTCAAATTACAATATCAGGAAAGAAGTTGGGGATTATCATCACAGAAACACAAGCATTATGAAGATATTGTGGAAAACTAAAACAATGACTATAAATTTTACATCTGAAATGAAATGGACCCATTTCTTGAAAGATACAAATTAGCAAAACTCAATGAAGAATAGTTTTATAACTATTAAGGAAATTTAATCCATAGTTTAAATCCTTCCATAAAAGGTATCCTCAGTGGTTTCTATCAAATATTTAGGTATAACACTAATTCTACTAATACGATCTCCTCCAGAAAACAGAGGAGGATGTAACTTTTCCCAATTCATTTTAAGATATCAGATATCAGTATTATCCTGACATCAAAGCTAAAGAGAAGCAGCCAAAAAAAAAAAAAAAAAGAGAGAGAGAGAGAGAGAGAGAGAGAGAGAAACTGAAGAAAGCAGTATCTCATGAAAATTTATGTAAGAATCTTTAACAAAATATTAGTGGGTAAAACATATACTTGTGTGCGCATGTGTGTTTTTGAGAGAGAGTAAGTGTGTATGTGTATAAAGTACACTACAACCATATGGGATTTCTTTCAGGAATGCAAAGCTGGTTCAAAATCAGATATCAATGTTTTCCACGGTGTTAGCATTCTGAAGAGAAATGAAATGATCATTTAAATTGATGTGGAATGTAATATGGAAAAATTCAATATCCATTTATGATATGAAAAACTCAACAAAGTAGAAATAATGAGGAACGTCCTCACCTTGAAGGACATCTGTGAAGAAAACCTATAACTAACATCATTCATAATAAACATATGTTTATCCTTGTTGAGATTGAGAGCAAAACAAAGGTGTTTCCTCTAACTTCTCATAATCAACTATGAGCTAGAAGTTCTAATCATTACAATAAGGCTTGGAAAAGTGATATAAGAAACCACAAAATTGAAAATGAAGAAATAAAACTATCACCATTCATAAATAATAACAATGTCTATATAGAAAATACCAAGGAATCTACAAGAGTCCTAAAAGAAAATAATTAATATTAACTCACAAGATATAAGGTAACACAAAAAACAGCTTTATTTCTTCATGATATTAGCATAAAAGTGAAAGCAAATTTTAAAAAGTAATATGATATACAAAACCTCAAAAATATTTTCATATAATCTAGAAAAACATGTACAGGATCTGTACACTGAAAAACAACAAAATGCTGATGAAAGATCTCAAAGACCTAAATAACTTGAGGAAAAACACCATGTCATTGGGTTGGAAGTCTTGACCTGGTAAAAACATCAGTTGTTTCAAAATTTATACTTCCTGCAATTCCAATTAAATTCCAAGCAAGATTTCATTAGATATAGACAATCTGATTTTTAAAGTATGGGAAAATTCAAAAGAACTGGACTAACTAAAATTATTGTTTAAAAAGGAATAAAGTTGGAGGGATCACTATACCTAAATTTACGATTTACGATAAAGCTATCGTAATCAAGACAATGTGATATTGGTGAAGGAAGAGACGCATAGATCAGTGAAACAGAATAGAGAGTCTAGAAATGCATAGTTAAATGATTTTTCACAAAATACAAAAGAATCCAATGGAAAAAGATAGTCTTTTCAAAAAATAATAGTGGATAAATTGAACATCCATAAGCAATAAAGAGAATCCAACCTAAATTTTATGTCTTATTCAAAATTTAGTTTGAAATGGATCATGATCTAAATATGAAATGTAAAGCCATAAAACATTTAGACAAAAATATAGGAAAAACCTTTGTGATCAGATCTTAGGTAAAGAGTTCTTAGACATGACACCAAAGGAGCATTACATAAAAGAAATAATGATTAATTATATTTTATCAAAATTTAAAACTTTTGTTCTTGAGGAGACACTGTTGAGAAAATTAGTAAATTCCAGGATTAGAGAAAATATTTGCAAATCATATATCTCATAATGGATGTGTATCCAGAATATATAAAGAATTCTCAAAACTCAGAATTAAGAAAACAAAAACCCAGCCTAAACATTCCTGACAATACCAAGTGCTGGTGAGAACATGGAACAATTAGAACTCTTATACATTACTAGTTGGAAGTTTCTTCTCTTCCATATAGCTTAGTAATACTACTCCTGGGAATTTACTTTATATAAGTAAAAATTTATGTTTACACAAAAATCTGTACATGAATATGTATATATAATTCATAATTTCTTTAAAAATGGAAACAATTCAAAGTCCTAGAAATTAAAGGACTTATTTGGTTTTAAAGAAACAACATATTTCTGTTAGATCCAGACAATTTATGACTTATAAAGAAAGCAAAGAAAGATGAGCAGAAGTGCCAGCTCCCCATGAACATTCTCCCCCAGGACATTGACAAAAGGGGCCAAATAACATGATGATGTGACCTGAGTGTTCAGGGAATCTGCTACTCATTGAGGAACAAATTTTATTCTGAAGGTTAAGTTTTTTGTTTTGTTTTGTTTTATAGACTGTAGTTATACTCTAATGGCAGTGAGGCAAAACTTCTCACGTCTCATGAAAAGTCTGGAGGTGATAAGAAACTGCCTTGTGATAGCCTTCTGGGAAGATAGGCAAGCAGATAGAAAATGGTCTTGTTCACAAGCAAATCATGCTCTTATGTTCCAGGAATATCCTAGGGGATCCTACCAAGATTTAGATCTACAGTAATTAAGCCTTTCCCACGTAGTCTATGTGGAGACAGGAAAGGCAGATGCTTACTACATGTCTCATAAATCCCACTCCTGGGTATTTACCTTAGAGAGTGAAAAATTCTGTTTACACAGAAATCAGTACATGAATATTTATAGCAATTCTATTCATAATCATACAAATGGGAAATATTCCAAATGTCCTTCAACACATGGATGAACAAATGTGATACATCCAGTGAATGGCATACTACTTAAGGAAAGAATCACTGATATGCTTAACAACTTGGATGAAAGTATTGTGTTATAGATTCTAGATTTGTATTTCATATGGTAGGGTATTTTTAATTTAAAGAAAGATATCTTCGTAATTTCATCAAAACAAAATGTTCGCTTTTTTTTCTTTCACATATATTATGAACTGATAGATGTTCCCTCAAAATTCATATGTTGAAGCCTTATTCTCCAGTGTGACTGTATTTGTAAATAGGGCCCTAAAGGAGATTATTTAAGGTTAAATGAAATCATAAGGGCAGGGTCCTAATTCAATAAGACTGGTGTCCTTATACAAAGATGCAGAGACACCAAAGCTCTCTTTCTTAGCTCACACACAGAGAAAAGACCACATTTACACTAGGATATAGTGAGAAGGCAGCCAATGACAAGCCAGGAAGTGAGGTCTCACCAGTAACCAACACTGTCAGCATCTTGATCTTGGACTTCCAGGCTCCTGAACTGTGAGAAAATAAATGTCTGCTCTTTAAGACACCCAGTCTGTGGTATTTCATTACAGTAGCCCTAACAGGTTAATACAGTATGGAATTTACTTTTTTGTTATGAGGTGAATAAGGGACTTAAATTTTGTTTCTGCCAAAATAAACAACCATGTGCCAAAAAGAAGGTTATTAAATATTTTCCCAAATGGTCCAAAATGCCATTTTTCTTGGATTAAATTCCTATTTCATATGGATCTGATCATGTTTTCACTATTGTATTCCATTGCATTGATCTATTTGCATATTTCTGTTCTAGCAGTATACTGCTTTAACTACAGTAGTTCTTAGTTTAAAAGTATAAAAACTCGTACAATGTCTTCACTTATGTTCTGTCAAATTCTCTTAAACAGTTTAATTTAATGCTGCTTTCAGTTACATTTGTTTAGTCAAATGCTGTTCACAAGGAGGTAAGAATCTTATACTAGAATGTAAATTAAGTATAATACTTAGCGTACTGTTTACAGTGTTCATAACCAAACCAGTGCATTGATTTATATTCTGACATATTCTAATGAACTGGAGAAAAAACTATCAATTCGTGTAAGTTGCTGATGGGTGGGCCACATTATAGTAACATTGGTTTAGATGTTCTTGACCATGAATAATATAAGCCAGGGACCCACGTTTGACATAGAGGCTCTTTTTATTTTTCTTTTTACAGCTGCACCTGTGGCATTTGGAAGTTCCAGGGCTAAAAATCGAATTGGAGCTGCAGCTGCAGGCCTATACCGTAGCCACAACAGCGACAGATCCTTAACCCCCTGAGCGAGGCCAGGGATCAAAACTGCATCTTAATCTGCTGAGCCACACATGGGAACTCCCATGATCTAGAGGTTTGTAATCATTTCACCATATGGCACAAGTCTCCATTATTCTGGCATTTCCACTTCAGTGATTCTGTTGACTTTCTCTTTTTTTGCAGTCTGAGGTCCAGAGAAAGAGAATTTGGACTTTCTCAAGGGTGTAGGGAGCATATAATTCCAGTAAACTCTCTCATATCATCTATAATTTACCAAATGGTTGAACTTTTCTTTCTTCTTTTTTTTTTTTTTTTATCTTTTTGCCTTATCTAGGGCAGCGCCCACAGCATATGGTGGTTCCCAGGCTAGGGGTCTAACAGGAGCTGTAGCTGCCGGCCTTCACCACAGCCACAGCAATGCGGGATCCGAGCCACTTCTGCAATCTACACCACAGCTCATGGCAACACCGGATCCTTAACCCACTGAGCAAGGCCATGGATTGAACCTGCAACTTCATGGTTCCTAGTCGGATTCATTAACCACTGAGCCACGACAGAAACTCCACTTTTTTTTTTTTTTTTTTTTAATGGCTGCAACCACAGTATATGGAAGTTCTGGGTCAGGAATTGAATTGGAGCTGCAGCTGTGACCTATGCCTCAGCTACAGCAACACCAGATTATTTAACCCACTGTGCTGGGCTAGGGTTCAAACCTGGGCCTCTGCAGTGACACAGGTCACTACAGATTCTTAACCCACTACGCTACAGGGCAAACTCCCATCAAATGATTAAACTTTTATTTTCCTCATAAGTGGTGGGTAAATTGCTCTGACATCAAATTCTGTATTCTTTCCTAATCTATTATTTATAATAAATTCTGGCTACATGAAACTCACAAATCCCCTTTTTTTCTCTCAAGAAAGCTCACTTCTTATAATAAAGTCTTGGTGTCTAGACTATTTTGGTTTGTTGTCCTAAAACATTTTTCTATGTGTGTTTTAAATTCCTTAAGTTATCCACGGCCCTTTGGGAAACAAACGAACAAACAAAATACTGTTAAATGTTAGCCTGATGTGGACTATGCTTAAGATTGAAGTGATAAAGAGAGAAAAGTAGCAGCATAGAGAAACAGTTACAATCTGGCAAAAACTGACCTCCAGAGGAGCATGGAGTTGGAGTAGAGAGTGAGAGAAATATAAGCATAAATCTGACAAGACTGTAGGATGTGTATTTCTTAAGGAGCTGAAAAATTTGTGGCAAGGATCTTATAAGCAGCCTGGACATTGTATACTCAGAGAAGGTGAGTCCTGACAGTCAGAATATTTTAAAAGAACCTTAAAGAGATGGGTGACCCCCACTATTAAACAAGTTATAGTATTCAGATTACATACATAGAGTAGATCCTTATATCTAGCATATATTTTTACAACAGTCCCTTTACTAGGGTTATTACATATGAAATAATCAAAAGAAACTTTAAAATTTATGGGGAATATGTTGCTGAGTTACTAGGTCATACATTTTCTAGAAAAACTGATTGTCTATGCAATGGACTTTCTACGCAATTAAGGAGTAGACGAATAAAATAGTACAGGGTGTGACCCTGCCTTTTAGGGTGATGATCAATTCACAGACCCTCTAGCAAGGCAGGTCTGATATCTCAGTTTTTATTTCACATATACAGCTTCTGTTTCTACTTGGAGCTTATCTCTTACAACAAGCTGTGATATTTCAAAAAGTATTATCATTTCTTCACCTCAAAGAGTGCTTTTTTTTCCCCCAGGTAATATTCTTGTATGTCTCCACTATTAGTTGCAGAAAAAAAATAGTTTAATGTATGTCCCTCAACATGGATAGTCTCTCTACTACTAAAAAAGTATATTTAAAAGAGAAAGAATGGACTAGATTGATTTCACATGACACGATAAGAAAGCTCCAGATAAAGTTGAGGAATATGGTTCCATTTTCTATAAGGTTCAATTTACTTTTTCTTTGTAACACAGAACGACTTGAAATCTCAGCTTTGCATATGAATGTAACTTTACACATGAACTTTTTATATTACCTCCTTTTTTATTCTTGGTGTAGAAAATCACCTGACATTTTCCCTCTCATGTGTAATCAATATAATTATAATCTCTTTAGAGTTTAGATACATGTTCCTTCCTATTCTATCCATGATTACCATCCTTTCCTCTGTTTGTTTCCTATTTTGTCACAGGCCCATAATTCAATATCAGGTAAGCATTTACCTGAAAAAGATACTAATAATAACAAGAGCCAACATTTATCGAGAGCATATCAAATACTGAACTTTATAGTAAACATCTTAGAGTCTTATGTAAGTTATTTCCTTTGCATAATAATCCTATAAAAAGGTATTAATGATATATCTTGTTTATGAGAAAACTGAAGTTGAGTGGCTGGGTAGTTTCATCAAGGTCTTAAGTAGCTTAAAGGGGAAGAATCAGGATATGAACTAAGATCTGAGTACAGAGGTAGTGTCATTAGAAACGAAAATTATCCTTTGTACATAAAATAGTACTCATTGCCTACAAAACTTTTTTTTATTTTCCAAAATTTTCTTTAAGGATGATATCCTAAAGTTCAAAATAAAATAATGCATCTATATTTGTAGAGCATGATTTAACATAAGACAGCCCCTTTTATTAAACTTCTATTTCCTATCATTAAAACATTTCTTACTGTACTTCTAGCTTCTGTGCTCACGTGTATTTTCTTCTGCATTTCTGTTACTTCTAGATAATATAGTTGAAATTCTTCTTTCAACTTGAAAACTTTTCAAGTAAGACTTCAAGTCTGAGATGTGGGTATAAGAACATGCAGAAAGACTTACTGCCAAAATCCCACAGAAAATGACCAAGTAGGCATTAGTAATATATGAAAAGTAATTCCCAAGACTAGAATAAGCTATGAAAGTTATGACAGTCATGTCTACTCTATAATTTGAAAGGAAATTAAATATTCTATATGCTGACAAGAAGGAGCTCAGGAAAATAAGCGATTCCCTCCCTTGTGCCAGCCTGGGGAAAAACAAAAGTTCAGTTGAGGCTTTGGGAGAGCTGAAAATCAGAACTGAGAGTGGTGTTTTGGAGAACCAAAGAAACTATGTCATCTGAATGGAGGAACAGCCTCTTCCTTATTTTTCACAAATCATCATAAGGAAGGAACAAGTTTCATAGAAATAAAACAGAGATATTTAACTACGACACAGGATCTTTCAGGTTCCATGTGCAGCTATATAATTATATTTAATGGAAAATGATTTAGTATCTTCTATTAATTAATCTTATTAGTAGCTCTAGTTTAGATTCTCCCAAAAGTTATATATATACATTAAAAGGGAAAGTATGTTATCAGATGAAATTAAATCTCTGGAGAATTTTGACTTTTGTTTCAGCCCTCCAGTGAATATGTACTATTTTGAAATAGAAATAATTCAACTAAAATATTTCCAAGAAGTTCATGAGAGGTCTCAGTTTCCCCTTTAAAGAATCTAAATGCTGTCTCTTACTCAGCAGGGCTTAATGCTATTGGACCCATTCATTCTTTTCCCACCATGTTCTCAGTCACTTGCTACTCTTAGAGCCATTATTACCCTGATGGGATTGCTTTTTCTTCCTTGAGGAGCAAGTATATCACATGAAGATGGAAAGCCATAATTTTTCTCTCAAACTTAGAAAACTAGGATTATTAAACTGGAACTAAAAACAAACAGGGAATTTGCCTTTTGTAGGCTCATTGGGACAGATAATTTTTCTGAAGAAGTCAGCCATATTAAAAAAAGAATAAGTCTCAAGTAGAACATGCTTTCAAACATAGTCTACCGACTTCAACTAGATTCCAAATCTAGGCTTTCAATGGATAAAAGTTCATCTTTTTCTTCCTTGATTCTATATAATAACTGGTATTAAAAAATGAATGATACAGGAGTCTCTGTTGTGTCTTAGCAGGTTAAAAACATGACAAATATCCATGGGGCTGTGTGTTTGATACCTGCCTTACTCAGTGGATTAAGGTTTCGCATTGCCGCAGGCTGTGGTGCAGGTCACAGATGCTGTTTGGATCTAGTGTTGCTGTGGCAGTGGCTGTGGCATAGGCTGGCAGCTTCAGCTCCAATTTGACCCTTACTCTGGGAACTTCCATGTGCTGCAGGCACGGCCCTAAAAGGGAAAAAAAAAAATGAGTGAATGAAATAGGGTGTAAACAGTACTATCGGTAGCAGAATTTCTAAAGCAGGAAAGACTACCTAATGATAATAACAGATTTCAGAGCTACTGCTATGCTACAAATAAATTGCCTCTCAAGAGTTAACAAAATGTCCCAAGAGAGATATAGAAAAGCCACAAGCAGAACATATTCAGTGTAAGACAACTCATTTTAAGCTTTATGGCAATAGTGACTGATCATCAAATCGATAGACTGATATGCAGTGGAAGCTCCCTCCTGGGAGAAAACTGTGTGTGTTTTCAGGGGAAGAAAACATCTCCTGAGATTTGTACTTGGTGGTAAAATTTCCAAATGTTTATGTAAAGTAAGTGTTAAGACTTAGAATCACCTCTGATGTGACAAAATACATTAGACATTAGCCAATACCTTGGCCCGTGCTGTATAAAAATCCTATATCAAGTTAGAAAGTCCCATTATGGTAGCTTTTTAGTAATAATCTGGTTTAGACCAGCATTAGACTAGGTTCTTTGATCTTAATGTACATGAAGGCAAATTGTTTACTTCCATTCCTCTGAGATGCCAAGGGAAGCAGTTTTCACAAAGCCAAATCTAATAAGACTGTTCTACTGCTTGAGAATCAGGCTCATGGAGCATATTATGTCCATTCTGAATTGATGATTGACCTGCTTCATCACCCTGATGAACTGGGGTCTGCTGATTGGCTCAGAGAACTGTTAACAGGGCACACGACACACCATTCGGCTTCAATGCATTTGTTTTGTTTTGTTTTGCTTTGCTTTTTAGGGCTATACCCACAGCATATGGAAGTTCCAGGCTAGGGGTCAAACTGGAGCTGCAGCTGCCATCCTATACCACAGTCACAGCAACACTGGATCCAGACTTCATCTGTGACCTTCACTACAGCTCATGGCAATGGTGGATCCTTAACCCACTGAGTGAGGCCAGGAATCTAACTCACATCCTGATGGATACTAGTCGTGTTTGTTTCTGCTGTGCCATGACAGGAACTCTCTAATGTGACTTCTAATTAGAATTTTTGTTCCAGCTATACATGGTCTGAAGAATTATCTAATGTGGATATCATAGAATTGTGAATTTTAGAACTACCAGGAGCATTAGAAATCATATAATTTGACCCATTCATATTATAGACATGACCAAAATTTATTAGATGGAGATGGTACAACCAGATCACATACCTACATGTCCTTTGTGATGGTTATATTTTATGTGTCAGCTTGGCAAGGCCATGATACATGGATTTTTCAATCAAACACATCTGGATGTTGCAGTGAAGGTATTTTTTAGATGAGATTAACATTTAAATCAACAGATCTTGAGTAAAGCAGAATCCCTCCAAAATATGGGTAGGCCTTACCAAATCAATTGAAAGACTTCAAAAGACTTAAGGGTTTCCTGAAGAGAGCAACAGCCTTTTAATCTCAAGCTATATTGTCATTTTTTCCTGGGTCTCCAGGCTGCCAGTCTACCCCTGCAAATTCAGAACTTGCCAGGCTCCCCAAATGCATAAGCCAATTCTTTAAGATCTATCTTTCTCTGTCTCACGTTCTCTCTTTCTTTTTCTCTTCTCTATTTGGTTCTATTTCTCTGGAGAACACTGACTAATACACCTTTCATCTTGCAAGAGCATCTCATCACACTAAGAATTATCTAAAATCTTTACCCTGACCTGTAAACTCTCTATGATTTGACTATTGGGGATTTCTTTGACCTCATTCACTATCTTTCTTCCCCTCATTCACCATGTCCAGCTACACAGACTTTCTAAGTCAGTTTCCATTTCAAGCCTGTGCATATAGCACTTGCTTGTGGAATTTTATTCCCTACAAGAGCCCAGCCATTTATTTCACTCATGTCTCTGTTCAGATATCACTCTTAAAGCCTTACAGTTCAAAGTGGGGTTCATAATCTAGCAGCTTTGATCAGACCCAGAGGCTTGTCAGAAATAAAGAATCACAAACCTTGTTCTAGATCAACCAAGTAAAAATCTAAATTTCAGTAATACCCACAGGTGATGTATACACACATTAATGTGTGAGAAGCACAGATGCAGTGTCACTTCCCATCCTTCTCATTTTATATATATATATATACATATATATATATACACACACACATATATATGTGTATATATATATATATATAATGAAAAGTGGCAGACATGAGAGTTTTCTTTTTCCATCCAGTTTTCTCTATCTAGAACATTCTTCATGAACTCTTTGTTCCCTTAACTTACACGTAACTTAGGTCTTAGCCAAGACAGTGCTCTTTTGGGCAGATTTTTCTTGATTCCTCTAGTGCTTTTGGACCCTTTAGCTGTGCATCCATGTACTGCATCATCAGAGTACTTACAGTATTACGCGGTAGGTCCTCAGCAAGGCATTAATGAGTGAATGAATGCTGATTAGCAGATATCTATTAAATATCCTTTCAGCATCCTCTACTCACTTCTCCCTCAGTAAATATTGTATTTTTGTGTAGGTATCCAGTCTCCTCCAGTAGACCATATACTTCAAACTAAATCCCTTCTCCAGTCTCAGAGAGCAGAATCTAAGTTTGAAAGATAAAAAAATGGTGATTCCATTTTTCTTGCCAGTGATTGGTTTAAGAAGGGACATGTGCTTTGGTACTAAATAAGGAGACATGAGTCCACATCCAGGAATTTAGAAAGGGACTCAACATGATAAAACTTTTTCCTGCCTCTGAAAAGTGTTGGTATTTAATGTGTAATACTCAAAAATACTGTGGCCATCTTGCTAATGGCTAAAAATGAAGCTAACTTAAACGAAAGTGTTTAGAGAAGACAACAGCAAAGAATGGAGTCAGCTTAGACTGCCTTACCCTTTGGATTTTTGTCCTTGTTAAAGATGAATGAGATCAGATTTGAATGACTTGGATCTGTAAACTTTTCCCTTACACTGGTGATCTGTTAACTTTTCATAGTGGTTGAAAAGGAAGAGTGATAATAGTATTTATTAGTGCACATATTCTCTTTTCTTCCCCAACCAGAATATCAAATGTAGCAGAAGAAGTCTTCTATAGTGTAATGATAAATAGCTAAAACTTGAACTTCTATATCTTCCTTGTTACTGACCATTAATAAATAAGAATTCACTAATGGCATAGCTATTGTACTGTAATTGAGAGAACATCAATTTTAATTTTAAAATGGAAGTCAAGAAATTCTTACTTCTTTTAGCTGTCTGAAGAGCATTTCTAGATAGCTTACTTATAGTCTCTAAACAGTGATATAATCAGTACAGATGTTGAAATATTCAAGATATCTGGTATCAGACCAAAAATAGTAATTAATTGGGATGCATTTCAAGAATTAAGTGTACAGAGAGATTATACCAAATGATCATGCACTTGACTAAATTGTTTCACATTTTTGTACAGAAACAGTGTAAACAAGATGGCATATTTTAAAGAGAAGATTACTCCCTGAAGGAGATGTCAGTATAACACTGATAGCTTTTCTTTAAAATTCTGTGATTTGATTCAATTAAAGATTTAAAAGGAGAGTGAACAAAAACCTGGATCCAGTATACAAATGGTGGTTCTATGTGTCCATTCACTCATTCAATAAATGTTAGTGTCCAGTACTAGACATGGGAAATGCAACAGTGAACAAAAACAGAAACAGATTCTAACTTTATGAGGTTCACAGATTAGAGGAGAAAAAAATCAAATGATAGTGCAAATATGTTTGTTAAGTATAATAAGTTACTAAAAACTATGCAAACATATATCAAAAAATTTTAATTAGCGTGAACTATTTTGGAAGTCTGAGATTTAAAAGAGGAAAGAAGTTAGAAGGATATGGGAAAGCGGATATTTAAATCAGAGAGTACAGAATTAGCCAAGCCTAAGATAGGAGAATTCATAGTAAATGAATGACTATGAGGAAATAATGACTTTTTCAGTTAGAATTCAGTGAACAAAGTTGATAGTAGCATGAGAAATACGTGAAAATATAATAGGATATTAGATCATGAAATGCATTATAAATTATGTTAAATGTGTCTTCTTTAACCAAAGAATAATAGCAAAATATTAAATAACATTAAACAGTATGAGTAAAAGAAGAGTAGGACCGAAGTCTGTATAGGATAAATTAAAATTTGCATTCTGGAAATAACACTCTGCCATATGAACAAGAAAATAGGAATGGTCAAAAATGAATGTAGGTACACCACTTGGGGACTACTACTATGACCTAAAAATGAGGGGCAATAGAAGCTTATCTCAGATTATAAAGAAAATTAAGACAATTGAAAATGATAGTTAAGAAAAAGAATAAGTAAAATCTGGTTAACGGATTTGAAAGCAGAGTAGCAATAAAGAGAGTGAAGGTGGTGGGCAGGGTGGTGATTTGGAATGAAGAGCCATGAGTTTAATTTTGGATATACTAATTTGAAAGTATCTTTGAAATACTTAAGTGGAAATATCATCAAGGCAACTGAATGCTTAGATCTGAAGTACACAGAAGAGGGCTAGAGAGATATAGATTTCTGAATAACATATATAATTAGGGATAAGAATGAGATTTTTTATTGTAAAAACGAATGAATAAGATTACCTTTCTAATCTGAGGGATAAAGGAATGGATTTGAAGTGAGGAGAATATTGCACCTTGAAAGACAAGTAAAGCCCTGGAAAGAAGAAAATGAACTGGTAAAGGAGTCATGGAAAGGAAAGCCAAGAAAGACAGAAAGATAGCCACGGAAAAGAAATTTATGGAAGCCAAGGGAAGAAATTGAGCCAAGAAAAAAAGTGGCCTACACTGCAGAATGTTAAGAAATTGTATGAGTTGAAGACTGAAATATGTACATTGATTCTAGTATTATTTAAATAAGTGTTAACTCTAAGAAGAGCCATTTATGTGAAGTAATGGAGACATGAGCCAGACTAAATTGAAGAAATGAACAGGAAGAGGGGATATGAAGATAATATCTTTTCTTTTGAGAAGTTTGACTACAAACAGAAGAAAATGAGGTAACCTATACATGTATGAATTATTGCTTAAATGAGTGTGACTTGTACACGTTTAAAATATGTGGGGGAGAATCCATTTAAGAAGTAAAACACACATGTGAGTATAAAATATAAATCTATAGTAAACAAATGTACATATATAATGTAAATATATTTAGCTAAATATAAATATGACAAATAGAGTGAAATTCTTGAGAAGACAAGAAGAAACAGGTCTGGAAAAACTTGCAGGTGTTGGCTTTGAGTAATAGAAATAACTCTTCTACTGGAACTGGAAGACCCCAAAATATGTTAGAAGTGCAAGGCGTATAGGTTTGATAGAGGGTATTAATGTTTGTTTTCCCTGCTTTTAATCTGTGTAGTAGGAGGCAAAGTCATGTGTCAAACATTAATGGGGAATGCACTAACAGACAGTTCGAAGAGAACAAAGGCTTGAAATTGTAATTACAAGGAGTGGGAGATCAGAATAGACAGAACGAAAATATGTAGGATTTGTAAACAATATTAATTGTTCAAATTATGTTAAAAATCATTAATTTACAGTGATATCAGTCTACCCTATGGTAGTGGTTTCCTTAGTAACTCTCAGCCTCCTGGATCAGGACATGAAAACGGTGGGTGTTTGGAAACAGACAAAGCAGGGATACTTGGATGAAACATTGCAAGGACAGTCATAAACATGGATTTTAATGGAAACCTGGGGCATTAATTATATTATTCAAGGAGAATGAATAACCTAGTAGAGAAAAAGGAAAAAAAATACTGAAATAAACACCAGTGTTAAGAAAGAAACAGAATAGGACAAGCTAGCCAAGGTGATTGAGAAATAAACAGAAGTGGGAATACAGCCAAGAGAATCCAAAATCATGCACAATGGAGTAAAAGAAGGAGTCAACAAAGGTAATTAATCATCATTGTCAATGAAAAGGGGAGATGAATTAAAATAAGAAATAAGCATTGAGCATGCCATTAGAAAATCATTAATTCTCTTGAAAATAATAGATTGTATAAGATAGAGATAATTTCCTGAAGTTTGAACCTGAAAAAAAAGAGATGATTACTGTTATTATTTCTCATTTTTATATTTTCAACCTTTAAGGATACAGAGAACATTAAAAGAGAAAAAATTGCTTTTATCAAACAGTTAATAATGGTAACCTCTGAAGAGAGATATGGGGTTGCAAATATGAAAGAGCACCCAGTGTTTAGTGACTGTGCCTCTATTCCTTCTGAAAATTTTTCATTGGGAAAGTAGTCTTTTGTAATTATAAAAAGCAGTTATAATTTTTAGCATGCCTCTAATATATTGGTTCTCCATCTCTAGCATTATTTAATACTGGAAGATGAATAAAATGCTTTCCATACTATCCCTATACCGATTGTATTCAAGGTTGCTTTCTACCTGACTCAGACAGAAAGCATAGCAAATATATATTGGTTGCCAGAAATGTTCATACACTTATTTTGAATATATTGCAAATCTTTTAGAGGTTGGATTTTTCTTTCTTGCTCAATTTCACACTGACACATGTAAAAGTATAATAAGAATTTGCTGTTTAGTCCATTATGTGCAAAAGAGCAGGTTGTTTAGTGTTTCAAAATCATCCTCTGTGGGCTTTTAACTAATCACTCAGTCACATGAGAAAAGCCGAAGATAGAATAAGATGCCAGCCTACACAGAGATAATGATAGCTTGAATTTGGCCAAATACTTTGGCAGAAGGAAGGGTGCTTTTATCCTAGTGAACAGAAAAAATTGAGAGGAATTTACTTTTTTGTGAGAGCAAATTGTGATTTACACATGAAGAGTCATCCAGCCAGGTTGGTTAAGATTTGGACAGTAGATTTCTACAGCAAAGACATCTCCCCCGTAGACTCTGGAACAAGCTGTATTATCTTATAATGTAACAGATGACCAGCCATATGGCGATGGGGGAGGGAAATCAGGAAGGTAACAGTCTACTGTATCAGTAAATGCATGAATGAGAAAACAATGGTTAAAGTCAAATAAAGGGAATGTGAATAATTTTACTGCTTTAGTTGGAAGAGGGTTTTCTTGGAATAGTATTTCTTGTTATAGGAAAATGTATTTTTAAAATCATATGTATATAAAAAATAACCTTTTAACATATTTTTTTATCTGTTCTTCACAAAAGCAGGATATAGCCTCAGGGTCAATTATAATGTAATATGATCCATATATACTCACTCAAAAAGTCTAGTCTTCCAGAAACATTAAAAAGGATTTAAAATATTTATATGAAATAGCCTAATTTTTCCAGTATGTAAGTTCCTGCCTGGTAACAGGTTATTAAACTGTTTTAGGAATCTGCAGTAATTCTTTCAGGACACAAGAATACAATGTGGCAATAAATTATTTAATGTTAGCTCAGCTGCTTAAATTCAAACCAATTTAAACAATATCTAATTTAATGTTTTGTACTGTTATTAAATCATGTGGCTTAATGGAAATATTTATAATGTGACAGTGACAGAAAGGAGATCTAACACATGCTTCTCATTGTGCAAACTGTTTCTTCATTTTTCTTGAAAAAGTTAGACTGACAAATGCTATAGTAAATATATAGAATATGAAGTTAAAATTACCTACTCAGCAATGGAAGAAGTGAATTATTCCAAATATATGTGATTTTATCACAATTTTGATCATCATCCAACATCTTATTTATAAAACTAATTTTCTTAGTTTAAATTTTAAAATAATAAGAATAAATTGTGTGAGTCATTATCTTGAATATATTTAGCTTGACTTCATGCTATAAAACATTCTATAGCACAAAATGCATACTTTTGAAATATAAAACAACTTCTTTATATGAAGGCCAGACATGCTATAAGTTTTTCATATTTGCATAATAATTTTCTAATAATTATTTTGTAATTATTTTGTAATTATCTCTATCATGTAATAGAGATACATAGCCACATGTAACAATCTACTCGATAACAAGTAAGCATTTTTTCAAGATTAACAGATATATTAAAAAATGAACAAGTCACAAATGTATATTTGATTATTTTTAATAAAGTAGACCTATTTGTTTAACCATCACCCAGCTACCGCTCATCTCAGATACCCTTCATGTTCACTTACAGTTATCCCTATACCTCCCCAAATCTAACTACTAATCTAGCTTTGGTTAATTTTAAAAAAAATTTTTTTTTTTTTTTTTTGCTTTTTAGGGTCACACCGTGGCATATGAAAGTTCTCAGGCTAGGGGTCGAATCAGAACTGCAACTGCTGGCCTATGCCACAGCCACAGTAATGCCAGATCTGGGCCACATCTGCGACCCGCACTAAAGCTTGTGGCAACACTTGATCCTTAACCCAGTGAGTGAGGCCAGGGAGTGAACATGAATACTCATGGATATTAGTTGGGTTCTTAATCTGCTGAGCCACCAGAGGGAATGCCAATACAGACTAATTTTGGCTACACATGCACTTTATGTAAAAGTAATCTAACTATGCCCTCTTTTGTGTTAATCTTATTTGACATAACACTATGTTTATGTCTAGCCTAACTGCAATTACCAATAATCTATCCACTTTCATTCCTGTAAAATATTTCATGGTGTAGCTACATCACAATATATGAATCTTTCTATACTAAATATATACTTTGGGATTTTACTGTTTTGTAAGCCCGTATGAGAATTTGAGCATTGGAGTGATATTAATTGATGATTAAAACTATCATTTGTAGTTTAAGAGCATAACTCCAGATTCAGCATTAACAATGGACAGTTGAGGGGGAGGGTAAGGGTGAAAAAAGGTAATAACTTTCCAATATCTCTATGGCATATTAGAAGCAAACAGACATTAACAGTGGTAAAAACTCAAAGAATTCCATATATATTTGATATGTTTTCAGTACATATTCACCTTTTGCTAATGAATTAGATATGTAAAATGTTTTTTAAAAAGAGAAGCATTAAAGATAATTCCATTGTTTTGGGCAGAAGCAACTGGTAAAGAGTTGTCTTTTATTGAGATAGGAAATGTATGAGATGAAAAAGTTTATCAATGGTAAAAATTTAAGAAAAAATCCACAAAATATGATTTAACTATTAAAATAATTATTTACTAAATCCATTCTTTAAGGGAAAAAAAAGAATTTTTCTTACATAAAGTATTAGAAAAACAGATGCATGCTTCCTTACCCATATTTTCTTTTGCTTATTTATTTATTTTACATGTATACCTTCTTTTTTTTTCTCACATTATCATGCTCCATCACAAGTGACCAGGCATTGTTCCCAGTGCTATACAGCAGGATCCCATGGCTTATCCATTCCAAAGGCAACAGTCTGCATTTATTAGCCCCAAATTCCCAATCTATTCCACCACCACCCCCCTCCGGCAACCATAAGTCTGTTCTCCATGTCCATGAGTTTCTTTTCTGTGGAAAGATTCATTTGTGCCATATAATAAACTCCAGATATAAGTGAAATCATATGGTATTTGTCTTTCTTTTTCTGATTTACTTCACTTAGCATGAGAGTCTCTAGTTCCAACCATGCTGCTGAAAATGGCATTATTTTGTTCTTTTTTTATAGCTGAGTATTATTCCATTGTGTATGTATACCACATCTTCCTAATCCAGTCATCTGTTGATGGACATTTGGGTTGTTTCCACATCTTGGCTATTGTTAATAGTGGAGCAATGAACATGTGTGTGCAAGTGTATTTTTCAAGGAAAGTTTTGTCCGGATATATGCCCAAGAGTGGGATTGCTGGGTCATATGATAGTTCTATGTATAGTTTTCTAAGGTACCTCCATACTGTTTTCCATAGTGGTTGTACCAATTTACATTCCCACCAACAGTGCAGAAGGGTTCCTTTTCTACACACCCCCTCTAGCATTTGTTATTTGTGGACTTATTAATGATGGCCATTCTGACTGGTATGAGGTGGTACCTCATAGTAGTTTTGATTTGCATTTCTCTAATAATCAGTGATGTTGAGCATTTATTGATGTGCTTGTTGGCCATCTGTATATCTTCTTTGGAGAAATGTCTATTCAGATCTTTTGCCCATTTTTCAGCTTACCCTTATTTCTAAATTACTTCTATTAATGGGGAAAACTTATTTAGGTTCAGTGAAAGAAGCATGCTTAAAAGTTAGAAAATTAGCTTCTTAATATAAACAAAGAAAAGATCACAATGTACATCAAGTGAATATTTTGTAACCTGTTCTGATGAGAAGAATAAAAAAAAATCAATAAGTTAATTTTATAATCCTAATGGGTTATTGGCTGCAATAAAAATCGCAGTATACTTTCAAACTTTTAAATAAGGAAGAAAGCAATTATTGAGTTCTCATATAAGGAGTTACTGGTTATCAGTTATTATAAAAAACTGATAATTACTTTGAGAATGAGAGACCTAGAGCTGATATACGAAGAAAACTTTATCAATATTTATGAGTACAACCAACACAAAGCCTTATTATAACTGGAGAACAAACATTGATGTAATGAATGATAGATTAGATAAGAAGAGAAAGCAATCATTGATAAAGCCAAAGTTTTCATAGCTAAACTAGTTTCTCACTCCGGGTAAACTCTTATCAGTGCCTTCTAACCCCTTCTCATTTAAGAAAATGTACTTTAAGAGATATGTAAAATTATGGGACATACATCATATTTGAGATCTTACTTAAATAGAAACCTTAGATTATCAGAAAAGCCTTTGTGGGAGACTTTGTGTAGTTCTCAATTTGAAGAATAACCTGTATATTGTTCTGTTTCAATTACTATGGAATCTAAAGCCAGTGAAATACATTAAGAATCTGTTAAAGCAATACGTTTTCTTCTTCCAGTTCTATTTAAAAATAACAATTAACATTTGCATGATGTATTATTGTTTATAAGGTTCTTCCATATACCTTAGCTCACCTGATTTTTGATTTTTCACCTTAGATTCAAAGGCACATTTTAAATAGCAATCATTATCTCTAGGAAAATGTAAGCTTGGTAGAGCACACAAATGTAACCAATTCTACATTTCTTTCTGTATTTAAATAAGAACTGCCCAGTAGTTTGCAGCAACTATGAGTAGATATTTGCTTTTTAAAATACAACTGTAGATCACCATAACAAGGAACTAGAAATTTTAAAGAGGAGGCAATTAAAATGAGAAAACTCATTTGTTCAGACAAAAGCCAAGCTGAAGGAAATAAACAGCAAATTAAATAGTGCACAAGAACAAGTAAGTGATCTGGAAAACAGAATATGGAAATTACCCAATCAGAACAACAGATAGAAAGATAAGAAAGCAAGCAAGCAAGCAAGCAAGCAAGCAATATGTGAGACCTATGGGATAACACACAGCAAGCCAGTCTATGCATAATAGTGATGCCTGGAGAAGAAGAAAGAAAAAAAAAGGGTATCAAAAATGTATTTGAAGAAATTCTAGATGAAAACTTCCCAAACCTAAAAAGGAAACAAATATCCAGGTACGGAAGCACAGAGGGTCCTAAACAAGATAAACCCAAACAGACTTACACAAAGACATATTATAATTAAAATGGCAAAAGTTAACGAGAGAATTGTAAAACAGGAACAGAAAAACAAAAGGTTAGCTATAAAGGAACACCCATAAGGCTATCAATTGATTTCTCTTTCTCTACAGGAATATTGTAGGTCAGAAGGGAGTGACAAGCTACAATCAAAGTCCAGGAAGAGAAAATCCTGCAACCTTGGACACTACCTGGCAAGATTATCATTTAGAATAGAAGGAGAGATAGAGTTCCCTTTGTGGCTCAGTGGTTAATGAACCCGACTAGGATCCATGAGGATGTGGGCTTGATCCCCAGCTTCGCTCAGTGGGTTAAGGTTTGGCATTGCCATGAGCTGTGGTCTAGGTTGCAGATGCTGCTTGGATCCTGCGTTTCTGTGGTTGTGGCATAGGCCAGCATCTGTAGCTCTGAACATGGCACAACTAAGTCTATCCTAAAATAAATATTAAAAGGCCTTCTCCTCATAGAAAATAAACAGGAATATACAGAAAAAAATACAGTAGGACAGTAAATCACTTAATCACTTATGCAATAATTTAAAACAGTTTGTGAAAATAATGATAACTACAATGAACAGAAAAAGGATAACCATGAAGATATCAATGAGGACATCATGACCACAAAATATGCTGGGGGAGAAAGAAAACGTAGATTTTTCTTTTTTTAGAATGTGTTTGAATCTACATAATTACCATTCTAAAGTAAGTAGATAGAATAGTATGTTAACATATTTGGAAAACAAGCTACTGACAAATAAAAAATATAAAGAATATTCACAAAACCAAAAAGAAGAGAACACAAGCATAATACAAAAGAAAACCATCAAATCACAAAAGCAAAAAAAAAAAGAAAAGAAAAAGAAAGGAACAAAGAGGAACTATAAAATCAATCGGAAACCCAGATTTAAAAGGTCAATAAACACATATCTATCAATAATCACCTTAAATGTCAAAGGACTAAATGCTCCAAACAAAAGACATAGAATGAAACATTGGTTAAGAGAGCCTATAATATGCTACCAAAAAGAGAGATATTTTAGGGCAAAGGACACACAATGGAAAGTGAGGGGAGGGAAAAATATATCTCGTGCAATGGAAATAAGAAAATGAAGGTAGCAATATTCATATCAGATGTAGACGTAAAAAAAAAAAAAGACCAGGAGTTCCAGTTGTGGTACAGTGGAAATGCATCTGCCTAGTACCCATAAAGATGAGGGTTCAATCCCTGGCCTCATTCAGTGGGCCAGGGATCTTGCTTTGCCATGTACTGTGGTGTAGTTCACAGATGTAGCTCAGGTCCTGGGGTGCTGTGTCTGTGGTATAGCCCAGTAGTTGTAACTCTGATTCAAACCCTAGCCTAGGAAACTCCATATGCCACAAGTGCTGCCCTAAAAATCAAAATAATAAATAAATAAATAAATAAATAAATAAACAAATAAATAATTTTAAAGACCATAAAAAGATAAAGGTCACAATATAATGATTAAAGGATCAATATAAGAAGGGGATTTTACAGTTGTTAACATGCATGCACCCAGTATAGGAGGACCTAAATACATAAAACAAATGCTAACAGACATAAATAGAGAAGATGATGGGAATACAATAATACTAGGAGACTTTAACATCACTGACATCAATACACAGATTTTCTTAGCAAAAAATCTAAAGGAACCAATAGAACAGTTAGACTTAATTGATATTTTTAGGACATTATAGTACCCCAAAACAGAATTCAAAATATACATTCTTTTCAAGGGCACATTCAAGGGAACATTCTCTGATAGCCCACACACTAGGAAACAAAATAAGCCTCACTGAATTTAAGTGGATAGAAATTATTTCAAGCATCATTTCTGACCACAATGGCATGAAACTAGAAATAAACCACACAAAGAAAAACTAGAAACAAAATTACAAGAGACTAAACAACATACCACCAAAAATAATAATAATAATGGCTCAATGATGAAATCAAAAAGGAAATTTAAAAATGCTTTGAGACAAATGACAATGAAAACACAACCATACAAAATCTATGGGATGAAGCAAAAGGAGTCCTAAGAGGAAAGTTCATAGCAGCACAGGCCTTCCTCAAAAAAAACAATAAAAATCTTAAACTACTGCCTAAAGAATTAGCAAAAGAAGAACAAACAAAACCTAAAATTATAAGAAGGAAGGAAATAATAAAAATCAGAAAGGAAATAAATGAAATAGATTAAAATAGAAAAAAATGAATAATACCAAAAATTGGTTCTTAAAAAAAATAAACAAAGTTGACAAATCTCTCACTAGGCTCGCCAAGAATAAAAGAAAGAGGACCCAAATAAAAAGAAACAAACGAGGAGAAATAATAACCAATATCACAGAAATATATAAAACCATAAAATAATACTATGAATAATTATATGTCAATAAATTTTACAGCCTTGAAGAAATGGACAAGTTTCCAGAAACATAGAGCCCACCAAAACTGAGTCAAGAAGAAATAGATAATTTGAACATATTGATCACTGGAAGTAAAATAAAATCTGTTGAAAACAACAACAAACTCCCTGTAAACAAAAGCCCAGGACCACATGGCTTCACTGGGGAATTCTACCAAACATACAAAGAAGAACTTGTTCTATTCTTTCTCAAACTCTTCTAAAAGATTAAAAAGGAGGAAACATCCCCAAGGTCATATCATCACCCTGATACCAAAACCAGACAAAGACATTACCAAAAAAAGAAAAGTAACAGCCATTATCTTTGATGAATGTAGATATAAAAAAATCTCAACAAAACATTAGCAAACTGAATCCAACAATGTATGAAGAAACATCATACACTGTAATCAAGTTGGATTCATTCCAGAGTCACAAAAAGGGTTCCAAATATATAATTCAATGTTATCATCACATCAACCAAAGAAATGATAAAAAACCACATGATCATCTCCATAGATGCAGAAAAAGCATTTGACAAAATTCAACATTGATTCATGATAAAAACTCTCATCAAAGTGAGTAAAGAGGGGACAAGTCTCATCATAATAAGAAGTATTTATGACAAATCTACAGCCAATTTAATATTCAATGATGGAAAGTTGAAAGATTTCTAACTAAAATCTGAAAAAAGACAAGGATGCCTACTCATTACTTTTATTCAACATAATAATGGAAGTTCCAGCTATAGCAATCAGAAAACAAAAAGAAATTACAGGCATTCAAAGTGGAAGGGAAAAGGTAAAATTGTAATTATATGTAGATGGCATGATACCATATATAGAAAACCCTAAAGACTCTATACAAGAACTACTACAACTGACAAATTCAGCAAGGTAAAAGAATACAAGATTAACATACAGAAATGTGTTGTGTTTCTTTATACTAAGAATTAAATATTAGAAAGGGAAAGAAAAAAAATCAATCCCTTTAAAGTTGTATCAAAAAGAATACAATAGTTAGGAATAAACCTGATCAAAAAGGTGAAAGACCAGAGTTCCTGTTGTAGCTCAGTGGTTAACTAACCCGACCAGCATCCGTGAAGATATGGGTTCAGTCCCTGGCCTTGCTCACTGTGTTAAGAATCCAGCATTGCTCTAAGCTGTGGTGTAGGTCACAGATGCAGCTCAGCTGTAGCTCTGATTCGATCCCTAGCCTGGGAACCTCCATATGCCACAGATGTGGCCCTAAAAAGATACACACAAAAAAAAGGTGAAAGACTTATAGTTTGAGAACTATAAAACACTGATAAAAGAAAATGAATATGAGTCAAAGAAATGGCAAGATATCCCATGCTCTTCAATTTGAAGAACTAATACTGTTAAAATGGCCATACTACCTCAAGCAATCTACAGATGTAATGCAATCCCTATCAAATTACACGTGGCATTTTTCACAGAACAAGAAAAAAATAATCCTAAAATTTATATGGAACCACAAAAGACCCCTAATCATCAAAACAATCTTGAGAAAAAAAAGAAAAACAAAGCTGAAAAGATCTCGTTTCCTGACCTCAAACTATACTACAGTTACAGTAATCAAAGCAGCATGATCCTGACACAAAAACGGATACATATCAGTGAAACAGAATAGATCCCAGAAGTAGAATAAATAAAAATAAATTCAAAGCGGATTAAATATCTAAGTGTCAGAACTGAAACAATAAAAATCCTAGAAGAGAACATAGGCAGAATGCTCAATTTCTAGGGAAACTGATTATTCATTTTTTAGTTGCTCATATTAAAGTAGGACCAAGGTCTACACTAGACATAGAAGATTAGCAGTTGTGATAGAAGAGGCAGATCTAGAACAGAACCAGATGAGAAATTTATCTTAGCTATTCTTGTATCAAGATTTCATGTGTCACATTTCTGTTTTCAACAAATACTTATTCAATGTTTGCAATATGCTACCTATTGTTATTAGTGAAGAAATGATTAAGTTGTCAGAAGGACCATCAGATATTTACGGTGTCTGGCATAAAGTTGTATGTGTGTTGGGAGGGAGGGAAGGAGGAGGATGCTTAGGTTTACTGTAAGCTGGTGCACATCTATACTTTAGTCTAAGCCATCTATATGTTTTATTTTTTACAATAAACTCCGTGTTAAAGAACACTTTCAGCTATCACAAGAAGATAAACATGAAACCCTTCCAAGAAAAAAAATTATTGATTAATGAAATATCCTGCCAAGTAAGGAGCAGATTCCTAAATAGGGATCTATTCTTATTCTAGTTTATAATCCCCTATAATTATGCCAAGGTGGCTACTTCTTACCAACCTCTTCTATTTACATATCTTCTTTACTGAATAGAAAGAAAAATTAATGTTTTCCTATTACAACGTAAAAATAACTAAGGGCCATGGATGAGACTTGAACCCAGTGATATTTTGAACGTTTGATGAGAAAACCTGGAGGAAAAAACTAAGCTTGATATAGCCCCATCTGGGGTAAGCTACTGAACTCCCACACGTGATATTTTTAAATGCGTAAAGACAATCTTTGCCTAGGTCACTAGCTGTTTTAGGATTCTCCTCAACACAACTCAGCAACACTTACACATAGGGTTGGAGTTCCATCATCAATTATAAAAAGAGTGCAAGTATCATGAAACAAGAAGGGAGGACTTGAGGAGGGGCTCTTGAATCTTATATAAGGAGAGATTCTGTTTTCCCCTCTTAGGTTGAGAATTGGTGAACAATTTTTTTGAATACCTAGGTGATGAAACAGTGGTAGACAGTGAATCAGCACCTCATCTCTTGAGGTCAGAGAGGAACAATGATCAGAAAAGAACCTTATTGAGTAGGAGGACCAAAATTAACAGGATTAGAGGTGTTGCCACATTACATGGCAGTAGAGTAATTTGAAGATTCCAAGAACTGGCTAAGGGTAACCTGAAAGAAATATTAATTTTTTAACATGGGCTTCCTTTTGCAAAAATTTTTTTACTAATTTTCAAATTCTTGAAAATTATTTGGCATTAAATATACCCAAAGAAGCACAAAACCTAAAAAGTAAATCTCTCCAGAAACTAATAGTTTTCTTTGGACATGTCAGAAAAGAAAGACTATTTTTTTTCCACAACTGCTTCACTTAGTATAAAACCCTAACATGCACATTTCCTTAAGCATTCAATGACTTACGGTTATTCTAAGTTATCTTGTTTTGAAATTTCTAACTTGTAAGGTTTGTGGATCTTCAACTTAGATCTAGCCAACTGTTTTACTGTTAAAAAATGTGTAATAGTTCCAATTATTGCTTATCCTCAACAATAAGAGGTAATGTTTGAATTCTTTTGGCGAATCTGGTGAGTGTGTATTGCTACATTATCACCATTTTTATCTGCAGTTCTTTATTAATGAGATTAAAGACATTTTCAAAGTTTTATCTGATATATTTTCTCTTTTAAAATCATTTTTCTTTTGGCATATACTTTTAAAAAAGAATATGGTAGGCATTTTTTATTTATTTTAGGTAGCCAACTTTTTTGATGCTTATATGCATTAACAACCTTCACTTTGTGACATATTTTATTTTTCATGTATCTCTTGTTAAAGAGAATTTCTCCATTTTAGCATAGTTGAATTTATCCTTTTTTCCCTTTGTAGGTCATATATTCTGTTGAGGAAATACTTTCCTATTCCAAGGCCATAAAGATACTGACTTATTTTCTATCTTCTTTCTTCATCTTTCCGTTCCTTCTTTCCTTCTTTCCTTCCTTCCTTCCTTGGTTCTTTCCTTCCTTCCTTCTTTCCTTCCTTCCTTCCTTGGTTCTTTCCTTCCTTCCTTCCTTTTCTTCCTCCTTTCCTTCCTTCTTTCCTACCTATATATTCCTTATTTAGAACTTTAAATAATGTGAAATTAATTTTTTATGCAGTTTTTAAAATATATATCCAATTATATTTTAGTATTTCTAGAATAATTTACTGTAAACATTGTTCTTTCTAAAAATCCCTTTGGAAAACCTCTATTATTTATTGCCTGTATATATTTGCAGCTCTATCTGGGTTCTCATTCCATTTCATTATCTATATCCATATCTAATTTTATATATCTATACAATTTTACTACCACATTGTTAAATACTCAATACTACAGCTCTGGCTATCTGATAAGGTAAGTCTGTTCAATCTGCTGTTCTTCAAGAATTTCTTAGATACAGAGTTTATTGAATATGTGCTTTCACATAAAATTCTAGGATTAGTTCATCATTTTCTACATCAAAGGAAAACTATATGGAATATTAATTAGAAATACTTTGGATTTTGAGTTCCCTTTGTAGCTCAGTGATTAACAAAGCCAACTAGGACCCATGAGGATACGGGTTCCATCCCTGGCCTCACTCAGTGGGTTAAGGATCTGGCATTGCCATGAGCTGTGGTGTAGGTCGCAGACACTGCTTGGATCCTGTATTGCTGTGGCTGTGGCGTAGGCTGGCATCTACAGCTCCATTTAGACCCTTAGCCTGGGAACTCCCATATGCTGTGAGTGCAGCCCTAAAAAGCAGAAAAAAAAGGAAATACTTTGAATTATACATAAATTTGGAGGAATTCTACATCTTTACAATATTATTCAAATCAGTTAATATGATAGGCTAATTTATTTTGTGTAATGTCTCTACCAGCATTTCTTAGTCCCAAATTATATCAGAAAAATATCAAAACTGTGAGTTATGATAAATACTTTGGAATAAATAAAATTCAACACCTATGTTGAGCTGTTACCATATTATAAGGTATTATACTAAGATGAAGGTATGGAGTCAAGGAAAACTATGCTAATTATGATGGTGTTATTCAGATATGTTTTAACTCTGCAACATTTTTACCCATTATTTGTTTCTTTTCAAAATATTTCAGCCAAATTTGTTATCTAGTTTGCCTTTCATTTGATCTAGAAAATACTTGTGTCAATATAGCCTCCTTTCTGTACACTCTCATCAATAGGTCATAAAGAGAAGAACTTTTAAAAATATCAATACATATACAAAACAGAACTTTCAACTCAGCCAACATTATGCAAATTACTAAGTAAAGCTAATGAACTGAAATCTAATATAGATCTGGAAATAACAGGCTAAACTGGAACTGGTTTTGAAAACAGCCCCAAGTGGAAACTAGATCTCTGTTTGGAGAGAGTGTTCATTTCCAAAGCTATTTATTCCTTGTTTGAGTGAATCAGCCAGAGAAATTCAATTTCTCCTCTATTTCAATAACTCATCTAGCTATGTATCTCACAGTTCTGGTCACTTTCAAACAGAATTCTGGAAGTGGTGAGATAAAACATCATGTTCCTATGACATTTAAATTTTATGATTTGTACTTTTCCTGAGAATTGTGAAAATAAATGGATTTACTTATTTGCTAACTTTGATACTCTTAGCTCCTCCAATCAATTGTGTATTTTTTTGTGTGTATGTCTGTGTGTTTCTTTCAGTACATTTCATTTATTCTTTCATTTATTCATTCACTTATTCATTCATTCGAACATTGATTTATTATTTTAAAAAGTCAGCACTGGAGTTATGTGCATGTGAAATATAAACTTGGCCTCTGTGCCTATTTCACAGTCATACCAGTAATGTTATGTAATACACATATGTTGGCAGAAAATATTAAATATTGTCTAAGCGTATTTAAGTAGTATTTCAGAAGCATGCCACAATATTTTAATCTGATATAAGTAACTCATGGAAAAATTTGACTTCTACTAATAAATCCATTGATAAAAACTAGTCTCAAAATATGCACAATGAATAAAGAACAAAGATCACAGCCATTAGAAATCAATGTGATTTATAAAGTTTATATATATGTATATATGTATATGCACATATATGTGAATATATGTGTATCAGTAAGAGATGTCAGGTTTTACCACAAATTCTGGTTTAACGTCTTACAAATATATAGCAGTAACAGCTTTTAGACATAATAAAAAATCTTTAGAATTAAAAAAGATGCAAAAGTTTCTCATAAATTTGATTAGCTTCAAGTTGTCAAAAACCAGACACTACTGACAAACCTAAAAATAACTGAATCCATTATTCACCCATTCAGTCAACATTTACTGAGTATCTACTATAAGCCTTATGCTGCTTTAGGTATTACTGACACAGAAACATACAAAGCATAACACTCTCTTGTTTTACAGATTAAACACTAAAAAATAAGTAATGTTTGTTTAACTAATGACAGGAGCCACACTTGTTGATCTATGCACTCATTCTCATGTAATCTTCACAACACCACACTAAGACATCAGTATTCCATATTAGAAAGATATGAGGAATTAAGGATGAAAAGAGGCAATAGTTCCCATCTAAGACTAGGCATAAATGTAAGTATGTGGGAAGAGTGGAGGGAGGAAATGCAGGGATGGGTATCTTAGCTGAACATAAGATTTTTTGTTGTTGTTGTAGCTTGAAGAACTTCAAAATAGAAACTGCCCACAATTTTTGTCATCTAATACTGGGAATTTCAGTTACCTCTGAGGCAGACTGTCCCTTTCTGCTGGGGAACTGACACAATCAACCTGACATACTATATGCATAGAAAACAAGAACTCATTGTTCTTCCAAGATTGCTGTTTCCCAATCTAAAAACAATGAAACATGACCTCCAGCTGAAAATTTGTTTTATTTTCAATATAACTTGAGTGCACCTATATACCTCTGATTTTATTACCAGTACCTCTTGCACTACCACCAGTAGCTAACATATCTTTTCTTTTCCTTTTTTTTGGTCTTTTTAGGACCGCACCCGTGGCATATGGAAGTTCCCAGGCTAGGAGTCAATTGAAGTTGTAGCCACCAAGCTATACCACAGCCACAGCAGCATGGGATCCAAGCCATGTCTGCAACCTACAACAGAACTCACAGCAACGCTGGATCCTCAGTGAGTGAGGCCCAGAATCGAACTCGCATCCTCATGGACACCAGTCAGATTTGTTTTGTTTGAGCCACAACAGGACCTCCAGTAGCTAACATTTCTTAAGTGCTTATTAAATGTAGAACATTATACTGAGATTTTAATAAAATGCTCCATTTAACCCTGACATCATCTATGCACTATTTTTCTAGGCATTGGATAGACAATGACAGTAAACTTCAAGGGCAGTTTCAGTTTATCTTTAGTCACATCACCATTTTTTTTTTCCTTTTGGTTATACCTGTGGCATGTGGAAGTTCCCAGGCCAGAGATCAAACACATGCCACAGCAGTGACCTGAGCCACAGGGGTGAAAATGCCAGATCCTTAACCTGCTGAACCACCAGAGAGCTCATTTAGTTATACTACTTTTAAGCATTAGAACAATGAACTGATGCTTTAAAACAAGTTATTATACAAAAAAAAGAATAAAACAATTTATCATAAAAACTTTTTTCAGGAAAATATTCCATTTCCCTAAGTATGCCTTAAGAGTTTAATTTACCTGTATACATTTTTTTAGGAAAATACACATAATGTGTTCTTGTCTGAGCATTTTATCACAGGAAAAAGGACACAGAAACCTTTAAAAGTTCAGCAAACATGTGCAGGTCTAATTTTTTTTCTAGTCAACTGAAGGAAAGATCAAAAGGAGCTTAGCTTGGCTTAGTATAAAAATATTGCTCATTTGGAATTATTGATGACATTTAAACACACATAAAATTCATTTGTGCCAGTCCTTCATGTGCTATATTACAATTAAGTAGGAAGGCCTGAGTCAACCAAAAGCAGAATGGAATTGCTTCATCCTAGGCCAGTGCATTGCCAGCAAAGGCAATTTGAACCCCATGGAGCAGCACTTTCATGATGGGCAGCATCCAGTATGGAGCACAAGAGAGATCTCAACAAAAGAGGCCCTTTTCCTGAGCAAATGTGAGATGACACCACTGGCAACACTCTGCAATACCTGGGGAAACTCTAGCAAGTTTAACTACATTTTTTTGAAAAGAGTTAATGGATAGCCTGAGAGTTAAGAAGATGGATTCTGAATTTACAAAACTTGAGTTCAAAGTCTTCTCCTCTGTGTAGTATTGTATATCTCTGAGCAAATTAATTACTGCTTTTGAGACTTAAGTTCTTCACCTCAACATTGTGGAGATATATATACACACACATATATATATATATATATATATATATATATATATATATATATATATGTATATTTGGTTACCAATCACAGCTCTTCATTGCTAAAAACATGCCCCCCCCAAAAAGAAACCTCTAGAAATATTCCATTCCATTTAACTAGAGTTACTTTTTAGTAATTATTTTTTTGAGTTTGCAGTTTATTACTAAAAAGTAACCCTAGTTACTACAAACTCAAAAAATAGATTCTTTATTTGTTGTCCTCACTTCTGACACTTCCATTCTGTTTAGAGAGGTAAACAGAGATGTAACCTACAGGATGATGGAGTTATTGGCTTATATCCTGTAGAAACCCTTGGGTTCATGGAATCCTTTCACACTTTTTTGTAGCTCAAGAATACGCTAATTTGCCCTTAAAATTATTCTAACACCAATGGCCATTTGTCAATCTCCACCCACTTTTATGAATCTTTAAAGAAAAATATAATGGCTTAATGAACATTGGTTTCCATTTCCAAGAACTGGACAAACTTTATCAAAAAAAAAATGACAAATAAGGGCTATTTGAAAATCCCAGTATGATAGTAAGTACAACACTTAATTCCTTGTCATCTAGTAATACAACTTTTCCTTGGCTCACTCCATTAAACTATGGAAAAGGGAGGAAAATAAGGACCCCCTCTCAAAAGAACTAAGATTATCTGGTTTCCCTGTAGGCACTACAAGTAAATCTGCTAATCCCTCACACTTGGCACTACTGAAAATCCAATTTAAAAAAAAAATCATATTGCTATGGAACCTGAGTTCATGGTACATAAAGCAGAACTTAGGTCCAAAACACTGGGGCATACATGAAAAGAAATTCCTGAAATGCCATGAAATGAAAAACAAAATGTTTCAGTTTATTCTATTTCCTCTAAAATCAAACCCATTGCTTTATTGCCTTCAAAATATTCAAACAAAATACATCTACCCAAAATTTTCTTCCACGAAGTAATTTCAGTTTATATTACAAAAAAAAGTTGAAAGCAGTTAAAGAGGATAAATGAAAGCATGGATTTTAGAAAAGGTGATCTTTTTCTAATGCATATATCTGAAATCCATATCTTTTAGGATTAAAAATGAAAGAAAAGAGACAGAATAATTGAGTGTCTCAGAACACACTTAGACATAGGGTGACTTCAATTTCTGAGAAGTAACATGACCTGTGCAAATTATGGAATAACACAAATATATAGGTATTTGTATTTAAGAAATTTATTTTAAGGAAAAATTGATAAATTCTCTTTATGAAGCATGGCGATTTTCCCAAATCCTACATTAAAATATCTAGAAAAATACAAGGGAGTTCCTTGGTAGTTCAGTGGGTTAAGGATCCAGTGTTGTTACTGCTGTTGACTTCTCGTTACTTCTTTAGTTACTTCTGAAATGAACTCTGGTTACTTCTGCAGTGTGGGTACAATCCCTAGCCCAGGAATATTCACACAATATGGGGGTGGTTTTATATATATATAAACTGGCAAGGTAAGTAGCATAAATCAGCTTCATCCAGCAGAGCCACTGGAATCTGCAGGTATAGAATCACTGACATCAATAGTCATAGTCAAAGTCTATGCAAATGGAGTGTCTCCTCCCATAGCCCTAACATAAATTATGTTTTAATAAGTCTCCATCTAAATTCTACCACTCCTCTAGATACTTACAAACTGAATATTTATTATCATATGGGCACAAAATTTTTCATAACACTCTTTTGTAAGTTGATGAAGTCCCAGATATCTATCTTTTTAAGTAACCAGACCACATCTTGCATGATGAATCATTTGAAATAACTAATACAATATTCCGTTACCTTTATTTTTTAATCTTTTATTATAGTTGATTTACAATGATCTGTCAGTTTCTGCTGTACAGCAAAGTGACCCAGCTATATATACATTTATATTTATATTATTTATATTTATGCGTGTGTATACATATACACTTTCTTTTTCTCATATTGTCTTCCATCATGTTCCATCACAAGTGAATGGATATAGTTCCCTATGCTATACAGCAAGACCCCATTATTTATCCACTCCAAATGCAATAGTTTGCATCTACAAACCCCAAACTCCCAGTCAATCGCACTCCCTCCTCCTTCCCCTCGGCAACCACAGGTCTGTTCTCTATGTCCAGAGGTTATCTCTGTTATTGTATAAAGATTCATTTGTGCCATATTTTAGATTCCACATGTAAGTGATATGGTATTTGTCTTTCTCTTTCTGACTCACTTCACTTAGTACGAGAAAGTCTTCCATCCACATTGCTGCAAATTGATATTCTGTTCTTCTTTATGGCTGGCTGATATTCCATTGGGTACAGGTACCACACTTTAATCCATTCTTTTGTTGATGGACATTTAGGTTGTTCCAATGTCTTCGATATTGTGAACAGTGCTGCTATGAACATAGGGGGTGCATGTATATATTTTTTAATGACGTAACAATGAATTTTATTTCAATTATAGGTGTACAAAGATCATCACAAGTCAATGTGTTAGATTTTATGTCCCAAACCCACAGTGCATCCCCACAGATTGTCTTATTTGAAAAACCAAAGGTTTTCCAAAATCTGTGAATCATTGTCTGTTCTTCAAAGAAGTTCACTGTGTCTCTTTAGTTTCCACATGTAAGCGGTAGCATTGGGTGTTGCTGTCTAATTGTCTGACTGGTATCACTTCCACGATAATTTCCATCCATGATGCTGTAAATGTTGTTATTTCATTCCTTTTAATGGCTGAGTAATATTCCATTGTGTGTATGTACCATATCTTCCCTATCCACTCCTCTGTCAATGGGCATTTAGGTTGTTTCCATGACCTGGCTTCTTCCCTCTCTAGCTGCTTTAGATGGAAAGTTAGGTTGTTTATGTGAGCTTTTTCTTGTTTCCTGAGGTAGGCTTGTTTTGCTAAATGCTTTCCTCTTAGAACTGCTTTTGCTGCATCCCAGAGGTTTTGGAGTGTTGTATCTTTGTTGTCATTTGCTTCTAGGTATTTTTTAATTTCCTCTTTGATTTCTTCATTGATCCAATGCTTGATTAGTAGCGTGTTGTTTAGTCTCCATGTGTTTGTATTTTTTGCCATTTTTTTCTTGTTGTTGATTTCCAGTCATATAGCATTGTGGTTAGAGATGATGCTTGATATGATTTCAATTTTCTTAAAGTTACTGAGGTTGATTTGTAGCCCAGGACATGATGAATCTTAGAGAATGTTATGTGCGCACTTGATAAGAATAATTGTGCATGGATGATTTAGTTTCTTTACTGTATATATGCCTTTCCTGGTGAGCCTTGTCATTTGCAGTGTTTTTGTTTCTGGTTGTGGCCTTTTCTTTTCTGCCTAGAGAAGTTCCTTTAGGATTTGTTGTAAAGCTGGTTTAGTGTTGCAGAAATCTCTTAGATTTTGCTTATCTGTAAAGGTTTTGATTTCTCCTTCAAATCTGAATGAGAGCCTTGCAGGGTAAAGCAATCTTGGTTGGAAGTTTTTCCCTTTCATCACATGAAGTATATCATGCCACTCCCTTCCGGCCTGCAGAGTTTCAGCTGAAAAATCTGCTGATAACCTTATTGGGGTTCCCTTGTATGTCATTTGTTTCTTTTCCCTAGCTGCTTTCAAAATTTTCTCTTTGTCTTTAATTTTGGTCATTTTGATTAATATGTGTCTGGGGGTGTTCCTCCTTGGGTTTATTTTATATGGTACTCATTGCGCTTCCTGGATTTGACTGAGTGGTTCCTTTCGCACATTAGGGAGGTTTTTGGCTATTATCTCTTTGAATATTTTTTCTGTCCCCTTCTCTCTCTCTCTTCTTCCTCTGGCACCCCTATAATATGGATGTTGGTGCGTTTAACATTATCCCAGAGTTCTCTGAGACTCTGCTCATTCCCTTTCAATCTTTTATCTCTTTTCTCCTCCGCATTAATGATTTCCACTAATCTGTCCTCCACCTCACTGATTCGTTCTTCTGCCTCCTGTATTCTACTGTTGGCTGCTTCTAATGAATTTTTTATTTCAGTTATTGTATTTTGCATCTCTTCTTCTTTAATTTTTACAGCTTGTATTTCTCTGCTGAGTGTTTCCTGTAAATTATCAATCTTTGCCTCCAGTTTATTTCCAATGCCTTGCATCATCTTCAGCATCAACAGTCTAAAGTCTCTTTCTGAGAGGCTGGTAATCTCGTCATCACTGAGCTGTTTTTCTGGGCTTTTCTCTTTCTCCCTTATCTGAGTTAGAGTTTTCTGTCTTTTCATTTTTATAGGTTTTTGGTGTGGTGACCTTTGTGTCCACAAGCGAGTTGTAGCCTCTCTTAGTTCTGGCGTTTGTCTCCCCTTTGTCTAAAGCTGGTATGGAGGGGGCTTGCTGTAGGCTTCCGATGGGAGGGACTGATGCCTGCCCACTGGTAGGTGGGGTTGATTCTTATCCCTCTGATGGGTGGGGCTTTGTCTCTGGATGAGATTAGGGGCTGGCTGTGTGCCTGAGGGGTCTTTAGGCAGCCTGTTTACTGATGGGTGGGGCTGTGATCTCACCTGGATTATTGTTTGGCCTGGGGCTTCTCAGTGCTGATGGGAGGGACCAGGTTTTCCCAGAAATGGCTACCTCCAGA
>PVHT021183726.1:18659672-18690832 GCA_004024745.2 Catagonus wagneri | reverse complement strand
CCCTAAACAAAACGAAAAGACAACCCACAGAATGGGAGAAAATATTTGCAAATGATTCAACTGACAAGGGATTCATCTCCAAAATTTACAAACAGCTCCTACAGCTCAACACCAAAGAAACAAACAACCCCATCCAAAAATGGGCAGAGGATCTAGGCAGACAGTTCTCCAAAGAAGACATGCAGATGGCAAATAAACAAATGAAAAGATGTTCAACTTCGCTCTTCATTAGAGAAATGCAAATCAAAACCACTATGAGGTACCACCTTACACTGGCCAGAATGGCCATCATCAAAAAGTCTACAAACAATAAGTGCTGGAGAGGGTGTGGAGAAAAAGGAACCCTATTACACTGTTGGTGGGAATGCAAATTGGTGCAGCCACTGTGGAAAACAGTATGGAGTTTCCTCAGAAAACTCAAAATAGAATTACCATTTGATCCTGCAATCCCACTCCTGGGCATCTATCCAGCAGAAACCATGACCCGAAAAGACACCTGTACTCCAGTGTTCATTGCAGCACTCTATGCAATAGCCAGGTCATGGAAACAACCTAAATGCCCATCAACAGAAGAGTGGATAGGGAAGATATGGTACATACACACAATGGAATGTTACTCAGCCATTAAAAGGAATGAATTACCAACATTTATAGCAACATGGATGGACTTAGAAATTATCACGCAAAGTGAAACCAGTCAGACAATTAGACAGCAACACCCAATGCTATCCCTTACATGTGGAAACTAAAAAGACACAATGAACCTTTTTACAGAACAGACAATGACTCACAGACTTTGGAAAACCTTGGTTTTTCAAATAAGACAATCTGGGGGGTGGGGGGATGCACTGGGATTTAGGATACAAAATCTGTAAAATTGACTTGTGATGATTTATGTACACCTATGTTTGAAATAAAATCCATTAAGAAAAAAAATTATACAGCTTGAAAAAAAAAAAGGAATGTATATAAATTCATGAACCGTAGATAAGTGAATTATTATTGATGAAACAGAATATTTTTAGAACATACCTATGGTATCTTTAGGGCAATTCTCAAATGTCAGTTCTCTCACTAAGAGAAATGCTCATTTGAATTCAAGCAGCATGGTCATGAAATGCAAGCAAAATACCATTTTCTAGTAGATGTTTGCAGTCCCTATGCTCTACTTATATAGAAGCATGTGTATAGTTTTCATGTTCTCTATTCCTTGCCCTTTTGTAATGTCTCAAAATCTTCAAGGCCATAAAATAAAGAGCAATAGGCTACAGAAAAGAGATAGAATTAAGGAATTATTGCAGCACTTTAAATACTTGGAGACTTCAGTCATAGCTACTATAGGTCTAACTAATTTATATAGAAGGTTCTGTTGCTCTCAATCTCCCATTCAAAAAAAAATGTGTTCTATTATAGCCAAGGATAAGACCTTAATTCCTATTTTAGTTAGAATGCTAAATTATACACCATAATCTTGTCCTATAATAGCTTTATGTTTCATTCTACACATATTTGCTAAGAAACTACCATATACCAAAATGAGTTATACGGCTTTGGAGAATATTTAAGAGGTAAAATGTTGCATTTCTTGTTTCATTCTACACATATTTGCTAAGAACCTACCATATACCAAAATGAGTTTGAAGGATATTTAAGAAGTAAAATATTGCCTTTCTTGTTTTCCAGAACTATAGAGTCTAGCTATAAAAGTTTATAAAATTTTTTAATTTTTTTTTCCTAATGGGGTGGGAGAAGCCTAACTCTTTTTCTGACATATTAACTTTCAAGAGAATGCATAGTATTAAGCATAATGACAATTTAAAATTTTTAAATTAATCTGCTGAGAATGAAATCTGCATATTTGCCTGTGGGAAATAAGTTTCATCTTTTATCTACTACTAACAGTCCTTTTTACTTAGGAATCCACTTAAATTTTTGATAAATAGACATCCTTAAATGAATTTTAGGACAAAACCTGTCTCTTTGTCTCAAAGAGGCAAAAAGAATTACAGTAGGATTTCAAGTTGTAGCCTAATTTTGTTATAAGTAGAGTTATTAAAAGGATTAGAAAAAGTTCTCCTCTTTTTTAGACTCTCAGCCTGCATAAACTACAGAGGCTTACACGTAACCTTCTGTCTTCCATCCCTGGCCATCACAGGGACAATTCTGGGACTGCTGGAAATTCCTATGTTCAGGCAAAGGCTAAAAATAGTATAGATAATATCTGAATAATGCATATTATAGAAACCATAGAAAATAAAAGACATTTGAAAAATTGCAACTAAAAGAATCTAAGTATGGTCTGATCTCAAAGGAAAAAGATCCCTAATTTCCCTACCCCTTAAATAAAATGAACACGAATAAATGAAAGACAGTGTATAATAAGTACCAGGAATGATAACAATGCCATTCTCTTTATTTTGAATACCTCTTCTCCTCTTCCTCATTTTGGTCTTTCTGTTGCTTCTAGCCATGAAGGACCATTCAAATTCCATTTGGGAACTGTTTCCAAATGAGTCCACTAGGAATCACTCTTAACTTCTCTTTGTCATCTTGTCCTCCCTACAACATATTTAGCCCTTAATGGTTCATTAGTTCTTTCAAATGTACTAGCCTCCTCTCCCAAAACAGAAATTGACTTGTTAATTAGCATTGGCTATGAAAATGTAAACCCCTGTTTTCTACCTTTCTCAATGTTTCCCACAAGGAAATCATGACTATACTAAATATATTGTAAATCCCTGTGCACCATCAATTTCTGCATAATTCCCTTCATCTCTTACTTGTAGCAACTCTAACAGACTGATATACCCTTAATGTAGGAAGCTTGGTTCTTAGTGAAGTCATAATCTTTTTTGTTGTATATAATTATAAATTGTTTAAACTTCTGTTTTGGAAAACTGCCAAAGTTCCACAATTCATGATGGTAACTGCCTTTGTTTTCCTCACTTCTGAAAAATGGAAGAGTATTTTCCCTTCTTCAGTTGTCTAGCACTATTGTTATTCCCCGTGGTTCTGCTAAGGTTACTGAAAGTAGCTCTACATCAACATCTGGCAGTGCCCTCAGAATTTTGGTTAATGACTTGTCTAGCCTGGAGGCTTGATGCAATTTATAGTAGACAGGTACTATTATCACATCATCAATTGGGCTTCAATCCCTTTAACCACATTTGTTATACCCCATCTAGTTTAAAGATCATTCTCATTGATAGAAAAGGCAAAAGCAAAATAGGAGTTGAGTGGCTCTGTGATTTTTTTCTTCCCATCATCTAATTTTTCACCATCTGGTCTAAGCAGTTGGGTTTATCCCTTCCTTGTTCTTCTTTGACATGAAAAGATTTTATGACTTGTATTGAAAGAGGAATTGAAAACGACTGTGAACATACCAAATTATTCTGAAAAGCACAGATTGTCTTTAGGGAAATATAGTGAGACTACTACTAATTGCTAGATCAAATTTACTAAGAATGAGGAGACAGAAATGAGGCAAGGAGACAGAAATATTCATCAGGAACAATTAAAAGATCAATGGAGACATAATTATAAAACAGGAAGCTAATGTTCTAACCAAAGCATGTTTTCTCCTTCACTTAATAATAAGTCATTGTGCTGCACTATATAAAATAGCTTTATAATGTCAGATTCACTTTTTTTCTGCAAAACCACAGTGAAAGACAGACCAAAGAGATGGATAGCTTGCAACAAAGGCAATACAATGACAAGAGATCTTAATAGTCTTCCAAAACCCTAAGAGCTTTAAAAATCCCCCTAAACCTTCTCCATATGGTCTCCCAACTGAAAAGCTCAAAAGGTTAAGAAAGCAGTAATTTGCATCTCCTGTCATTTAATTCCTCTGGAAATTTAAGTGTTTGTGAACTTTTAAATACACCTGGCCCTTTTAAAAGTTTTCCCCTTAGGTTTTGGCTACAAATACTACGCTATTGTTAATGCAAGAAGTTCTTCCATAGAGAGCTGGAGAGACAATTCAATGCCCAGCAGAATCTCTATCCTATCATTTTTAAAACACCATTTAAAAATGATAGAAATGAAAACTAGTTCCTATTAACTAAATGGTCAAGAAAGCAGTATGAAATAAATAATGGCAGGTAGTATTCCAGGGTATCAGATCATGGTTATTTCATACATTTCCAGAGAGTGGGGGACACTCTTAAAAACCTCAATAACATAAATATCCTTTTAAAATTTATGATTCACTTTCCCCTATTCATCCTGAAAATAATCACAGTCTTATTTCTATGGTTTACACTTAAATCAACAAAGGAATGTGACTTTGGGTAACAAGCCACTGAGAGTAATATCTTCCTAAACTCTTTCTTAACACAGGTAGAAGTAATGGAATAGGAGATGGAAGAATATAAATTATTCTATCAGATATGGAATTGTTGAGAGATAGGAAGGTTAAGAAATAGGAGATAACAGTAAATCTTACTTACGGAAGGAATGAAAGCTCAAGACATTCATTTTTAAGTAATTTCAATTTAGATTCAACCAAATTTGTTGAGAGAACTGTCACAATTTCTCTGCTATACACTTTCACAACCATTGCCAATTTAGTTTCAAAAATTACCCATCAGGTAGGAATTATTACTGTCATTTTATAGAATAAGAAAACAAGGATATTAAGCAATTTGCCCAAATCCACGGAAATGGTAAGTGAGAGAGGATTCATGATAAACAACGATGTTCTTTTCAAGTTGAGGGACCGGAGATCTCCCTGGCTATATGGTTGTGTGTTGAATTGCAATGAGGAAAAAAAAAACATAATTCTATACTAGATCTGTGTCTTTTTCTTTAATCTTCACTTTTGTTACAAGCTAGTCACTAAATGGATGCTGTCTTTAGTTTACAGCATCCATAATGGTCCTTCTCAGGGAAACCCACTCCCCTCCGCCTGAATGTGAAACTAGAATACCTTTGTTCAGCTCCTAGGAAACATCCTGGCTCAGCTCATCTGTCAATGGATACAGGAAAGAGGAAATGAAAACATCTCTCCCTGAGTCTTCAAAATCAGGAGATACCTGCAAAACTTAGGACCCTTTTACTTTACTTCTTTACCTCTCCCTTCCTCTGTACTATAAAAAGACTAGCATCCAGACCTCCAGTAAGATGCTTTATTAGGACACTAGTCCACCATCTTTTAGGACTCCTGGCTTTCCAAATAGTCATTATTCCATGCCCCAATATCACCTCTTCCAACTTATTGGCCTGTCATGTGCTGAGAAGAATAAGCCTGGACTTGGTAATAGAGTGGCAAAAGCAGAGGAGAAGTTGTGAATGATGCCCACATTCCATGCTGGGTCACCAATTTACCAGTCTGTAGCAAATATCTGCCACACTATGACCCATTAAATTCTAGTTAAACTGTGTCTACTTTTTGGTATATTAATATGTTGACCACAGTAGCATATCATATGCATCTATCACTATGACTCAGGATGATAAAATTATTCCTGGTCTACCCATGACGTTAATAATCACATTGGAGGGTCACTTCCCATGAGGACAGAATATAAACCAAACTTATTAAGAATAAGATTAATGAATGTACAGGAAGTTGATATTAGAAGGTATTTCAAAATAAACTTATGGTTACCAAAGGGGACAGAATGGGGGGAGGGATGGTTTGGGGGTTTGGGACTGGTACTTACGCAACTATTTATACAGAATGGTTGGCCAATGGGAACCTCCTATATAACAAAGAGAATTCTACCCAATATTCTGTGATAATCTATATGGGAAAAAATATGAAAAATAATGGATGTATATATAACGGAATTACTTTGTTGTACAGCAGAAATTATCTCAACATTCTAAATCAACTATACTTCAACACAGCTTAAAAATTAAAAAATAAAGAAAAACCCAACAACAAAAAAAAGAAGTGCAATGATTTAGACTTAAATTTGCAATCAGTGGGACATAAATTTAAAGGAATTGTGATTAAGGATAAAAAGCAAAAAGTTACTATTTACGTAATACTTCATTAGTATCTGGAGATGCAGAGATCAATGTAGTCATTAATGACAGGGCCGTGTTCCTTACATCTCACTAATCAGTAATGGGATATAAAGGTGCCTATATAATCGGGAAATTCAGTTACACTTCATTTCAGAAGAAAGGAAAAATACACTAGAAATCTTTTTTCTTTTTAGCTAATATATAAAAACTATTTCCATCAGACAGTAATGAAAGCAATCAAAGGAAATTTCCTAGCAAGCACATAGCATAGAATGAAACAAAAAGAGACCATTTGATTTTTTTCTTTTTATTTTCTATGTTTTCACATTCTCCTTCAGTTAACTGGACATTTAGCTAAGTCTTATATGTCATATGGCATATGTCATAATGAAAACCTTTCACTAAATTTCTAGTAGTTTTTAGTTTCACCATATTTACCATGAAAATCATGCTAATACCAAAATATGAACCTTGCTTTATTTTTTATAATCCATAGAATAATGTAGTGTGTTAGTAGATGTAATAAGGAAATTATTTTACTATCCAGCATTCAAAATAAAAATATACTAGCAAATCTATATTTTAAAATGGTACATTATATAAAGTATGATAATGAAGTGATTTCTAATTTGATTAAATATAATTACTATTTTATTACCATAATAATTAAGGAATAAAAGTATAAATATTATCACATGATACATACCAAGTTAAGTAAGCCATTGGACAAATCATAAGTTTTTTACAGAATTTTGAAACTGAGCAGAGCACTGTTGGGTGTCTGGGCACAAAAGCATTTGTGTCTCCCATTTCTTGTTTTTGGGAACAAGCTTCAGCATCCATGATCTTCTCTGAGTTCCAAAGGGTGGGTTAAACAGTTGTTAATCCAGGAACAGCAGTCAAGAAACAATAGTGAATCCTTGAGGCAGGGTCTTGGTTCCCCTCCAAGGGATACACATAACAATATACAGAACTAAAACCTCCCAAAAATGAAGATGCTAACTACTTGATGAAACATACTTCATTCCAGAAAGTAGGAGGACCACCAGAACCAGTCCTGGACCACTAAACACCAGCTTTGAAGTATGCAAGCTTGTACCTACCGTGATCCTTATCCATGGCCCTGTTTTCCACTCCCAATCTGGATGACTAAAGATTCCCCCAAAGAAAGAAGATGCATATTTGCCCTCAACCCTGATTCTTATCTGGAAACCTGTTTTTCTCCCTTTCACTATAAAAATCCCCACAGTTCTTCTAATGTGGTCACAAGTCTTTCAGGCATTAGCCTGGGCCTGGCAAAGCAGTATTCTTCTTCACCCAGAACTATCTCATTTCCATTCCGCACTGGTGGACAGAGGCGGAGTTTTGGCAACAATTTTAGAGGTCCTCTATTGCCAAAAGTAATTTCAGTTTTAGACAAAAAAAATATAATGTTAGAAAGGAAGGCTGGATCACTGAAGCATGGTTTCTATTTATTTCTTCAAGCTTAGGGGTCAAAGAGGAAACTGTCTTAGTGCTCCTGTACTTCACTGAAACAAAACTTTAGCTTACAATGAATAAACTATGTAAGAAATCAATTTAATGACCTTTATTGAGATACTATTGGATACAAGCTACTGTACTAAATGGTCTGGAAACATAAGTGAATCATAGCTGTATTATTTTTAGGGCTGCCATATCACAGTACCATAGACTACACTGCTGAAGGAACAGAGCTTTATTTTCTCATTTTGAAGGCTGGAAGTTCATGATCACAGTGTGGACAGGTTTTGTTCTTTCTAAAGTCTACTCTTGGATTGTAGATAATATTTTCTCTTTATGTCTTCACATGGTCCCCTTCCCCTGTGCATGTCTGTGTCCTAATTTCTCTTCTAATAAAGACCACAGTCATATTGGAGTTGGGCTCATTCTAATGACCTCATTTTCATTTATTCACATCCTTTTTTAAAATTATTTACATCTTTAAAGAACCTATTGAAACCTGAGCAGGGCCCTGTGGGACTCCTGGGTACAAAAGCCTGTGTCCTCCAATTCTTTTAGGGAAACAGTTTCAGCCTTAATGACCTTTCCTAAATTCCTAAGGGCCTCAAACAATTGTTAATCAAGGAAAGGAAGGGATGCAGAGAGCTGGGAGAAGCAGTCCAGTAACAATAGTGCAGCCTTAGGGCAGGATTCTGGCTCCTCTTCAAGGAATATATATAGCAATACCTTTGAGTTCTTCTGCAGAACTAAAACCCCCAAAAAATGAAAACCAGAGAGGAGGACCACCAGAACCAGTCTGGACCCACTAAACACCAACTTTGAAGAATGAAAACTTGCATCTACACTGATCCTTATCTGTGGCTCTATTTTCTACTCCAAAACTATAAAACCATTTCTTAATCTCTCCCAAGGGAGGGCACAGTCTTTAAAGCACTAGTCTGCAGTGGCCTGCTTTGCCTGGAAAAGCTATAAAAGCTACTTTTTTTCTCTTTCACCCCAAACTCTCCGTGTTTCTGTTTGGCACTAGGACAGAAGTCAAAGAGTTTTAGCAACACTATCTCCAATACAGTCACTTTCTGAGGTACTGCGGGTTAGGGTGTCAAAATATAAATTTGGAGGGGGCACAATTCACCCAAAAACAATAGCATTCCTACAACCCCATCCCATATCTTTTAAAATAGTAGAGGAAAATATAAAAGTAACTATATGGCAGAGAGTGAATAAAGTTATAGCACAAATTTAAAATTATAAAAGAGCATAGAAAGGCTTAAAGGAGAAGAAAGATTTAAAAGTTAAGGTGGTTTTCTCAGGATAGGATTTCAACAAATAAAGACGAATATGGTGAAAAGGGAAGGAAATGACATGATTGGAAAAGGCACTGTGTAGGCCTAATTTTTCTTTTACTAATCAAACCCCACTCCGATTGGCATGTCAGATTATATGTTTAAGATGATAAAAGTCACTTGGTTGCTGATAGCAAAATAACAACACAATCTTTTTTTTTCTTCAGTTTTCTATGTAAAATATAGTACAGGCCAGTATCAAGACAAATGAAACATATCATTTTAACCTCCAACATATCACTTGCACTTATGGGCATTTTTTTAAAGAAATAGAAGAGAATTGAATTGTATTTACTGTAAACCAGAGAGTATGGATGATGAAAGTCCAATAGCAACTGTATCATCCCTTATGAGAAATCTATATATCAAAAAACTATGCCTATAGCTCTTTGTACTGAGGGCCAGTTCCCAAATTTATGTCGTGCAACAGTATTTTAAATTCTTTCCTATAATAAAGTGTCACTAACTGAGTGAAATAAAAAAGTGAATTTGTGATGTTTTATTGCCAGTGTGTACAACCTATGTTTAGCTCCCCAATGCATTATTCTTAGTCCTGTTTGCTAAATAAGTGATATTTTTGACGATAAAAAATATTCTCAATTTTAACTGACTTTATTTAAAAAACAGAAGAGAACAGTAAAGAACCTACACAAAATACCGTTCTATATTTTCAGAAGAGAAAAATGCTGAGCTTTCAATGGAATCATAATAAATGTGTGCTTCCTTATAACTTCTTCCATATGTCACTGGCAGACATAATGAATTTTTACTTACTACTTAAAATTATGAAAATTCAATAACACTCAGCCACATGACATTAAAAATGTGGCAAAAGTACAGGCTTTTCATTTTTTTACAGATATTTTTTCCAAGGCACGTTAGTTCCCTTCTCTACTTTCAGGGCAATCATTTAGGTTTAGTGTCATAAAATGTTTGAAAGACATCTAAAATCCACATTTCCTATCACTTATTAGTGCCTAATTAAGCAGAAAAAAATTAAGTTCAGTGAATTATAAAACCAAAGTTAAAATACATCATATTTTACATTAGGAAATAAAGATCTTGGCATATAAACCTTTAGCACTGCAGGAAATGAGCTTCATCTTTTACACTGGTGAAAGGTACAGAGTGATCATTCTGTGCAATTACATAGCTAGGCAAAGACTTGATTTGGATACAGTACTATTCCAAAAAGAAAATCACTTTGCATACCTATGCTTAATTTTTGCAGTTGCCTAAAATAGTTATTCTACATATATATTCTGGCTTTTCGCCAAAACTTGTGTTGGGTGGCTCTGAAAAATAAACAAAATGAAATCTGCCTTCAATCACTTGGCAGTTACGCCTATAGAAATCAGATGAGGTTATTAAGTAAAACATATTTAAACAAGTGTTAAGTATCTGAAGTATATCAAACACTGTGTAAGGTGCTGTAATGAAGGAAAACCAAAGAATTTGTACACATTCACATAGTTTAGTTGCTTCTACTTTTTTGACTTCATTTCTTACTAATCTGTGTTATGAGTAGTATCGTTTTAGAATGTTTTTGGTGTTGTTGTTTACCCTTAAATTCTTCTCCAGAGTCTCACTAACTTCTGGTGAGGGAGAAAAGGATCTCATATTCCCTCCCAAACCATATTTAGCCTGGCTCAAATGGATATTTATTTTGCATTATTATGATCATACAAAATTGCCCAGAGGGTGTGGAGAAAGGGAACTCTCTTACACTGTTGGTGGGAATGTATATTTGTGCAACCACTGTGGAAACCAGTGCGGAGATTCCTAAAAAACCCAAAAATAGAATTACCATATGACCCAGCAATGCCAGTCCTGGGTATCTATCTGGAGGAAAGCTTCATGTACCCCAGTATTCACTGCAACACTATTTATAATAGCCAAGACATAGAAGTAACCTAAATGCCCATAGACAGAGGAATGGATAAAGAAGAAGAGGCTTATATAAGGGAATATTACTTAGTCATATAAAAGAATGAAATAATAGTATTTGCAGCAACATGGATGGACCTAGAAATTATTATGCTAAGAGAAGCTAGTCAAACAGTGAGAGACAAATATAATATGCTAACACTTATATGTGGAATCTAAAAAAAGGATAGAAATGAACTTATTTGCAGGACAGAAACAGAAACAGACTCATAGACCTTGAAAAACTTATGGTTTCTAAAGAGGATAGGTTGGGGGGAAGGGATGGACGGTGGGTTTTCAGATGGAAATGTTCTAAATTAGGTTGTGATAATTGTTGTACAACTATAAATATAATAAAATTTATTGAATAAAACAATTGCTCAGCTGTATCCACATAGACAACTAAAGATTTATAAGAGGAAGCAACTTGGGCTTTGTTAATTATTTCACTCGAAAGCTGAATGAGTAACTAAAGTGAGGATTAAGAGTTAGGTGTGTCTTTCTCCTTGATTCAAGAAAGTTCTAGATGGAAAAACTCAGAATTGTGGTCTAAACATCACCTGCATATCTTGACATTAAAAGCAAATAAGCAAAACTATTTTGAACAAATAATTTTTTTTTTGCCTTTTGTCATTTTTTTATGGCCGCACCCGCGGCATGTGGAGGTTCCCAGGCTAGGGGTCTAATTGGAGCTGTAGCCACTGGCCTGCGCCGCAGCCACAGCAACGCAGGATCCGAGCCGTGTCTGCAACCTACACCACAGCTCACGGTAAAGCCGGATCGTTAACCCACTGAGCAAGGGCAGGGATCGAACCCGCAACCTCATGGTTCCTAGTCGGATTTGTTAACCACTGCGCCACGATGGGAACTCCTGAACAAATAATTTTTAATAAAGAATAATAGTCTGACCTACCTAGCAGATACCTAAAAAGAACAGTTATTATTTATTGTCTCAGATATTTTGAACAATCCAGGAATCATCTGTGACAGGTTCTTATATATTAAATGTGATTCTACTAGCCAAATTCATTTTGGGGCGAAGAAATAAATGAGAAATATCTTTAGAACTTTTAGAGTTCTTGGGCTAAATGGGTCCATACATATTAATAATAGCATTTCCTAAGAAAAAACAAATTAAAAAAGCCATGCACCAAAGTAAACCTATAAATATACGCTATGGAACAGCTATTAGAACCATATAAATATTGATACAAAAATTATAAATTTACTTATTTAAACAGTGACAGTGTAAATATGTTATCATACTTTAAAAATAAAGTAGTTTTAATACAGCCACCACACATTTTTTGCTAAATATAATAGACGAAAATAATAAAAAACACACTGATCGATAATTTTAGAATAAGTATCCATTGCTCCTTAGCAGGTTTTTATACTTTGAAAATTATGTTAACTAAAAATGTAATATTTTATGACAGCTTAATTTTTTAATACTAGATTTTATAACATAGTTCACAAAGAGTAGAGTCACAAGCTGAATATCTCTGTCTCCATGAACTTTTCCACGTAGTTAGGTGGAGAGGATTTATATGCCACTTATTATGAAAACATAAAGTACTTAAGCCATCATCAAGATGGTGGATGCAAATGTTCAAGAAGATTCCAAATAATGCCATAAGAATTTAAATATGGCTATAATATATTGAATTATTAAGATACACAAAAAAGCATGTTTTTCATTCCTCCCATGCTCATTTCCACATACAGTGTGAGTTGCATTCAAAAAAACTAAATATGTAGTAAAGTTCATAAAATTGACTGAATTGGAAAGGCTATGGGGGAGTTCGCGGCGTGGTGCAGTGGAAACGAATCTGACTAGGAACCATGAAGTCATGGGTTCGATCTCTGGCCTCGCTCAGTGGCTTATGGATCTGGCATTGCCATGGGCTATGGTGTAGGTCACAACGCAGCTCTGATCCAGTGTTGCTGTGGCTGTGGTGTAGGCCAGTGGCTGTAGCTTCAATTAGACCCCACTTCCATAAGCCGCTGGTGCACCCCAAAATAAAGCACAAAAAAATGGAAAAGGCTACGGGAATTATGAGAATTTGTATAGTAGTTGGCTTGGATCGAACTGAGTATTTAAAAGTAATATATCACAATTAGGTGTTAGAATTTTGGTAGTTTCAAGTCTTTTAATGTTTTTTTGTTGTTGTTGCTTATTCAGATTTTTAATAGTAATATTCTAAAATTTTTATTTAACAGGTATTGCAAGTGTATCATGAAAACCTGAAATTTCAGAGCCACTGATTACCTACAATAAAATCTGTGCTGTAGAAAGAAAAAAAAATGTAACATTATCTATACATGGTTGTAAACTATTAATTTATTTGTGAATTAAATTTTAAGTATTAAGTACTGTTATAGAGAACCAGAATGAAAACTGCTTACTGTATATCTGTAATTATTATAGAGATGAATGAAATAATATTATAGTGAACTTGGATTATGCTTTGAATGCTTTTGAATTAAATCCTGTAAATCCTTCTAATGGAGCCAAGCAGAACCTTGCACACACACCCCCACAAGTGCAAAGGCCCCTCCATGCTTCCTGTCTTTTATTTTTTTCTTTTGGCCACCCATCAGCATATGGAGTTCCCAGGCCAGGGATCAGATTTGAGCCACAGTTGTGACCTACACTTCAACTGTGGCAATGCTGGATCCTTAACCCACTGTGTGGGGCTGGGATTGACCCTGTGTCCCAGTACTCCAGAGACTCTGCGGATCCTCAGTGCACCACGGCAGGAACTCCTCTCCTGCTCTTTGTTTATAGGAAAGCTGAATTCACCCAGGCCTCCCTGAGTCACAAAAACGAAGGCTCAAGGAGATAATGATTAGGACAATAGAGTCACAAACTCAATATCTGATGCACATTTCTGAATTATTTTACAGATACTGTAACTGCGACCAGAGGAAAAAAGTTAACTGTATGATGACCAGACTGCAATCATGATATAAACTGCTCCATCCTGAGCAGTACTGAATCTATGACTAGCATAATTCCAAGAACTGACCTTAAAAGAATGAGATTAATACTACTGCTCATAATAATTTATATCTTTGTAGGTATCAAAATAATTGCAGCTTGTTCTACCCATTTACGTAAACAGGCAATTACAAGTGGCAGTAAAGAGATGCTACAGACTCATGTCAACATCTTCCACTCTGAAAATAGTGTCCTATGTCAGCATGAAGTTAACAGAAGATAGACCTTTGCCCCTAATCCCATAGAAATGAAGTGATGTTCTGACAAGTGGGGATTGTGAGCAGCTCTTTGCAGAAAACCACTCTCAGCAGGAAGCCCCTTTTCTTGTAACTTTAGCAAAGCTAGCTTGTAACTAACTTTTAACTAAACGCCTCCATGCTCTACGCCTCTCCCACACACACACTTCAAGTCTTTTAATCACATAATACCTTGCCTAACATGTCAGTTCTTTCCATAAATCAAAGTAGACATGAAGAATAAGTAATTAACAGATGACCAGTTCTCTTCTCTAGTTTCTGCTTCAATAATCTCCTGAACAAACTGTGTATTTCCCTTTATAAGCTTTCATGGCCAAGCAGATTCTTCAGAGGTGGTTTAGGTGGACTCTGAGTGAACCATCTCCCCAGATTGCCAATGTTCTGACTAAAAGCAACTTTTCCTTCTACCAACATTTGTTTTTCTCTCGAGTATCATTTTTTTGAATGGTGAGCAGCTGGACCTGATTCAGTAACAATAATAAGCTACTAAATGCCAGTACGAAAGAGTGATATCACAAATTCAGGTAACAATAAAAAATGATGAGGCTTTAAAGACTGGCTGTCACACAGTTCCTTTGCTTATAGAAAGATAACCTAGGTGCTTTCCCAATAATATTACCAGATTGTAATTGACTTCTGAGGGCTTGTTTCTGCCATTAGACTAGAGATGTCCTGTGAATAAGTCTAATGTGTTATTACCACTGTATCTCCAAGGTGAATAGAAACTGATCAATAAATATATGTTGACTGACACAATAAATGATCAGCTTATCAACACCAAAGTGTTCTTTGGGTACTTGCTTCAAAAACATTCATTCTTCCATTACTTACCATCAGAATTGCTAAAAAGATGGTAACACAGAATATCATTTAAATCTTGTTGTCACACTCCTGTGAGAAAATTTTTCAGCTTTAGCTTTGAGTTTTATATACCCAAAGTGGGAAGTTACTATTGCCTGAGGCAGGTTCTGATTATTTTGATGCCCTAGATTTCCTAATCCAATAGAAAGAAACTTTCTGTCATGCAGATATGCTTATTAGGAGGCAAGAACTTTCATCAAAAGGCTTAGCAAAGGGAAAGTTATAAAATCCTAGGAAAGGTTACAAAGGGGACTTTAATTATACATATAATAAAAGGTGTGACAAAAGCTAAGGCTGTAAAGCTTTAGGGTAAAATTACAATATTTATCATTCTATACCCTGTAGTCTTTTATGGATGCTTGCATGTTGCGCGATAAAAATATTTTAAAACATCTAGCCATCCTTTCCCCACTCCCACCCACAAAACAAAGGTAAAAATTACATAAAATATCACAAGATATCATTCCATTAGAGACTGACACTGGGTAATAAAAGGTTAGGTATTTTTCACCTTCACAAAGCATTTTCTTAAGCTGTATTACTGAGATTCACAAGCAAGCTCAATAATACTGACTGGTCACCATTATTTGGTGACTTTCAGGCGCTGACATGGGTGGCCTGGGAAGACCTTGTTACTCCACCACATAGTCCACCATGCTGCCTGCTTTTGTATGTTGCTATTTAACTCTCCTGCTCACCCTAACATTTTTAGAAATCATAATAAAATATAGAAAATAATCTACCTTAGCAAATAATAGAGGCTGATTTTCACTGGACTTTGTTCTTGTCTTTTTTATTTTTTTTTTAAAGGGTTGCACCTGGGGCATATGGAAGTTCCTGAGCTAGGGGTTGAATCAGAGCTGTGCCGCCGGCGACAGCCAGAGTAACTTGGGATCCAAGTCGCACCTGTGATCAATACCACAGCTTGTACCAGATCCTTAAGCCACTGAGCAAGGCCAGGGATCAAATCCACATCCTCATGGATACTAGTCAGTTTCTTAACCTGTCATTTGCACTCACCTGGGTAGTAGGAGGCATGCTTTTATCCAGGTCTAAGAAAGATATTTGGAAACCATTTATATGGAATAATCAGCCTACTTTTCCTGCACCCTTCATCTCTAGCTGAAGTCTTTTCAGAATGCTCAAGAGTACCTCTTGGGGGAGTTCCTGCTGTGGCACAGTGGGTTAAGAATTGACTGCAGCAGCTCCAGTCACCATGGAGGTGTGAGTTTGATCCCTGGCCCACTGCAGTGGGTTAAACCATCTGGGATTGCCTAATCTGAGGTGTCAGTTGCAGCTGTGGCTCAGATTCAGTGATTGGCCCAGGAACTGAGAGTGTAGACAGAAAAAAAAAATTAATAAAAATTTAAAAAGAAGTACCTCTTGGACTCATTAGCTATGGTGGGGGGTGGGGAGTACAGGAATAGGTGTTATATGACAAATTTGCCTTCTAAAATCTTGTCTGACCTATAAAATGTCCACAGGATTTACCATATTAAGGATTATTTTTATCATCTTTATTACACTGATCAAATGCATATGCTTAGAGTTGAACCACTGCCCGGAAATAATGAAATTATGAGACTAAAATGAAATTATGAGACTCATTTTGATTCTCTTATTTGTCAAAATTTTCTGTCAATGTATCTGGCTATGGCAAATAATGTGATTATTAATAGTGTACATATACCCACTAGACAATTTTAAGCAAATCCTTTATTAAAGATCTGTTTTATCATTCAGAGCCTTTACAAGTACATAGCTAGTGCATCTGCAGAATTTAGGAAAATTTTATCTGTTCATATAAAATCAAAATTTAGGCCCTTAGTGCTATTTATTTTATCAGTATATTACAGGTGATTCCTAGACCTCTATCTTAAAGTTCTGGTAAAAATTCTAAAATTTGACTGATTTTGACAAAATCAAAAAAGAACTTGTATTTATGGGTTTCCTAAAGATCTAATTCATAATATTTAAACAGTAATCCTGAAGTATACTTAACTGTTGATTCAAACAAGAGCATCCTGAGTTAAACTGACTGTTAGTACATGGAATCATGTGTGCTAAATTCCAGATCACATGCACAAACTACCCTTCAGTCATCTAAGTTCATGCAGTAATTCAAAACACAATTATCACCAGAGCAATAACAGATTATTTGGGGTGAACCTGTTTAATTATTTTTAAAAGCATACTTTCTCCCTGACTTCCCATGACTTACGTAAAGCTGTGTGTATAATTTTTCTGGAGTTTTTACAATGCCTGAGCTATACACCATCACTTGAAAATATAATCACAGAGGACCCAGAAGAAAACACCTACAACCACAAGAACACTGCCTCTTTATTCTAGCCAACAGTTTTTAGCCAACAGTTTAGAACAACCTGGCTCCAAGACATCCCTGGATTATTCTGATGAGGAGTATGTACGTATGTATGTATGTATGTATGTATGTATGTATGTAATGTACGTATTTATTTGCTGTACCCATGGCATTCAGCAGTTCCTGGGCCAGAGATTGAATCCTCTCCATGGCTAGTGATCCTAGCCACAGCAGTGACAATGCTGGATCTTTAACTGCTGGACCACCAGGGAAGACCAAGGAGAAGCTTATTTTTGCACTAACACACACCTGGTTATTCAGTCTCAGCTAGGGGTAAGTCATCAGTCTGGCTCTGACCTCATCTTCCTACTGTTATGCCTTAGATGTATGTGTCAGTCTTATGTTTTCATTTTTTGGAGGTGGGGCGGAGAGAGTGAAGGAACAGTTGCTTTTTGTTGGGCTTACTTTATTTTCACGTCTAAGAGCAATTAAAGTATTATTTAGCACTACACTCTCTACTTCAATAGGAATGTTTTTCAGCATCTAGAGTTAATGTTCTGAAATACTGGAGATCCTGACAAAATTTTAGACAATTTACATTTTCCTACAAATGTTCAAGGCTGTATGTAATGTCACCTACTGACTTTTTGAGACCAGTACCAGTCCAGACATACACACTGTTCCTATAATACTAGCCAACTTGCTATCCCTCAAACCAATCAGGCACTTTCACCTGCTTTTCTCTCTTTCTGGTATATTATTTCAAGGTTCAATGCAACAATTATGCTCTACCACTATCTCCTTAAAATGCTTCCCTCAATACCTTTACACTCCAGCAGCATTACCCATAGAGTGTTTTGCTTATATGACTATTATAACCCTTCTGAATCTGACTTATATATACTAGATTATGAGTTCCCTAGAAGCAAACATTATGCCTTTTCCTCCTTTGAATCCTCTCCATTTCCCAGCATATTGCCTTGTACATAGTTGAGATTCAATACACTTTTATCAAAATTCATTTTTGTAGAATATGATTTCAAATCTCAATTTCAAAAAATGTATTTCATGTGTTGGTGCCTTTAATCTATTAAAATTTCAAGTTGATGTATGCTAAGATATATATGAGAATGTATGATAAGAGATAAGTGGTTATAATTATATTACATAATTTATATTTGCGCAGATATGCACTAGGGGTCATTTTTTATCCCAACACCTATTCTATAAACATTACATGAGATTTAATTAGGGCTTAATTTGTGTGCAATTAATTTAAAATTTGGATCTTACTACTATTATTATGTATTTATTTAGTATTAAGTTCTGAAGGGAAAGAAAATCTATTTTGTTTTCCTTGTTGGTGATTCAGGTACAACTTTGTAAGAGCCGAAGATCGTGTTAACCATAATTTCATGAACACAGAGGCCTCTGTGAGGGCATTTTTTTTATGGCAATATCAGAATTATATTTGTATCACTAGGTCTAATGATTAATGCTTAAAGTTATTTTTCTTAATTTGAATATTTAAAAAATATTCATTGTAAAGTTGAACACATTTAATGAAAGCTTAACATATAAATTCCCCAAATTAATCTTGTACAAAATAAAAAAAGAAATAAATACTTTTATTTTCATTAGGCAAATACCTACTGAGAAACTTCAAGTAAAAATTTGGAAGCAGGAGGGTCAATTAGAAAGATTACATGACAATTCAAGTAAGAGATAGTGGCTTGAACTGGAGTGATAGCAATGGACATGGAGAAAAATAGACATACTATAGAGAAATTTAGGACATGGAGTAAGGAAAATCTTCAAATATCCTCCAATACTATAATACACTGAAACTCAATATGATGTTATCTTTAAAATGAGAAAACCTTTTACAATAAAGGAGAAATAGTGCTAATTATAATCAGTAAGTGAGCAATCTCTCATTTAGAAAACTGCACACCACTAACAGTGGCTTCTTCCATTCCTTGTTGTGGTCCCCTCCCTCTAATAATCTCCATTGTCACACCTCTCTTGCAAGTTATCTATTCCACTAACTTTTATTCATTATTCAATCTCCAGGACCTTTCCTAAAGTTTAGCATTTAAAATTATACAATAAATACTTAATGCATGAATGAAAGAATAAGTGAAACACAGGTAACTTAATCAATTCTTAGTAACTGTTGAGAGCACTTATGGTTCAAGTCATTCCCTCCTCTATTAAAGTTTACTTCTAAATTCAATTCCTTGGGATTATAGCTCACTAAGAGTCAATTAATGCTGATCAGCTTCCTTATAACAAACTAGCTTTATATCAAGTGTTAACAGGTTTCTTTGCCTTGTAATCACAAGAACCAACTAAAAAAGAGAACTAAATTTTACAACTAAATTACAAAAGACTGACATATGGATTCATAAGTTTATTGGATTTACCTTGCAAAGTCTATACTAAGAAGACAGCAAACAGATAAAAAGATGCTTAACACAGCATTGCTTATAGTAGTTAAAAATTATCTAAATGATAATGATAGAAAAGCAGATGAATGAGTTTTTTAAAGAAAATATAATAATGTGGAAAAATCCAGCCAACTATTGCATGTAAAAAGCAATATTTGAGACAATCATTTTAAAATATAAATTTGTATATATGTATACATATATATAAATATACTCAATGGAAATAAATCATATATAATGGTATAAGGGGATATTAATATTTCTCTGGTTCATTTTCTACTAGTTTCAAAGTTTAGCTCTAAAGAAATAAAGCAATTTTAAAAGTTAATTAGTACATATTTTCTTTTCATTAGTGTGTTATGAAAATATATTAGGTTTTTGAAACTATTGTTCAGAATGAGAAAGTATACATATATAAAAGTAATGAAATCAATAGGATAGATTAAAATACAATCAGGAAACTTAAAAATATGTGATGCTAGAAATCCACAAAAATTTGCATTTCATAAAAAAGAATCTTATCATATTCCAAGAAAATCTCTCTCTGAGAAAAAAATGTACGTAATTTACTTTAAGGAGAGGCTTAATTTTTAAGAAAATTAAAAAGTACTAAGTTTTGGAGTTCTCACTATGGCATGGTAGGTTAAGAATCCAACTGCAGTGGCTCAGGTCATTGCATAGGTGTGGATTCAGTGCCCGACCCAATTCAGTGGGTTAAAGGATCCAGGCCATAGCTACAGCACAGGTTGCAGCTGCAGCTTGGATTCAGCCCCTGGCCTGGGAACTTCCATATGCCAAGGGTGTGGCCATAAAAATGAAAATTTTTTAAAAAAGTACTTACTTCTTTGCTTTCACAAGAGTATAATAAAAATTTGAGTTATGTTCTGAGAATATGACTTTAAGAGAATAATTCTGCACTCTTGCAGGCTGCTCTTCTAAAATGTGATGAAAGAATCATTTGGGTCAGACATGGGCATCTCAAACCTGTTTCTTATTGATGTAGTTAGATGTTTAGACTTGTTTATTTGATTTCAGATGACCACTATTAAAATACGTATAATTGTAGTTGAAGTACATATTATATCTCAAATCAGTGAAGAGTTTTCCCATATACTTTTTTTTCTGACTGAAGAAAAATTTGGTTGGAAAAAAAGTACAGGGAAATAGAGATACAAGTATATTAAAGTGGGGAAAATGACAATTTATTTGAAAATCCAGGACATGCCTGAGATTTTCAGCTACTGTTTTCGATCACGCTTCTCTCATGAGTAGAAATTTCTTCTAGAAATAGTGTGCTGAGTTGTACGAATTACAAGGCATGAAGTTCTTTATCCTGGAGTCGATCACATGTAGCAGCACTTTGCTTTCAGAAAGGCTATTGTTTCTAAAAAATCTCATAATATTTCCTAAGATTGATTATATTTAATATTATCCTAGTTCAGAAAATAACAAGAGCAAATGTATATATTAAAAGATTAAACACATACCAGACACAGCAAGGAAGTCATCAATGCTTGTAATGTCATCAACAGCTTCAGTGAGGACATGAATATGATTCTCCCACGTACGCTTGTACATTTCCATGGTTTTTTTGACCACTTGACTTTTGGGCCTTGCAGCCAAAGCAAGGGCAGCATTAATAATCTGTGAAGGTATAGAATGTTCACATAGAGATTTATTTGGAAATAGCTACCATAGGTATCCTTAAAAAAAAAAAAAAAAAAGATATGTTCATCTTTAACAGCACATAAAATGCCCCAAGTATAAACTCCTTCTTTGCTTTTGGTAATAATTTTACTTTTTGTAATAATTTAGCTAATTTTAGAACTGTTTATTGAGCATCAATGCAGTAAGAATTGAAAGAGATACAAAGATAATTGGTATCTGCCTTTAAGGAGGTTGTATATTATTCCACAGGAAGGGCAACATATAACTATAGCTCAGTTTGGTATGCAATAGATGCCATAACTACAAATAAGGATGAATAGTCTTTAGAGAGCAGAGAGATCACCTTCAACAGAATTTCTAAGAAGTTTTCAGGAAAGAGTAACATTTAACAGATCATTTGGATTTGCATTGCACAAGTAGGTAACAAATGCCCCACTATACGCAAATTACAAGAATAACAGCTTTGATTTCATGAGGACTTGAAGAATTTTACCAGTAGATGTTTATTATCTATCCATTCACTTGTTTGTGGATTCACTCATCATACAATATTTCAAATATATTGAGTGGTTATTTTTTCTTTTCTTTCTTCTCTTTCTTCTCTCTCTTTCTTTCTTCTCTCTCTTTCTTTCTTTCTTTCTTTCTTTCTTTCTTTCTTTCTTTCTTTTCTTTCTTTCTTTTTTTTAAATATACCAAGCACTGCTCTTGTTTTTAGGAGTATAGCAATGATCAAGACATAGGCAAAAATCAGTGTCTTCACAGAACTTACATTCCAGTTAGGGGAGACAGGCAGTTAGCATGTTAAATATCTGTTTGATGGTTCTAGGAACTAAGGTGAAAAAACAGAGCAGAGATGGAGGATAAGGAGTAGAGTAACAGTGAGGGAAGGGAGTTTGCAATTTTAGCAAGATTCTCACATTGAAGTGGAGTAAAATAATGAGTGGGAGAGAGTTTGGGGACAGAGAAGTGGCAATACTCAAAGGGTGACAAAACAGGTGAAATGCCATGAGAATGATGAGCAGTCTCACCTACAGCCTGGGCATGTATAAGAAGTCCTTGACTGCTCAGAACTGTGGCCTTATTTGAAAGGTACTGGAGAGCCATTTTGACTTTGGAGCGATTTGCTTAGAGCTATACTTTGGAAAAATTAATTTGGAAAAGGAAGCTATTGCAATGGGTAATAGGAGTAAGAAAGAGCTTGTGCTGCAAATGTGGAGGTAATGAAAAAGTTTTGACAGGACTTTCAATAATTTAAAGGAGGATGAATACAGATTAATCATTGCCAAAAATGTCATGTAGGCAATGAATCTGTGGAAAGCAACACTTAAGGACATGGAATTCTACCCGTGAGAGTATAATAACAGCAGATTACATAACATGGTGAAGACCATTTCTAGCAAATATGCTAGAACTAAGTTATCTAATGCATGCAACAGGTAACATTGGTTTTCTCAGAGTGGTATAATTTCCAGTGCTTTTTATTTGATTTTGCATAGCTGAAAATTTTTTAAGTTTTCTACAGTGAATGTGTTTTAGTTATATATTCATAGTATATAAATTTATTCTTCAAAGAAAGATGAAAACTAAGGTTTTTCCATGAGTAATGAAGAGAAAGATTATGGTACTGACAGAAAATGAGCCATCAGAGAGTTAAAAAGTCAGAGCTGAAGAAGATGTGTGAAATAGTTTTGGAGGACATTGTTAATGAATGCTATTATATTTCAGCTTTGCTATTACAGAGGTTGGCTCTCCATAATCTTGGTGCTCCATACATGTCACCTAGTAGCCAATCAGAGATGTGAAATTGGGGCTTATAAAAAAGTTATGATTCATTTTTTTCATTTATTTGTTCATGCATTGAAATAAATTAATACTGTGCAGCAGCAATGTATCAGATTCTACAGTAAATACTAAGGACAGGACAATGAAAAAGATTCCTCCATAGTTTCTAAAGAGCCCATAATCTCAAAGGGGAATAAGCCAAAAGCCAGGAAATTATAGCATTCCAGTGATTCTCAGACTTTAGCCTGTATCAGACTCACCTTGGACGGCTTGTTAAAACAGATTCCTGAACCATACCTGGAGTTTCTCATTCAGTTGACATGCTTTGAGGGCCTGAGAGTTTGTATTTCTAACAAGTTCCAAGGTGATGGTGCTACTACTGGTCTGGGACTCCCAGTTTGAGAACCACTGCAATATGTAAGTGCTCTAATGTCAGAAATATTGGAAGGGCAAGTGGAAGATGCCCTGAAATACATAGGAGAGGTACTCAGCTTCATAAAAAGAGAGACGTTTCCAAGGGCTGAATCAGTATAAGATGATATCCACTCAGGAAAAGGCAATAACATGTGCAATGATCACTTGGAAGCAAAGTGAAGCCTAACCCCCACCTCCTGCGGAATATTCACTAGAGAGGAGATAGTAATCAAGTTGCAAGAAAACCAAAGACAATGGAATGACGGAGGAGAGAACACACCTTTGGAAAGCGCCAACATGTATGAAGAAAGGATAAAGTGCAAGTGATAAAAATGAGAGAAAGAATCATCGAGGAGGTAGAAAGGTATGGTATTAAAGAGTCAAGATGAGGAAGAAATCCTTTCAAAAAGTCAAATGCTATAGGAAGGTTGAGAATAATGAGGACTTTTGAAAAACAGGACTCATTGGTATAGCAGAATATAGGATATAGGATTCAGATTTCACCAAAATATAATGGCAACATAAAAGGAATATTTTCTTCTCAGTAATATAAAGACTGTGCCTTACTCACATGACTTTCAAGAAATTATTGAGGGTAAAGGGGGAGAAAGTTGCTTGAAAATCTTATGCTTGATATTTTCTTATTTTTTTGTTATGAAAGAGAAGCATATTGAATTTTAAGGAAACAAACATTACCTTTAGAAATAATAACTGCAGTATTCTTGGACTTTAGTTTTAGAGTTTTATTAACCTACTAACTAACAAGGTATATTTGTGTACACCGCAGAGGCTCTGGTTTCTAATGTTTCATCCTTCCTGTAATTGAACAACTGTGCACACATGCGGTTATGCTGACATTATGTCTTCAACTCTGTGCACACTTTTAAAGCACTCATGAAGATCCCTCAGTGGGGATATAGAATCATGAGTATAAGGCACGTTATATTTCATAAGAACATTTTTAGTTCTGTGGCTGGCCCAACTTATCTGACTCAACACTGCACACTATGAGAAAACTTTATCCTACTTGACTCTCCTGATATTCAGCTTAAATTGAAAAGCAGACGAAAAGGAGAAGATGTGCAAACTCTCTTTAAGGCAGAAGAGATCTTCAATCCAGTGTCATTCTCCTAGCATTTTAGCTGCATACCTAGGCAGCAGGGTGAAACTATTCTTAAATCCTCTTCATGCAAGACTAAAGGTGACTGAAATCTGAAATGAATGATGTTGCTTTCGAAGACATCTCTCTTTAGATTACGGTTGAAATATATTCATGTCAGAATCGCCCTTGACCCTGTGAATCACCTTCTCAGTCAGTTCTATGAAATAGTACCTTTAACTTTATGATCATGTTATGTCATAAAAGGATGATGTTCTCATCCTCCGGGTTTCTCTACAAATAGTGATATTACAAAATAAGTTGTTATTTAAGAATTGATCAGCAGTGTGCAGCAGATAGAAAGAAAGAAGGGAGATTAAAAATAAGAAGATGAAGAAAATGGGGAGTTTCCACTGTGGCTCAGCAGGTTAAGAATCTGACATAGTGTCCATAAGTAAGCAGGTTTGATTCCTGGCCAGTACAATCCCTGTCCTCACTCAGTCAGTTAAGGATCCTGCATTGCTGTGGCTGTGGCTGGCAGCTCAGCTCTGATTCAACCCCAAGGCTGGGAATTTCCATATGTCATGGGTGTGGCCCTAAAAAATAAAATGAAGCCCCTACCAGTATTCCCATTTTATTGGTGAGACAATGAAGGAATAGAGAGATTGAATAATTTATGCGGTTATGAGAGAAACCTAGACTGTAAGGCAAGAGACTTAGAGTTTCACATTGCTCCAAACCAAATTTATGTACACAGCAGAGTCAAAGTAACTCTAACAGGACTCATTTTCTCAGAAATTACAGGTAAGTCTGCCCTGGGATAGGGGTTGGGGGCAGTGTTTGAACTAGCTGTTCCCTCTTAGTTTCTTTCAGATTTGAACACAGATTTAATGCTATCATCAGATGTACATACTTCTCCTGAAAGATTCCTGAAAACTGTTACTTTAAAAGTTGAAATAAATCCATGTAATTTAATTTTCCTCAGAGATATTTCAATATTGGCATTGATACAAATAATCTTAAAAATCATAGTTAATATAACAAAAGCACTTTGGGGCTTAAAAACGATGAGTTATGTGTAAGCACCTATAGGTCTGATTACCTCAGTGTCATGGCATGTAGAGAAAATTAAAATAGCTAGATATATGACACCTCAAATACATCTAAGTTAGTATGTGAGAGGAATTTATAGGATACCCACTTAAACTGGTAACTCTTTTATAATTTTGGAATCATAGCAACTATGGCAATGGTATCAAATTCAAGGCTCCAGTTGCGTGCATTCTTTTCTTAGTTGCTTAAACTGTGTTCTCCTACCAAATGTTTCTCATTTTATGTGTTGTTTTTTCTGCATTTCCTTAGTTTTTGATAACTTTTTCTTTTTTGCCTTCTTTCCTATTATACTTCATTTATGGGAGCTTATTTTTGTATTTTAGAGTAAGCCATGTAATATTTTTCATCAAGAATCTCCATAGTCACATCTTTATGTTAAATAATAAAAGTATTCAGGGGTTGGGAAGGGATGGTGCTGAAAAGACATAACTTGTCATGGGGTCTCACAGGTTTATAAATGATTAGACTGCATTCAACTTTGGCCTAACAATATTGTAAACTCTTTCCTCCATGAAGGGATGATCCATACAAAGTAGGATTAGTCACATGAATTTTTTCATGAGGCTTTAACCCGCCTTTGGATACACATAGATAAAAAACTGAGATAACCTAATCTGGGGGTGAAAAGTAATTATTAAAAAGGGGGGGGGCAAAGCTGATTTCTGTGAATAAATGTCATTTTATGAAAGCCTATATATTTCTTTTACATATATTCCAGTATAAGCTTTTGTATATCTTCATCCGTACTGCTAGAGAAAAGAAGAAAAATGCAACCTAGGGTTATTTAGGTTATGAAAAATGTAATGCACCCTAGAAAGTCTGTCTGTAAAAAAAGGCAATTATTTTACATGAAAATCATGTAAAATAATTACTTTATTCTGATCTTCTACACTATTAAGACAGGACAATCCAAAAAATGAAATAAGTAAAGGAGCAAGGAGAAGAATGGCAAATGAATCAGTAGGCATAAAATAACAATAAGTAGGTTTTATAGAAAAATTTAAATGGAATTTGGGATATAAGCCCATATTTTAATCCATCTCCATTACTTAAATTTTGTATGATTTTAGATCAATTTTTTACTCTTTGAACCTCCATCTCTTATCTGTAGTAGTTATAAAAAATGCTTATTACAAAGGTTGTTGGCAGAATTTAATTAGGTTAACTAAATAAAACAACAAATTTAGCACGGACTTCGACATTTTATGAATGCTTGCTTCAATGAAAGTAATTTTGGAAAAAATACAAAGAATACTTTGAAATTTAAATACTACATATACAAATACACAAACACACAAAATTTACAACTTTGATAGGTTCACAACCACTGATATGTTAATTATAAAAATGTCCCTTGGTTGAACAAACATGAGTTAAAAAAAAACTGAATCTACAGGAACACTATTTGTGATTTACCTGTAAGATAAAACTAAAATAAGAGAAAATTTGCTTTAAAAGAGAAAAAATTCTGAAACCAATATTGTATATTTCAAATTAAAGTAATGGAAAATACTTTAATTTCTAATGATGAAAATGCATAAACAGTGGACTTTTGGATCCATTACAATCTACCACTCAAGTATTTAATACATTTAGAATTTGGAGTAGAAGAAATACCTATTATCTTTCAAATCATTTGGGTTCAATTGGAGGAATTAAAGGTGAAGTTGATATCTTTGCCAAATAAATAAATCCTCTTTTTTAAAGCAAGGAATTTTATGTTAGAAACATTGCAAAGTTCCTTTTAATGCACCATCCAATTCCATATAAACATAAAGGCAAATGCTAGCTATTCATTAATTGCCAAAATGTGTTTTATAATAAGAGGCTGGCAAAAATCTAAAAAGAAAGAAAAAGCCTATATTTGCAATGTCTGAATGCTTGAGATTAGATATTTTCTGCACACATTTGAAATTTTTGAAGATTCAACTTGGTCTTATCTAAAACTATGAAGTAAAATGAGTTCATGCAACAAGAGGAAATTTAACATTTTTAGTTGTCAAAGAATATTTGGTATTCATCAACTCTTTATATAAAGTAACAAAAATAGGACAAACTCAGAAAACAAGATTGTTAAGGAATAAAGATCATGCACACATATCCAATAAAAGCTAACAAATATATAAAATCCAGATCATATAAAGCATTTCCCTGAGCTTTCAAAATGTGTTAGGAAGATAAGTATGTAAGGCATAGGGTACATTGTTTAAAACATTCAAGACAACTTTCTCTCTCTCTCATTCTAATTGCTCTTGTCTGACTCTTTCCCTCTAATGGGTTTCTTGCAGAGGAATTTCCTTGACCTACCATTTTGGTGTCTTGGATGGTATGTCCACCGACACAGCCTCCTCTGTGTTAATATCATCTCCCAATGGGACAACTAAGGTAACTTTAAGCCTGTTCTCAGCCACTCTCTACAAACTGATATTTCTAAATTACAAATTTCATGAAGTTCCCATCTTGCTTTTTATCTGATGACAAATCTAAAAGTACTTAATTTGGCCTAAAACCCTGACATATTTGACAACTCTTTATGTCTCTAGCATCATTTACTATCAGTCCTCCTAACTTTCTTCCTCTTTCTAGATAATTCTAAATCATTTAACAGAGCTCACATAAAACATAACTTCCTCAGGGAAGCTGTATCAAATATCAAGTTTCTTGAATGTACATTCCAATAAAACAATGTCCTTTTCCTCTTGAGTATCTCACCATGTAGTGGGATGCTCATTAGACTGAACATTGAGTTCATTTGATAAATGTATGATCTACACTTATTTAACTGAAAAACAGTGATATTAATGTTTCAATGTTATTTCCCAAGAGCGTGTGGAGACTGTCAAGTCGAATCCCCTTCCCATATAACTGAGGCTGCAGTCTACAGTTCCTTCTACTTGGCAGATCTACACATTTAATAAAGCCTTTTCCCAAGTGAATAAATCCATCCTTTTAAGCACTAGTATCTAAAATGATTTTTTAAATTTCATGGAATTTCTTATAACTAAATAAAATAGTTATAAGAAAATAGTGGCACTGATAAGGTCTGTATTCAACAGAAAATGTGTTGATCAGATTTTCATATAAAGATATTTCAAGTCCTGAGAGATTGGATTACGATGGTGGAATAGAAGGACTGGAGCTCAACTTCTCTCCCAAAAAACAACAAAACTACAACCAAATGACAAGCAGCCTCCAACCAAATGGACTGTAAACTTCCAAAAAGACAAAGAGGAGACCACATCAAGAGGTAGGAGGGGCAATTACGCGATAGAAGCAACACCATACTTACTGGGTGGGAAGCCCCACAGACTGGAAAGTAACTGCATCACAGAGACTCAGCTACAGGACTGAGAGTCCTGAGCCCCACATCAAAACCCCATGCCTGGGGATTGGGCACAGAGAGAAAGAGCCCCCAGAGCATTTGGCATTGAAGGCCAGTGGGGCTTGTGTGAAGGATCTCAACAGGACTGGGGTAAACAGAGACCCCACTCTTGAAAGGCACACACAGACTTTCACATGCACTGGGTCCCAAGGCAAAGCAGTCTCCATAGGAATGTGGGTGGAACATGACTGCAGTTCTTGGAGGATCAACTGGGAAAACAGGGGTCACTGTGGCTTGCTGTGGGGGAAGGGCATTGGAGGTGAAGCTCTTGGGAACATTCATCAGCCTGCATTTATCTGGAGGTGGCCATTTCTGGGAAAACCTGGTCCCTCCCACCAGCGCTGAGAAGCTCCAGGCCAAACAATAATCCATGTGAGATCACAGCCCCACCCATCAGTAAACAGGCTGCCTAAAGACCCCTCAGGCACACAGCCAGCCCCTAATCTCATCCAGAGACAAAGCCCCACCCATCAGAGGGATAAGAATCAACCCCGCCTACCAGTGGGCAGGCATCAGTCCCTCCCATTGCAAAGCCTACAGCAAGCCCCCTCCATACCAACTTTAGCCACAGGAGAGGCAAACAACAGAACTAAGAGAGGCTACAACTATATTGTCTACAAAAAGGTCACCACACCAAAAACCTATAAAAATGAAAAGACAGAAAACTCTAACTCAGATAAGGGAGAAAGAAAAAAGCCCAGAAAAACAGCTCAGTGATGAGGAGATTATCAGCCTCCCAGAAAGAGACTTTTTAGACTGTTGATGCTGAAGATGATGCAAAGCATTGGAAATAGACTGGAGGCAAAGAATGATAATTTACAGGAAACACTCAAAAGAAATACAAGCTGTAAAAATTAAAAAAGAAGAGATGCAAAATACAAGAACTGAAATAAAAAATTCATTGGAAGCAGCCAACTGTAGAATACTGGAGGCAGAAGAACGAATCAGCGAGGTGGAGGACAGATGAGTGGAAATCACTAATGCAGAAGAGAAAAGAGATAAAAGATTGAAAAGCAATGAGCTGAGTCTCAGAGAACGCTGGGATAATGTTAAACGCACCAACATCCGTGTTATAGGGGTGCCAGAGGGAGAAGAGAGAGAGAAGGGGACAGAAAAAATAATTAAGAGATAATAGCTGAAACTTCCCTAATATGGAAAGGAACCACTCAGTCAAATTCAGGAAGCGCAATGAGTACCATATAAAATAAACCCAAGGAGGAACACCCTAAGACACATATTAATCAAAATGACCAAAATTAAAGACAGAGAAAATATTGAAAGCAGCTAGGGAAAAGAAACAAACAACATACAAGGGAACCCCAAATAAGGTTATCAGCAGATTTTTCGGCTGTAACTCTGCAGGCCAGAAGGGAGTGGCATGATATACTTAATGTGATGAAAGGGAAAAATTTCCAACAAAGATTGCTTTACTCTGCAAGGCCCTCATTCAGATTTGAAGGAGAGATCAAAACCTTTACACAGAAGCAAAAGCTAACAGATTTCTGCAACACTAAACCAGCTTTACAACAAATCTTAAAGGAACTTCTCTAGTCAGAAAAGAAAAGGCAGACACAAATAGATAGAAAGTAAGGGGATGGGGAAAGACTTTTCATGCCAATGGACAAGAAAGGAAAGCAGGAGTGGCAACTCATATCAGACAAAACAGACTTTAAAGTGAAAGCCATAAAGAAAGACAAAGAAGGACATTATTTAATGGTTAAAGGATCCATTCAAGAAAAGGATATTACAATTGTCAATATATGCCCCCCACATAGGAGCACCCAAGTACCTACAACAAGTAGTATCAGACATAAAAGGAGAAATAGATGGCAATACAATAATTGTAGGAGACTTTAACACACCACTCCCATCAACGGACAGATCCAAATAAACAAAATAAGAAATGAAAAAGGGGATATTACAACAGATATTGCAGAAATACAAAAAACCATGACAGAATATTATAAACAATTATATGCCAACAAATTTGATAATCTAGAAGAAATGGACAAATTTTTAGAGACCTACACCCTCCCAAAACTGAATCAAGAAGAAATAAATCAACTGAATAGACCAATCA
>PVHT021183726.1:18618571-18647699 GCA_004024745.2 Catagonus wagneri | reverse complement strand
GCCGCACCCGCGGCATGTGGAGGTTCCCAGGCTAGGGGTCTAATCGGAGCTGTAGCCACTGGCCTGTGCCGCAGCCACAGCAACGCAGGATCCGAGCCGCGTCTGCAACCTACACCACAGCTCACGGCAACGCCGGATCGTTAACCCACTGAGCAAGGGCAGGGATCGAACCCGCAACCTCATGGTTCCTAGTCGGATTTGTTAGCCACTGCGCCACGACGGGAACTCCTAGAGATGTACTCTAATGAAATAACCAAAAATATATATTGAAATTTAACTTAATGTCACAGTGGTGTTTAATAAATAAATAGAACGTAATAACTGACCAAAATGGGAGTTCCCTTCGTGGTGCAGTAGAAATGAGTCTGACTGGAGATTCGTGAAGTCTGACTAGAACACATGAGGTTGTGGGTTCAAACCCTGGTCTTTCTTAGTGGGTTAAGGATCTGTTGTTGCGGTGAGCTGTGGTGTCACAGACATGGCTTGGATCCTGAGTTGCTGTGGCTCTGGGGTAGGCCAGCAGCTACAGCTCCAATTCGACCCCTAGCCTGGGAAACTCCATATGATGTGGGTACGGCCCTAAAAAAAAAAAAGACAAAAAAAATAATAAATAAATAAATAACCAAATACAGATTGGTTAAGTAAATTATAGTATAGCTTTTAAAATGAAATACTATACATCCACAAAGAATTATACTGCAGAATAAAGTTTAACAACATGGAGAGGGGTTCAAAGTATTTCATTTTTTATTTATTTTTGTGTCTTAGGGCCACAGCTGCAGCATATGGAGATTCCCAGGCTAGGGGTCGAAATGGAGCTATAGCTACTGGCCTATGCCACAGCCTCAGCAATGTCAGGTATGAGCCACGACTACAAACTATACTACAGCTCATGGCAATGCCAGATCCTTAACCCACTGAGCAAAGTCAGGAATTGAAACTGCATCCTCGTAAATACTAGTCATATTCCTTTCCCCTGAGCCCTGACAGGAACTCCCTCAGACCATTTTAAATGAAAGAAAAGATTAACAATATGAGTGTGATACAGTTTGGTTGTATGTATAGAGATATTTACCTATCACTGAATAATCTAAAAGGATGTACGCCAAAGTATTACTCTATTATTTCAGGTAGAGAAATTACAAGAGGTTTTTTTAAAAATAAACGTGTGTGTGTGTGTGTGTGTGTATTTATTTATTTATTTATTTATTTATTTATTTATTTATTTATTTATTTTAGGGCTGCACTTGCAGCATATGGAAGTTCATAGGCTAGGGGTCAAATCAGAGCTGCCACTGCCGGACTATACCACAGCCACAGGAACACAGGATCCAAGCCACATCTCCAAGCTACACTGCAGCTCAGGGCAACACCGGATCCTTAACCCATTGACTGAGGCCAGGGATCCAACCCACATCCTCATGGATACTAATTAGATTCTTAACCCACCTAGCCACAACAGGAACTTCTTAAAATATATTTTTGTTTGTTCAAAAAACCCATGAATTTAGTTTCTAAAGATGGTAGGAGGGAAACTCTTTTAGAGCTATTCAAAATCTTTCTTTTCAGTGCCTCGGTTTATATTTCAAGCTCATTTCAATTATGAGAGAAGTTATGAGTAGCATGTAAATACATTCATCTTACAATTATGACGAGATTTAAAAAGTTTTTTTCTCTTATTACTCATGGTGAAATAGGAGAATGAGTGAAAATTTCTGAATTACCCTTATTTAAAATTCAGCTAAACCTTTTTGGGATATGTATTTGTTCTTCAGCATTTGAATTTTATTCTACTTTTGAACTAAATGGATGACAATTTTCCAGCTCCACCAGAATTTTATTTACTGCTTCAATCCTTGAAACAGCATAATGCAAAAGATTTAATGATATTTTAGGATTTACTTCACATAGAAAAGTGATCCAAGGTTTCATCAGCTATAATGTCCCTTTTGGTATTAAATACTTCAATATACTAACCATGAAAGATACAAGCTGGCCAGCTTCCCAGTAAAAGACCAGCATCCTAGTAAATTTTCTTCTCCCCCTTTGTACCGTATAGCTTATTAACCTAAAAAATTCATTTTCCTCCAATATTGGTAGGAAATCTTTGCTGAAATATTGATGTTAAATATTTTCTAAAGCTTGTGAAGATCCTGTCTCAGGGGTGTGGAAAGGATAACTAATTATTGCAAGCAAACTTTTGAGTTGCTGAGATTACAAATGTCATTTTGGTTCGTTTTCTATTTCAATGATTGTGTGATATGTAACTCAAAATCCAAGCCAGACGAACATTTTAATAAATTTAAATTGAGATTGCTTTTGTAGAAAATACTTTAAAATCCTTATCTTATGTTTAGCAATATATTCTATGTTCAAACTAATAAATCTCTTGAATATTCCATACACTAAATGCATAAGCTATCATCTCAGGAAAAATGAAGTCAACACTCAATTTCATTTTGTGGCATAATCATGTTTGATTTGATTTTTATCTAATGTCTGCAATATAACATACAAAAAGGAATCAGAAGAAAATAGAGTAAAATATCTAAAGCTATATTGTTAAATAACATCCACAATTTTCCTGCATTTCATGTAAAGAGAAAATATATATTGTGTATTTTTCATTATTTTAAATTTGTCTAGGACCAAACCAACCAAGAGTGTTCTATCCCCTTCTACTGGTTTGTGGAAAAAATTTATGCAACAAATTATTATCTTCTACTTAGAAAGCATAAAAGATGGCGATGTTGTTCTTGTAATTAATCATACTATGGTATAGACTTCTTTTACAGTGACTTGCAAAATGCATTTAGAGATGAATCTTAAATATTGAGAAAAGTATTAGAGAATGGGTAGGATGTCTTTTCTTTTTTAAGTCTTTATATAGTGAAATAAAACAGAATGTGTAGCTTGAAAATCATCATGACAACATTCAATTTGAGAAAGAAATATTGACATGATTCACATGTGCCTATGTCCTAAATTTCCTTTATAACTGTACTGCATAAATATTTATTTCTAAACCTCGTAGTTTAGAAAGCTATATGCAACTGGAGAATATATATTCTTTTCACATGTATACAGTGTATTTACAAATTAGACCCTAGGTCAGTCCAAAGATGTCTCAATAAACTGAAAAGTGATCAATATCATTTAAAGTGAATTCCTTAACCATAACATGGTTAAATCAAAAATCAATGGCAAGTAGATATAAAAAAATTAAACAAGGCCTACTAATGAATGGGAGAAAGTATTTGTAAATGATGTTACCGATAAAAGTTTAATGTTCAAAATATAACAAAGAACCCATACAACTCAACATCAACAAATCAAACTACCTGATTTAAAAATGGGCAGAGGTATGGTATTTTTGTATTCCTTTTCTAGCACTTCATTGTTAGTATACAGAAATGTGACCAATTTCTGAATGTTAATCTTATATCCTTCTACTTTGCCGAATTTATTGATCAGTTCAAGTAATTTTTGTGTGGAGTCCTTAGGGTTTTCTCTATATAGTATCATGTCATCTGCATACAGTGACAATTTTACCCTTCTCTTGCAATCTGGATACTTTTTATTTCTTTTGTTTGATTGCTGTGGCTAGAACTTCCAATACTATGCTGAATAAAAGTAGTGAGAATGGGCATCCTTGTCTTGTTCCAGAAGGCTTTCAGCTTTTCTCCATTGAGTATTATATTTGCTGTGGGTTTGTCCTAAATGACTTTTATTATGTTAAGGTATGTTCCCTCTATACCTACCTTGCTAAGAATTGCTATCATGAACGGATGTTGTACTTTGTCAAATGCTTTTTCTGCATCTATTGAGATGATCATGTGGTTTTTGACTTTTCTTTTGTTAATGTGGTGTATTTTGTTGATTGATTTGCATATGCTGAAGCATGCTTGTGAAACTGGGATGAATCCCACTTGGGTCATAGTGTATGATCTTTTCTACATGTTGTTGGATTCAGTTGGCTAAAATTTTGTTGATAACTTTTGTGTCCATATTCATCAAAGATATTAGCCTATAATTTTCTTTTTTGGTAGTATCTTTGTCTGGTTTTGGTATTAGGGTGATGGTGGCTTCATAGAATGTCTTTGGGAGTGTTCCTTCTGCTTAACCTTTTGGAAAAGTTTAAGGAGGATGCATATAAGTTCCTCTTTACATGTTTGGTAGAATTTGCCAGACGTCAGCCTTACAATTTTTTTCTCAGGTCAGTCTCCCAAGGCAACAGAAATAAAAGCAAAAATAAACCAATGGGACCTAATCAAACTGACAAGCATTTGCACAGCAAAAGAAACCATTAAAAAAAAAAAAAGACAACTCATAGAATGGGAGAAAATCACGTCAAACGATGCAACTTACAAGGGCTGGATCTCTAAAATATGCAAACAACTATACAATTCAACAGCAAAAAGCCAAGAAACCAGTTGAAAAATTGGCAAAAGACCTGAATAGACATTTCTCCAAAGAAGACATACGGATGACCAACAAGCACATGAAAACATGCTCAACAGCACTGATTATTAGAGAAATGAAAATCAAAACTACTATGAGATACCACCTCACACCAGTCAGAATGGCCATCATTAATAAGTCCACAAATAACAAATGCTAGAGAGGGTGTGGAGAAAAGGGAACCCTCCGACATAGTTGGTGGGAATGTAAATTGGTACAACCATTATGGAAGTACCTTAGAAATCTCAATATAGAACTACCATATGAACCAGCAATCCCACTCTTGGGCATACATCCAGACAAAATTTTCCTTGAAAAAGACACATGCATCTGTATGTCATTGCAGCACTATTTACAATAGCCAAGACATGGAAACAACCTAAATGTGCATTGACAGATGATTAGATTAAGGAGATGTGGTATATATCCACAACAGAATACTATCCAGCCATAAAAAAAAGAATAAAATAATGCTATTTGCAGGAACATGGATGGAACTAGAGACAGTAATACTAAGTGAAGTCAGAAGGAGAAAGACAAATACAATACGATTTCACTTATATATGGAATCTAATATAAAGCACAAATGAGCCTTTCCACAGAAAAGAAAATCATGACATGGAGAACAGACTTGTGGATGCTAAGGGGGATGGGGAGAGTATGGGATGTATTGGGAATTTGGGGTTAATAGATGCAAAGTATTTCTTTTGGAATGGATAAGCAATGAAATCCTGCTGCATAGTACTGAGAACCATATCTAGTCACTTATGATGGAGCACGATGGATGATAATGTGATAAAAAGATGTTATATGTATGTGTGACTGTGTCACTTTGCTGTACAGTAGAAAATTGACGGAACACTGTAAACTAGCTATAACAAAAAAAATTCTTAAAAATCGGCAGAGGACCCAATAGATATTTTTCCAAAGAAGACATGCAGATGAACAACAGGCACACAAAAAGATGTTCAACATTACTAATCATCAGGGAAATGTAAATTAAAACCACTGAGCCTCATGTGTTTTACATGATAATCCTAGAACAGGTCAAAAGTGACCATATAATTGAATCATTTCCCTGGATTTGTATTTTCACCTAGATCTTAATCGAATTCACCATGTTATTACTCTTTGATGCTCTAAAGAAGACATTTTAAGCAATATTTTCTCTAGTTATTTTAATTATTTTCAGTGAGAAGTTTAGTCCAAATTATCTAGACTAATATGAGCAGAATCACAAAGTTAATATCTCATTTTTTGGTGTTAAGTTCACCAAATTCATCAAATATACCAAAAATTACATCAAGAAGCTAACATTAGAAATAATAGATACAATTTTCTGTAATTATTTTTCATTTTTATAATTGTATCTCTTATCCTTACTAGTATTAATAAACATCAGTTTTATGATTTGTTCAATTCAGAACTTAGCTTCCAAAAGAATATGCATTCTCTATTTTTCACTGGATTGGACATATGTATATTGAGTGTTCATATAGTGATAAAGGGTGTTCACAGGACAAAATGACAGAAAGGAATATGCATCATTATTTTCAGCAGATCAATCTGCCATAAGTTCTCTGAAATATAAAATCACCATAAATGGGATCCAACAGAGTTGATGATTAAGTGATTCCTTTGAATAAATAATCATCATCTACCTCTCAGCCATTAGTCTCAACTTTATATGATGAAGACAAAAACGGATATGATCTATGTTTAGAGTCTGGTCAACAAACATAACAAGAATACATGAAAGATACTTCACAGTGAGGGTTTGTTAAAATGATGATAAAGGCAGAGAATAATGAGTAAATTTTCTGCAACAGTGGGGTTCTTGTTGTTCTCAACATGCCATCTGACTGATAGCAACATCTAAGTGAAGTAATATACAGGTCTTAGGTATATCTGGATGCTCACATATGAAAGTGCCCTGTCAAATCTGAGTCTCCTATATTTATCTCTTTACTTGGCTTTCAAAATCTTTGAGTTACTCCTTTTCCTCATTATAAATGAAAGAGTCTTATTCTTTCTTTTTTATAAAACATCCAGCTTTAGAATATCGTGAATATCAGATTATAATTTTTATTTTTGTTATTTTTTATTTTAATTCAAATTAATATTTTGCCATTTTTTAGGGCTGCATATTGAAATTCCCAGGCTGGGGGTCAAATTGGGGCTGTAGCTGCTGGCCTACACCACATCTCATGGCAACACCAGATTCTTAACCCATCCACTGAGCAAGGCCAGGGATCGAACCCACTTCCTCATGGATACTAGTCAGTTTCATTACCACTGAGCCACAACAGGAACTCCTATAATTTTTTTTTGTCTTTTGTATTTTTAGGGCCAAACCCACGACACATGGCATTTACCAGGCTAGGGGTGGAATTGGAGCTGCAGCTGCCAGCCTACACCACAGCCACAGCAATGCCAGATCTATGCCACATCTGTGACCTACATCACAGTTTACGGCAATACCAGATCCTTAACCCACTGAGCAGGGCCAGGGATCAAACCCACATCCTCATGGATCTTAGTCAGTTTTGTTAACCACTGACACACGATGGGACCTCCTCCTATAATTTTTAAATATTGCTTTTACATCACTTATCCTCCTATTACCAATTTGAATTAGTTTTATTTTATTCATTTACTTCAGGTGATTAAACCCCTGGAGAAATAGGCATTAGCTATAACAATTAGCTAGTAGTTGAATCTGTTCAAATAGTTCTAATATATACATTAATAATGAAATCATTTTGATCTTCAAGACCAATCATCCTCCTTATCCTTGAGAATGACATTGTCAGACATACTACAGGCTGCCAGAGAGCTAAGAATAGGTGTAAGATGAGAAAATGAGCACTGGGGAACCCTGGGATATGGATAAGCAAATGCCATCATTTGGAAGAAGCTTGGATACATTTGGCCAGAGCACTATATTTCTGGCCTTGACCTCCCAGGTCCTGCTGTCAGACATGAAGCTTTCAGTTTTGCATGGAGTGGCTGTCTCTGCCAACTGCAATCCTTTACAAAATGCTAAAACACTTCCACATGAGTTATGTTTTTAATTTAACTGTCTTTCTTTCCTACTCTTGCCAGGATTTTGTTCATGTTATAATTATATCTTGGGTAAGGGAAGAAATAACTGTTTTACTGCTTAAAGAGGCATATTAAACTTTGGATATCTTTGATACTTTTCCAAGATTCACAAGTGGTCTTCAGAATTCTGGGTGAACAATTTAGCCAGTATTTTTACCTTATGATAATAATTAGGTATACAATATATTCCTACATGTAATAAAACCCCAAATTCACAGATCTTGCTAATCTCTGCTATATTATTTCTCACAAGTATGTATGTATGGTGTGTGTGTGTGTCTGTGTGTGTATATACACACACCCTCATATATATATGGGTGTGTGTATGGGTGTGTTATTAGCATGGGTACATACATGCATGTGCATGCATTGCCCTTTGGGTCGTTATTCCATTAATAAATAAATATGAATAAATATTTAACATATCAGGCAACTTCATCAATGTTTATGTAAAACTTGACAGCAAGTGTCTGGAAAGAAATGTAAACTGCTATGGGGAGAGTTACTGGTTATGACTACAACTTCTTTGAGGACGAAGACATTTTCACATCCACAGTTTTAATTACTAAATTTTAAAATCTCACTAAAACATTTTCACTGTAATGTCTCCTTCAAACTCTAGATCCATATCCAAATGCCTTTTTGATATCTGAACTTAAATTTTAGCAAAATCATTTAAAAATAGCATGGTCTTCATCTTCCATATCTGGTTTTCTTTCTGTGTTACGTACATCAGTAAATGACACTATCAATCTGTGAAAAGCAAGACTGAGGATTCATCTTTGATACCTCTTTTTCCTTCAGACTCTTCCTATCTGGCTCAAATATCTCTCAAGTCTAACTTGAACTTTGCATTTACACCAGAACCTCCCTATAAAATTCTATTATTATCTATTCAAATAGCTCCCGCCCAATGGTTTTCCTGGTATCTGTCCTGCACTATATTTTCTACTTGCAGTCACACTAATACTTTCAACACAAGTCTAGTCTTCTTGCCCCCTTTCTTAACAATACTTCATTGTCATTATTGGTCTATAATAAGGACAAAAATCTTTCATTTGGCCTACAAAGCCATGAATTATCTCATTATTACCTACACCTCCAACACTATCCTACACCTTTTTCTTCAAGGAGGGTGACATGCCTCCTTCCAGGCGACATTTAGCAATGCTTGGAGATATTTTTCTTTTTTTTTTTTTTTACTCTAACAACTGGGGAGAAGGATTCACTATAGGCATCTAAGAAGTAGAGGCCAGGGATGATGCTAATCATCCTGCCATGCACAGGAAATCCCTACCAAATCATCATCACGGGGAGGAGAAGGGCGGGGGGTGAGAGGAGAAGCCATCCAAAATGTCAAAGAGCCAAGATTGAGAAAACTTTCCCTATGTTTTTTAGCCATAATGCCTGTGATGTGATGATGCTCTATTTAGATCATCTTGCAAAGAAGGACTTGTTGGGAACGCTTGTCAAATAGGTTCATATGTCAGATCTGTCAGAGATTTATTGCCTCAGCTAAAGAGAACTCTCTCACACAAGATGGCACCCTTCCCAGAACAGCCTGCATCACACGACTGATGAAAGTAGGGGAATTTAGATCTGCCCATCTCAGCCTGAAGCAACCATTGGTGGGCCACTTAAGTTCTATAATTCCCATAAAGTCAGCCTGACTTCTTCTCATGCCTAATTCTGTTTCTTTACTATTTCCATACCCAGGTGTTAATCCCAAGCATATTCCCTAACAAATAACCTACACTCTAATCAGATTCTGCTCTCTACACTAACTTTCCTTTAGTTTTTTGTGTCACTGTGCACTACCACCTCAGGTCTCGGGGCCTTATACATATGCTCATCTCTCTCTGTATGAAATGCTTTTTCATCATTTATCAGTTAACAGGAACTCATCCTTTAGAGAAAATTTAAATATCTAAGAATCCTATTCTATTCTCCCTGAGTAGAGCAAAATCCCACCCCTACCCTAGCTCTGAAACTTTTATAACACTTTTATAGCATTTCATTTTTAGTGCTTCTATTATCCCATTTTACTTTCATTAGAATACTATTTGGGTAATGTCTGTCTCCACCTCTACAATGTAATCTCCTACTTAGTTCACCACTGTATCACAGTGCTTAATCCAGTGTTTAACACATAATAGGCACAAAATAAAGACTTGCAAGAAGAAAGGAGAGAAGGGATTTTGTGACTCACAGAGACTTCTCAGAAATGTTTGACTGAAAAGCCATAATTTGGTTTTCACCTTTTTAAAGTTTAAATCAACAAATGGAAATTATTCCCTAATATTTCCTTTCTGCTAAAGAGACTATAATGAGAATTCCCTCCTTGTGTTCCACTATTCTATGCTGTATATAGTTTGCATCCTTATATAGTTTGCATTGTTCTACTTTGTTTAAAGCCTTTACTCAGATTTGTTATATACCTTGTGAGTTTGGTTTAGAGGAGGGGAATCAAAGACAAGAAATTGAGTACAACATATGGGATGGGTCAGAGCAGAGGGAAAAGAACAGAGGTAGAGATAAGGTCTAAGTGTGGACAAGAGTTCATTGAACAGAATCTGAATAGTCTGAAAGCCATCCATAGATTCAGTGCAGTCCCCGTATATGGAAAGGATAGTGTTTTTCATAAATGGTGTTGGGAGAACTGGATATTCACATGAAAAAGAATGAATTAGACCCCTACTGTTACCGAACCACAAGCACATAGATCCCACATTGGATAGAACTAGAGGATTGACGATGTTGACTCCTGATTGCTTCACCAACGAATCAGAAGACTGTCCAAGAGCTGAGCATGCACCCAGCAACCCCTTCCCCACTCTGTCTTTAAAAACTTATTCCAGAAATCCTTTCTGGAGTTTGGGTTTATATATACATATATCACATTTTCTTTATCCATTCATCCATCAAAGGACATTTAGGTTGTGTCCATGTTTTGGTTATTGTGAATAATACTACAATGAACATGGAGTGCAGATATTTCTTTGAGACAGTGATTTCATCTTTTTGGATATACACCCAGAAGTGGAACTGCTGGATTGGATACACACACACACACACACACACACACACGCACACACATGTATATATAGTTCATATATATGTATATAGTTCATATATATGCTAGATATATATGAAAATTCATATATACATAATATATATCATATATATAGTTTACATATATAGTTAATATATATAGTTAGTATATATATGATCACATGTATATACAAATATTTTATGTATATATATTATTCAGCCATAAAAAGTAAGTTCTGCCATTTGCAACAACATGGATACATGGATGGACATTTAAGGCATTATGCTAAGTGAAATGAGTTAGAGAGAGAAAGACAAATACTGCATGATCCCCCTTATATGTGGAATCTAAAATTTTTGAACTCATAGAAATAGAAAGTAAAGTAGAAGTTTCCAGGGACTGAGTGGAAAGTGGAAATAGGAACGTGTTGATCAAGTGTACAAACTTTCATTTATAAGAGGAACAAGTTCTGGGAACAACAGTTAACAACTGTTGACAATAATTAACAATACAGTATTGTATGCTTGAAAACAGCTATGAGAGTAGAGCTTTAATGATCTCACCACCATCACTACCACAACAAAATGATAACTATGAGAGCTGCAGAATGTACTAACTAACCATACTGGTGTAAGCATTTTACAATATATGTTTATCAGATGATCAAAGTGTATACCTTAAACTTAAACAGTAATGTATGTCAATTATTTTTCAATAAAGCTGGGTAAAATAGTAAAGAGTCACAAACTACCATAAAAACACAAGGCTTGCTATTTTTTAATAAACAAATAAATATGTATGTATGTTATACCTATATTTGTGCATACATATTAGTGAGGGCACAGGACAGTACATATCTCACAAAATGAGGATGTTGGAAAGGACACTGATGTCAACGTTACTGAAATCTCAATGGTCAAGAATTTGAGCTAAAAGCTCAGTCTTGCTGTCATTCACAAGCTGATTCACAAAAGTGCTTTTATAGGCTTTATTTTTAATCCTTACTACAGTCTTAATAGGTAGATAGTATTATCTTCATTCTAAAGAGAGGAAACTGAGCTGGAATAGATTAAGCAAATGGCTCAAGTTCACTCAGTTAATTAGATAGCCCCGCTGGAATTTCTGTCTCCAAATCCAGTGTAAATTACCCCACACCATATTTTCACTCCCTTAAGAAATAGTCAAGTCCTCTTTATCCTTTACCCTTCTGAGATTCCATAACTCCATCATTTGAAAGAAATTTTAAAGGATAACTTTCAAAAGCACATCAAATTTTACTACATTAATCATTCCACGATAATTAATACTACGTTAAATAATATTCAGTATATAATAGCCCTGCCAAGTGGTGGGAACATAAAAGACACTAAATCTTATTTGTGTCTGTCATTGTATTTTGTGAATGTGTACTAAGAGGAGAGGAGATCATTTTACGCCATCGCTTTTAGTTTACTGATTATAAAATATTCTAATAGTTATTATTTTATCAAAAAATAAGTTTTAAGTAGAAAAAGAACTTTATCCTCCTTAAAAGCTTAAAGTGTTTCACTGAAAATAACTTACCCTATTTGATCAATCAATTCGCATTTCACACTCAGTTACATTTCAGTCAAGCTGCAATATAACTCCTATTAATGCAAATTTTTACTGCATTTATCAAAAGTTAAAGTACTTTCTCTTGAAAATAGGAAACATGATTTGATCCACATTCACATGTTTTAGGGGAGCATGGCCCTGTAAATACTTTATCTCTTGCTTTCACTTTTTATGTGCTGTCACAGAACTGTCACTGCAATGGAACACAACAGGTGACCTCAGAACACCCACTATCCCTTTGTGTTCTGTAGATTACAGGAGCTTTATAATTGCAAAGTTCATAATTATATTAAATAACACAATATATAATAACTACCATTGTTTTCTTCCAAGTCCCTCTCATTAATAAACATCCCAGGCCTCCACATCAGCCATAAATACATTAGGCAGCACAGCTGTTTTAGACTGGAGCACAGTTTTACAAACACAGAGGAGCAAATCAAATTATATAACCACAGCTCCTTTATTTTGCAAATTACAGAAGAATTAAAAGTAATTCTTCTTACTAAAGATTTATTTTCCTCTATGAATACAGGCATTCCAAATCCTGATTTGGTTTTCTATGTTGAAATATGCTGTCATTTTGCAATTCATTTAAAAAGATGAGGAAAGAAAAAAATTGTTGCATTCCAGAAAAAAAATATTTTGTAAAGACCTAATTATATAATAACTTTCCTAGTTGTTTTGTATTCTTCCTCACAAGAAAAACTGGTACTATTTCACCCGCACATACAATTAGGTCCTTAGCTAATCATCTCCCTGTCTTTAGAGACTTGACCAAAAGTTGCCTGCTGTCTTCAAGCTTTCAAAGCTGCAAGCCTTGTACTGGTTCATAGTTACATAGTGATAAAGGTCTTCACTGCTATGCTTGTAATAATGCTACAGGCAAAGCCTCAAGCCAGAACCCATAATCAGCAGGTGGACAGCGGCCAGACTACAGGAAATGGCCTTGGTGTCATTCGGGGCTCAGGTGGGTTGGGACCTCTAAGGTCACATTTCCCTATTCCCACTCATGGGACTTCATTTGGAATCCAATTCTTTTGCACTGAGATTCTCAGCCCCTCTGGAAATGGAGTGATGATGCCCTTACGGTGTGACTGTCCACTGCTCAACTATAGTTGGCATATCAAGAGTGTTGGGTCAACACTGGTCAAGCAAGTCAGTGAGTGGCTATTCATGATAGGAAATCTGAAGTCTTCCCTTCCTGATTTCCAGAAGCCTATAAAGCGTAGGACCCTTCATTCTCAGTAGCCTTCCCATGCACACATAGCCCAAACAGAGTTTCCTAATGTGCCAATGTAGTGAAAGACAAAAGAGAAGAGGAAGGGACAGGCTGAAGGACTGTCATATAATAATAAACTTTACTGTTTTAACTGGGTAGTTTATAGATGTTACCTATTCAATTCCATGAAAAATCAAGGAAAATATAGCATGAGATCTCGTGTATCTTTGGCTATTTCCACCAAGCAGCTCTGCCTTTTCTATACATATCTGAGAATCAAATACAGTCTCCTTTTTTTCCTTTTTGGGGAAATGCATTTCAAGTTCAAAATTACTGAGTCATAGAGCAATAAATGAAATATTTCACTTCCTTACAAAGGGAACTTCTTGTATTAATGATATTATAAAAAAGAGATGATCCATAAATATTTATTCTCTAAAACCAATAAAATTGACAGTACCTATAAAACAATCACACCATCAATTTGCTGTTAGGTTGTTACTTGATCCATTGGATACACTAAATGCTTCCTGTTCTGAATACAAAGGATACCAGAGAGAAATATAGTCAAATGTGTCTGTAACGATGAGAAAAATGACAAGCAGGGAACTAATCCATATAAAATCATGTGGGAGGTGAGAGATGACAGCTATTCATTCTTTGAGGTCACAGGGCTCAAGAACAGGGGCTTTAAGTAGGCCTTAAGTAGGGAAGATTGTCTTTAGAAGTACAGTCAGCCCAGTTTCCACAGGTTTAGCATCTAGGAATTCAACCAGCAGAGGATTAAAAATATTTCTAAAAAAAGAATCCAGAAAGTTCTGGAAAGCAAAACTTGAATTTGCCACACACTGACAACCATTTACATAGCATTTACATTGAATTTACAACCAGGTGTTCCCTTCGTGACTCAGTGGTTAATGAATCCGACTAAGAACCGTGAGGTTGCAGGTTCGATCCCTGGCCTTGCTCAGTGGGTTAAGGATCCGGCGTTGCCGTGAGCTGTGGTGTAGGCTGCAGACGCGGGTCGGATCCCACGTTGCTGTGGCTGTGGCGAAGGCCGGCAGCTACAGCTCCTGTTAGACCCCTAGCCTGGGAACCTCCATATGCCGCAAGTGCGGCTCTAGATAAAAAAGGCAAAAAGACAAAAAAAAAAATAAATAATTTACAACTATTTACATGGCACTTATATTAGGTATTATGAGTGATATAGAGATGATTTGAGGTATGCAGAAGACTGGGTTATGTGTAAACACTATGCCATTTCATGTAAAGGACTTGAGCTTCTGAGGACTCAGGTACCTAAGAGGGTCCTCGAATCAATTCTCCCATGGAAATGGAAGAATGACTGTAATATTTGAGTTGGATCTGGAAGGGTGACTACTTCATAAAGCAAAAGAAAAGGGAGAGATAATCAAACAATAAATTTTCCCAAATATCAAGTGAAGTAGTAAAAGCCTGCAACAAAGTCCTGGGAGAACTCACAGCTGACTGAAGGACAGTGGCTGCCCATTGCAGAAGATGTGAGGTCTCACTTGAAGTCACTACCATTCATTCTCCAGACCTCTGCTTTAGCAATGCCAAGTCAGGGAATTTTCTGAGCCCCAAAACTCGTCAGGCCCCTCAGGTATGTTTCCCTAGCTCTGAGCGTCTTCCTCTCATGGCCCTGATCTTTCCTTGTGTATGATTATTTGTATAATTTGACTATATGCCCAAACCCAAAGGGCAGTAAATATTGTGAGAAGAGGGATCCCATCTGGTGCTGTCCTTCCTTATACCCCTAGGACAGCAGCCAACACATTAGTAGGCACTTGAAAGCACAAAAAAGTCGAATAAATAAATGTCAAAATAAATCGCAAAGATGAGATAACTAGGTAGGGGCCAGAATACCAAGAGATTAATGGACAGTGGGAACCACTCAGTTTTCCAGCAGGAGGAGAACAAGATCAAGGCTGCTTTAAAGGTTAACTTTGGTTGCCATGTGGAGGATGGGTTGCTGAGAAGAGAGCCTGAGGGCAAGGAGACCAGTTAAACAAATGCTTTAGGATTCTCCCAAGAGATAATAAGGTCCCAAACTAGAATGGTGATTGGACTTGGAACAAAACAGTGAAAAGATATGAGGGACATATCTTCAAATCATGAAGATCTGGTGACTAATGGAGTAGTGGCAAAGGCAAGAGTCCGTTATGATCATCACTAGCATCCTCCACCATGTCAGTGAACATGAAATGATTTGACATTTAAAGAAAGGACTGGTTCTTTTCAATACAAATATTATGATGATATATGTCTGCTCAGATTCATAGGTAGCTTAGCTTATGTGAGTCATGTCTTAAATATCATGTCTTAAATAATTCAAAATCAGATGTAGCTCTGATCTGGTGTTGCTGTGGATGGGGCCCAGGCCTCAGCTGCAACTTCAGTTTGACCCCTAGCCTGGGAATTTCCACATGCTGCAGGTGAGGCCCTAAAAAGAAAAAAGAAAAAAAAAACTACAAAAATAAAAACAGTGCTGTTGAAAATGGCACCAATAGCTTGCTCTAGGCAAGGTTGCTACAAACCTTCAATTTGTAAAACTGGTATTTCTGAAGCACAATAAAACAAAGTGCAACAAAATGAGGTATACCTATACTTCTCACCTACAGTAGTCACTGTGAATTTACTTCCATTTGTCACTTTGTTTTCCTTCATCTTGCAATGATGTAATCAAGGAAAAGTAGGTAGTAGATAGGGCTCAATGAAAGAGCATATGCATATTCAGAAAAGCTATGCTTCACAAAAAAAATTCTCTCCAAACAGAAGTAGAACAGGGACCTAAAAAAATAATGATCCTTTAAATCTAAATTGGTGCCTAAGTAACAGCTTACTTAGTGCTTTACTTGAAAATAGTCAAAGACTAACCTGATCATAGAGTCATTTCAACAGAACTAGTAAGAAGTCTACCTCTATTTTGATAATGGTTATTTACAGAAAAAAGAAAGAAATCACTTGTGGAAATATCCAAATCGGTCAATTTCAATGTATGAATTATGGTCCCTCAGTTCATGGACAACATTACTAAATGCTAACATCAATTCCACCAGAGTTGTTTTTTTCCCCTCCTCTGGAAGTGACTAAAAACTTATTCATGATGTACCATGGGGTTGCCATTTCTACAACTAGTTGCATACAGCATATAGAATTTTTAGAGCTCAGAATCTAGTTCAACTGTCCTTCACTGCACAGTTGAATAAAATTAAAATTCAGGAAGAGTAAAGGATTTACCTGAGGTCACACCGCTAGAAAGTCAGCCAAAGAAGCTTAAAAGCCAGCAAGTGCTGGCTATAACCTCAGTCTCTTTTTTGCAGTCTCTTACCTGTAGCAATCAAACACTAGCAGGAATAGAGGGAACCCTCAGAAACAGTGACCAAAGAGAGAGTGATGACAGGATTTATAGACATGAGGGAGAGGTAAGGGAAAATCATTGCAGGAGATGAGCCCACCAGGTCTGGCAGTAGATGTGGGCTTTGCCCCCTACCTCTATGACCTTTGAAGGAATAAGGAGCAGGGAGAATTGCATTTATAGTAAAGGGTCTGCAGGAACTGTGGCCTTGGAAAGGAACACAGCCTGTGATAAACTGTGTCTCTATCAGGAAGGACCTGGAAAAAACAAAAAAAACAGACCTTGCTTTTCTCCTGCCCTCTAACCTTCTACTAGTGCCTCCTTAAGTCTTGCCCAAACAAAAGCCAGGAGGCAGAGGAGCCCAACTGAAGTTATCTGAGGTTCATAGCAGGGTAGAGAGGGGAGGTAGAGAGGCAAATGAAGAATATCCAGTACAACATTCCTTAGCTGGACCAGACTTTTGTTTTGTAATTGTCTTCCTTACCATCCCCTACTTTCTTTCATTGAGACAAAACTTACCACGGTTAATGAATAATTATGGCCCATGTAGAAATAGTATCATATTCTGTGATGGACTTTATCTAGAATTGATTCAAATATAATAGTAGTCTGTAGATGGAGTACAATAAGTAATAGGTATAATCTGCAATATTTAAAAATGATCAGTGTCAAAAGTAATCACCTCAGGCTTATGACTCATTCACTGGAAGAAAACCGAGTAATAGTATGTTTTGTGTCCAGAACAATTTTAATGAATAAGCAGGATAGTTATTCAAAAATTATAATGACATTGTTATTCTCAGAACATGAACTTTGATGGTAAGTATTACCATCCTATTGAGTCCCAGAGAATGAACCTCTGGAAATTAAATGTGCTGGATAAAAACCTTAAACAAATCAGTCCTGTACAGTCAGCCGTTATCTACACTGACAATTGTTTATGCCTACTAATCATCCATGCCTGATGTGATGTCTAAAAGCACTTCAGTAAGATATTATTAGTGATATCAGATGTGGGTAGTGTAAAAGTCAGCTCAGTAATAAAGCAGAGTTCAAAGAGTCAATTCAATGCAGAGGCATTACTAATAGAATAATATAGGTAGAAATCTCAAAAACTGTGTTTCCTTTCTTTCTAAGGCATAGCTGTGAAGAGAAAGGTACGTATAGGGAAACTGTCTGCAACCTCAGAGATGCCTACGTTTCCTTGGTTTAGCACCAATCCATGCAGATGTTAAGAATTACCCTAATTTCTTGCCTCTCCAAATGATGATGGCCCATGCAAAAATAGTATCATAGTCTATAATGGACTTTATTTAAAATTGACTCAAATACAATGGAAGTCTTGAGATAGACTCTTTCAGGATACTGTAGTTAAAAGGTTTATCATGTGTGGGTTTGGTCTAGCTAGATCCCGGAGAAAATCCAAGATGGCCTTAAACTAAAGGTGACAGATACTATTTCTTCTTCTAAGTCTTTGTGAAATACGGATTTAAGAAGGCCAAACCTATCGGAATAGACAACTTACTTTTAAAACCTACCTGTATTATAGACAAGAGTTTACATAATCTTATGGAAATATTGCGAACCACGGGAGTTCATAATACATCTTTTATCCTAAAAAGAAGAAAGAACCAATTGTTTCCTAGTTGCAAAAAAAAAAAAAAATGCCTTGAACAAAGTTTCTGTGAGCATACATTTTTAACTTTCTCAGATAAAAACAATTTTAAGGGAGGACCTCTCAAAAAGGTGTCCTGATGTTCTCCTAATACATCAAGAAATAAAATCGCTCCCAATGGTGTGATTGCCTTCGCTTTAAGTGTTTGTCCCAATGGATCTAGCTCTAAATAAAACATTATTTAAGTGAGATAATAATCAGGTGACAGAATTTCATGTATTTTAGGCTCGGCGATTAGTGTTCTCTTTCCATTATTTTCAGTGAGAAATAATTTCTCCATATTTTGAGTTTTACCAAAGCTCTTGTTCTGGAACTTTCTGATGTGTTAGCATGTTCTGACTTTAATACAGCTAGATTATCTACACACCTTTTATCAGGTGACCAATCACACCTGCTAGACCATAAGAAATAAGCCTAAATCAGTCACCTCATTCCTTTTTGTAGATAAACTATCCCGAGGCAAGACAACCCTCTCCTTTGCATTACAAACTAAACACATGCTTTCATACCAACTGTCTCATTCAGTCTATGTAATAACCCTGTGAGAAAAACTGGGCAGCAATTATTGCTCCCATTTTATGGATGAGGAGATGCGTTTAGGAGAGTTAATGTGCCTCACTTAAGGTGGCCTGGCTGAACAGTTATGGACCTCTAACTCATAACTGGGCCCTATTCAGGAAAACACATATTGGTTGAGTGCTTTAAAATCACAATCCTAAGCCTTTTGGGTAAAACATAGAGTACAGATGGAAGACTGAAAGATGAAAAGAAAGCTAACACTTATCCAGCACTTTTTATCTGAGAGGCTCTTTTGTAAGAACTTTATAGATTTATTTCATGTAATCCTATAACAAGCCTATGGAGTAGTACTTCTGTCATTGCCATGTTCCAGATAAGGAAGCTGAGCTTAAAATTGTAAAAAATCATGAGGCAATTTTGACGTTAGTGTCTGTGTTCTTAATTGTTACACCTACTGCCTCTGAAGAATCCAAATCCTATGGACAATTTCTCATTATGCTGCATGGCCTCCTACAGTAAAATATAAATAAAAAATGACCAAGAGTCTGTGAAAATTCATGCACGCAGAGACATAGATGTAAGTTATCTATCTCTATATATTTATACAATCTTATACAATGGGACTTGAGGATGGCTGAGGATTTCATTGGGTATGGCTATCACTCCAGTTAGACCATTAAAAAAAAAAAAAAACTAGATGAGTAAGATATTTTAAGTCTTCTCTTTAACTGGAGAGGAAAAAAAGAGAAAAGTTTCCAAGATTGGAGACACACCTCTCCACATTTAAATTTCAAAATCTTCCTCAAAATATCTTTGTATCTAAAAGAATCCATCAGGCTTTGCAAAAAAGAGAAGAGAAAATAGATTTGAGGAAGATGTTCCTTCTGTGTGACTCAAGAGACATGATTCTTCTGTGCAATGCTTTACCATCATCTGCCAAAGATGTGTGTGCAAATATCAGCCTTGCAAACAGACAATGTTTGCAGTACATTGAGGCTAACTCACCATCTGGTTATCAGATGTGTGGAGTCCAAATTTTACAGTTTCCCATGTGTTTCCTCTAATGACAAATGGAAAGATAGGGCTCTGATAACAAGTATCCAGGCACTGGACTGACACCACATTCTTATGTAAAGTCATAGGAACAGTGAATATAAGAGCAATGGCTTATATCTTACATTAGAGAAAAGGAGAAAGTATTTTCTATGGTTAGTTCAAGTTTACATGAAAGATAAAACCTCTTAGTTCAGAATGTGATATATATTTCACAAAATTTAGAGAATCCACTGATGTTCCATGCAATTGTATTTCAGTGTTAGGTTTAGCAGAGTACATCAAATAAAAATGCAATCATAGTAAAAATTCTAGTGATATGCATTATTTCTGAATAAGCAAATGCCAAAAGCACAATCCCAACCTAATATGAATGATGTGATTGACTACTAGAGTTGTTTCAAGCCTATAACTTCAGGTAAAGCATCTGTCTCCCACCGTTAATGAGAAAAGAGACAGCATTTTCAATTTAAAATTAATAACTGTAATGCTCCAGGATTACAGGAAAAATCTAAGCATTTCACACAAAGTGCTTCACAAAATTTTACTGAAGTTCAACAGAATTGTTACATAACAAACACATATGAGAAATTCTTAAGACTTTTTTCTACTGAATTGCCTATTCATTTCTGCCTGCCTAGAATCTACAATTTTTAAAAAGATGAATATTAAAAGAAATAAAAACACCCTTTCTATTTTAATACTCCCTACTCTCAATTAAAAAAATAGTTTAGTCACTTAATTTCTTATAATTTTCCTGTCTTATATTGAATTAGATATTAATTATATTTTTCTATATAACCAAAACGACTTTATCGGTAATAGATAGCACCATTAATTCTAGTTCAGGAAACACTTTTTTTGGATGACATTGGTCACTGGATCACCATCAACAGTATCAATAGAATAACATTCTTTGAAGAACTGTAATACTAATGTACTTTATGTCGATAATAGTATAATGTTTAATATACTCATAAGACATAATAAAATTAAAGCCATTTCAGGAATTTTTCTTTATTTTTACTTTGGGGAGGTTATTCAGAGTAAATATTACCCTTTTCAAATAGCAACAGCTTCCTCAAAAGATTATCAGGTATGTTTTCAAGACAATGCAGATACCTGAACACAAATGTACCCAGTAACCATATACCTATATACCCATTTTAATTCTCTTTCCTCTTGCTGTTATACAGAGGGAAATTTAAATCAGAAGTGTCCCCATACTATGATGATGATATTCCGTAATACTATGGATAATCCCCATACTACTATGGTGATAATCCAGGGTATAGTGGAGCAGAGTATAAAGAAAGAAAAAAGAAAAAAATAAACAACAGTAATGCATGACATAGTCAAGAGGAAAGTCAAAATGCAATCATTACTTTGTTTTGGTCATTGATCATTGAAAAATCCACTAAGTTATGGAACGAGATCAAAATTTCTGTTTGATTTTTGTACAGAAAGAATGGCTCACTGAAAGATTAGAGGGAAATAGTCAAGAGGACCAATGAAAATATGTAAAAATAAAATAAATGAAGAAGAAGAAATTAGAACAGAAGAAAAGAGAACATATCTTGTTCCTTTTATCTGGGTAATATTTTTCAGTTTATAAATGCAAATCACAGATCTATCACTCAAAAATATTTTCCAATTCATCTGAAGACAAATCCAGTTGAAAAGTGATCTACATCAAGTTAATGTCCCTCCTAGCTTGATACTAGCTCAAGCAACCAAATTTTTGAGTACTAGGTAAAGTATAAGAAACATAAAAAATATTATTTTCCATGGTTACTTTGAGTTTTCCACAAATACAAGTTTTTCATTATGAATTTTCCCTCTAAAAACAGACACACAGCTTATGGATTCAGAGATGCCCATTCCACAGTTTATCCTCAAGAGAGGACTCTTGGTCTGTATTCTAGATTCAACTAGAGTCTGAAATTAACTACATTCATTCTTCTAATGGTGACCATATTTCATGGGTTGATATCCTAGGAAGAGATTTGACTTTATGTGTGACTGTCAATTCAAGAACCTAGAAAATAATGAATAAGCAATGAGGTCCTACTATAGAGCACCAGAAATTATATCCAATCACTTGGGATAGAACACGATGATAGCATAGTATGAGGAAAAGTCACCTATGACTAGGTGACTATGCTGCACAAAAGAAATTGACAGAACACTGTAAATCAACTATAATAAAAAGAAAATATAATTTAAAAAAAGAACCTAGAAAGCATGATAAACAGATTTCCAGAAAAAAAAATCCGTAACCTCAATTTTTGTCAGAAAAGATTAGAGTCCTCTGGCTCTATCATTTGAAAGCTGCAATTATGACTTAGTCACAAATTAAATATCAGCATTTTAACCAGGACTTGATTGAAAATCCATATACGGTCCTAGCCAGTATCTACCTCCCTCCCCGCTCCCCTAGCTTTCTCTCTCTCTTTCTGTGCAAAGAGGACTGGGGAGACAGAAGGCGATAGGAAAGAAGGAAAAAAGGCAAAGTAAGTTCTTTTAGAGAAAACACAAGTACTGTGAGGTAAATATTACTATGCCTTCCTTTATGAAAATATGAAGCCAAGAAAACTTAAGCAACTCGTGCCAAAGCCACAGAGGTAATAAATTCTAGGGCAGGCATTCATCCCAAGTGTGTGTGACTCTGAAGTCCACTTCACAGGGGGACAGCTGATAATTCTGCTCAGAACTTTTAAACATTATTAATACTAATAGGCAAAAACCCTAGCTTCCCTGCCACAGTGCAAAGTTCTTTCCCCAAACTGAAAATAAAAATAGTTGTGATACACTGAGCACTTACCATTTGTCTGGATTATTTCAATTAGTCTTGACAATGTTGGTCAAGGGATTATTATGCTCACTTTGAAAATGAAGCTTAAAGAGGTAAAATCACTTGTCCTGCATCCCACATCTGGCAGAGGTGAAATTGCCACCAGCTCTCTCTGAATTCCAGAGCTTGAGCCCTTCCTCACTATTTCATTTTGCCTTCCTTCCACAAGTCCTCCTAACAACCTCCTGAGTTTAGGAATCTCTTCTGTTTTCACAGAGAACATAGGTTCAGAGAGAATGCTATTTGGTAACTAGAATACGGCCAGGCAAAGACTCAAATCCAGGCCCATTTAAGTTCTGAGGCTTTTGCCTCTGTACACTGTGGACCAAGTTAATGAATGAGAATGAAAAATGCATTCCTGTCAAAGCAACAGAGCTGCACTTTAAAACCTGTCATCACTGCTGTGGAGTCCAGGGTTGGGGAGCCTTGAATCAGGCTGAATGCACAGCTCAGAAACAGTCTTGTGAAAACAACAGTGTGTTTGCTTGCTGTGCAGAGTGAAGTTCAGCTGGATACCTCACCTATCAGGAGGTTCTAGGCTGCAGTGGGAAGAACAGCAAAGGAATGCCATTAGAAAAATCAGAGAGGGGTTAGAGGAAGTCCAGCTCAAAGCAGTGTTATGTGATAATGAAGAAACACTCCCTCTTGGCCCATGGATGGTGGCTCTGATAAAGGTCCCTTGTAAAACCTCATGCTGTGGGTCTGTTTCTGGTGTGGACAAGAATCACTTGGGAGCTTGTTAATAATATAGTGTCAGTGCCCACCTCGTCTGAGATTCTGATCTGGTAAGTCCAGGGTGATGCAAAAGGATGTGCATTTTATAAACAAGAGCTAATTCTGGTGTAAATGGGCTGTGTATGCTATTACAAGGACCCTGATCTAATGGAAGAGGGAGTTTTGGGATCAAGCAGCCAACATTAAGCTAAGTCTGGTGGGAAGAATGAAAAATAAAAGTTAAAGTCTTGGAATTCCCATTGTGGCTCAGCTGTAACAAACCTGACTAGTAACCATGAGGATGCAGGCTGGATCCCTGGCCTCACTCAGTAGGTTAAGGATCCAGCATTGCCATGAGCTGTGGTGTAGGTCGCAGATGCAGCTTGGATCCTGTGTTGCTGTAGCTGTGGTGTAGGCCTCAGCTGCAGCTCTGATTCAATCCCTAGCCTGGGAACATCCATATGCTGCAGGCATAGACCTAAAAATGGAAAAAAAAAAAAAGTTAAAGTCTTAAAAATCAGAAGAATGGACTTCTCTATATTGCTATTTATACTGCTTACATAAGCCATAGATTCATTATCAGAGTCTGCAAGAAACAGACTCGGGGAGGGGGCGCAGTGAGGTAAAACCAAAACATCCTATAAGGAATTATTTCACTATATTCACCAGAAAGTATTTACTTATCCCCTATATTGTCACAAACCTAATATAATGGATTATCTTAACTAAATTCCCAAATAAACAAGATAGCCATTCTTTTAGTGTAGTTCAGTGATGACACATTCTTTTTGTGTTCCTTCATCTTAGAATGTCTTGATTTCTCCTGCCTTATAGAAGGATGGTTTTACTGGAGATGGGATTCTGAGTTGACAGTTCTTTTCTTTCAGCACTGAAAAAATACTGCATTGCTTTCTGTTCGCCTCCACAGTTGCTGGTGAGAAATTCCATGTCATTTGAATTGCTTTTCTTCTGTATGACATGGGGCACTTCTCTCTGGCTGCTTTATTTATTTATTTACTTATTTATTTATTTGTCTCTACTTTTCAGAAGTTTGACTCTAATTGTCTTGGTCTGGATTTTGGGGGCTTATCATGATTGGGGTTTTCCCGGCTTCTTGTGTCTCTAAGTTGTGGGGGCTGTGGCCAAATTTGAGAAGTTTTAAGCTAGCGTTTTTTCAAATGCTTTTATTTTTTTCCTTTTTTGGCTGCCCCAAGGCATATGGAGTAGCTGGGCCAGGGATAGAATCCAAGCCAGAGTTGCATCCTAGGCCATAGCTGCAGCAATGCAGGATCTTTAACCCACTGCACCAGCCGGAGGATTGAACCCAAGCCCCCACCACTGCAGAGATACCGTCAATCCTAATGCATCACAGTAGGAACTCCTTCAAGTGTTTTTAAGCTGTTCTTTTTCTCCTATTCTTCTAGCATTTCAAAAGACACAAAAAGAATTTCCATTATAGTTCCACATATTCCTAGGACTCCATGTGTGTGTGCATGCACACAGGTGTTTTCTCAGTCTATTTCCTCCCTATTAGAGTTTGATAATTTCTATTGTTTTATCTTTTTTTTGTTGACTGAATCTCTCCTCTGTCCCTTCCATTCTATTATTGAGACCATCTATTGAATGTTTTCTAAATTATTATCTCTGTTATTGTAATTTTCATTCTAATATTTCTATTTTGTACTTATTGGGTAGAAGACCAGGCTCTCCACTTGGCTTTACTGGTGTAGGTGGAATTATTCTGCATTTTTTTTTTCTGGAGTAGAGTGGTTTAAAAGTTTTCTGTCTTCCTAAGCTGTTCTGTTCCTGATCCTTTGTCTAGGAAGAGAAGGCTTTTATGGCAGTTGTGTTGGTTTGTGTGTTTGCTTGACAGTTTCTGGGTTGCTCACTTCCTCAGTTCCATTTGTGGGATATGTGAAGTAAAAAGAAAACCCAGGGATCCTTACCACCATGTCATTCCTTTGGACTCAGGGTTCCTATACAGACTACCTTCTTCTCTTCTCCTTTCAGAGTCTTCTTGCATTTACTTTATATGTATAATGTCCAGTGGTGTTTATGTGAATGCAATATAATTAATAATAAAAAAATATCCATTCTATTTTTCCTGGAAGTAAAATTGTGGTGATTGATTTTAATGAATTACTTCAGTTTCTATCCCACAAATTCATGATTATCAATGAGGATACCACTCCAGGCTCTGACAGTGCTTGTTTAGTAAACATTAACAGATTTTATTTTATTTGGCAACACTTGTGGCATGTAGAAGCTTCTAGGACTGGTATTGAACCGATGCCACAGCAGTGATAGGGACATTGCATTGCCAATTCCAGATCCTTAATCCACCATGCCACAAGAACACTCCACAGATTTTAAACCTTATTCTAATCTGTTATTAAGGAAAAATTTTAAATAGATGTGGGGAGAAACCCCCAAAATCAAGGCTTAACTTCTTTCTCGGCACAGGGAACCCAGTAATTGATTCTAATATGCAAATTCATTTTTCATTTAATTTGCATTCTTTCATTCAACAAACCTTGTTGAGAACCATATGAAGAGTCCTAATTAAATATAAGATTTATGAAGTTGAAGAAGATGTGTTTGCTGTACTCATAAAGTTTGTAATCCACTCATCTAATAAACCTCTCCAAATCCCTTATCTGGGTCATGCTTTGCCTCTGCTCCTCTGTCCATTGTACTCTTGTACTGTTGTCTATATCAGTTTATTGTCTGTCTTCTCTGATAAGCTAGGGATTTCCTGAGGGCAGAGATCCTGACTCTGCTGCATCCTTCTCAAATATGTCATCTTAGACAGTGTGGTTTCAACAAATCTTTGCCATATGAATGAATGACATAAAAAGAGACGCTGTTCTTTTTTTTTTTTAAAGCCAAGTAGATAAATCCACAGGCAAGTTCTTTTCTGTTAATAAAATTATTAAAACACCTGCAATTTTACATCCTTTTTCATTTATACTATTTTAGTGAGCTTGATATTGAAGTATAGGCTTGAAGATTAACTAGCATATTAGCCTTAATTTGTCTCACTATCACATTAGTTCTTTCATAATTCCCAGTTCAGAGCCAAGAAAGAAGGAGAGGCACCTAAGCACATTTGGATAGAAAAGAAAGAAGAGAGAGTTATTGAGCGTCAAATATTACCAACAGGAATCTTAGGTAATTCAAGGCACGAAAGGAAAGTTTGCTTCCAAGGATGCACAGGCAATTTTTTTTTAATGTACTGAGTTATAGAGATTGGAAGGAGGGGGCAGTGCAAAACAAAAAAAGGCATTTGTCTAAAGCAAGCTGTATCAGTTAAGTTGCATTTGGTTGCAAGTAGAAATTCAACTTAAATAGATTAGCAACTAAATATATTTATTAGCTCATATAATTGAAAAAATTCTAGCTGTGAGTGGTTTTCAAGTGAGGAGTGATCTGGCAGCTCAACAATGACCCTGAAAAATGTGTTTTTTCTCTTCCCTTGATTTCTATTTTGTTTTCTGAATTTCACATTGTCCTTAAGTTGGTTTTCTTTGTGGTTTCAAAAAGGCTATCAGTAGCTCTTAGGTCTATTAAGTATTGTTGGTCACATCACATTCAGAGACAGAGAGGGAGAGGGAGAGGGAAGAGGATGGCTGGGGAGGAAGGCAGAGGAGGGAAGTCCATCAGCTGGCTAATGAAACTTTTCAGTTTCACTTTGATTGTGAAAATATACATCATATGACCAGCAGGGAATTATCTGTTTGAGTGAATCAGTACCTCCATCTCCTGTGGTACTGAGAAAAGGGATGGAATGGGTGTCAGAGAAAACTATTTCCTATATCAATATTTTTTGTTCTACAATAAACACCTATGCTTGTTGCTTTATAGATTCTTGTACAACATCAGCAGAAATTTCCCCTCCCTCAGGGTGGAAACTAGAAAACATGTATGACTGGGTTTAATCAGCTAGTGATAAAAAGTAGAGATTCTGTTTTACTGTTTTCAAGAGTGGTATATGCATTTTCAATTAAGAAATAGCATACACGTTGAGATGTGTTAATATTAACAGAAATAATGGCAGCTGTTTATTCTAAAACAGATGGTTTAACATGCTTTGACTCATCATTTGTTTCCATTGCTTTTGCCCTGAGATGAGAACACTTATGGGGAAACAGTCATCATTAGATTAATAGAAGGGAACAAAACAAGTGAGCTTAGTGTTACATTACATGATTTTTGTGTATCTGCTAGTAAATGTTTCCCTAACTATTTTTTAACAGTAAAGTTGCACAAAATTACTTTCTTCTTAAAGTAGGCAAAAAATACTGAAAGGAGTCCTATTTCTAAAGAAAAATATTTAGTAGTATCAAACATGTTTAAATCATGTTTAAGGTTATGAACTGGTGATTGAAGACTGTTGATTCAGTATGTTAAAGACTGTAATATAAAATACTTGCCATGTGTTTAAGATATGGCATACTGGTACAAAATTTTAAAATCTTCCTGAAATTGTAGGATTTTAGATCTATAAGGGATCTTAAAAATCTAGTTCAAATCTACCCACTAACAACAGAAAGAGTAAAAACCTGAGAGTTTAAAGTACAAATGCCTTGACTAAAGCCACACAGTTAATCAGTGCAGAAGACTAGAGTGCCCCTTTCCAGGCTAGAAACCATTGTTCTTCCTACTTTTGACATACATGAAATATTAAATCACCTTTAAATGATAGGTGGATATGAGCAAAAAACAAGCTACATATTTCATTTTGAGAAAAAAAATGAAATCTAGATTATTCTACTACTTATTAAGGCACAAACATAAAGTTATATACATCCATTCAGATACAAACCTACTAGTTATGATTCTTTAAAAGTAGGAAAAAAACAATAAATGAGGAAAATGTACAGAGATGAGAAAAACAAGGAAAATTAATAAGAAAGCCAGTTTTGTATTTGATCAGAGACCAATTTCATTCATTAAAATTGCTACTTCATTAACATGATCACATAGCATATAGGGATGATGTTAAAATTAGATGCAGTTTGCCACACTTCTAAAGAGGGAGAAAAAATGGTGTTAAGAAATCGTAATTATAAGGACTGTAGAATATACCATTGACTGATGATGTATTTGATGAATAAAGGGAAGAAAAGAGGCTTATGTGTGTGCAGAGATGGCATTGCTAATACATTTGAAGCACTTAAGTTTTTTGTGGAAGCTAAAAACACAGGACTTGGCTCTGCATGCAGAGTACAATTTAATACAGTTTATAAAAATGGGAGTGTTTTTTTTATTTTTTTATTTTTGCATTATAGCTGATTTACAGATTTCTGTCAGATTTTCCAACTGCACCATGTGGTGACCCGATTACATGTACACATATGGATTTGTCACATGTACTTAGATATAGTTCCCCTTGCATTACAGTTGGAGCTCCTTGCTATTCCATCATTAAAGCAGTAGTTATCCCCACTCCCTCCCACCCCTCCCCCACCCCTCCCCCGCCCCCTTGGCAACCACAA
>PVHT021183726.1:18576298-18613009 GCA_004024745.2 Catagonus wagneri | reverse complement strand
GGGACCAGACTTCCTCGGTTCCCTCAGTCCTGGTTTCGCTCTCAACAAATCATAGAATATCGCTGTTCCTTGCGCTATTCCCGCAAACGCCGGGGCCACCGACCTCTGCCCTCTCCCAGGGACTAACCTTGGGAATCTGTGTCAGTTCCCAGGCACCGCCCAGCACCTCAGGCTGTGGTGTCTGCGCTGGTATTCAGGTCTCTAACTCCGATTTTCCTGTCTCAATCCAGCTGCTGTGTTTTTCTCAGGCTTTGATGTCCCTCTAGTTCCGACAGTCGTTGATCCACTGATCATTGTTTAGGTTTCTTCCCAGGAAACTTTTCTTTTTCACAGCTCCCTCCCTGGAGTGCTGGTTATGGTCCTAATTGCTTTTCTCTCTCACCTTTTTTTTTTTTCTTCACTTGTTCTACCCAGTTATTTCAAGGGTTTCTTGCAGTTTTTGGAGGCTTAAATTGATCAGCATTCAGATGATGATTTGTCCAACTTGTTTTATATTTAGATGTGTTTTTTGATGTATTTGTGGGAGAGGGTGAGCGCGACCTCTTACTCCTCCGCCATCTTGCCGCCAACCCCCGGGAGTGGTTTTAAATGAGAATTATTTTCTTGTCTTCTCTTATTAAGGAAATCAAAGTAACAGTTTTATCCTATTTTGCTGACAGTGGTTTCTGCAGTGCAATTGCTACTAAAGCAGGAGAGAATAGAACATCATCCATATCATTTTAAGAACTTGAGTTCACTCCTAGAAATGTTTATAATTGCCCTTGCAAAGGAGAGCAGCCTCAGCAGGTTGGAAAATTACTGGTCAGTCCGACAAGAACTTATTGAATCCTAGGTATGTGTTCAGAACAGCACTGCGTGGGCTGTAAAATAAAATCATTTTTTTTTCTCCTATTGAGGACTTTAATGGGAGAAGAGATGTTGAAAAATAGTATCAATGCCCATGGATGGAAGAGTAATTAAGTGATTTAATTAATTATTGTGGTCCATCGGGTGCAATGACAAATCAGAAAGAGGAAGGATCATTTTGAAAAAGAGTACCTGAAGGCAAACGAAAGACAGAATAAAATCCCAGAATCTTATTAAAATTAATTTTAAAGATAGAAAATACTTTGCTTGATCACATTCAATGATGTGACATCATCTCTTCTTTGAGGCTGTCCATTCCACTGTTGGGCTGTTTTGGCTGACTCTAGGAAAATTTCTTTTTACATTAAGCTGAAATCTGCCCCTCTTTAATTTACATTAGCCTGCCTATCTTCAGGTCACAGCTGCTTCAGCCTCTCCATGTGGCAGAATTTCAAGACAAGTAATAGTATTGCCACTCAGTACTCCCCATTTATCCTGTCAACTATGATAAAGGTATCATTCCAGTATTCTTCATTTTATGCTCTGTAATTTGTCAAAATCCTCTTAAACATACTATGCAAAAGTGACACAGTGCTCGCAATGAGTATTAGCTAGTGAGAACACAAGGAAAAATAATTTTGCTTGATCTGGATGCTGTATTTCTATAATTACAAAAATAACAGTATATTGGCTTTATTAGTACCGAGAGCACTTCTACAGCTCAAAATAAGTCTTAGGGAGTTTTATTTGACCTACCTCATAAACTTCAGTAAATTCTATTTTATATATATATAAAATGGCACATTATAATTTGAATATAAATTTTACAGTTACTGCTGTTAAATGTCCCTTATTGATTTTTGACTCATTTTTCTAGCTTGACAAGATATGGTGACTCACGATCTAAGCATCCATAATATCAGCTTTTTCAATCAGATTTATGTTAACAACATATTTGATAAACACATTTTTGGCTGTTCAAGAGACCCATACAATAATATCTCTTCATGGAGTTGTGAGAATAAAATGAGCTATTGCAAGGAAAATGCTTATCATAGTATTTAGAAAATATATATTCAATAAATGTTTTCAGATTTTTTCCTATCTTCAAAATAAATATTTGAAATGCACGTAAAGAAGTACAGAACCTCAAAGACAAAACTGACCTCTTTATTGAAACTCTTTGTGTTAACCTGTGACAATTTTCCCTAATTATACCTACACTCAGCTTCCATTTTTCTGTCTTGGACACAGAGATATGATTATAGACCTGTCAAATACATGTTGGTAAAATATATCATTGAGTTAGAATGTGTAGGAAATACAGAATATACATAGAGGATCAAGAGGGATGGAAAGAAAAAAGTGCATTTCAGGTCTCACAGGATTATGAACATAAGCCTAAACATAGGAATAGAGTAGGTGGTTTCAAAAGTTTAAAGGATTGATATATGTTTGTATCAGGTAGAAAACACAGGCAATTAGTGCTTGGTTTTCAAACACAAAAAGAAATTGAAATTGATGCAGGAAGTAATAGCAGACGCTGCATGGCCTTATGTCCAAAGTGGAGGAGTGAAGAGGGAAACGTCAAAGAGTCAGCACAGGGTAACAATGTTAGACAGTTAACTAAGAAATAAGCTATGGTAAATAACAGAGGCCAGAAGTAATGGAGACTAAAATTATGGTAATAATAATGGAGTGAAAATTTACTCTGAATTCAGATAAAGTGGAAAACAAATTGAAAGAGAATTTTGAAGATAATGAAATTAGAAATGCGTAATTGTCTATGGAAATGTTCATTTGTGCAGTATATTAGATTCCAGATATAAGTGATATTATATGGTATTTAACTTTCTCTTTCTCACAAATGAAGCTTTCCATAGAAAAGAAAATCACAGACTTGGAGAACAGACTTGTGGTTGCCAAGGGGGCAGGGAGGGGAGGGAATGGGATGGTCTGGGAGTCTGGGGTTAATAGATGTAGACTGCTGTCTTTGGGATGGAAAAGCAAGGAGATCCTGCTGTATAGCACCAGGAACTATGTCTAATCATTTGACAAATCTATATATGTATGCTTAACCGGGTCACCACACTGTACAGCTGAAAAATTGACAGAAAACTATAAACCAGGTATAATGGAAAAATAAAAATCATTCTATTAAAAAAAACTGGCAAATAACCTACCTAATTGTGAAAGATTAAATAATTTCACTTAAATATTGCAAACAAAAAATGAAAAAAATGAAATGAGTAACTGTAAATCAAAGAATATTTGAGATTTATGAAAGAATAAAACAAATTTAGTTTTGATAATTCTCAAAGTGGAGACCCAGGACCAGTATCATCATCACCTGAGAACTTGTTAGAAAAGTCAATTTGCAGGCTCCACCCCCAATCCACTGAATTTACCAGCAGTGGTTTGTTGGTAAATGTTTAACAATAAGTTCTTCATTAAAAAAAAAGAAAAATGGGGGAAAGGGTATGGGGGGAAAGCCCCGATTTGCAGCGTTTTGATATTTCTAATCTCTCTGGTATACATACTCCTACCATAGCCAATTTCAAGCCATAAGGGACATGGAATTGGTGAGAGATACACATAATCAGGTTTCCAGACCCTGTACTAGACTACTGCAAAACCACACTGTTCTAGGTGAAACTGTAGCATGTATAAGAATCACTCTCAGACTTATTAAAACTTAACTAGGCCACATCATCATAGTTTCTAATTTATTAGTTTAAGGGTGAGGCCTAAATATTGCATTTCTAAAAGTTTCCAGGTAGCGCTGATACTAATAGTCTAAGGACCATGAGAATCACTGCTTTAAAGGTCCCTTAGATCATCTTATTCAGAAATGTAATTGTCATGCAAGAGAGAGTCTTAATTACTAAAATCCCACCAAATCAAGTTTTATCTACTGTATCTATTTGTGACCAAAATCTAAAGAGTGGTTTTCAGGGCTCAACTTCCCGAGTCTCAAGCAATAAATGACATGAGCTAAACACAATTTTACTATTTCTCATTTTCTAAACTGATTCATTAATTTCCACTATTCCACAATCTCACATTTTCTTTCTTTCTTTCTTTTTTTCTTTTTTTCAGCCATACACACAGCATATGGAAGTTCCTGAGCTATGGGTCAAATGGGAGCTGAAGCTGCAGGCCTACACCACAGCCATAGCAACACCAGATCTGAGCTGCATCTATGATACACCTATGCTGCAGCTCGTGGCAATGTTGGATCCTTAACCCACCAAGTGAGTCCAAGGATCGAATCCACATCCTCACAGACACAAAGTCAGGTTGTTAACCCACTGAGCCACAGGGGGAATGCCAATCTCATGGTTTTCATCTTGCTTCTCAGGTTATTTTTTCTCTGTTGCTTTTTGCAGGTTTCTCCTCTACCTTAAGCTGAATATCAGATTGCCCCATAATTTTAACCTTCTTTCCACATTCATCTGAAAGCTAAATTCTCCTTCTGTGTTATATTATCCCATCCAATGGTTTTAAATATCACCTATATGTTGATAATTCTCCTGCCTAAATTTCTTCTCTAGACATCACACTGGATGTCTCTCCTGCACCTCACGTTTACACTTGGCTATTTCATTCTGAGTATTGCCTAAATAGAACCCATTTTCACCTTCCCACATGACATCTCCTCAAATCCTTTCCAGCTCCATAAATGACACCACTATTCATTCTGGGGTTTCGACCTCAAACCTCAGAGTCCATACTTAATTATGTTCTTTTCTCATCTACCACCTCTAATAAACCCTATCACCACCACTTTCAAAAATTTTTTCAATGTTATAGTTTTCACTGTCTCCATAATCACATATTCATAGGTTAAGCCATTATCATTTTTTTCTAGGCAACTGTGACAGTCTACTAACTCGTTACTTTTCTTTCACACTTGTTATCCCTTTAATCCACTTGCCATACATCAGCCATTAATTTGATTAAATTCCTCCAGTATTATTGCAGGACGTCTTTAGCATGACCCAACAAGATCTAATCCTGCCTTTCCCTTTTCTTTCGTACACAGCTGTACATCTCTTCACTCAAACAGGTTGAGCTAATCCACATCTGGGGGCTTTTAGACTTGTTTCTTCTGCCTGAAAAGGTCTTTCTTCAAAATTTCACATGGCATGTTCTCTCTCACTGTAAAACTATCAACTCAAATATCGTTTCTGCATCAAGGCATTTTTTCCCATAGTCCTTTTCTACTCCAACTTATCTGATTTACCACAAAGTGCAGCACATAGCATGGTGGGTAACAATATGGGTTAGATAAGACCATTTGGTTTTGAATCCTAGACTCTACCTCCTTCTCTCTCTGACTTGACAAGTTACATGCATGTTTGGACATCAGTTTCTTAATTTGTAAAAATGTATAAATAATATCTGCCACAGATTGTGAGGATTAAATGAGTGATTATATAAAAAAGTATTTAGAACTAGTCTGACACAAACGATAGCTACATATTAGCTATTATTATCCCAAATTATCTCATTTACATATTTGTTTCCATATTTATTGTCTTTATTTCTCATATAGAATGCAAGCTCCAAAAGGACAGGCACCCTGACTATGGTGTTTACTATAGTATCCTCAGTGCCTTGAAAAGTGCCTAATATGAAGCAGGTCCTCAACAAACATTTGTAGAATGAATCAGTGGATCTTCCGTGTTAAATGGCACGACTTTCAAAAGACAGTACCTGTTTCACCATATGCAAAGTAAGTTAAAAATCTTTCTACTATCTGTTATGAAAACTCTGCTTAAGTACTACAAAAAGCTGCAACAAATGACTTCATTTTGATCATACATTTGTTCATCAAAATGGCTTTCAAATCTTTGTAATTTATAGGAGACATCTGATAAAAAATAAAACCATAATTGGTATTTATTGGCCTTTGATAATGTACCAAGCACAAGGATGAAAGATTTCAACAGGCAGCTGGCTGGCATCTCTTTATCATCTTATCAGTAAAGCTTGGATAGTAGGCACTTTCCTCTTTGGTCACAGACTTGCTTGAGAGCACAACCATGATTTCTTCTTGGAATGTGGACAGGGAGTTTTGAACTCTTACATTTCTAAATCATTTCCTCTAAGCTGCCTCACACTATAGTCTGCTTTCCTACCTGACGGCCTCTGCTCTCAGATTGGTACCAGACCTATCTGGAGACCAAAGCCTCTTTCCTTAAAATGGTTTATCTCACAACTGTATTACCCATGAACTACATCTACACAATGCTTTCCAGAAAATGCAGTAATACCTATTGTCAACTACAGAGCTGTTGAACCGGAAAAACCAACAAACCAGATTCTAAATAGAAATCAAATATTACACTAGAATAATGTTCTAAAAACTGGCTACAGGTGCATTTCTATATTTTCTTCCCTTTTCTGTGGGGGGACGGTCTCAAAACTTTTGGAAAATGAATTTGAAGCCCGTAATAGCAAGTAAGCATTTCCAGTTTGCCATAATTTCTTCCAGAATTATGTCCTGCCTGTTCATATATTAAAGCAACTTTTCTGACCTCTACCTTCTACCAGTGTCATTTTAATATCTTCAACATCACGACCAAAAATATTCAACAGCACTTGTATGTGAGGGACAGTAAGTATACATTTCTTTGTGTCACTATGTCATCGAGGAATGGACCTAAAGCCTTTGGGAAATATTTATATCTTATTCATACATTCATTTGTAATTAAAAACCTTCCAGATTAGAAAAATGATTTGAAATGGCTCAAAACAATAGGTGTACAAAGTCACTGTTGATGTAGAAATAAATAATACTAACAAAGTAGAAAGAAGAAGCAAATTCAACCAATATCAAGACCAATGTAGTTACTGAAAATAAACCTTCACTTTGGTATGAACTCACCTATAATTATCACTTAAAGACAAACACATGAAGTTACATAATTTCATTAACTGGCAAAAGAGCCAATGGTCAAGAGTATGTATGTATGTATGTATGTATGTATGTATTTATTTTAGCCTTTTGTCTTTTTACAGCCACACCTGCGGCATATAGAGGTTCCCAGGCTAGGAGTCTAATCAGAGCTGTTGCTGCCAGCCTATGCCAGAGCCACAGCAATGCCAGATCCAAGCTGCATCTCCAACCTACACCACAGCTCACGTAAATGCTGGATCCTCAACCCACTGAGCAAGGCCAGGGATCGAATCCTCAACCTCATCGTTCCTTGTTGGATTCATTTCTGCTGCACCACGATGGGAACTCCAAGAGTTATTTTTATGAGAGTAAATTCTTTAAAAAATAAGTATATTGACTGGATTCTCAAACAGGGATTTAAATATAAGAGTATTTTTCAAGAAATTAAGAATACATGGCTTGAAACAATTCATTTAAACTCAAATTGTTCTTTCTGGCACTATCCATGTATGGATTCAAAGGGACCAAGCATTGCTCAATTATCTTAAATACTTTTATACCCAGGTACCTGCCCATAGAAATTATCCTTTTATTTTCAAACAAAAGCTTTGACTATTAAATATTCAAAAATGCTATAGCAGGAAGACATAGTTAGCATCTTGATCTACCCTTTTTTGCTCATCCTGTTAAGAAAAAGAGTTAACTGAGTGATTTTAGAGGACAGGAACTATAGTCTAACCTTTTCACCCAGTGTACTGTGTAAACTTATAATCTCTCTAGTCAAACTCCCTGTAATTGAATCTAACTTAGTGACATAGCTTAAAGAAACTACAAAGCTTATTTTTAAATAATAAAATGAAACACAAATATGAAATAGCATTTTTATCTTTTGTGAAGAAGCCAAGGCTAGAATTCTGAAATAGTAAGCCCTAAATGCATGAGAGTCAAAAAGTATTACAGACTCATTGTTGAAAATAAAGATTCCTGGAAAACATTCTTTAACACCTTTTTTTTTTTTTTAACAGCAAGGAGAAACAGAAAAAAAGACTGTTCTTTGGATAATTACACATATGTGAATAGGTAAAAACTCTGACTACTGAAATAATTCCTCTAAAATCAAGAAGAATGTTAGTATCTAAGTCCTAAAGCACTTTTTTATTCCTTAACTTTGAGTAACTTATTTAACATCTCTGAATTTTTTCCCCCTCCTATAAAATAGCTCAATGTCATAAGACTGTCACAAGAGTTAAGTATGAAAACCCTGGTAAAGCACCTGCCACATTCCAGATACATGACATACATGATGGATGGCCATCTCTTTCTCAATGTACTTTGATATCAAGTGTTACATATTTAGAAGGAGTATATATCTTCAAAGCAGATTCAGAGCTTTAATGTAATTTTCAAAGATCAGGGATTAGAAAAAAAGGCATGTTTATTTTGTGTGAAGACAACAACTCATGTTGTCTTCATTAGATGAAGAGTGCAATTTTATCATGGTATAAATATGTATGGTGACTGTTATTTCTGAAAGAGTAGTACAAAAGCGGGATTTAATCTAGTTTCAAAAATATAAACTATTTAATATTTTATTGAAACCTTGCTACTTACTGGAAACATCATTTTGACTTATAAATTCCCCAACCGAGTTCATTCTACCTTATGGAGCGATGATCTTATAACTTCTGGACCTCAACACAATAGTTTCCCTACCCTTCATCTGATATCTGCACACTGCCATTTACACTGAGTACATGTGATAATAGTAAGTCTGCTCAAATTGTTTCCAATTCTCCTAGTCCCATTCTCCCTGGGTCAGTCAAAATAACACATTATTTTATTTTATAGAACACTGTCTGCAAAGGTAGCTTTAGAACAGAAACTATCAAAATTTTAAAGTAACAATTGTTGGTCTACATATAATTTTCTCACATTCATTATTCCATTGCTCTCCTAAAATTGCCTTTTCCAGGTCATTGCTCTGCTCAGTTACTCTGTATATTCCAGGAGACTGGGGGTCACTTCACACTCCCAAGCTTCTGATTAAGTGTGGAAGTGGAACACTTTTATCTTGATAAGAATGCAGAAAATCCCTCTAACTCTACATCAGGATGTAGGGGTCAGTGGCATTGCCAATTATAATGCAGAAAATGAGCACTTAGAGTCTTTCAGTTATAGGACTATAATTTGGAATCTTGGTCACAGCACAAGGACAAGGATGAATGATTGCTTAGATCTGTATATGGCACTTTGGTCACTGAGGTTGTCACGAGAGGGTGCAACAGTTTTCAGGACACAGTTACAAGCAATTCTCATTTAATCCTCAAGACAAACTTAGAAGAAACAGTCACAGTCTCCATTTGGCTAAATATCCTAGTACTAACATATTTCATTTCAGACTCACATTCAAAATGACATTTTTTAATAGTCTGACCAACCAAATTTTTTCAGCACTAATATTACCTCCTGAATTACACAGTACTATCTCAAGCTATAAAGTTGTTTTATTTAATCTATGTGTTTAAGATCATTTAAGTGTTAATAACCTGTAAATACAGGACAACTTATTTCCTACTTATCAAAAATCTGTGAGAGGTTCTGTTAATATTTTGCTTCACGAGCCTTAGCTTAACTGAATAAAAGCATAACTCAGAGTACATCACTGAAATTGCTTAAAAATCTAATTCAGTTTATAGATTCTGAGGATGAAAAATGATAATGAAAAATTAGCAGGAAGCACAAGTTATGGTAGCACTCTATAGTAAAGTCAGTAAAGTGCTGCTTCCCTACCCCCCCCCAATTAGTTTTACTTCTCAGTTCCTAAGTGGGGGGAAAAAATCTAGAAATACGTATTCCAGCTCCCATTCTCTCCTTCTTTCCCACAGTGCCACCAGAACCTCTTGTTAGATTCACTGCTGACTTCTAATTTCTAACCGCACCAGAGACTTGTCAGTCTTCATTCCACTGCTGTCTGGAGCATGCCGCAGCAATGTCCACTGTGCTGACATGCTCCATGTGACAGGCTTCCACCAAACCATTGTTTCCATATTCCTTCTTACTTTGATGATCAGTTTTTCTCAGCTTCCTCTTATCCCCTAGTGTGTTTTCTTAAGATTCTGCCTTTGATCCTTTTATATTCTCTTGCCGTTTAGCAATCTTGTCCTACATTTGTGGTTCTAGCCATCACCTCTATATCAACAGTGACCATAACTAGATGTACTCTCTCAAGTTGTTGCACATGTTGTTTGCTATAATCTAAACCCTAGATTGAAGGTAACTTAAATATATTTAAAGTAGTATATGGATGTTCTAGTAGTATTTTAAATATGTTAATTTCTACCCTAACGTGACTCCTTCTCCATCATGTTTCCTTTTTTTCTCCTAAAAGAACCACTCTCCGCTCAGGCACAAGCTAAAAACTTTATCCTCTTTTGCCTTCACAGTTACCATTGTCTAATTGGTTTTAAATTTCTGTTCAATTTGTATAGTCCATTTACAGTTTCTTTCATCTGTGATGTTTTATGCTTACATCTCTTATTCAAATTCTGACCTCTGTATATAATATTCCTAACTGATCCTGCCTAGCCTTTTTTCCACTCAACTGACATACAGTTTCCAGATTAATTCCCAGGACACAAAGCTGTGAGGATGACATTCTCCTACTCAAAACCTGTAATGGCTCGCCATCCTCTACTAAAATTCCCAATCTAAATTTTTTCACTTGTCAGTAACAATTCCAACCTTTGTTTCAATCGTGTATCCAAACTCCTGTCCCCTTTTCCATTGCCTATAGCTCCCAACATGTTTTCGAGTGAGGCAGTATCTCTTAGAAAGCATTTGTAAATGTGTGGAGGCAGTTATGGTTATCCCAAAGACTGGGCTGGGGGAGTGGTAGTTGTGTATCTAGTGCCCTAGATGCTGAGATTTCCAGCATGTAGAATCCCATCACTGTGAGCATCCCATACAATAAAGAACTGTTTCACTCAAAATGACAGGAGCTTACATTAAGAAACAGTGTGCCTTAGACAGATTTGATTACTGTCTTTTTTTTTAACTTCTGTTGTGTATTTTTCCATCTCCTATGTTTAGAATGCCCTTTTCACATTTTCCAAAATGTTCAAATCTTACTCATCCTTTGAGGCCTATAGAAAATGTCACTTTTCTGAGAGCCCTCCCTGAATCCCCTGACATGAATCTCCAACTCTCAAGGCATTTCATATGTTCTTCTCTACATTATTTTGTTTCTACCTAGATAATACATTTTGCCTTCTCAATGGAAATTAACTAAAGCTCCATATTTGCTTTCCTCTATGATTGGAATGTTGTAGAGGCCGGCACAGATCCTTTATGCTCACATGCCTAATATTACAGCACACACCATGAGTGTAAATGAGGGCTCTAGCACAGACTCTGATTTGTGAATAATTCTGAAATTATTTTCTCAGACTTCAATTTTAATCATAATTTGTTCTGGCTACTTACATTTAAGTCTTATCAAATTTTTGACATCATGTCCTCACTAAATTTAACGGCTATGACTTCTCTTCTACTTCTTCCAGGAACACACAACCCCAGATTTTCTCAGCTAAAGCCACTCCTAGTTGAACCCTGTTACTCCTGAAAACTGCTCCAGTGGGTAGCTCATGAATCATTACCCTCTTCTCCTGGCTTGCCCTAGTTTCACAGATGCTCCTGGTAGGTGATCATCAAGTATTTCTTGAATGAAGACATCCCTGGAGTGAGTGAGTGTGGTTGACTGTATAATAAGGACAGAATATAGAATAATACATAGCTTAATGTCCAGACTTGCAAAGCAGAAGTGTTCAAAGCTTTCTCGGTTACTATCTCTCCACAAAAATATCACAGCATTGCAGGAAACAGATGCTCTTATGCTTCCAGACTGAACTCACCCTAGACATTCTTGAGGATCAAAAAGTCAATCCTAATTTGCTTTCTAAAAATGTTCACCTCAGTAGTCTTTCATGACTCTTGGCTTCTAAAATTTTAGAGTATTTTTTTTTTGACCTTCTCTGCAAAGAAATGAATCAGTTATAATTGTAAAAGTCCTGTAAAACTCTCATAGGCATACTCTAAGATTCCTAAAGAAGATGATTATTTTAAATTGATTTTTGAGTCATACTATGTAGCTGCAAACAAAACATCCATCATCATCATCTATATAAGATGAAAGAAAACATAACTGTTTCCTCAGAGTATGATACCTAGAAAATTGTGTTTTCAATTCATAGATATGACAGCCTCTTGATCATAAAAATATAAAAAGCCAACAAAAATAAAACAAAACACCAATCAGGACATGTTTTTCCATTTGAAAGTGATATCCCAATGCTCTTACTGAAGCATGTACTAAATACAGCACACATCATAACTTAATCAGAACAAGCTGCCATTATAACAAAACAATCCTGTCCATGCAGAAAAAGATAATGCCAGTCACTTCACCTGACTTGTACTTCAAGCAACAAAGTGTCATATTGGGACCTTTTATCACTTTGGTTAGAAGCAGTTATAAATTGGGAGTTTCTACACCTAGAGAACAAAGAAGTATGAGGAATAGTGTTGGCTTTCATTATCTATATACCAACATCTACAAAGAAAAATAAGTTCAAGCAGATATAATCATTCACTCCATAAATACATACTGAGTACCTACTATGCATCAGGCATTATTCTGAAGTTATGCCAGGGGAACAAAAATTCCAACCCTTATTAAAGTGTAAGTTTTCCATGTTTAAATATAAATACAGGGGATCTTCAGTACATACACTATTCCAGGTATTTTGCTATTTTTTACTTAATAAACTTCTATGTGGGTAACCTTGACTTACCTCCCTGCATTTCAACATAGCTAATATATAAACCTTTTAGAAAGTAATTACAGATTTCAACTGAGCAATTTTTGAAAATATATCCCCAAGTATATGACAAAGTAAACTAGATGTCTCTTCATGTTGGGTACCATTTGATGAAAGAGATAAATGGAAGATGATATTAAAAAGCTGTACCAAGCATTGATTCAAATGTGGCAGAGATTAGATAATCTGACCTTGTTTTGGGAAATCAAAGCATTTGTGAGATTCTGCCCAACTGGGTGTAAGCATGTTTACCATAAGGGAAAATAACCAAGGTTTCCTACCATGTTTTTTATTAACTAAAGAATTTTATTTAAGCCTAATAACTCTAAAAATCAATAATGAAAGTATCTTTCCAACATGTTTGACACAGCATAACCTATTTGACATTTGCTTCTTAAAAATCACTTTCAATGATTAGGTAATAGCTCATTATGACTTAAAACAACTAATTATTTTTCTGCTTAGCCCTTTAAACCATGGGGCTTAAATCCACATGGTATTTTAGACACATACACCCCTATGTGAAGTTCACTGGGAATATTCTATATTTCACAATCTAAGCACTGCAATCATTTTAGAGCTGTACGATGACCCCCATGTCATGCTACTGATATAGTTATGCCACATATTCAAAAGTCACTTTGTACTTTTAATTTTCTGGATTTTTCTGGCCACAACTATTTTTGAAATTATAACTAGGTTAAGGGGGAAGGAAAGTAACAGACACATGGTTGGAAAATTTTAATTTTGCCAAGTAAAGAAATAATCATATGAAAAACTATTATGTACTTTCATTATTATTTCATAAATCAAATGCTTTTCAGGAGGAGACAAGGTGGTGTAGTGCAAGGATGTGTGCTCACCTCCTCTCATGAAAACACCAAAATCATATCCAACTGCTGAACAGCCATCAACAAAAAAGACTGGAACCTACCAAAAAATACATTCTACATCCAAAGACAAAGAAGAAACCACAATCAAATGGTAGAAGGGGCACTTTCATGAAATAATCAAATCTCCTACCTGCCAGATGGATGGACCACAAATGGGAAAATAATTATATTGCAGAGGTCCTCCCAAAGAGAGTTCTGAGCCTGATTAGGCTCCCCAGTGGGGGTGGGGTGGGGGTGCGAAGGGTCTGGCATTGGGAGGAGGACCCCCAGAGCATTTGGTTTTGAAAGCAAGTGGGGCTTGAGCGCAGGAAATCTGCAGGACTAGAGAAAATGGAAACTCCAATTTTGGTGGACAGAGACAAGGTATAATGTGCACTGGGACCCAGTGCAAAGCAGTGACTCAATAGAAGCCTAGGATAGAACTACATGTGGGTTTTGGAAGTTCTCCTGGTAAAGAAGGATAGGCTGAAACTCACTGAAGGGGCAGATCCCTGATGGTGGAAGCCCTGGGGAATATTTACTAGTGTGAGCTCTCCAAAAGGTCACCATTTTGGCACCCAGACTTGCCCCCCCCAACCCCCTACAGACTTCAGGCTCCAGTGCTGGGATGCCTCGGGACAAATAACCAACAGGGTTGGAACACAACCTTACTCATCAATAGACAAGCTGCCTAAAGCCTTCCTAAGTCCACAGCTGCTTCTAAATGCACTCTGGATAAGGCCTGGCCCACCAGAGGGACAAGAAAACCTTGACCCACTAGTGGGAATTTACCAGTCCCTCTCAGCAATAAGCCTGTACAAGTTCCTAGGCCAATGTTACCCACTAGGCACTAGACACCAGAAGCCAAAGAAACTTTGATCCTGCAGGCTGCAGAAAGGAGACCACAACACAGAAAGTTAGACAAAAATGAGACAGTAGAGAAATAGGTTCCAGAGGAAGAAACAAGATAAAATTTAAGAAAAAAAATTAAGTCAAGTGGAGATAGGCAACTTAACTGAAAAATAATTTAGGATAATAATAGTAAAATAATCAAATATCTCTGAAAATGAATGGAGGAATAGACAGAGAAATGGTAAACAAAGTGATGGAGAATTTAAAGAACAGAGATGAACAATGCAATAAATGAAATGAAAACTACACCAGAAGGAATCATTGGCAGAATAAATGAAGTAGAAGAACAAATAAATTAGCTGGAAGATAGATAGAAATCATTGCCATGGAACAGAATAAAGAAAAACAAAACAGTATCAAAAGGAAAGAGGACTGTCTAAGAAACCACTGGGACAACATTAAATGCACCAACATTCATATTAAATGGGTATCAGAAGGAAAAGAGAGAGAAAGAGACTGAGAAAATATTTGAAGAGATAATAGCCAAAAGTTTCCCTACCATGGAAAAGATATCACTCATGTCCAGGAAGTGCAGAAAGTCCTGTACAGGAAAAACCCAATGAAGAATATGCTGACACTAATATTAATCATCTTGACAAAAGTTAAAATCAAAGAGAAATTATTAAAAGCAACAAGGAAAAAGCAGCAGATAACATACAAGGGAATCCACATAAGGTTATAAGCTGATTCCTCAACAGAAACTCTGCAGGCCAGCAGGGAGTGACACGATAGACTTAAAATGATTAAAGGGAAAATATATATCGAAAAATATTCTACCCACAATGGCTATTGTTCAAAAATTTACAGACAAGCAAAAGCTAAAATAATTCAGCACCACAAACTAGCTTTACAACAAATGCTAAAGGAAATTCTCTGGGAAGAGAAGAAAAATCCACAACTAGAAATAATAAAAATATGAATGTGAAAACTCCCTAGTAAGGCAGAGATACAGTAATGGCAGGAAATTATCCACACACAAATATGATATCAAAACCAGAAATCATGAGAAGAGGAGAATACAAATCACAATATTGGAAATGCATTTGAAAATAAGACATCAGCAACTTGTGTGTGTGTGGGGGGGGGACTGTAACAAAACCTCATGCTACATGCAAACCAAAAATATACAATAGACACACATAATAAATAGAAGAATTAATCCAAACACAACAGTAAAGATAGTGATCAAATGATAAGAGAGGAAGGGAAGAAAAACGAAATACAAAAACAAATCAAAAACAGCAAAATATGGAGTTCCATTTGTGGTTCAGCAGTAATAAAACCAACTAGTATTCATGAGGATGTGGGATCTATCCCTGGCCTCACTCAGTGTGTTAAGGATCCAGTAATGCTGTGAGCTGCAGTGTAGGTTTCAGATGCAGCTCAGATTTGGCATTGCTGTGGCTGTGGTGTAGGCCAGCAGCTGTAGCTCTTATTTGCCCCTTAGCCTGGGAACTTCCATATGCTACAGATGCAGTCTTAAAAAGCAAAATAAAAGATAAAAAAGATAGAAAGGAATAGATATTCCAGATCAATGAATTCAATAAAAACAGCAGGATAAAGGAGTAACATTCAGACATCATCTGCATTTCTGTATACTAACAATGAAATACTAGAAAAGGAATATAAAAATATAATACCTGTTAAAATTGCACCCCCAAAAATTAAATACCTAGGAATAAACCTGACCAAGGAGGTGAAAGACATATGCTGAGAACTAAAAACCATTAATCAATGAAGTTAAAGAGAATTCAAAGAAATGGAAAGCTATCCCAAGCTCCTGGATTGGAAGAGTTAATATCATTAAAATGGCCATACTACTCAAAACAATCTACAGATTCAATGCTATCCCTGTCAAATTACCCATGAAATTTTTCAGAGAACTAAAACAAACAATCCACAAATTTACATTGAACCATAAAAGACCCCAAATTGCCAAAGCAATCTGAAGGAACAAAAACCATGCAGGAGACATAAGTCTCCCAGATTTTAGACAATATTACATAGCTCCAATAACCAAGACAGTGTGGTACTGGTACAAAAAACAGACATACAGACCAATGGAATAGAATAGAGAACCCAGAAATAAACCCAGACACCTATGGTCAATTAATCTTTGACGAAGGAGGCAAGAATATAAAATGGGGAAAGGACAGCCTTTTCAGCAAGTGGTTCTGGCAAAATTGGATAGCTGCATGTAAGTCAATGAAACTCGAACACACTCACACCATGCACAAAGATAAACTCAAAATGACTTAAAGACTTAAGCATAAAACAAGACAACATTAAACTCCTAGAAGAGAACATAGGCAAAAAGTTCTCTGATATCAACCATACAAATATTTTCAAGGCAATAGAGATAAAAACAAAAATAAAACAAAGGCACCTAATCAAACTTACAAACTTTTGCACAAAAAAGGAAAACAATAACAACAACAACAAAAAGCCAACCTATGGAGTGGGAGAAAATAATTTTAAATGATGCAACTGACAAGGGCCCAATCTCCAAAATATAGAAACAAGTTATATAACTCAACAGCAAAAAGACAAACAACCCTATTGGTAAATGGGCAGCAGACCTAAACAGACATCTTTCCAAAGATGGATGGACAACAAGTACATTTAAAAAAATGTTCAACATCGTTAATTACTAGAGAAATGCACATCAAAACTGCAGTAAGGTACCATCTCACACTGGTCAAAACAGCTATCATTAATAAGTCTACAAATAACAAATGCTGGAGAAAAGGGAATCCTCCCACACTGTTGGTGGGATTGTAAATTGGTAAACCACTGTGAAAAACAGTATGGAGGTACCTTAGAAAACTAAATATAGAACTTCCATATGATCAAGCAATCCTACTCCTGGGCATATGTCTGGGCAAAACTTTCATTCAAAAAGATACATCACCCCTATGTTCATTGTGGCACTATTCACAGTAGCCAAAACATGGAAACAACCTAAATTTGCATTGAGAGATGAATGGATTAAGAAGGTGTGGTACCTATATGCAATAGAGTACTACTCAGCCATAAAACAGAACAAAATAATTTCACTTGCAGCAACATGGATGCAACTAGAGATTATCATATTAAGTGAACTAAATCAGAAAGAGAAAGACAAGTACCATATGATATCACCTATATGTGGAACTTAAAATATTGCAAAAATGAACCTATCTACAGAACATAAACAAAATTAAGGATGTAGAGAATAGACAACATCCACACTACAAGTGTGGTTGCCAAGGGGGAGGAGAAGGGAGTGGGATGGACTGAGAGTTCAGGGTTAGTAGATGCAAACTATTGCATTTGGAGTGGATAAGCAATGAGGTTGTGCTGTACAGCACAGGGAACTCTGTCCAATCACTTGTGATGGAACATAATGGAAGAAAATATGAGAAAAAGAATGTGTGCATGTATGAATGTGTGTGTATATATAAACTGGGTCACTTTGATGTACAGTAAAAATTGACAGAACATTGTAAATCAACTATAAGAAAAATGTTAAGAAATAAAATATATTAATTCAAGGACAGAAAAAAATATTCCATATAAATGGAAATCAAAAGAAAGCTGGGATGGTAATATTCATATCAGAAAAAAATAGACTTTGAAATATACATGGTTACAAAAGACAAAGTAGGACACTACATAATGATCAAGAGAATAATCCAAGAAGAAGGCATAATAATTGCAAACATGTATGCATCCAACATAGGAGTAACTAAATATATAAGGCAGTATTGACAGTAACACAGTAACAGTGGGTGACTTTAACAACCCACACACTCTAATGGACAGATCATCTAGATAGAAAATCAAAAAGGAAACACAAACCTTAAATGATGCATTAAATGAGATGGACTTAACTGATATTTATAGATTATTCCATCCAAAAGTAGCAGAATACATATTATTTTCAAGTGAACATGAAATATTCTCCAGGAGAGGTCACATTCTTGGACACAAAGCAAGTCTCAGTGAATTTAAGAAAACTGAAATTACATCAAGCTATTCTCCAACCACAAAGCTATAAGACTAGAAATCAACTATTTAAAAAATTCGAAAAAATAGCATGAAGGCTGAACAATATGTTGCTAAACAAATGTTGAATCACTGAAAAAAATCAAAGAAGAAATCAAATAAATACTTAGAGAAAATTAAAACAAAAACACATGAATCCAAAACCTATGAGATGCAGCAAAAGCACTTTTAGGAGGAAAGTTTATAGCAATACAATCTTACCTCAAGAGACAAGAAAAATCTGAAATAAAGAACTTAAACTTACACCAAAAAGAACTAGAGAAAGAAAAACAATGAAAACCCACAGTTAGCAGAAGGAAAGTCATCAGTTTCAGAGCAAAGGAGTTCTCATTTTGGCTCAGCAGAATGAAAACCTGACATAGTGCCCGTGAGGATGCAGATTTGACACCAGGACTCATCCCTTGGGTTAAGGATCTAGCATTGCTACAAGCTGCAGCATAGGTTGCAGATGTGGCTCAAATCTCATGTTGCCATGGCTGTGGTATAGGCTGCAGTTTTAGCTACAATTTGATCCCTAGCCAAGGAACTTGCATATACCTTAGGTGCAGCCTTAAAAAAAAGAAAAAAAAGAAAAAAAAGCAAAGGTTAGAGTGGAATTAAATGACATAGAAAAAAAGAAAACAATTGAAAAAATCAATTAAACTAAAAGCTGGCTCTTTCAAAAGATAAACAAAATAGATAAACCTTTAGCCAGAATTCATGAAGAAAAGAGGGAGAAGGCTCAACACAGAGAAATATATCTAGTCACTTGTGATGGAACATCATAGAGGTTAATGTGAGAAAAAGAATGTGTATATATACATACATGTACATATGTATGTATGTGTATATGTATGTGTATATAAAAGACTGGGTCACTTTGTTGTATAGCAGAAATTGATAGTACATTGTAAATCAGCTATAATAGAAAAAATTAAAAATCTTAAAAAATAAAAAAGGAGAAGTTACAAAAGATACTACAGAAACACAAAGGATCCTAATCCACTACTATGTGCAACTATATGCCAATAAAATGGATAACCTAGAAGAAATGGATAAATTCTTACAAAGGTATAAGCTCTCAAAACTGAACTGAAAATATAGACAATATGAAGAGACCAATCACAAGTGTTGAAATTGAAAATGTGATTAAAAAAAAATTTCAACAACCTAAAGTCCATGACCAGATGGCTTCACAAGTGACTTTCATCAAACATCTAGAGAAGAGTTAACACCTATCCTTTCCATTTCCTTATTTCAAGAAATGGGAGAACCCAAACTCATTATTTGAGGCCACCATCAACACTTATTCCAAAACCAGAAAAAGATACAACAAAAAAGAAAGTTACAGGCCAATATCACTGACAAACATAGGTACAAAAATCCTCAACAAAATACTAGAAACTGAATCCAGCAATACCTTAAAAGGATCATAAACCATGATCAAGTGAGGTTTATCCCAGGGCTGCAACTATTTTTCAGTATCTGCAAATTAATAGTGTGATACACTACTATAACAAATTGAATAATGAAAACCAAAATGATCATCTCAATAGATGCAGAAAAAGCTTTTGACAAAATCCAACATCTGTTTATGATTAAAAAAAAAAAAAACTCTCCAGAATGTGGGCATAGAAGAAACCTACCTCAGTATGGTAAAGGCCATATATAACAAACCCACAGCTAGTACCATACTCATTGGTGAAAACTGGAAAGCATTTCCTCTAAGATCAGGAATAAGAAGAGGATGTTAACTCCAGTCACTTTTATTCAACATAGTTTTGGAAGTCCTAGCCACAGCAATTAGAAAAGAAAAGGAAATAAAAGGAATCCAAATAGGTAAAGAAGAAGTAAACTATCATTGTTTACAGATGTACAGTACATAGAAAATCCTAAAAATGCTACCAGAAAACTACTAGAGTGCATCAAATAATGCAGTAAAGTTGCAGGATACAAAAGTAATACTCAAAAATATCTTGCATTTCTATACACTAACAATAGAAGATCAGGAAAAGGAATTAAAGAAACAATCTAATTTACCATTGCATCAAAAAGAATAAAATATCTAGGAATAAACCTAACTAAGCAAGCAAAATATCTGTACTCTGAAAACTATGACGCTGACGAAAGAAACTGAAATCATACAGATGGAAAGATATACCATGTTCTTTGATTAGAAGAACTAATATTGTCAAAATGACTACACTTCTCAAAGCAATCTACAGATTCAGTGCAATCCCTATCAAATTACCAATGGCATTTTTCACAGAACTAGAACAAAAAAAATAAATTTTCATGTAAACATCAAAGGCCCCAAATAGCCAAAGCAATCCTAAGGAAAATAAAATAAATGCAGCTGGAGAAATCATGCTCCCTGACTTCAGACAACACTACAAAGCTACAGTCATCAAAGTAATGTGGTACTGGATTTCCCACTATGGCACAACAGTACTGGTGGTGTTTCTGCTAACCTAAAATGCAGGTTTGATACATGAACTGGTAGGGTGGGTTAAAGGATCTAGCACTGTCACAGCTGTGACATAGGTCACAACTGTGACTTTAGTCTGATCCCCCGGGCCAGGAACTCTGTCTGCCCTGGGGCAGCCAAAAAAGAAAAAAAAATAGTATGGTACTGGCACAAAAGGAGAAATATAGTTCATTAGAATAGGGTAGAAAATTCAGAAATTAACCCATGCAGTTATGGTCAATTTAATATACAACAGAAGAGGCAAAAATGTAAAACTGAAAAAAGATAATCTCTTTCATAAGTGGTTCTGGAAAAACTGTATGGCTAGGAGTAAAAGAAAGAGATCAGAACAATCTCTAACACAACATATGAAAATAAACACAAAACAGATTAAAGATCCAAATATAAAACTAGATACTATATAGAACTAGGAGGAAAGCAAATGCAGAACACTCTGATATAAATTGCAAAAATATCTCTTTTGATCCATCTCCAATAGAAACGAAAATAAAAACAAAAATAAACAAATGAGGTTTAATCAAACTTAAAAGCTTTTGCACAGCTCACACAGCTCAATACCAAAATAACAAATAGCCCAATCAAAAAATGAGTAGAAGTTCTAAACAGACATTACTCTGAAGAAGATATGCAGATGGCCAAAAAGCATATGAAAAGATAGTCAACATTGCTAATTATTAGAGAAATGCAAATCAAAACTACAATGGAGTACAACTCCTCATACAAGTCACAATGACCATCATCAAAAAGTTCATGAACAATAAATGGGGAGAAAAGGGAACACTCCTACACTGGTGGTGGTAATACAAGCTGGTGCAACCACTATGGAGAATAGCATGAATATTCCTTAAAAAACTAAATATAGAACTACCATATGATCCAGCAATCCCACTCTTGGACATTTATCCAGAGAAAATCTTGATTCAAAAAGATACACCACAATGTTCATTGCAGCAATATTTATAATATCCAAGACATGGAAGAAACCTAAATGTCCATCAACAGAGGAATGGATAAAGATAATGTGGTACATCTACAGAATGGAATTCTACTCAGCCATAAAAAGGAATGAAATATTGCCATTGGGAGCAACATGGATGCAACTAGAGATTCTTATTCTAAGTGAAGCAAGTCAGAAAGAGAAAGACAAGTACCATATGATATCATTTGCACATGAAATCTTAACAAATGATAAAAATGAACTTATTTACAAAACAGAAACTGACTCACAGTCTTTTATATAAATTTATGATTACCAAAGTGGAAGGTTGGATGGAAGGGATAAATTATTTGAGATTAACATTTATACACTACTATATATAGAATAGATAATAAACAGGGACCTACTGTTTAGAATGGGACACTCTAATCAACACTCTATAATAATCTGACAATCTGAAAAAGAATAGATATATGTATATGAAACACTGCTGTACATCTGAAATTAATACATTATAAATCAACTATCTTCCAATATAAAATAAAAATTATAATAAAGTGTTTTTCATGAATATCCAACAAGTATAAGTTTTGAATAAAATGTTGAATAAGATTTACTTTATAAAAAAAATCTAACCTTGGTGACCTAATATCATTACAGGCCATGAAAATGGTTTCATGGACCAGTGTTTGTAATCCTTTGAACTAGATAACAAATGTTCCTTTCATTCAACTCCTGATAGCCCAGGTGTTTCTGATAAGCAATTTTTTTCCTATCTACTTGTACAACAGATTTTATTTAACCTAAAGCCCTGAATTTATATCTACCCTTATTAAATTTCAGTTTATGAGTTTTCAAACATTAGTCCAAATTATCAAATTTTAGAACATTGAGTTCTATCTCATTTTTTACTATATACAAATGTAAAATGTTACTTTCAAAATATCTTTGTAAGTTACTTGCTAATATGAAAGAATACTGCAGTTCCCCTTGTGACTCAACAGGTTAAGAACCTTACAAAGTACTGGTGAGGATGCAGGCTTAATGCCTGCCTTCACTCAGTGGATTAAGGATCTGGCATTGCCAAGAGCTGTGATATAGGGCACAGATGCAGCTTGAATCTGGTGTTGCTGTGGCTGTGACTTGCCCTGCACCTGCAGCTTCAGTTTGACCCCTAGTCTGAGAACTTCCATATTCTCAAGGCTTGGCCCCTGCAAAAAAAAAAAAAAAAAAAAAAAAAAAACACATTTAGGTCCTATAGATAATGATAGTTTTACCCTTCTGAGAGGTTGAGTTCAAACAGCTGTAGTACTCCAGCAACCCTATCTTCCAGATCACATTCCTCTCCTTTATATAAAATACAGAACCAATAAAGGATCTCATAATTGAGCATTAAAAGGCTTGTAGGCCAAACTCTCACCCTCTAAACAATAGTTTGGTATAAAAGTCACCCTCCATATATTTAAATGTCTGTGGCATTGAGAAACTCCAAATCCTTCCTTCTCAACAAAGTCCAACTTCTTTCAGTATAGTTCCTTTAGAAAATTAATTCTGTCTCTATGTTGAGATAGAATTTGTATCCTCTGATTTTTTACCTTTTTTTTCCCCTTCTTACAGCTGCACTTGTGGCATATGGAAGTTCCCGAGCCAGGGGTGGAATTGGAGCTCCAGCTGCCAGCCTATGCCCCAGCCACGGCAACACCATATCCAAGCTGCATCTGTGACCTATGCTTGTAGCTCATGGTAATACCAGATCCTTAACCCACTGAGTGAGGCCAGAGACTGAACCTGCATCCTCACAGAGACACAGTTGTGTCCTAAACCCGCTGAGCCACAACAGGAACTCCTGTATCCTCTAGCTCTTGCTCATAGGTTGTAGTTTCGCTTCTTAGGGATTTTCAGAACAAGTCTTTCCCATGATAGGCCTTTGAAGATTTGATGACAGTGATCATGTTTCTCCATGTCTTACCTTTTCCTGGCTAAAAATTCCCTGTTGCTTTTATGAGTTTTTTTTTATACGGCATAGTTTCAAGTCGTGTCACTATTTCAGATATTCTCTGCTAAATATGCTGCAAGTGAAAATTCTTTTTAAATTCTGACATCAGAAACTAGGCAAAGTATAATGGTTATAGTCCTCAACAAAGTAAGAACCAGGGTGATTCAACTTACTGAAACCTAGGTGAATTCAATTTGTATTTAAGAAACAGGAATTAAGTGAGGCCCCATCAGCTTCTTGTGGCCCTGTGTTTTCTCAGCCTGACACATTGCAGATTTAATCCATATTGGGTTTTGTTTAGAAATTAATAAAACACCTATTTCTGGTTAAACTAAGACTTCTTAATTAAATAAAATGAAATGTGAAAATATTCTTCCTGTTCCTTGTCTCTAGACTCATTTCCAGAAGTAACACTACTAAAATTCCCATGAGCATGTTTTTTGAAAAATTTCTTATGACTACAAAAACATATGCCTCAATCTTCCTTTTTCAATGTAAATAGGACAAAATACATACTCACTGAAAAATACCTTTTCCAATTGTCTTATTTTCCATTCTAAAACACAAACTGAGCCAATTTATTATTTTAAACAACTTAACATACTCTGCTAACTTTAGGTTGATTAAAGGTTTTGCCATTACAGATAAGGCTGCTTAAAACCTTGCTCAAAAAAAAATTGGTGCTCACCAAAGAGGAGATAGGGGAAGATAGGCAAAATAGGTGAAGGGGATTAAGATTTAAAAGGGCCAGCTATAAAATAAATGTCACAGGGCTACAAAGTATAGCATAGGGAATACAGTAAATTATATTGTAATAATTCTGTGTGGTAACAGAACGTAACTACACTTATTGTGGTGATCATTTCATAGTGTATAAAAATACCAAATCACCAAGATGTGTACCTGAAAATTATATAGTATTCTCTGTCCGATTTAATTCAATTCAAAAATTCTTTTAAATTTGCTTATAAGCGGTTGTGCATGTGCACACATATATCTGTCCTATAAATTGCTGGAAGTGGAATTAATGGATATAAGTGTATTTGCATATTTTATTTCAATAGATACTGCCAAAATGGAACTTACACAGACATGCACATACACATATGTACATCAACATACACTCACACACACAAAATTGGAGTGCATGCCAGACCCAGTAATTCCAAATTTTAGAATGTACCAAATAAAAAAAGACATAGTTTGAAAAATTAATTTTGAGGTTGAAAATAAAAGAAGATTGAGAATAAGTTTTAGAACATATTCTTTGATGAAAAAATGGTAAATCATATTAGTCTTTTCTGACAACTACACCACCCTGTTCATTCACACTGAGAGTACTACCAGCTAAAACTTCTAAGCCTTTTGTTTGAATAAATTTTTGTTAAGGATTTACTCCATTCTTTATTTTTAAATTTGTTTTATAGCACTCAACATATGTCATTTAATATTTATATCTATTATATGTCATCTGGATACTGATATTTAGCTCATATTTTAAATATTCAGAATGTTTGTGAATGGATTCATTCAGCTAATACAGTTCCTATATCCTCTTATTTCTAACAAAAAAAATTAAGAATATAATTTTATGCCCATCACTAAAACAACACTGAAATGAGCGAGGCCAAAGGCAGACTACAGTCCACCAGTAGAGGTCTCACCACTAATTAGTCATTTTAAGGTTTCTTTTCATCAGTTACAACACAAACTGATTTAAGGTAATTTTTTTCACATTGTCAAAAAAAAAAAAAAGACATGCCCTGTTAGGAAAAGTATCATAAAAGATGTTGCAAAGATTATTACTACCCTCTATGAATACAGAATGATTTAAAATTCTAGAAACCCTATGCTTCACTTATATATTGCACAAATAGTTATTGAACCTCCAATATATGCTGCATTTCTGCTCAGTATGGGAGATGTAATTAGTGAACAAGGAACAATAAATCATTGCCTTCATTGACTTTATATTTGAGTGTGGACAATGTAGAGTAACAAAATAAAATATAATTTCAGATTATAGTAGAGACTTTAAAATAAACAAATATAGTGACATAATAGGTTATAGCTGAAGGGGTTACAGGGAGATTGATGTCTGAGAATATGGTATTTGAGCTTAGTTCTCACAAACTGAACACGACAGAAACTGTCCATACGGCCATATCAAAAAAAAAGAGCACTGGATAATTACCAAGTGTGAACTCCCTCAGGTGGGAAGGAACTTGTGTTCTAGAACAGAAAGACCAATGTGCAGAGGTCTAATGAGTAAAAATAAAAATACTGTGGGGTGGGGCTGAAAGTTATGCAGGAGGAATTTCATGTAAGTATGAACAAGCCATTAAAAGACGGTTGCATTTTATAGTAAATGGCTAAGGAAAGCAATTTTTATGATAAGCATTTTCAAAATTTTACTTTGGCTTTTAAATAAAAAGTAGATTAGAGAGATATAAGCATGAAAAGCATCTAAGATGATATTTCTGTAGTACAAGATAGATACGATGGCAGCATAGACATCTTGTTGACCATCAAGGTACAAAAAAGTATGTAGATTCAAGATAAATATTGTTGGTGAAATTAATGGGGCTTGTTAATGGATTAACTAGGAAAAGTAGCCATTAGGTATCACTTGAATATAAGTTTTAAAAGGGCAGGATTTTTGTCTGATTTTTGTTTTCTGTTTACTTCCCACTGCATAAGCAATGCCTACTGTAAAGTATATGTTCAATAAGAATTTATTGAATAAAGAAAGGAAAATCCCCAGAGCAACTGGTGAAAGAACACACTATTAACTAAAATCAGTGACTGAAGAAGAAGCAGAATGAGGCAGGGATGGAACAATCAGGAATTCCACTTTGACTATGTTAAGTTTTAGATGTCTTCTAGATAGCAATATAGAAATGTTATGGGAAAAATTAAATATTTGAGTCTAGGGTCTTTAGTAAAGAGGTCTAACCTGAAGAGAAAAATGTTGATGCCATTAGTATGCAGTCATGAAATTTATTATAATTAATAATAAAAAGAAAACTAAAAATTTGCTGACAGACATTAAAAAATCTGATTATGGAGATCTATAAAACATCTTAATTAATGGAAATAGTTAATATCTTGAAGGGGCCATTATTCCCTAAAATAACCCAAAATCTAAAACATTTAAACAATTTTAATAAAAAATTTAACATGTATTTTCATAAAACTTTATAAGTGGATCATGAAAGTTACATGAAAGAGCAAAAAGTAGAACAGCAATAGTTGAAAGAAACACACAAGCATTACAGGTCAATGCCACCGATGAACACAGATGCAAAAATCCTGAACAAAATATTAGCAAACTGAATTCAGTAATACATTAAAAGGATCACACACCATAAACAAGTAGAATTTAGCCTGGGGATGAAAAGACAGTTCAATATTCACAAAACAATCAGTATGAAACATCACATTAACAGACTGAAGAATAAAAATCGTATGATCATCTCAGTAGATGCAGCAAAAGCTTTTGATAAAATTCAACATCAATTTATGATAAAACCCCCAAACTTTCAATAAAGTGGGTATAGAGGGAACGTATTTCAAAATAATAAAGACCAAATATGACAAGGCCATAGTTAACATCAGTTGCAATATATGAAAATCTGAAAGCATTTCCTCAAAGATCAGGTACAAGACAAAGATGCCCACTCTTGCCACTTTCATTCAACATACAATTGGAAAAAATAGCTAAAGCATTCATACAAGAAAAATAAATGAAGGAAATATAACCTCTATAGTAAGAAGTAAAACTGTAATTGTTTGCAGACAACAATATATAATATATGGAAAACTCTAAAGATGTTGCAAAAAAACTTCTATAATTCATCAATGAATTAAATAATGTTACAGGATACAAAATTAATATATAGGAACTGGTTGTGTTTCTATAAATAACAACAAATTATCAGAAAGAGAAATTAAGAAAACAATTTAACTTACAATTGCATCAAAAATAATACAATACCTAGGAATAAATCTACCTAAGGAGGTAAAAGTTCTATACTAGGAAAACTCTAAAATACTGAAAGAAGAAATTGAAGATGACACAAATAGATTCATGTTAATGGCTTGAAAGAATTATTATTGTTAAAATGACCATACTACCCAAGGCAATATATAGTACAGATTCAGTGCAATCCCTATCAAAATATCAATGGAATTTTTCACAGAACTAGAACAAATAATTCTAAAATGTGTACAGAAACACAAAAGATCCACAAATTGCCAATACAATTTTGATAAAGAACAAAGCTGGAGGTGTCACATTCCCTGATTTCAAACTACACTACAAAGCACAATAATCAGAACAGCATTGTACCTGTGCAAAAACAGACACTGGAACATATTAAAGAGCCCAGAAAAACGAACATACGTTTATATGGCAATTAATCTATAACAAAGGAGGCAAGAATATAAAATGGGAAAGAGAGCCTCTTCAATAAATGGTGCTTGGAAAAATGGAGAGCTACATTCCCAAGAATGAAACTGGACTGTTTTCTCAAACCACATACTAAAATAAATTTGAAATGGATTAAAGACTTAAATGTAAGACTTAACATCACAAAACTTGTAGAAAAAAATAGGCAGAATGCTTTTTGTCAGACTTTGCAATATTTTGGGGGTTATCTATCAGGCAACAACAAAAAAAGGAAAAAATAAACAAATGGGATTATATCAAACCTAAAGGATTCTGCACAGTGAAGGAAATTACCAACAAATTGAAAAGGCTGCATACTGAATGGGAGAAGATATTTCCAAAAAATATATTCAATAAGGGATTAATATCCAAAATATACAAAGAATTCATACAACTCAACATGAAAAAGGAAACAACCTGATTTAAAAATGGACAGAAAACTTGAAGAGACATTTTTCCTAGGAAGGTATGCAGATGGCCCAAAGGCACATGAAAAGATGCTCAACATTGCTAATTATCAGGGAAATAAGTAAATGGATAAAGATGTGAAATATATATACACAATGGAATATTACTCAGCTGTAAAAAATAATTAAATCTCATCATTTGTGACAACATGGATGGACCTAGAGGGATTAGGCTTAATGAAATAAGTCAAGCAGAGAAAGACAAATATGATTTCACTTATGGGTGGAATCTAAAAATCAAAACATGGACAAACATGACATGACAGAAACAGAGTTATAGCTACAGAGAAGAAACAGATAGTTACCAGAGGGGAGAGGATGGGGTGATGAGAGAAATAGGTGAGGGAGACTGAGTGAAACTTCACTTACAAAATAAATGAGTCACGGGTAAGAAATATACAGTGTGGGGAATAAGTAATAATGTCATATACTTACATGGAGATACATGGTAATTAGACTTATCATGAGATCATTTTGAAATAAATGGAAATATTCAATCATATCGTATACCAGGAACTCACATAGTGCTGTATATCAATGTACTTCAAAAACAAACAAACTCAGGAAAAGAACAGTATTTGTGGTTATCAGAGGTGGGAGGTGAGGAGAGGGATCAGATGAAGTGGTCTAAAGTTACAAACTTCCAGTTATAAGATAAATAAGTACATAAACATGTATATGTGTACATGTATTATGTATGTTATAGCTTGTATGTATACAAATATATATAAAACAATGAAAACATTTAAAAAGTGTGTGTGTGAGAAATAATATCATTTCACATTAATTGAAAAAGGATCAGCTATTTAATACATGATGGTTAACCAATGGGTAGCACTGTAAAAACAAATTGATCCCTACCTCATGTTAGACATAAAAATAAATTTCAGACGAAACACAGATCTAAATGTCAAACAGCAATACTTCAATCTTTTAAAAAGAAAATTTGGGGAATTATATAACATTTTTGTTGGAAAAAATTTTGGACAAAGCACAGGCCAACAAACCATGGCACAGGGTAGGTGCTCAAATATCTATGTAAAGATTAAAAGATGGGATCACAGGGTCACATTAAAGTTCTTAAAATTCTTTATGATTGACAGCATTTTCTAAGTTAAAAGAAAAGCCATAGTCAACAGAAGCTTTTTTTTTCTTTTAAGGCCACAAATGCGGCATATGGAAGTTCTTACGCTAGGGGTCTAATGAGAACAGCAGTTGCCAGCCTACACCACAGCCACAGCAATACTGAATCCAAGTGGTATCTGTGACCTACACCACAGCTTGCAGCAACTCTGGATCCTTAATCCACTGAGTGAAGCCAGAGATCAAACCCTCATCCTCACAGACACTGTGTTGGGTTCTTAACCCTCTGAGCCCCAGTGGCAACTCCGATAGAAGATCTTTTTAACAAACTTTAAAAAAAAAAAACAAAATTGTCAAAGTGCTTAGGCAATTCACAGAATTAAAAAGCCAAATGGTTAATAAACGTTTGAAATAAATGTTCTCTCGAGTGATCAGAAAATTATAAATTGAAACCAATGAGATATATTGAATAATATTCATATTCAAGACATTTTCAAAAGTGACAGCATCAAGTATTATCCATAGTATAGATAAAGGAGAACTCTCATAGGCTGTTGAAGGGAGTGTAAGTTATTTAGCCACTTTAGAGACCTCATTGCAGCGTTCTGTTCTGTGGGACATCACAGAAAACTGGCAGGAGTTGAGAGATCTCAGTTGCAGGTCCTCATATTCTAGACTGCATTTCTTCACCAGTTTTCACTTGCTAATTATTAAGTCTAAAGAAGCAGCTTCCCTTACTATTTCCTCAGTATTCTTAGAGATGAAATTGTCAGCAGGGCAAATTAAGAATTTAACACATACTCTACTTTTAGTAAAGTTAGAAATCTCAGCAGATGTTCAGATACTTCAAGTTTCTAATCATTATTACATTTCACATCCTTACAACATGTGTGGTTTTTAATAGGAAATAATTATTCACATTTGTTCCTGCTTATTCTAAGACAAGGAAGATGTTTAAAATTGACTTTATGCACACCCGAATTCATAGCTTCAAGACAATTAGTCATCTAGAAATAAATCCCTAAAAAATGTGTTGCGCTTTGGATTTTTAAAAATTCTGACTTTAAGGCAACATAACATTTCTTTGATTTTTTCAAACTCATGCCTTCTTTTGATAAAAGAGGGAAAATCCATTCCTTTCAGATGATTTGAGATTTCAGAATAAACACTGACTAAGAATAAATCAGATCTGTTGGATGAAGTACTGCTTTGACTTCAAACTATACCTTTCTCTCACAAAATTATAATATGGTCTCTCAGGAAATACTACAAGAACCAGGTGTTAAATAAAGAATGAGGTGTTTAGTAAAGAATAAACTGTGACCTTCTGTATTTAAAATAGATATCTTAATATATTTCCATATGTATGAAAATATAAAGCATTATATATAATTTTCACAGTGGGAGTTTAATGAAAGAGGCAGTAACTTATCATACCTGAGGACACAATGTTTCCAGGTGATTGGCTGCGACTTTAACAATTTTAATCCCATCTTCATTTGTTGACATGGAACAAGCAAGGTTTGCCACCTTAAATATAATTCAAAATTATGGAAATTATTTCATATTATCAAGGAAATGCAGGAAAATTTGTTATCCTAAACAAGGAAGAGCATGTATACATTCATTGAAAATCTCAGTGACAAACAACAGCATTTTCAGAAATGCCACTGATAATCTGCTTTGTGGACACATTCAAAGAATCTATTACATAACAAAAAAGGGCCATAGACAATAATTTCAAACCAAAAGTAAGAATAACAAGACAGTCAGTAAACCCTATATAGTCTCTTGGTATCAACATCTAACCCATAATAAGATGCTAACTATTACAGTTTCCTATGGGACTGAAAAAAAAGTTCATCTATGGGTCAAATGCTAATAGATTCTTAAAATCTCATCTGATTGTGGTTTAAGTATGTAATTGGTTTATTATTTCCCAGAGTTCTATTACGCTTACTTAAGTTGCAGTAAGCATGAATGAATCTTTGTTCATGTTTTATTCAGCATCAAATACACCACAAAGCTAGACAAATACAAGATAATTAAATTCTTCATCCTGCTCATGATTTTCTACAACTTCAAAGACATGGTTTAACATTCCAGGAGTCAATTTGATTTAAAGTCTTAGTTATATCCACATCCTTCTATATATTATTGCTTTGGAAACTCACAGTCTTTTTTCCCCCTTTTTAAAAATTTTTATTAAAGTATAGTTGACTTACAGTGTTGTGTCAATTTCTGCTGTATTAGCCATATCTGCAACCCATACCACAGCTCACGGCAACAGCCACATGATCCTAGCCAGATCCATTTACACTGTGCCATGAAGGGAACTCACTCCATTATGTTCTATCCCAAGAGCCTGGATATGTCTCCCTGTTCTGTACAATAGGACCTCACTGTTTATCCATTCTAAATATAGTAGTTTGCATCTACCAAACCCAAACTCCCCATACATCCCTCACCCTTACCCCTCCCCCTTAGCAACCACAGTCTGCTCTCTGTCTTTGAGTCTGTTTCTGTTTTGTGGATAGGTTCATTTGTACAATATTTTAGATTCCACATATTAGTGATAACATATAGTGTTTGTCTTTCTTTTTCTGACTTATTTCACTTACAAGAATCTCTAGTTGCAATCATATTGCTGTTCTTTTCCAGAAAAGTGGGTGCCCTTTTATTAATTAATTAACTTATTTATTTATTTATTTTTTGTCTTTTTGCCTTATCTAGGGCCGCACCCATGGCATATCGAGAGTCCCAGGCCAGGGGTCTAACAGGAGCTGTAGCCACCGGCCTACTCCGCAGCCACAGCAACATGGGATCCGAGCCGCATCTTCAACCTACAGCACAGCTCACGGCAACGCCGGATCCTTAACCCACTGAGAAAGACCAGGGATCGAACCTGCAACCCCATGGTTCCTAGTCGGATTCGTTAACCACTGAGCCATGATGGGAACTCCCAGTGGGTGCCCTTTTAAATAATTACCTTCCTGTCCATTACCTAAATTCAATATTTATAAATACTTTCTTTATACAGTGAAAGAACCATGAGAAAGATCATGGAATTCCCTTCTTTTCCTTTGAATCACACTCTTACTCACCATTCCCCTTGCTAGCACGTGAGTGCTTGTGTACAGAGGCAGTGTTTTCTCTAATCCACAAAAAAATACTATTGTCTTCATCACTGCAAAGAGATCACTTTTCCAGCAATCATTTTCCTAATGTCTCTGTTAAGTATTATATACTTTAACACATGGTAGCTTTTAGTGGTCAAATCCCATATGCATTCAGTTGTAGAGAAACCACAGTTAAACTGCATGTAATGGAAGCAAACCACAAACATATCCTTGGATCACTCTTTGTAAACTAACACAAAATTGTACTTATATGGATTGATAGACTTTGCATTTTTATAGCATGAGTTTGAATATGTTGATAGTGAAACAACTCCTTGGTCTGCATTTACATATAATGAAATAACAGCCATAACAATCATACATTATTTAGCTCTGGAAGGACATTGTTCACTTTATTAATGTACGTGCAAATGGCTTACTTGAAAAGGTCTTTTGTTGGCTTGAAGGTCACAATGCCTCAAGTTTCACATCTGACACATAATTAGCACATTTGTGAATTATTTGAAAAGGGCAGCAGTTTCGGTGCCCCCTCCCCTTCTCCAAAAGCCCCAGTCACAGAAAATAAAATTTAGCAGTCCAGTTGCTTTAATATACCTTATAATTATTTGCACCACATTTGCAGAGAATACCTATCTGTAAATTTGAGCCCTTGTTATTTTAAGTAAAATTTTCAAATTATTCATTCGAATTTTTTTTTCTTTTTTGCTTTTTAGGGCCATACCTGCAGCACATGGAAGTTCCCAGGCTAGGGATTGAACCGGAGCTACAGTTGCTGGCCTATGTCACGGCCACAGCAACACAGGATCTGAGCCATATCTGCAACCCACACCACAGCTCACGGCAACAGCCACATGATCCTAGTCAGATCCATTTACACTGTGACATGAAGGGAACTCACTATTCATTAAATTTTAATCAAATCAGATGAATTGGTGGTTAATCCAAAGTTTTAAATATCTACAGAAAACTTCTCCATATAGACAATCTTTTAGATTATTTATTTATTTATTTGGTCTTTTTCGTCTTTTTTTAGGGCCATACCTGCAGCATATAGTGGTTCCCAGGAAAGGGGTCAAATCGGAGCTGTGGCTGGCCTACGCCTCAGCCACAGCAACACATGATCCAAGCTGTGTCTGCAACCTACACTGCAGCTCATACCAACACCAGGGATTGAACCTGAGTCCTCACAGATGCTAGTCATATTCGTTTCCACTAAGCCACGATGGGAACTTCAACATTATTTATTTTTAATGTATCATCTTTTTCTTTTTTTCCCCTTTTAAAAACAAACATTCTTGTTTTGGATATTCACTGGCCACCATGTTTATTGTGGCCAATTCAGTGACTAATGAAACATGGAAATCATCCTAAATACAAAGTTTTTATTTACATAAGCAGCCTTAAATTTTTCAAATCTCTCAATTGAAAATATAACACAACCAAAGTTTTCTACTCAATTAATGACTATAGTAATACTCTTTCACTCTTTCTGTCTTCCTTTATTCAGACATATCTGAACGTCTTCCCAGAACTCTTCTATGTCTGTTAAATTTTATAGATGATCCAGGACTATTTTCATATTAAAGTGTGTGGAACTTTTCATTATTATTAAAGTATAGTTGATTTACAATGTTTCTCCAGTTTCTGTTGTACAGCAAAGAGACCAATCACATACAATTTCCTGTGGAGATTCTGTAATATTTTGTACAAAAAAAAATTTGAATTTATAGGATAGCTAGTATTCTGTGAGAAAACAGAAAGTTATGTGATAGGAATAAAATCATTTTACATTTCTAATTTGAGTGATTTTTGACATATTTTCTAAGTCACATGAATGTGTAAATGAAAGCCAAATTTCTTCTTAAGTTCTGTGTGGTTCTTTAGACAGTCAAGTATGTTCCAAGGATGATGGCAGCTCACGATTGGTCAAAGAAAGCAGCATGCAAATAAAATATTTTGTAAAATAATTTAAGATATTTTTATATCTGACCTTTTTTTTTTTTTTTGGCTATGCCCGTGACATAGAAATTCCTGGGCCAGGAATCAAACGTATACCACAGCTGCAATCTAAGCCACAACAGTGACAACAATTTTGCCACCAGGGAACTCTCCTGACATCTTTTACATACCTAACACTAACAATGTTTCAAAGGTCTTTGTAAAGTTTCATTATTCCACCCATCCTGTGAAAGACATCTGTCCACTAAGGGAAATAAATCATAGAGAGGTTTAGGAAACAAACAGATATGGGTTTTAACCTGATTCCCACAATTAATAAGATTTCTGACCATGGGCAAATGTTGACATTTCTGAGAACAATTTTTCACCTATAAAATGGGTGTGATAATATCTGCATTAAGATGGCCTGATACTAGGGAGACCTGGCCATATATGAATTTCCTTCCAGCTCATCAATCACTCTACTAATGGGGGAGGGTGAGAAAAAACATTAAATCTCTCAAGAAGTTTTCTAGATTTAAAATCTTAAGAGCCTAAACAAAATGTCTAATAAAGAGCCACAGATTCAAATGTTTTCATTGCTCATGCAGGAAATACAAATGCAGAGTACAGAAGCGACTCAGTAGCGGGGTGTGGTGCTGCATCACCAGGCAAAAAGAAGTGTGTATGTCCTGCCTAAAGGCATTAGAACTCATTAGAACAACCTGGAATATAAGGAAAAACTCTCTGCCTTGACTAAACTAACGTCTATTGGCTTACTTTAGTTCAATGTTCATCATTTTGGGGTTTCTGATACGTTTGTCTAATCCTCTATGGCATGGATAGGAAAACAAATTCAAAGATAAGAAACATACTTAAATGACAGGGAGACTATTAACCAAGGCTATGTATGTATGCTATTTAGGCCACCCTGAATCATTGTATTAAAAAGTTTCTGCATTGAAATGACAGACTTTTGATTAGACCAAGAAAATCAGGGTCTAAATTATCCTAAATAAATGGGACCAAAGGCACTTAGGTAAATTCATAAGTTTATCAAAGACAAAAGGCCAGGAAACAATGTTCTTTTATTTTTACAAAAGGTTAAAATCATTACTGATTCTCTAAGAATTGTAAAAGTCAAATAAAAAAATCTTCCTATTAAGACATGTTGTCATGCAACTCAAAGGGGAGTGATTTTTTAACATCAACAACTATTCTTGAGCCTCTTTCCTTCACATCAATACTTCTGGCCTCTGAATTAAATGTCTATCCCATTCTAGACACTTTAAACTTGAATTTACCACTCTTTCAGATTGGTACAAAAAAAAAAAAGTTGTAGACAACAAAGCCTGGCCAGACAATTCTGGAACTAATTCACCTTTACTATGACCATATTGATGTTTGTTTTCTTCCCCGTTCCTAGTTCAAATCAGGTATACCAATTTTGAACGTCCCTGCCATCTTTGCTACCTTTTCTACTGGGGTGCTTCCCTTTCACCTGGCATAAAACATGGTACTCCTTGCTCCTTAACCCATGTTTTATTTTATTTTATTTTTTTTTTTTTGCCTTTTTTGTCATTTTATGGCCGCGGGTTTTTTTTATGGCTGCACCTGCGGCATGTGGAGGTTCCCAGGCTAGGGGTCTAATCGGAGCTGTGGCCACTGGCCTGCGCCGCAGCCACAGCAACGCAGGATCCGAGCCGCGTCTGCAACCTACACCACAGCTCACGGCAACGCCGGATCGTTAACCCACTGAGCAAGGGCAGGGATC
>PVHT021183726.1:18501303-18575298 GCA_004024745.2 Catagonus wagneri | reverse complement strand
AACCCGCAACCTCATGGTTCCTAGTCGGATTCGTTAACCACTGCGCCACGACGGGAACTCCTTAACCCATGTTTTAAGTGAGAAATTCCCTGTTCTGGAAACTGGTCTTATAAAACCTGCTGGCTAGGCTAGTTCTGTCCCACACTTTTTATTAAGGTCAGGGAGATGGCCATACTTGACCCAAAAGAATGACTAGCTAATGGCAGTGCCAAGAAAAGCTATAAACAAGATATTTGGGGAGTGGGGATATTTTTAGTGGCCTTTAAATCAGTCTACCATGCTATAGTCTTAAGCCTGCCTTTTTTTTTTTTTTTTTTTTGCTTAATCATTACTCTGTTCTAGGCTGGTAAATAGATTGCAGTTTTAGAGTACTGAATCCCAGAGCATGCTATATTTGAGCATTTTAATATCGAGTGTTATTTGACATCTCAGGAGAACTAGCTGTTCTCTCAGGCATCTCAGACATCTGAATGATATCGTTTCTAGGAACAAGCTCACTGTTTGGACAACTGCTCATCATACATCATTCATTCTGTCACTGAGGAGTTCTCACACAGATATTTATCTGGGATATGATTTCTCAAGAACATGAAGCAAACTTCGATATGTGGTGAGATTCCCATCACTGCATGCTCATTGTTTATATATCATTCACATAGTTAATTATAATATCTTGTCACCATGTATCTTAGCTCTCAATGTGGGAGAAAGGTCACTGTCTCATTTTCACTCATTTTCCTCTCTGGCAGATGTTTATGCAATTTCTGTGTAAACCTTTCAGAGACAGAATTTACTGTTTTGCAGGGAAGCCTATTCTCACTGCAGGGTAGTACAAAGTTACACAAGTTAAGAACTTCTTCCTTGAGTTCCCACTGTGGTGCAATAGGATTGACAGCGTCCCTGGAGCCCATGTTCAATCCATGGCCTGGCACAGTGGGTTAGAGATCTGTGGCATAGGTCACAGCTGCAACTTGGATATGTTGCCTGGCCCAGAAGGTCCATATGCTACAGGACGGCCACAAATAAACATTAAAAAAAAAAAAAAGTTTTAGTTCCTGTCATGGCACAGTGAAAACAAATCCAACTAGGAACCATGAGGTTGCAGGTCTGATCCCTGGCTTTGCTCAGTGGGTTAAGGATCTGGCATTGCCGTAAACTGTGGTGTAGGTTGCAGACACGGCTCGGATCCCATGTTGCTGTGGCTGTGGCATAGGCCAGCAGCTATAGCTCCGATAAGACCCCTAGCCTGGGAACCTCCACATGCCACGGGTGTGGCCCTAAAATGACAAAAGACAAAAAAAAAAAAATTCTTCCTTACAACGAAGTAAAATCTTTCTCTCAACAATCTTCTCATAATAGTCACAGAATCTAGAATGTCAAATATCTTCAATAACAGAAATGAGGTTAGATCCATAGGAAATCTTTCTTAGTAGTTCTCAATTTGTAGGATAAGTTAGATGGTGAATATAATATAATCATCAGTATAGTTATTAAAAGTCCAATTTCCTTCTGCCAAGATATTCTGATGTATTAAGTATGTCTATGGGTAGAAGTTAGAAGAGATATAAAATATATGTTTAATTCAGTTTTTGAAAATTTCTCAGGTGATTCTGATATACCACCCTCCGCACAAACACACAACATATAGAAACATATTTAGACTTTGGGTTGATTTTTATTTGTTTTATAGACACTCCTTCCTAAAGGTTAATGTGAAGTGGTAAAAATCTATAAGAAGCATAAATTGAATATATATGGAAGAGGCTAGGAAATTATAGAAAAGGCATCACAAATGAGGGTCAATAAATAATGATTCATTTTACTACTTGGCAAATAGGGCTTAGACTACGAGGCCTACTATTAAAAAAGGACCATAGACTGGGTAGCTTATAAACAACAGAATTTATTTCTCACAGTAGTAGAGGCTGGGGAGTCTAGGATCAGGGTGCTCACAGATTCAGTGTCTGGAGAGTACCAGTTTCTTATTTCATAGACCAAGTCCGCTAGCTATAAACTCACATGGCAGAAGAGGTGAGGGTATCTCTCTGAGGCTTCTTTTAATAAGGGGACTATCTACATTTAGGAGGGTTCTTCCCGCTTTACCTAATCACCTGCAAAGGTCCCATCTCCCAATACCACTGCCTTGGAATTTAGGATTTCAGCCTATGAATTTTGGGGGACACTAATATTTAGTCTGTACCAAATAGAGAAAAGTCTAAAAATAAAAATACTCAGGAAATGGAGTTCCCACTATGAAGAATCTGACTGCTGCGGCTTGGATGGCTACAGAGGTGCAGGTTCAATCCCTGGCCTGACACAGTGGATTAAGGATCAGGCATGCTGCAGCTGCAGCATAGGTCGAAGCTGCAGCTCAGATTTGATCCCTGGCCCAGGAGTCACCAAAATGCTTCAGGTACAGCCAAAATAAAATTCAAAACAAAACAAAACAAAAACTCAGGAAACAAGACATCCAAGTGTAGGAGAAATTTCTCCCCAGAATTCACTTCTTTTTCTGGCAATAACACACTGATTTCCTTTTGAAGAATTGCTATCTCCTCTTATAACTCAGTGTTGTGAAGTCTTGCTGTAACAGTTAAGGCTTTTGGTCTTCCCTTGGCCCTGGTGTGGGCATATCCACTATTTCCTGCCTAGAGTCCTAGAGAAGTTCTTGATCCTACCCAATCTTGGCCCTCTTCTCTCATTTTGTCTATAGTTAGATACCCTGACTTGTATCTTCCACTGAAGTCTCTTTTCTACTTAAGCCAAATTCATTTTATCTTACATGAAACCATAACTAAATGTAGCACTGAACCAGAAGTGTACACACCACTTATGCACTGATTTCAGATGGTTACTCTCTGCAAAGTTAAAAGCTGGCAATGCAGAACCATATTTATTTCATTGGAAGATACTCTCTAATCAAATGTCTCTGTATTTAGGCAACCTGAATATCCTACTATAGGGGCAAAGGCAAAGAAGGAGATGCTCACTTTAGTTCTTGCGTATATTGATAAATGTATTTTTACTTGTCTCCTTTTGAATAGCTAATCCCTTGAGGTCTATTACAACATTTTACATACCAGATACAAAAGAAAATCTAATTCTTGGAGAAAGTAAATTACCAATTTTGAATTTAACCTTTTTTTTTTAAATTGAAGTATGGTTGATTTAGTGTTGTGCCAGTTTCTGCTCTACAGCAGAGTGACCCAAGTATACATACATACACATTCTTTTTCTCATTATCTTCCATCACGTTCTTTCCTAAGATATTGGATACAGTTCCTTGTGCTATACAATAGAGTCTCATTGCTTATCCATTCTAAATGCAATGGTTTGTATCTGGTCAAACTCCCAGTCCATCCCATTCCCTCCCCCTCTCCCTTGGCATCCACAAGTCTGTTCTCTATGTCTGTGAGTCTGTTTCTATTTTAAGGATACTTTCACTTGTACCACATTTTAGATTCCACATATAAGTGATATCGTATGGTGTTTGCCTTTCTCTTTCTGGCTTACCTCACTCAGTATGAAAATCCTAGTTGCATTTTATGTTCTCCAAATGGAATTAACCTGTCCTTTTTTATGACTGAGTAGTATTCCACTGTATACATGTACCACATCTTCTTAATCCATTCATCTGTCAATGGACATTTAGGTTGTTTATGTCTAGGCTATTGTGACTAGTGCTGCTGTGAACATAGGGGTGCATGTATCTTTTGGAATTACAGTTTTATCCTGATATATGTCCAGGAGTGGGATTGCTAGCTCATGTGGTAATTCTCTGTTTAGTTTTCTGAAGAATCCCCATACTGTTTTCCATAGTGGTTTTACCAATTTACATTCCCACCAAGACTGTATAAGGCTTCCCTTTTCTCCATGTCCTCTCCAGCATTTGTTATTCATAGACTTACTAATGATGGCTATTCTGACTGTCATGAGGTATACCACATGGTAATTTTTATTTGCATTTCTCTAATAATTAACAATGTTGAGTAACTTTTCATGTGCCTACTGTCCATTTGTATGTATCTGAAGAAATGTCTGCTCAGGTCCTCCCATTTTTCAGTTGGGTTGTTTTGTTGTTGTTGTTGAGTTGTATGAGCTGCTGGTATATTTTGGAAATTAAGCCCTTTTCATTATTCTAGGAGGTGGATCAAATAAGATATGGCTGCATTTATGTCAAAAAGTGTTCTTCTGCCTGTGTTTTCCTCTAGGAGTTTTATAGTATCTGGTCTTACATTAGGTTTTTAATCCACTTTGAATTTATTTTTTGAGTGTGTATGGTATTAGAGAATGTCCTTCTGTCACTTATGTCTGAAAGTAAACCTTCCATGGGCTCTCTTAAATTCATATCTATACATAAAGGCCTGGATCAAATACCATCTCCTCCACAAACCCTTCTCAAACACACAGAATCAGAATTCACCCCTCTGCCTTTCATACTCCCAAAGCTATAGCATATACTTCATTATTCCTAGACTCACTTACTTAACTTTCAGAGGGTAAACTACTGGGAAATAAAGACAATAATGTATTCTTTTTAAAAGGTATTTTTTATCAGGCCAAACATCCTAAAAACAGAATTTAGTTCTTGTAAACAAATAAAAATAATGGTTTATCTTTGTTCACCTAGGAATTGAATTATCATGAACAAATATGATCCTCTACTGTGTCTTAAACTAATACATTCATTGAATAGTATTTCTTAGAGGTCTTAGTACAATTTAATTGATTCATTGAAAATTGTTCTTCCTCTGCCTCTTCCTCACTAAAAAAAAGTTTTTAATGATGTATTATATGAGTATAAACGTAACTATCATTACTTTAAGTTATGGAGTAAAACACTTGAGGAAAGAAAGCCCATGGGTCATTAAACTTAATTGCCTTGGGTTGATTTCCGTCTGACTGTGTTTGTATACCGTGAACATCAAAATCTGACAAATCTGTAGCAAATATACAAATAAATACAGGCAAACTTTGGGTAAGGATACAGAAACAGTATAGCAAAAACCAGTTATTTATGACTTGGCATTTGAAAGACTGGATTTCGTTCTAAATTTATAAAAACATAAAGGTTCACAAAAGCTTGTAAAGAGTTATGAAGAAGGAAAAGAGAAGCTTGTGTCCTTTGGATGTGTCAGTATATAGCAAAATCCTAAGTCACTGGCCAAATCACTGATTGGAGGCACACAGGAAGTACTTTAGTAGATATTCAGAGTTGAACTAGATACTGTGAAGTTGAGTTGCCATTGATAAATATATGCAGATTTAACCAACAAATAGCTAGAAAGGGTCTACAGTGGATATTAATTTAGGAAGTCACTAACATTAATAGCAACTGGATGTGTTTGAAAAGGGAGAGAATATTTTTAGAAGAGTAGCTAAGATACCAATATTTAGTAGGCAGCTAAAGAAGACAAGCCTATGCCAAGTCTTAGACAAAGAGGTCAGAAGTAGAGAAGGTTACCCACAATACTCTGATGTCATAGAGGCTGGGAGAAGAGAAAGTTTCAAGAAGGTCTCAAATGTCAAGTTATGAGAGGGTAAATAAGTAAGTATTAAAATCACTCATTGATTCAGCCATACTGAGGGCCACTGTTCATTTGGGAAGAATGATGATGGTCAAAGTCACCTAATGTGGTCAGAGGACAGTGTAGATGGTGAGGAAAACTTGTGTGGCTTGTGACTCAAAGCAGAGAGCTAGAGGCTGCCTAGAAAATATCAACTCCCACTCCTGTATCAATCTATTTGTTTTATGTTGTCTCTCAAATATGTCCTGAATCATTTCCTTTTCTTGCTCCCCACCCTCGTCAAGTTGACTGTCAGTTTGATTTTTTTATTCTTGTGTCCAGTCTTAGCTTTTATCTCAGCCGCTATGCCTTCTATACAATATGTTCATCATATTGCAGCTGACAATGTTTTCAAATCCAAATTTGTTTCCATCATATCTATCATCCCCACTCCACATTCCCTTCCCTACATGGTTCTGTACAATCTGATTCAAGGGTTATAGGTTATACATACATAGTTCTTTTTTCTCCCTTTACTTCATCGATATCAACCTATTTTCAGAAATCCATGCTTTCTTCTGCCACAAGACATTTGTACATGCTCATAAGTATTATTATGGCTCTTAAGTATTAGCGTGGAAGGTGTTCCTCCTCAGTCTTCACTGCCACCTTTATACCATTTAGATATGCCTAGTGGCAGGTCTCTGCTCAAAAGTAAGTGTTTTTCTTTATCTTTTTGTTTAATTGCAGATTTTTTTTATTATAGTTGATCCACAGTGTTGTGTCTATTTCTGCTGTACAGTATAGTGACACAGCCTCAGGTATGTATATGTATGTGGTATGAGTATATGTGTGTGTGTATATCCACATCCACACACATATTTACATCCACATGAGATCTCCTCATACTCAAGTCAGTTTTCTCCTTCAGAGCCTGATTCTCAGTTTGTAAGCAGACATTTACTGAAGAGATTATTTGATTGATGACCATTTACTACGCTTTATAAGAGCAGGGCCCTTACCTATGTTTGCTCACTTTTGGACTCTCATTTTCTAGTACCTGATATATGGTTGCCAAACAAGAAACTGTTCTTTGGAGAATGAATAAATGCATGAATTAGTATGTTTAAAAATGTATCATCTCCAAAGAGAGAATGGAAAATTGAGTTAGAGGGAAGAGACGGCAGCAGAAATTTAGTACAAGCGAGAAAAAGAAATGAAATTTCCCTTTGAAAATCATTTGCAATATTCCACAAAGGTTTAGACAGCTGGACTTCAAAGAAAAGTAACACACTTTTCTTCTAGTCTGGTCATCGTACTTAACAAAGCTTGTTGGGGCAGGTTCTTTCAAGTTTTACTTTCACTTAAGACATCAAATTGGGAACAACTGACTAGCTCCCAATTTAGCTTTTTAATTTATTTATTTTTAATCAAGCAAACTAACTCTTCAAAGAACCCAAGCTGGCTGCCAAATGCTGGTGACTATGGCAGATGGAAAGAGGCACAGTAACTCCCATGAACAAACCCAGGAGCTTTCATGTCTCTAGCAGAACATAATGCAATGCATGCTTTATTTCCAGGCAAGCCTAGCTCAGAGGCTGGGACTGAGTGTGAGATTGTAAAAGTTGTCTGGGGTCTCTTAGTGTTGACATCAAAGTGACCTCGGGCTAAAAAAAAGCCAGCCCTTCTCTTCTTCCTGAGGAAACAATGCTGTTCCTTGCAGTAATAAAAATAAATGGCCAAAAATTATGTTTTCTGCAGAATATTTAACAAAAGGATGCCATAAAAGTGCAAGGTTCAGGTAAACAGTCTCATCAAGTATCAAATATGGATTGTGCACCTATTTTGTGGGCTGGGAACTGCCAGAGAACTCAAAAACAATGCAAGCAAGGAGTTTCTGTTGTGGCTCAGTGGTTAACGAATCCGACTAGGAACCATGAGGTTGCGGGTTCGATCCCTGGCCTTTCTCAGTGGGTTAAGGATCTGGCGTTGTCATGAGCTGTGGTGTAGGTTGCAGACGCTGCTCGGATCCTGCATTGCTGTGGCTGTGGTGAAGGCCAGTGGCTACAGCTCCTGTTAGACCCCTAGCCTGGGAACCTCCATATGCCACGGGTGCATCCCTAGATAACGCAAAAAGACAAAGAAAAAAAAACAATGCAAGCAAATCTCACGAAACCATCTATTTAAGGGGAAACATGAAAGAGAGAATAAAACTGTAGTTTCATGTACAGTAGGAAGCTAGAAGTAGGTGAACTTCCTAGAGGTGACTGCACTCAGAGTGTTTCATGGAAACAAGCTATTACCAAGGAACTTCATATTTTCTAGGTCTTTGCTTCTCAAATTGCCTCACAACTTTTACGAATCTTAAATCACACAATCCTATCTCTGGTATTAGTTTTACGAATGTAATCATTTACTTCTCTGTCTTGATTATCCATCTATAAAAGTAACTGATTAATTATTTGACTGCTAGGCCTCCTCCTATTTCAATAATCACATATTACCGATTGTGCAGTCTGATGACAAAATTAGACAAGAGTTAGACTGGGGCAGAGCTATCAGGCAATTTTCCTGTTAATTTAAGCACGAAATTTCTAAATAAAATATTAGCAAATTAAACCCAACAATGTAATTAAAGAATAATAATACAGCAAGACAATGTAGTTTATCCTAAGGAATAAACCTGTGGCTGATGATTAAAAAATCCTACCCAAAAAATTCCTCATTTTACTCAATTTCAACAGAATTTAGAAAATCATTTGATAAAGTTTTATGCCTCTTCTTATTGCTGTAAAACAAAGATAAATGAAAACAAAACAAAAACAAAAACCTTGGTGAGCTATGAATAGAACTAAATTATTCTTAACGTGAAATAGTTCAAATTAGAGAAAATTAAAGAAAATTGCAGAATCCTGCTCAAAAGTCAAGATTAGGATAAGCATTCTCACTATCATTGAGATAAATCAATATTTTACTTGAGGTTCTGGTCAATATAAATCAACCTAAAAAAGAAATGACAGCTGTAAATATTGAAAAGAAGAAGGAAATACTTATATCTGAATTAAAGATATATCTGAAAAGCTGTTATACTACTGAGTATTCAATAACACAGCTTAATACAGGATGAATAATATTACTTTTCTATGCATCAGCTAACACCAAAATAAAAATTTTGATAACACAATGTCTCTGTGATAACAGCAACTAAAGTTAAAAATTTCATAGTACATATACCTATTAAGAAATAGATTCAACTGTATTATATATGCATATAATTATGTATATATGTATATATATTAAATAAAAATTAATGACATAAATAAATAATTGAATGCATGGGAAGAATATCAAATTCCTGGATGGGTGTATTCAATATTGTAAATTAAAATGTCAACTCTCACTAAATTTGTCTACTAAATTAATTGATTTAATTGAACTTAGGTTAATTTTAATGTACATTTGGAAGACTATGTGAAAGAATAACAAAGACAATATACAAAAAAGAATGAAGGAAAGGATATGAGCAAGTAATTAAAACATATAAAATTTAACACCAAAAACAAGGGTGATGGCTCAAATGGCTACTGCTGGGGTGGAGAGAAGCAGAGTTCAATGCATACAAAACGTCTGGCATGTATGACTGCATGAAAACTTTTTAAATTTCAAAATAATGAAAACATGAATTCAAAATGCAAAAGATAGGCAAAAGTGTTTGTTAGATATAATAACCTCTAAAAGATTATTGTCCATAAGGTATAAATAGCTCTTAAACATCAATAAGAAAAACAGGCCCAGAGTTCCAATTTGTGTCTCAGCAGGTTAAGAACCAACATAGTGTTTGTGAGGATACAGGTTCAATCCCTGGCTCCTTCACTGGTTTAAGGATCCAGTGTTGCTGCAAGCTGTGGCCTAGATCATAGATGTGGCTCAGATCCTGTTTTGCTATGGCTGTGGCATAGGCCAGCGGCTGCAGTTTCGATTCATCCAGTAGCTGGGGACCTTCCATATGCCTCAGGTGCAGCCCTAAAAAGAAAAAAAAAGGAAAAAAAGAAAAAAAAGAAAGAAAAGAAAAAGAGGCTATTAAAAATGGACAAAGCATTTAAACAGATATTTCACATATGAAATAGAATGACTAATAAGTACATGAAAAGACTCCCAATCTACCTCTTGATCTATTGTGTAGGAAATGTGACTAAAGGAAGAAAATGACATTTTTCTCTTGTCATTTTAGCAATAAACAGTTTGATACCAGCTAGTATTGCTAAAGATATAGGGAAGCAAATAAAAAGTAAATGGCCAACATTTCAAAGAGCGATTCAGTCTCATCTATGAAAATTTAAAATTGGCAAAACTGCCACAATTCAGTTTAATGTAATCCATTCTTCAGAACGACTTTGTTATGTAAACAAACATACAGCCACATGGAGATTCATTGCAATTTATCTGCAAAAGTAAAAAGTAATCTAAATACTTATTAATGAAGAATAAATTATGTAATACTACAATCCTGTAAAAGAAAAAAAGGAAAAAACTTATGTTGACGTAAATATCTCAAGTGCACAATTTTCAATGAAAAATATTATGAAATCTATCTAAAGTGTGTCCCTATTTAAATGAAATATGTATGTACACATTTGTATAAGTGCAAAGAATAAAGCCTGCAGTGATGAATCCTAAGTCTTAACATGAGTTCTATATGGGAAAAGAAGTGGGATCAGTTTTGCCATGAAGAGAAGCAGCCCACTTTAACTGTATGTTTCTACTTTGAAGTTTTTCCAAGTATCTTTTTTCATTGTATCGTTATCTAATTAGTGAAAAAAGTGATTGATGAAATAGTTTTATGTGTATTGACTTGGAAACATGCCAATGACAAATAAAATGTTTAACATGTTATTATTGAAGATGAATGTGAGTGCGTGTGTGTGTGTGTGTGTGTGTGTGTGTGTGTGTGTGTATGCAACTGTGACATCAAGAATGTTGTTCACCAAAATGGTAATTGTGGTCATCTCTGAGGGGTAAGATTCAAGACAATGTAAAGTTTATTTTATTATACTTTGAAAATTTTATTGTTTGGGTCCTTATAATGAGACTGAATCATTTTTATAACCAGGAAAAAATAATAAAATATTTCTGCTTTAAAGATAATGAAATTTTTCCATATATGTATTTGAACTTTTAATACCCAAATCAAGCGGATCATATTAATCATGGCACTTACTGCAAAATCTGAGGATTAGAGCCACTTAAAAACAAAATCTCCAGAAAATGCGAATATATAATGTTAAAGGGCCTCAAGGTAAGAAGTAGTTTGTTTCGTAACTGTTTTATTTAAAAGTATGATTCACAAATATAGTTGATAATTCAAAATAGGGAAAACAGACAGTAGTTTTATTTACCTAATGTTTTATTTAACATAAGGACAAGTACCAAGTGAGTCAAAACTAATTGCTAGTGACAAAATCAGGCCACACAAAAGTAATCTTAATAACCAATAAAAATTCAATTTGTTTGGAATGCTAAAGTCATTCCACGCATGGTTTGTGTGTGTGTGTGTGCACATGTGTTTGTGTCTGCATGCTATAGATGTGAGGTGAAGATTCTTGTGATTAAGGGATTATAAATCCTACATTTCTTTCTTTTTCTTATCTTTTCATGCCTTCCAGTTCTGTTCAAATTTGCATCTGAACTTCTTGTTCCTCTCCAATGAGTCATTAAAGATGAAAATATTCATTTGTCTAAGTGGACACATGTCAATGTAGTTCTAAAAAATAGGCATTAGTATGCTGTGTCAGAATGTGCCATCACAAAAGAAACAAATGAGATGAAAACACACACACACAGAACTTAAACCAGCTTGGCTCTTAAGAGTATTGCTTTTAATAACTTATCTGAAGTATATGTTACTCAGTCTAAACTGAGGACTACAATGTATACTATTTTAAGAGTCCTATTTTGCCAAATACATTTCTCATCTTTTATTTTGGAACAATATCTAACTATATATGAATACACATACACCATACTGATATGCAATGCAAATTATAAGGGTAAAACCAGCTAGACAGTTTTCCCAAGGTCTCTCTGTAAATTAAGCTATTATTCACCTCAGAATCACCACCCAAAGAATAAAAGTATGTGCCACCTGCCAAGTTAATGCAATATAAAAAATGACACCAAATAAAATCTACTTAACTACCAAAGAGAAAAAACAAATCTAAACTATAAATTAAACACAAGATCAAGTTTGTTTCTTGAACTAGTGATATACTTTCTTGTCTGCTGAGGATTAAGCATAAGAATGAAACATGTAAGTCCTTATTAACAAGATCGGTTTGTAAAGGTCACATGTCCCAAAATACTATAATTGGTCTACATTATCACTGAAATTGACATCAGATTTCAAAGTATTTTATAGCCAGTGACCTGACCTCTCAAGTGGCCAAAAGAGAACTGATTTTCTTTCTTTTTTTTTTTAATATTAGAGTGTAGTTGATTTACAGTGTTGTGTCAATTACTGCTGTACGGCATAGTGACCGCTTTTATACACACACACACACACACACACACACATTCTTTTTCTTACACTATTTTCCATCAAGTTCTACCCAAAAGAGAACTGATTTTCTATTTTATTTTTTCTGTCTTTTGTCTTTTTAGGGCCACACCCACAGTATACGGAGGTTCCCAGTCTAGTGGTCGAATCAGAGCTTTAGCTGCTGGCCTTCACCACAACCCCAGCAACTCAGGATTCAAGCCATATCTGGACCTACACCATAGCTCACGGCAACACCTTATCCTTAACCCACTGAAAGAGGCCAGGAATCAAACCGGCATCCTCATGGACACTAATCAGGTTCGTTAACCACTGAGCCAAGATGAGAACGCCTGACTTTCTTAAAGAGAGACAGAATGTGCTACAGCCAAAATAAAGTTTTCAGTTAGTTTAATTTTGAAGCAACATTTGGATACATATCACTCTATTCAAACGCCATGATGGAAACAGAAGTCACACACTGCAAAGTTAGTTGAATTGTATTGTATAAACTTCGAGTACATGTATGAGACAGTCAAAACTAACTGATTCCCCAGCTAGTCAAAACATCCACATTCAGATACATCCGTTACTTCAAGAAAGAAGGAATCTCCAAAGAGAGAGAGAGAAATCCCTTAGTAAAGTGACAGTAGGTGATCAATCGTCTGACAGCTTTTATTTTTAAAGATGTCAAAACAGTAACTGTGAAGCTACTTTTTTATTGCAGGCATCTGTTTATGATTAAATTTAACTTTGAGATCAACAGGCAAACAAGTGTTAAAATTACTAGACTTACATGTACTTGGAGACTTATAAATAGCTCGTAGTGGATAAGACAAATTGAAAGAACACAATGCTCATGTGAGAGAGTGTGTGTGTACATCGTACAGAGAAGTGAGGGTGAGGTAGGATGTTTTGTATGTGTGTATGAGTGTGACAGTCCCAGCAGAATATGCAAATCAGCATGCTAGTATTAATTACTGTGATTTCTATATCCCCTCATCTTATTCTATATCCCCTCATTCTTATGAGTGCTCTTTGATGGGTTCCGGATTTAAATTACAAGATAAATAGTGGGTTAACTAAAGGATGTGATATAGTATGAAAAGAAAATCAAAGATTTAGGATCCTATAAATTTGGCAAAGATATGAGTTACTATAGGTTTTACCTTAGCTACTCCTTAACTGAAGTTTCCCACAGCTCTAGAAGGGAGGAGGAAGATCGAAGGAGGAAATTAACAGTAGCATTATTTTACTAACTTTCCTAATTAGGGCAAACCAATATGTTTATTCTATCTGCATGAAGTTAAATTGTGAAATATTTGACAACAGAAACCATCTTATCCCTGTTGGTAGTTCTAAGACTTTGAAAGCAAGGTTACTCATATACCCTCTGTCAAAATGGATGAATTCAAGCTAACATTGCAAATAAAGTATTTTTCACATTGCCTTTTCTACAAAGTTCATGATTACTATGTACAGAGGGCTAACAACACTTAAAGGAGAATAGAAGATTGGGAAAAATACTTTCTAAGGTTCAAGAAAAGGAAGGTTGAGATGTAAATACACAAAACAATATAACAAATGAATGAGAAACTAATTGCTGATAGGCTACAGAATCAAGAATAATGCAATGAAGCTTTAAAAATTTTAGCTGGATTATGTTAAAGAATCTTAAAAAAATTTCTACATCAAACAAATTATTTTTTAAATTATGAATAGGACTAGCTTGTTAAAGGTATGTGTTAACAGAAGACAGAATTTTTAATAAAACTGGAGGATTTCTGGATAATAAAAATTAGAAATTTCTGAATAAAATTAAAAAAAACCTATTTATTAACTAGTGAATGGTCTAATGAGAGCTCATATTATTCTAAAAACCTAGAGGTTAATTTTACTATTGCTATGAAGATCGAAATGGAGTATTTCCTATGTAGTTAGTTGTTTTTCATAGCAAGCAACATAAAGCTTGAATCAAATTCAAGAGAGCAGTGCTGCATTGAAGGTAGCTCTGAGCACCTCAGCTCTATGGCTCCCCGTGGCTACAGGAGCCAGGTCAGGATCCTCACCAGCACAGCGTCAAGGTCTTGAATTACAACCGAAAGAACTGGAGGGCGTTTTGCAACACTTCATCCAGTTCTTGACCCTGCTTTAGGAAGCTGGCTTGCTTGTACTGCACCTGGAGTCTGTCTAAATATTGTCAGGCAGAGCCTGTGAAGAAAGAAATCCTAGTGTGTTCTGGCCTTGCTCAGTGTAGGCAGTTTTGTCCCAGAAATCAGGAGACAAGTTGCTTCCTTTCCTGGCTCTTAGGGCAGAGGGTGGGTTTTCTCACCTATGAGATGGTAAACTTATCATCAGTGCCACCCTGATGGGACTGAAAGGAGAGTACAAAGCCCCGAATTCATAGTAGCCAGAGAGAGAGAATGCCACATAAAAAGCCTTGTCCAATTTCTGCTGCTACTGTTAAGAGTCCAGATTCACCTTCAGCTTCTCATACTGTGGATTCCTCCAATTTCAGGCTGTCAGATTGTTGAAAGCACCCCCACACCTTGTCTCTCTCTCTCTCCTGTTGGTTAATTAACACTAATGGGCAACCGTTCTCCCTGCATTAAGTTATGGCCCTGTCGCAGGATAACTTGAGGGCTAATTACGCTCTTTGTCCAGGCACGGTGTCTCTCTTCCTTCCAGCAGCCTCCCCTTGGGACACTTACTGCTCATTAGCACCTCCACCAGTGCAGGAACAAGACCAGACTGTCACCTGCACCACTTCTTACATTTCTAAGAAGCTTAAATCGAAGTAATGCCATTACAGGGGTTTTTAGCTAGCAAAATCCTTCTTGTGATCTTGGTCCCTAATTTTTGCCCAAATGCTGAATTATGTTAAGAACTAGAAATCATTTCTGAATATTACTTAACTTTTACATTTGCTTTTCAGGCATCTCTCAGAGTCACTGGCAACTCAAGTGCTATTCTTTATCTCCTCTCTCCCCATACATTCTAGTCAACCTATTTATTTCAAACGGATATAGTGTTTTTTCTTTCTTCCATTTGCAGTGGACCTCAAAATCTATTGCTCTTTCTTTCCCTTTAAGTAGTCTAATGCCAGACCCTGCTAGCTTCCCTCATTCATCTTCTACACTAGTCTTCTTTTTCGAGGACCAACCCTGTCATCTTCTCTTTTCTTAAACTAAACAGCTACAATCACACCTTGTCAATTCTGGACTGTCCAGGAACCACAGTTGAGCTACCTTTACTGATTTCTGGGCTCTGACTATTATTCCTTTTCTTTCTTTTGTTCCTCCTAACTCCTATTCTCTCTACACAGTTTCTTCCCATTCTCTCCAATTCTCCCATCTTCCAGATTATTTCACAATTTCCCTCTCACTCTGCTCTTTTACTATCTCTATGGTAAGGGAAATATATATGCCATATGGAATCTTTTCTCTTTCTACTTTAAAAAATCATATTTATCTGCTTTTTCTTTTAGTAAATAATTCATTTCCTGTTGTTTTGCTAACAGAGTCTGTGAACTAGGGGCTAGTTTTATATCAATGTTCAGTAAATTGAGTAGTAGAATATTTTTCATAATGCAGTAAGTATACTGTAAATCACTCTTCTGGGAGTGATGAAGTCCTGAAGGGCAAGACTCAAATGCTGTGGTAGACTGGTTAAACTGTAGAAGAAGTAATCAATTATAATTGCTTATGTTGTTAAATATTATTATGAGTTATACTGTTTAAGCTAGTTTTGAAAAAAAAATATTATTTTAACAATTGCATTCTAGTGACAGTGATTTTTTTTTAAGTAGGTCCAGTAAAATACTCAGGTTTGTTGATATTCTGTTAATAGGAATAGATGAAATAGAAGTTGCTCCATGATGAAGCAATCTGCTTTGAAAAAGAGAAATGAAGTATGTTGGGATACAGAGACTGAACTCTCTCTGCTCTTACCTGATATTTTACTTTATCATCTGCCATGCAGATGACTCACCTCAAAGATCTCATTATTGTAATACCTTACGTAAATTTCAACCTCATGTAATGCCCTACATTAAGTTAGTGGCAACACATCATATTTCTCAGAGCATTACTCAGTAATATAAATACAAATACTTCCAACTCTCCACTCTTCCAAAATCTCCAGTAAAAAAAAAATTAATTTTGAAGCATCTGTTTAGAAGTCATTGTGCATATAAGAGTTTGGTAGTTCACAACTGCTTTTTGTTGCTGCTGTTGTTTTGTTTTTGTTTTAATTGTATTTTGTTTTTATTATAGTTGATTTACAGTGTGGTGTCAATTTCTGCTATACAGCATAATGACCCAGTCCTACATATATAAATTCTTTTCTTATACGATCTTCTATCATATTTTATCCCAAGAGATTGAATATAGAAAGAGATATATAATTTGGAACAAGAATCATTCTAATACTTTGTGCCACTTAATGGTTAAATAAGAACATATGTGAAAAAAAGTGACCCTAATAAATTTTGCCAACTTTAAATAGTCATGATGTAATGACTTAAAAATGAATATGGGCTTAGTATAAACTATTTGGGAAATACTTAAATATAGCAGAATAAACACACTCTATCAGTATGGATAAGTTGACTCACTCAATGCCTGTTCTCGACTTTTCCTTCCTTTTGCATTTCTACCACTGTAGTGCACAGTGTGGAGCTCTAGCCAGACGTCCTCATCAGAATGGATTCACCCAGCTCCCAGCTGCCGGGAGTATTTGTTATTAACCATCAGGGGCTTAGTCCCTCACTAGAAACAGCCCTTGAATTTAGGAAACTACCTTCCGCAAGGCAATGCCCCTTCCCAGAGGTATTCGCAATTAATGACAGCTTGATCCAGAAACAGCCCCCTTGCCTCATTTGTGACAGTTCCCAAGGGCCATCTAAGTTCCAGAACTCCCAACAGATCAAGTGAGGTCTTACTTGCAGCCACCCTGTAATCTATCTCCTTTCTCTGTTCCTCCCTTGATTATAGGTTTATCTCCTAGGATCACACCTCAGTAAACTTCTTGGTGCAATATTCTAAATCATAGCCAATGTCCAAGGAACCTACCTTAAGAAAACCAAACTACTTAGCAAAATACTTTTTCTATCTTCCTTGTTGTTCAGCCTGGTCACATGCCAGTGTGATTAGGCACAATTTCCCAGGGAATAATTGTTTTTCCCTCCATTCATAATCAAGATTCACTAGGCAATATCTGACTTTTTCCTTTTTGTCCTCCTCCCACCCTCTATATAGGCAAGATACCTGGAGGGCAATGCTATTAAAGCTAACATAGAAAGCATCCCAAGAGACGCCAGACTTTGAAAACACCAGCGAGTAAATGAACTTATGCCAGGAATCACCAACTCCTACACTTTCAGATACCTAGGGAAAAAAACCTCTTTTTAAAGTCAGTTGTTAGTTGCGGCCAAATACAATTCCTAAATGTTACAATTAAGGAATATCTCTATCTAGAAATACATGTATGTATGTAGGTCAAGTGTTATTTATGACAAAGAAATGGAACAGTTTTGTAAATGGTAAATTTTGGCCTACCCTTAGGAAGGAAAATTATGGTCATTTAAATAATTCCTTTGAGGACTGATTTAACGTTGTCGAGAAATGCTCTGGATGCCATATGCAATGTACAGAAATAAGTCCCATTACACACATACACACATTCATGCTTGATGAAGTCACCAATCTTGTGAAGCTTCTTTAAGGAAAAATAAACTTGCCTGCTGTGACATATTGTATTTTCTAAAGATGGCCACAGTAACATATATCTCAGCTCATATGTTCTTCTAAAAATGAGTTTAAGATTTTTTTCTGTTGAAGGGTGGGGTCTATGTTTCCTCACCTTGAATCTCAGTAAGGAATTGTGATTGCTCCTGACCCACAGAAAACAAAAAAGGCAATAAATGATTGTTGTTTAAAATCACTACATTTGGAGACAATTTGTTATGCACCATTAGATAACAAGAACTTCTGTAAATTATCTTAGTTATTATCTGATCTTTCAAAATACAGATTTTGTTTTCAACTTGAAAACTGCAGAGAAGTTTATAGTTTTATGTGAAACATATTTAGTATATGGCCATTGCTCTTTTTAATTGTGGTGAAAAATGAAAAAATACCTTAAGATTAGTTTGTTAGGGGGTGGAATCCATGACCCTCACCATGGAATCATCATCATCATCATCATAATAATGGTTATTATTATTCTTATTACCTTTTTAGGGCTGCACCTGTGGCATATGGCAGTTCCTAGTCTAGGGGTTGAATCAGAGCTACAGCTGCTGGCCTCTACCACAGCCACAGCAATGCTGGATCTGAGCCGCATCTGCTACATACACCACAGCTCACAGCAACACCAGGTCCTTATGCCACTGAGCAAGGCCAGGGATTGAACCTGTATCTTCATGAATGCTAATCAGATTCATTTCCACTAAGCCACAGTGGGAACTCCCTCACCCTAGAATTATTAATGAGCCTTCACAGTTAAAATTGCATCTGGCAAAATGGTAATAATCAACACCATTGTCCCTCTGTTAAAAGTACTTTAAAATCTGTGCACAAATATATATACATATTTTTCTTTTTAGGGCCACACCTGAGGTATATAAAAGTTGCCAGACTAGGGATTGAATTGGAGCTACAGCTGCAGGCCTACCCCAGAGCTTGTAGTAACACAGGATCCTTAATCCACTGATCGAGGCCAAGGATCAAACCCACATCCTCATGGATACTAGCTGGGTCCTTAACCTGCTGAACAACAATGGGAGCTCCTATTATTTCTTCTAACCAAAAGACTTCCATTTCTTATAGGAACTCTGTAAACAATGGAAAACTACAAGAGACCACATCTGGATTTATAAGTAAAACTTTAAAAATGGAAATTCTAGGCTAAGATTTGAGACTACAGAACTGACTTGAACCTGTTCCCCCCTTCTGTGAGAAAGTATTTTGGTAGGTAAATGGGCAGCAGATATCCTATCCTTCGAGGCCACACTATCAGATAAAATGCAACAAAGATCAAGAAAACAGCTTACTTCTAGATTTTTTTGGGGTGTCAGACTCATCTATCCCCAACTTCCCACATGTTATTTAAACTAACACAGTGTGAAATAAAGATAACAGATTCTCCTCTTCCTCCAGAAAAATCTCCAATAAAACTGTTGATATTTCTTTGAAATGCACACACACACACACACACACACACACACACACACCACACCACACACACATACACCTGAAATCAAATCTTACACTCCCTCAACCCAGAAAATATGACTAGGTCATTTAAGCAATGCCAAATCTATTTGCAGAAAATCAGCAGGTCAGGTAGAAAATTACTCACCTACATACCAGTTGTACAGAATGTGGCAGAGTCTGAATCACTGCCAAGATATTCAGCACTGGCATATCTCCACTTTTCAATTTGCTACGATGCACTTAACCTACCACTGTTACTCAGTGTACTATAACTGTAATACAAGTGCTGTGTGTTCACCTGAGCTCAACTATTCCCTTGGCTAGAAATATTTCCAAACAGAGTGATAAATATAAACGCCTGCATTTTCAAAAGCACATGTAATAAACATTCCTGAAATACCTTGAAAGCCTACAGTTAACAATAATCTTTTTTGTACATGGATTAGAGAATACGAGGCCAGGAAAATTATTAGCAGACTCTTAAGTACTGGAATTACTATTTCTGCAGTGATGTCCTTATAGGATTTCTTCAATAACATGAGAATGTCAGTATCTCAGCTGTTGAAGGCCCTGGGCTAGAATTCCCAGGACATACCATCCCAAATCCTAGTGATTATTCATGGAACAACCTGTGCCTATACCCAGCTCATTAAGCAGGCCATTGATAAGAGTTTTTCAAATCTTAGATGTAAAGGGAAGCTGATAGATAGCTGGGTAGACTGATAGATAATCAGGTGAGAGCAAAGATCAAACTAAACCATAGTTGTTCTAGTCAACTAATGGAGAATAAAAAACAAATCATCCCCAAATTAAGTGATTTAAAACAACAATAATTAGGAGTTCCAGGTGTGGTGCAGCAGGTTAAGGATCCAGTATTGTCTCTGCAGCAGCTCAGGTCACTGTTGAGGTGCGGGTTTGATCCCTGGCCTGGGGTACTGGGTTAAGGCCCTAGTTACAGCTCAGATTCAATCCCTGGCCTGAGAACTTCCAAGTGCAGTGGGTGCAGCCAAAATAATAGTAATAATAATAATCATCAAATAATTTATGATATGAACATACAAATCCAACCAATAAAGTTGGGAGTCCACCTTATCCTCATATTCAAATAAAATTTAATTCCCAGGGAGAAACTATTTTCTTTCTTAACTTTATAGTAATCTAAATGGAATATCTAGTCTATGACATAATAATAGCAAACTTGTACCTCTGGTAATTGATAAACTTGTTTGTGACTCAGGGCATAATATTAATGTACTTAAAATTCTCATTCCTTAAATGAATTTATTCCTTGACAACACTTGGTTTTGAACTTAAAAAAAATTAAGCATAACTATACTTGCATCATGAATCAGAGCTACAGCTGCTGGCCTACATCACAGCCACAGCAACCCCAGATCCGAGCTGCGTCTGCGACTACACCACAGCTCATGGCAACACCAGATCATTAACCCACTGAACAAGGCCAGAGATCGAACCCATGACCTCATGGTTCCTAGTCGGATTCATTAACCACTGTGCCATGACGGGAACTCACTCATCATAAGTTATATGACGGGCACTTTATGGGCATCTTCTTATTTTTAGAAGAGGTAGTATCATTATTACTAAACCACATAGATGGAATTAGGTATCAAGTCTAAATCATCTCCTTTTACAACTGGTTGACAATTTCCCAAGGTCCTGTGCTCTATTTTTTCATCTATTGTAATTAATAAAAGATTTTAACCTTTATCTTAACCTTTCTTATGTCTGCTGTAAATTATGTTTATTAATTCATTTACAATTAGAAGTATTTGCTATCTCTCATAAATTCAAAATTGAACACTATAAAAAAAGATAAAGAGCTCATTGTCTTTATTCCAAACCGGTTATATCTATTTTTCTACTTGTAAATATTTTTATTCACAAATCATGATATATCCAAATAAACTGTACACAAAGAACAAAGAAAAATTTATGTCAACTTTCTTCGTGTGTAAAAATGATCACCTCACACCAGTCAGAATGGCCATAATGAAAAAGTCTACGAACAATAAATGCTGAAGAGAGTATAGAAAAAACAGAACCCTCATACACTGTTGTTGGGAATGTAAGCTGGTGCAGCCATTATGGAGAATAGTATGGAGGCTGCTTAAGAAACTAAATATAGGGAGTTTCAATTGTGGCTCAGTGGTAAGGAACCCAACCAGGATCCATAAGGATGTGGAATTGATCCCTAGCCTCATTCAGTGCATTAAGGATATGGCGTTGCTGTGAGCTGTGGTATAGGTTGCAGACATGGCTCAGATCTTGTGTTGTCATAGTTGTGGCAGAGCCGGCAGCTGTAGCTCTGATTTGACCCCTAGCCTCGGAATTTCCATATGCTGCAGGTACAACCCTAAAAATAAAAAAATAAATAAAAATAAATAAATACAGAACTATTCAGATGACCCAACAATCCCACTCCTGGGCATATATCCAGAGAAATCCATAATTCAAAAAGACACAGGCACCCCAGTGTTCACTGAAGCACTATTTCCAACATCCAAGACATGGAAGCAACCAAATGCCATCGACAGAGGAATGGATAAAGAGGATGTGGCACATATAAAATGGAATATTACTCAGCCATAAAATAAATGAAATAATGCCATTTGCGGCAACAAAAATGAATGTAGAAATGATCATACTAAGTGAAATAAGTCAGAGAAAGACAAATATGCAATATCACATATGTATAATGTAATAAAAATGATGCAGAAGAACTTACAAAACAGAAACAGACTCAAAGATTTTGAAACCAAATTTAGGACTATCACAGGACAGAGGGATGGGGAAAGGATAAATTCAGGTGTTGGGATTAACATATACACACTGCCATATATAAAACAGATTTAAGTAACAAGGGCCCACTATATGGCATAGGGAAATCTACTCAATAATGTATAATAACCTATATGGAAAAATAACCTGAAAAAGAATGAATATATGTGTGATTTGCTTTGCCATACAGCTAAAACTAACAGAACTTTGTAAATCAATTACACTCCAAAAATTGTTTAAAAAAAGTATAAGATGTGTATTATCCCCAGTAGAGTATATTTCAATTGCTCCACAAAAAGAAAATGAAAAAAATATGACATGCTCACACAATATATCTAAAATAAATTTCAATTGAAACCTTTCTTGAGGTAACTGTAAATTCACAAGCAGTTATAATAACACAAAGATGTGCCTTAGACATTTTGTCAACTTTCCTCCTCCTACAGTAACATTTCATAAAACTATACTAGCAGGATACTGACAGTGATATAATTCACTAATCTTATTCAGATTTATCCAGTTTTACTTGTACTCTTTGTGTGTAGGGGGTAGGTACATGGCTATGAATTAAGTTCTATACCAACTATGTCACCTGGGTAGATTTGTATATTCACCACCGCAGTCAAAATATTGAACGGTTCCAACACCACAAGAATCTTTCCTGCTGCCTTTTGATAAATACACACATTCCCCCTCCTGTCCCTACATTCCACAAAACTACTAATATGTCTTCCATTTCTAAATTTTATTACTTCAAAATGTTTTTAGTGTGTGTATAACTGAATCACTTTGTTGTACAGTAGAAATTATCACTGCATTGCAAATCAACTATACTTAAGATAAACTTTAAAAAAATCAAAATGTTAAATAAATGGAATCATACACTATGTGCCTTTTGGGATTGTTTGTTCTTTGCTATTTTTGTTTGGGTTTTTTTGGGGGGTTACAAAGCATAATACTCTAGAGATTTATCCAATTTTTTATGTGAATCAACAGTTCATTAGTTTTTATTATTGACTAGTATCCTATGATATGTTCGAACATCAATGCAAATATTTTCTACCATTCTGTAGCTTGTGTTTTTATCCTTTTCACATGGATTTTCCCAGAGTAAAGGGTTTTAATTTTGTCACATCTATCAGATTTATCAGTTTTTCCCTCATGGTTCATAACTATGGCATCAAGTCTAATGTTGCTGCCTAGCTCTAGAGCCTAAAGGTTTTCTACCATTCTTTCTAAAAATTTTCTCTGCATTTTACTATGATCCATTTTGAATTTATGTTTGTGTATGATCCAAGACTTAGTTCAAGGTTCATTTTTTTGCCTATGAATATCAAATTGCTATAGAACCTCCATTGAAATGGTTTTGCACCTTTGTCTAAAATCAGCTAAGCATGTATGTGGGTCTATTTCTGGATCCTATATTCTGTTCCACTGGTCTGTATATCCATCTTTCTGCCAATGCCATCTGTCTTGAGTGTTATAGCTATATACTAAAAACTTAATATCAGGTAGAATAATTCCTCCCACTTGATTCTCCTTTGCTTAGAGTCTGTGAGCTATGGTAAGCCTTGTGCTTTTCCATATAAATTTAAAATAATATTATCTATGTCTACAAAAACTTGCTGGGATTTCTAAGGTATTGCATTAAACCTATGAATCCATATGGGGACTATAAATTGAAATTGGATAAGGCAATGGCAGATGCAGAAAATGATATAGCATTGGAATAAAACTGATAAACTAATTCAGGATGAAAAAATTGACATGAAAAATAGAACATCTATTTAAATCAAACCTGTGGATGTGTGCTTGTGCGGGGTTGGTATACCAAAGCACAATGAATGAGTTAGCCCCAAGCAAATAAATGACACTTAGCACAAAGAGTTAACGTTACTGCAGTCAGTAGAGTGTTAGAATGAAACTGCTAATTCAAACACAGCCATAGAAGGCTTGGCTCTTTTATAAAACTACTGACTTTATGTTTTTTGGAGGGAGGACAGTGATGGGAAAGGTAGGAAGTTATCAACAATTTTATATCTGTGTAGAAATACATTCATTTTGGCTTGGCAGTCTGCTAAAGTAATCTTTTTTTTAAATACCTCAAGGGTACGGAGTAATACTTTAAAAACATCTTTGCTGATTTATAATTGATGTATTAAAAACTATACATTTAATATATAATTTGATGAGTGTAGAAATGCACACACTTATGAAGCTATCACCATAATCAAGGAAATAGACACATCTATTACCTCCAAAGTCTCCTTCTATCACTTTTATTGTGCATATTGGGTAAGGACATTTAACTTGAAATCTACCTTCTTGACAAGTGTTTAGGTACACAAAACAGTATTGGGACTCCAGGCACTCTGCTGTGAAGCAGATCTGTAGAATGACTTCATCTTGCATAACTGAGAGAAAGAAATGGAGAGTTCTTGTTCAATTAGTATAAAGCCATCTACTTCTAAAGGGCAAAGAAGAGAGGAAATTAAGTGATCTTGTTAGAGTGGACTTTCAATTTCCAGGCAAAAATGAGAAAAAAAATGTGGCTTTCCTGATGGAGATTCTGCAACTGAAACAAAGGAAGCACAGAGCAGAGACGTGAGCTTCAGCCACTGGGTTCCCATTGGCAAAAAGTGTCCTTGACAAGTTCTGTTCAGATAGAAAGGCAGAAACAAGAGAAATCCAAATTAGAAAAAAAAAATTGTCATTGAAACAGTGGAAACCCTGGGCAAAGTGACCTTGTTACTTTAAAGTCTATATTAGCCAGAAATACAGAAATGGTATATTCTAAAAAATTCAGAAAAAAAATAGGTATAACTTCATGGCCTCAGATTCGATAAAAGATGACTGAGTGGGTTCAAAGGCTTTCAAAAAAATTCTGTCATCATAAGCATGAAAACACAAGGGAATTGACATGGCTATATTGCTAACTCCACATAAAGACATCACACATAAGATGTGCTTAATTCATATTTTGGTAAAATAATGAATGGGTTATTTACTTACTTATGTATTGGCTGTGACCACAGCATGAAAAGATAAGTGTACACTGTTTGAAAAACCACTGGTGAAATGTTAATGAGGTCAGAGAAATAGCAAACACATAAACTATCCACATAGGTTCCAGAGAACTAAATTGCACCCTCCTCAGCTAATTCCAGAGATTCAAGCACCCTATAAAAATTTGTGATAGCTAACACTTCAAAGGGTGAAAAAATTTTACCTTTGATGTGATTCTCCTTGTCCCCTTCCGTCCCATGTTTCCACCCCATTGACTCTGCTTTTATGTATCTTCTTCTAGCCTAGTAATTTTCAACCAGTGGTTTTTATACCCTGGCAGCTCATTAGAAGAGCTTTTACAAAAAAAAAATTCTATCTGGGTCCATCCTCCAGGCATTTTGACTCAATTGATCAGGGTTGGGACCCTTGTGCCACCCACAGTGACTGATGCTCTTCAAAAGCTCTGTGGGAAATCACTCTGGCCTGCCATGTGAATGAGTGTCTGACAGAAGAGGGTAAAACAAATATCAGAAGAGAGAATTAATATCATGGAGTTCCACATGATTCAGAACTTAATGAGTCATATAATATCATGCAGCAAAAATTTTTCCTAAAATAGCTCTGTACATTGCAGCAAAATTCTTTAAGAAAGAGTTGAACATGTGAATGCTACCATCTAAAGATTGAACACAAATGGCTCTTACTCTAAACTCCTGATAAGTTTTCTGGATGGCACTGATAATTTAAGATGTGTGTACTACAATAATTATTCTAGTGGTATCTAAAAAAAAAAAAAAGATCGGAGAAAGGTGAAGATCATCCCAGCCCTTTGTATTTGGACAACCATCTGAACATAGATTCCGTTCACTGACAGGTAATAGAAGAAAAAGCACAGTCTTGGCAGTGAGATTGGACAGAAACATAAGTTCACATGTGAATGTGTTGCCTTTGGGGTACTTCAGAAGGAAAAAAGAAAACAGATAGGAGATATGTATTTGAGATTTATGTGCCTAGAGCTGTGTTTTTAAGTCACAGAAATGCCCTGGGAAGGTGTGTAGACATTGCTTTGGGGGAATAGAGTCTAGGACAAAATTTAGAAGACCATTAAAACTGGAAATAAGAAAACTATCCACCAGTCAGATTAATAGGAAACAGGTAGAAGGAAAACCAGGGTAGTGTTACATAATGGGTGTTAAGAGTAAAGAGTGTTTATAAAAAGAATGATTGAACAGTAGTTGTCGAATGTTGTAATAGTTTTAATGGAGGGTAAGGGAGAAATCTAATTACAGTAGATTAAGGTATGGACAGGAGGTAAAGTAAATACAGTTACCCTTTTAAAGACATTTGCAAGGTTGATTAAGATTCTTTTTCTCTTTCTTTTTTAAAACATAATATACATACAATATGGAACTAAACTTCAGAATTTTTTTGGCCACACCCACGGCATGGGGAAGTTCCCAGGACCAGAGATTGAACCCATGCTATAACTGTGACTTGAGCCACATCAGTGACAATGCCAGATCCTTAACCCGCTGTGCCACAAGGGAATATAGATATAGATAGATATAGATATAGATATAGATATATATCTTTATATATATATATATATCTTTATATATATATATATGAATTTTTTTTCTGCTTTTTTTTCAGTTTAATTTTTCTAGGTCCATATACAGCAAGATAAAATATATGGCCTTTACCCATGAAACACTGCCTATTTATAAGTAGCATACAATGATGATTAATCAGAAAACCAGGTTGATCTTCCCTCCTTTTCTTTTCCTTTTTTTAATATATTTTATGGAAGCATAGTTGCCATAAAAGGTGGGTTAGTTTCAGGTAGGAATTTTTTAAGAAGGAAGAAATATAAACACTTTAGTTCTGATAAAGAGAATATAGAAAAGAGAAAGATGAAATTGAATGAGAGAGAAAGTGATCTTTATTAAAATAAGGCAAGGTACCTGGGATGGAAACAGGGAAGGTACAAGAATTAACCTGAGCCTTGCTCTATGAGGAGGGAAAATTTCAGAATAATAGGCAGAGTGGAAGAAAGCATGAAAAGGGATGCAGTGCCAGGGGAGGTTTGATGACACTGTAAGGAGGTAGCTGTTGTCTAATGGCTTCACTTTTCTTACTGAAGGAGGAGAGTTCTGAAAATGAGGAAGTAATAGTAGAATTCAAGCTTTAAGGGAGTGGAACAGATTTGAAAGAACGGGAGAATCTGAGAGAGAAACCTGATCGGGAATTACAGAAGAGATACCAAGGGACATCAAAGCCCCAAAATGTTTCCTGCATTACAAAGCTAAGTGTACAGTGTTAGGAGTAGTGATGGCAGAGAGCATGCACTAACTTTAAGTTCTCTTCCGAACAAAAGAAGGTTGAAAATACAGAAAATGTTATAAGTACAATCACCAAAGCAAAGATATGGCTCATATCTGCCATAGGAATAATAGTAGCAGTAGTAAACCTAATTTTTTGTTTTAATTGTATTATAGGAATTATAGTACATAGATGCTCATGACTGTTAATATTTGCAATGTTCTCATGAGGAAACAGAAGCACAGAAAATATTAACTTTCCTAAGGTAAAGCAGCCACTGAGTGGCGGAGATTTAGAACAGCAAATATAAGTTATGTACAGAGGAAAATGAACAGGACACCAAAGGGTCCAGAATCTCTGAAATATGAGGAAGAATGTGATAAGTGAAGATATTTTGCCTAATAAGACAGGCAGCAGCAAATAAGTCTTACTTTAGTACTTTAATAGTTGCCATATGGAAGAGGAATTAGATTTCAATATTATGTAGCTTCAGGGAACAGAACTAAACTAATATGCAGAAGCTGAAAGGAGGTAGATTTCTGGAAAGCATTAAGATTTTTGTTGCCATGGGAAATATGGGTGAAACAGAAGGGGCAGTTCCACAAGTGAAGTTCTAGTGGCAGGCATTTTAGCCAAGGGAAGAAGTCTTGGGGAAGGCATCCACATCTAGGGGCAGACAGGGCAGGCTGGTCTAGATGAAGCCCAAGACCCTAACACATAAAGTCTCCCTCTAGTGTGCATTTTATTAACCCACAATACACATTTTCTGTTTTATTTTCTCCCAGAGTAAGACCATTTGGCAGATACATAAAACATTTGGATCACTGTTACAACAATATTTGGATATAATAGATAAGAAATAATGCTGTGCCAAGTCTGCTAGATCTGGGCTTTCAATTGCCTCAAAAGCTCTAATAATTCAGATGAGAAAGAGAGGAAAAGATGAGGGGAGAAGGGAGGGAGGAAGGGTCATGGGAAGAAGGGAGGGAAAGGGCAAGAAAAGAGAGAGATTAAGAGAGAAAAATAAAGAATCCTTTTAGCTTGCGAGGATTCTTCCCTTGCAAGCAAATATTGTATAGACAATTGTAAAACCATTGCCTGCCAAAATCATTCTTTTTGAAGTTTCAAAAGATAATCCATATTTCTACTACACTTCTTCATACTCTTGTGCATTTATGTTTACACAAAAGCACAAATCAAAGGTTTTGAAGCTCTTTTCTGAACAGAGGTGAGTGTTTCTGGTCCAGTGCCAGTTTTAATGAGATTTCCTTCTCTATCGGAAGAGGAACAAGGAAGCTATATGCAAAGAAGTAAGATGCTCTCTGCCTGGACGTGAAGCCAAGAGAGTGCCCATGCTATATTTTATTTAACATTTTTAGCCTTGAATTGGCTGCCAGTTTTATTGAACAAATGAATATTCTCTACAGGTTCCAGATAGCACATTTTGAGTTTTGACCCTGACCTCCTTTATAGACTCTTTCCTTTTAAAACAGATCCTGTTTTTTCAATCTTATAGCACATTACTGGGTTCTTTTTTTCTATTCTTTAGTGTGGAGGCTTTCATTTGTTTACGTTTGTTTGTTTAGGATTTTAGGACACCACAGTTAGATACAGTCATCTTGCCAATCCATCATGACCCAGAGGCATAATATGCAACCACCACTATGTACAGTAAGTAAATCTTGCAAAAATGACCATCATATTTAGAAACAAATGACAGATTCTTGACTTATTACAGGAACTTCTTTCCTTCATTTGGCTCCATCTCCAGAAGCCGTAATCTTTGCAGTTCCTCTCAAATCTGGCCCTACATTGTTGCGCAATACACTTGCATATTGTTTTAATTGAACTTAGACTTCCACCCATTTATCAATAGCATAACATATGGTAATGTGAGTCATCAAATAATGTTAAATATCTCCATAATTTTGCTACCTGGAAATCAGATTATTCTTTCCTTCAAATCATTACAAAGCTATTATATAGTAGAGATAGTCATGTAATTAGGCCCTTGTTATGAACAATTTCTAGACAGAGATTTCCCATGGCAACATCACTGCTGAAGTATTTACATTTGAGTTCCTATCTTTATTTATTGCCAATTGTTGAAAGCAAATCAAGTCAAGAATTTTGGTACTAACTCTTATATAAAACAAACATGGAAATGCATATATGCATCATGGAAATGTATATCCCTTTCAAATTACATTAATCTGTCTAATGGATAGGAAGAGAGATGCATACTGTTTTTTCTTTTTCTTTTTGTTTTGTTTTGATTTGTTTATCATTTTTACCTTACTCTGGGTAACCTGTCAGAAAGCTTGAATCCTGTCTCTGTCACTGCCAGCATGTGAATAACAAACCACCCTCCCTTTCCCTCTCTCTGCCTCCATTTATTCATTTGTGAAATCAGGCAGGATGTGATTATCACTAAAATTCCATCCAGCTCTAAATTCTGTTTCTATGAGATACTATTTCTAGATGAGTAATAAGGAAATAAATAAATAAATAAGTAAGTAAATATGTAAGTGATATGGTAATCAAGAATATTTACCTGAAAGGATATGGGAGAATAAACTTGTCATTTTTTAAATCCCTGAACAATTCAGGTATGGGAATTTTCACTGAGAATGTATGAGAAAAAGGTAATTTCTGTGTTTTATCTTTTTGGCAAATCAAGTCAATGGGCCAGTCCAGCCAAGTGCCAGCATTTGGGAATTAATATGTCAACCCAAAATGGATATAAAGCTGGTAAAAGACTAAATGTGACAAATGGAGATTACCCTGGGCATCTGGAACCTCACCATTTCTGAAATTTATTTCTTCACAGTATCTTTCTGTCTCCCTTCCTCCTTTCATTTATTCAACATGTATTCATTGAACAAATATTTATTGAATATCTACAATGTAAATGAAACTCTTCTGGAAACTGTAGATATGCCATTGAACAAGAAAATTCCTCACCTTTTGTGGAATTACAACTAGGTAAGCAAAAAACTAATAATTAAGAAAATACTTAAATATATAGTTAAATTCAGGTAAAGATACAATGCTTGAAAATTATTAAAGCAGGATAATGAGATAAATACTGAGCAGGAAACAGGCTCTATTTAGATAGAGACAGAGAATATTTCTCCAAGAAGGTGAATTTGAGCAGAGACTTACATGAAGGGAGAGGAAGAATCACAGAAAGATTTCTGGAAGGAGCTTAACTTTTGTCAACTTACTGACTGAGATCTTTGCTCCCATTATAATTTCTAACTGGTCAGTGTTAGACTTACTGAGCGTGCACTTTCAAGGTATATTTAAATGAATGGATATTAGAGAATTTAACAAAAATAGAGTACCTCTAGGAACAAAAATATGACAGTTAGTACTCCCAGTTCTATGAGAGAATAGAGATTTATCCCATTCATTTGTTTTCTAGGACCTTCCCTGCCCACATACATGGTACTGAGCATTAGCTAAAATGGAGAAGCTCTTTCTCTGTCGGCTTGTACATCTCAAGGCACCAGTGTGGTGCTCTGAAATATTCAAATATTGTTTGATATTCTTTTAATGTGTATTTTTATTTATGAGACTGTTAGTGTTGGCTACCTTGTGATATGCTCTGAACTCCTAGTCTAAAATGTAAGGATAGCTGAGGTCTTCTCTATAATCCCTTAGGGACAGTTTTCAGAGTGCTATGGCTTTCAGAGCTGTGATGGTGAGGAAAAGTTATGGGATGGAGCCTTGCAGAAATTAGTGACAAACTTGCCATCTCAGGAATAAGTGGTTCGTTACAAATGTGACCTAATAAAAGAATGTGAATACATAGAAAATTTGTTCTAAATTTAGAATCCAAGCATGTCTTATTCATGATGGGAACTGTAATCTAGTTTTATAATGCCAGATTTATTTAGGATGATAAGAAATAGCCACATGAAGAGTTTGCCTCTTCTATAAAACAGTTACTGTGTATATCTATTATACTTTTTGATGTTTTTTGCGGCAAAATTTTCTCTTCAGGTCAAGATGGTATGGATGATGAAATGCAGGACAGTAGAAAATATCAGACAGAATTGGGTAGAAATTCCAACTCTGCTATTTGTAAACAAAAGAGTGAACTTGAGAAAGTAGTTAAACTCTGCTGACCTCAAATCCTTCTTCTGCAAAATGGGGAACATAATACCTAAAATGAGCATGAAATATTACCTATAATGAACCAGGAATAATGCTTGCCATACAATGTAAAGCTCTTAATACCTATTACTTTTCTTCTCATACTCTAGTTTTTTGAGGCATCTTAACTCATTTTGGTATCTTAGGTACCAATTATAATTTTTTTTCTAGAAATGGAATAGGGCTTTAAAATAAGACAGATTAATACTCACCACAAAAAATGTGGCCATGAATAATAATGTTTAAAGCTATATTAATAGAGGCACCCAGCATCCTGGATTCAAACTTGGTTTTGTTTCTCGTCAGTTTTGCTATTTGCTGGCTCCTCCCCCGTCTCATTTGTTTATTCCCTTTCATCTTCCTACTTAACACTGGATTCCTGCAGGGCTGAGCTATATGATCTAAGCTTTTGTTCCTCTATTTTCACTAACTTCTTGGTGATAACCAATATTATGTTTTTAAATAAAACTCGCCAATTTATATCTACAATCCAAATTCCAGATTTAAATGTTCAGCTATCTCCTGGACCTCTCGGCTAACAGGAACTTAAGCTCATCTTGTTCAAAACAAATCCATGATTTGGAGTTCCTGCTATGGTGTTATGGGATGAGCGGGCATCCCTGCAACACCTGGACACAGGTTTGATTCCCAGCCCAGCAGAGTAGGTTTAGCACCTGGCATGGCCACTGCTGAATGTAGGTCACAACTGTGGCTCAAATCTGACTCTTAGCCTGGGGACTCCATATGCCATGGAGTGATCCAAAAAAAGGGAAAAAAAATCCATGATTGTCTCTAACAAACCCACTCCTCCAGCAGTCTTCCTCATTGCAATTAATAGCAACTCCTGGCCTTCCAGTTGTTCAAGTCAAAAACTTGAGTCAATATTATTTCTTTCTTTTATACCCTTCACTCAATAAACCAACTAATATGACAGTACGCTTTTAAAATATATTTAGCTTCCAACCACTTCTCAGTATTCTTCTGTCTCCATCTTGGATTATGGTACCTCTCTCACAGATTGTTAAAACAGCCTTCAATCTGGCCTATCTACCCCCATTCCCCAGAAGTCTATCTTTTTTACTTGAAGTATAGTTAACTTAAAATATTATATTAGTTTCAGGTGTACAGAATAGTGATTCAGTATTTTTATAGAATATACTCCATTAAAAGTTATTACAAGTTAGTGGCTATAATTCCCTGTACTATAAAAAATATCATTGTTACTTATCTATTTTATACATAGCACTTTGTATCTTTTAGTGCCATATGCCTAATTTTACCTCCACCTCCTTTTTGCCCTTCTAGTTTGTTTTCTATATTTGTGAGTCTGTTTCCACTTTTCCATATACATTTATATTAATTTTAAAATGGTGCACGTTATACCATACATTATTTGTCTTTCTCTGTCTTATTTCACTAAGTATAATATTCTCTAGGTCCTTCCATATTGCTGCAAATGGCAGAATTTCATTCTTTTTATGGCTGTGAAATATCCCACATAGTAGTTGTATTTTTAGTTTTTTGAGGAACCTCCATATTGTTTCTCATAGTGGCTGTACCAATTAACATTCCTACAAACAGTGCTCAAGTATTCCCTTTTCTCCACATTCTCTCCAAAATTTGTTATATGTAGTCCTTTGATAACAGCCATCGTGACAGACATGAGGTGATATCTTGTTGTTTTGATTTGTAATTCTCTAATAATTAGCAATGTTGAACATATTTTCATATGCTTGTTAGCCGTCATGTGTCTTTTCTAACCAAGTCTTCTGCTCATTTTTTTATTGTGTTTTTTGTTTTTATAATATTGAGTTGTATGAGTTGTTTATATATTTTGGATTTTAACTCTTTGTTGGTTATATCATTTTTAAATATTTTATCCCATTCCATAGGTTGTCTTTTCATTTTATCAGTGGTTTCCTTTAATGTGCAAAAGCTTTTAAGTTTAATTAGGTCCCATTTGTTTATTTTTGCTTTTATTTATTTTGCATTTGTAGACAGATCCACAAAGTATTGCCAAGATTTATATCAAAGAGTGTTCTGTCTATATTCTGTTCTAAGAGTTCTATGTTTCTAGGTCTTATATTTAGGTCTTTAATCCATTTTGAGTTTATTTTTGTATAAGGTTTGAGGCACTGTTTTAATCTCTGTTTTAGATGTAGCTCTCAAGTTTTCCCAGGACCATTTGTTGAACAGATTACCTTTTATCCACTGTATATTTTTGCCTCCTTTGTTGTAGATTAATTGACTATAGGTACATGGGTTTATTTATAGGATTTCTATTCTGTTTCATTAATATATATGTCTGTTTTTGTTCCAGTACCATGCTGTTTTAATTACTAACCTGTGTAGTATATTCTGAAGTCTGGGAGGGTGATATTGGCTTTGATCTTTATTTCTCAAAATTTCTTTGGCAATTCAAGTTCTTTTGTGGTTCCATATAAGTTTTAGAATTGTTTGTTATGGTTCTGTGGAAAATGTCATGGGTATTTTGATACCCAGCAAGTCTATTCTTACCTGCCAGAGTGAATTTTCAAAAATTAAACTTAAATCAGTTCACTCATCTATTCAACACTTACAATGTCTTCCCATTTGATTCAGAGTAAAAACTAAGATTATTAAAGTGACAAAAAAGCCCCAAATGGTATGCCCTCCTCAATTTGACTTAATATTTTCTTTATCTCCCTTTTGTTCACCCTACTTTGAATACCTGGCCTATTGAGTCAACATGCCAGTATGTTTTTCCTCCTAGGGCATTTGTATTAGCTGTCTCCTCTCCCTGGAATCTTTTTCCTCAAATAACCACACATGTCACTTATTTACTGCATTCATATTTTGGCTCAAATGTCAATAAAGTCTTCCTTAAACTCCCTATCTAAAACTGATCTCTCTACTGTCATTATCCCATATTCCCATTTCTTGCTTTATTTTTATCCAAAGAATTTGTCACTATCTGATACCTTATTTACTCACACATTTTTGTTGTCTCTTACCCATTAAAATATAATTACAGTGCATTCAGAGATTTTTGCATCTTTTGTTCACTATTTCCAAGACTTAGTACAACCAGTGTTTGTTCAATGAACTTATGAGTTTCTATTATATTTTGTTAGAATTTAGTATAAATGTTCAATACAGAACCTTGTACATAGTAATTACTGAATAAATCATGGATATAATATTACTTACGAACCAACTGAACCACTGTGTGTGCGTGCGTGTGTGTGTGTATTTTAGTGTTCAACAATTGGATTGGCCCTATTAGACCCTTCATATCAATTTTATAGTTTCAATTCCTGCAGTTTAAGAATTTAATGCTGTTTTTATTTTTAGTCTTAGGAAACATTTATATTGGTCAAAAATAACTTCATAAGATAGAAAATAAGTGTTCAGGGACAAAAGGTTGCTGCTTTTTCTCCAAGATTAGATAAATGTATCAAAAGAAAAACTATGCATACATTGGCCACTATTGCTATAGGACTTTTATTAGACTGAAGGTTGTTAATGCAACCTTTATCACTGACTAGATTAATGTAGAATTGCTAAAAGTCTGCCAACAGGGTGAAATGCTTCCAGAGGGATGGTATAAGCAGCATGATAAGATATGTCAGTGAGTCTACATTTCTTATTATTTCTTAGTGGAAATGTTGAATAGTTGAATCAACATTTGGCAGATTTAAGATTCAGCCCAGAAATTAGTTTATGAAAAATCATACAACTTCCCAAACTCTCCTTCAAAAAGTGGTATATTGTCTACCATCTATACACATCACAAAATGAATAAAAGTCTAGTCACCACAAGTGACCCCCACATTTATAGATGGAATATCCAGGAATTTTAGCAAATAGAAAACACACACAGAACAACTATTATATATCTAAAATTCAGATTGACAGGGTGTCCTATATTTTTCTGGCAGTGCCACTCATGGGTAAAACACATTCTCCAAGTCTTCAGGATATCTTCCCTAAACCAGTATAATAGCTTGTAATGGGTTTCCATATATCCAGGTTAACCCTACTACAATCCATTCATTTTTTAAATTTTATTTTATTTTTATTAGAGCATAGCTGTTGAGTCAATTTCTGCTTTACAACATAGTGGCCCAGTCATAATATATATATATATATATATATATATATATATATATATATATATATATATATATATATATTCTTTTTCTTATACTATTTCCCATCATGATCTATCCCAAGAGATTGGATATAGTTCCCTGTGCTGTACAGAAAGACCTTATTATTTATACATTCTAAATGGAATAGTTTGTATCTACTAAACCCAAATTCTCAGTCCATCCCACTCCCTCTCCCCTCCCCCTTGGCAACCACGAGTCTGTTCTCTATGTCTGTGAGTCTGTTTCTGTTTTGTAGATAGGTTCATTTGTTTCATATTTTATGTTCCACATATAAGTGACATCATATGATATTTATCTTTCTCTATCAGACCTATTTCACTTAGTATGAGAATCTCTAGTTGCATCCACGTTGCTGCAAATGCCCTTTTTTTGTGCTTTGTTATGGCTGAGTAGTATTCCACTGTATATACATACCACAGTCATTAACACTGAAGCCTGAAGCATCCTTTGAAAAAGCCAGATCACATTACGACTCAGCATAAAATGCCCTAATTACCCCCCATTCTTCCAGAGTAATTCATAAAGTCCTTACCAGCCCTTTCACCCATGACCACTGACCTCCAAAACAACACACTATTCCCTTCACATGCCTCACCACTTACTCTTCCTATTTTGGAGGTCTCTCCTCTACATTCATTCCAGATAGCTTCATGCCTCTCTCTCCCCCTCTCTCTCTCTCTTTCTCTCTCTCTCCCCCTTGCTCCTATCTTTAGTTCTCTGAAAAAATATTCACATAGTGAGGACTTCTCTGGAAAAAAAACCGTTTCTGTTTTTTTTTTTTTTAACAAAAGCAGCCCATTACCAGGACCCCTACCACTCTTTCCCTGTTTTATTTTTCATAGTGCTCCTAATGCCATCTGAAACACCACAAATTAATAAAATCACCTCTCTGATTTATTGACATTCTCTCTACTGGAAAATAAGTTCTAAAAAGATCAAGATCTTTGTCCCCCCCCACTACTATTGTTGAAATAAGGAATCAATGAATCAAATTAGAAACTCAAAAATTAAAGAGGGTTTGATTCTGTATACCATATTCAGATTTTTATGGTCACTGAATGCTTAAATTGAGCAAAATAAATACAATTTGTAATCTAGAAACTAGAAAGCTGTCACAACTTATAAAGTCATTAAAGTTCATTGTACTATTGTAATTAAATATATGTACTTTTTAATTATTATTAGCTTCCAAAGAATCTTTTCTGATTGGAAAAAAAAATCTCCTGCTTATATATTCTCTCCTCTATCACCTTAAGAAGTTACATTCTTTGCTGGTTAATTTTTTGAACCCCTTAATAGAAGATTACAACTTGTATAGTCACTTTAGCATGCAAATTCAGCTTATACTTCTTTGGCCAAATGTCTTTTGTACTAATTTTATATTTTATATTAAATTTTTATCATATGCAAAAGGTTAATCTTTTATACAAAAGGTTAATCTTTAGTCTCTGTCCTATTAAATACTTATCAGAAGTTTAATCTTCCCCAGATACTTTTTCATGAATATTTATAAGGTTGACATTGAATGATAAAATGAAATCCCATAATATCTTGCCCTGTCACATCTCAAATAGTTAAAAAAAAAAAGTGTCAATCAGCTTTATAGCTCTAACCAAGTCATATGCTTCAATGTAGCTCAAGAACCCTAAATGCACCAACAATAAAGGAGTGGTTTTTGGAATGTTTTGAATTGGTAGTTAGCTAGTAGAGACCTCTATCAATATTGGTCCCATTTTTGTGCAGAGAGGGATATCTCTTGACCTCTGATCTACCTGTGAACTCAATGGAGACTAGGGTGGTAATTCTAAGCCTTGCGAGACCCTTTGGGAAACCACAGAATGGTCATCTCTGTTGTCATGACTATGACAGGCCTAGCATCTGGGAGCATGATTCTTACCTGAGTGGAACCACCTAAGCATGTTCTGTCTCCTGGTGGGGGTAGAAAATAGCAATCAGCTGAAACACTCCTGTTATTTGAAAGGAAAATCCCATGGAAAAATTTTTCACCCAACTTTCTCTTGGAAAATGTTCATTTGAATAGCCCCTTTTAAGTCTCATTTCCATTATTATTCAATTTTGTCCTCACAACAATACTACAGAGCTTTGGTTTTCAAACTTGGCTGCACATTTGAGTGACTTGAAGAGATCATTAAAAATAAATAAATATCCGGGCCCTCCTACAAAACAGGTTAGGGCATAGACATCTATATTTTATAAACACTCTCAATGAGTCTAGTGCACAATAACACACAATAAGAATTAATAGTTATGTAAGAAAGATGGACTGGACCCTTTTGTTATTCTGGGGTATGTTTGAGGAAAAGAGGGTAAGTAAGCTTTCCAAGGTCACACGGCCAACATAAGATCTTTTCTTTCAGCTATGTCATGGTGCCCCCTCCAAACTCCCCAATCACCCCCATTACACATATCTTTTCTTCCTTTTCAGCTAATGAAGTATACTTGAGTTCAGAGGAGACAAACACAAACAAAGGGAACTGAAGCGGGAGTAGGAATGGTTCAGGAAGAATAAGTCATTATTATGTTATAGTCACCCCAATTCTGACAGCCTAAGTTGGCATTAGAGAGCTGCCAGATACTTCAGGGTTTTGGAACTGAGGCAAGAAGATCAGGCACACACTACTGCTGCGATTACTACTACTATGGCGACTACCACTACTACTGTCAACAACAAAAAATTAAAACAAGACTTTTGATACTGTATACATTAAACCTCTATTTAAACTTTAATTTCAATAATAATTCCCGCAAATGCAAAAGCCACACAACTTTATTCTAGTCTTTTGAAACTGCAACTTTTTATTTCAGACATTCTGTGCATAGTCTTGTATTTCTTCTTTTCTTTTTTGTTTTTTTATAGCCACATCTGTGGCATTTGGAAATTCCCAGGCAAGGGGTCGAATCAGAGATGCAGCTGCCAGCCTATGCCACAGATACAGCAACACTGGACCCAGGCTGCATTTGAGACCTACACCACGGCTTGCAACAACACTGGATCCTTAACCCACTGAAGTTAGGCCAGGGATTGAACCCATATCGTCATAGACACTATGTCAGATTCTTAACCGGCTAAGCCACAAAGGCTTAGATTTCTACTGAGCATACATCTGAGAATCTTTACTCAATTATAAGTTTGAAAAAGTCTTTTAACTCTGTCTAACCTCCCTGACAAACCTAGGTTAATGCCAGCATAGGCCGGTAATTACCTTTGTCCAGAGAAGCCTCAAATGCCTGATGTTTTAGAAGTATAAAAGACACACAATTATGGAGAGATGATAATGGCAGAGACTGATTAGCAATGTCTTTATATAACAGTAACTTCCACCTTTTATCGTAAAAACCTCTTTGGGGTAACGGAGTTTCTTTCCCTCCTATTCTCCCTGAGATTATACTCTCAAATATGATATGTGTGTCTCGTATGACGACTCAAGGTCCCAGCCTGGTAATTTATGATTTCTCAGTACTTTTTGAATTGCTCGAGTTGATGGAGAAGACTGGGCACTAGAAACATTATCTCCCTATCATAAATTACGGAGTTATAGAATCTAGTTTTCTAGAACTAAGAAGATAGAAGTCATCTACATCTAACATATTGCATGTAAGGATGTTGGTGACTTACTAGGACCAGACAGTGATTTTTAGATAAAGCAGGTAGCAGAAGTTGTTTGCATGCCCTAAGTTCCATGTCTAAGAAGACAGAATGTCTTGTTTGGAGTATTTTATAATCTAAACCTATCTATCTTTTCCTTCATAGTTCAATTAATATCCTACTGCTCAGTATCATTAAATAAGGAATGAAGTAGATGCTAAGGTCATCCTGACTATTTAGGGACTGAAACATTTCTTCCATGACTGCTACCACAGTGTTAGGTACATGGTTATATACATGTATGCATACAGGACTATGCATGATACAACACATCCGGTGATAAAAGAAAATCATTCCTGGAGTTCCCATTGTGGCTCAGTGGGTTACAAAACTGACTAGTATCCATGAGGATGCAGGTTTGATCCCTGGCCTCGCTCATTGGGTTAAGGATCCAGCATTGCCATGAGCTATGGTATAAGTCTCAGATGTGGCTCTGATCCTGTGTTGCTGTGGCTGTCGTGTAAGCCAGAAGCTGTAGCTCTGATCTCACCCTTAACCTGGGAACTTCCATATGCCACATGTGTAGCCCTAAAAAAAAAGAAATTGTTCCAGTGAAACAACCCTCTCCATCTTCAGATATTTGAACTAGTTAACTTACTACAATATTTAGTCAAAATACATTTTTCTTTTTTTTGTGTGTTTTTCTTTTTCCATGACCTATGGAGGTTCCCAGGCTAGGGGTCTAATCAGAGCTACAGCTGCTGGCCTACACCACAGCCACAGCAACGCAGGATCCGAGCCGTGTCCGCAACCTACACCACAGCTCACGGCAATGCCAGATCCTTAACCCACTGAGTGAAGCCAGGGATCAAACCCAGAACCTCATGGTTCCTAGCCAGATTCATTAACCACTGAGCCATGACAGGAACTCCCAAAATGCATTTTTCTAAGGTAACTTCTCAGTAATTGGTCCCTTTTGTCATAAAATATCTTGTCACATATTTAAAGATGTGTATAAGGATTCCTCCTCTTTCACTTTTCCTAGAATAACAATTCCCTGCCCTTTAAAATTCCTTCATGCCATATTGTCCTAATTGTTCTCTTTTGAATACCATCTAGTTTTGAAATATGTCTTTAAAATGTGGTATTCAGAAGTGAAAACATTATTTTAAACACAGCTAAGAACAGTAGATATTCCCTTTCATTATTCTAGAGTATTCCCTATTAATAAAATCTATGCATTTTCAATAAGGGTGATATTGCCCATAAGAAGGTGAAATTAATTCTTATTAAAAAAACCATACTCTTTTTTTATGTAAAAAGCACAGATATAGATACAGTACATTAAGAGATAATACAGTATGCCTGTGCAGGCCTACACCAGAGCCACAGCAACACCACATCCGAGCCACGTCTGCAACCTACACCACAGCTCACAACAATGCCAAATCATTAACTCACTGAGTAATGCCAGGCTTCGAACCCGCAACCTCACGGTTCCTAGTCGGATTCGTTAACCACTGCACCATGACGGGAACTCTCCATGTGCCATTATATTTTAATTGGGAAAATTATTAGGAAAAAAAATGGAAAGAACTCCACAGAGGGACAATAATGAAAAAAAGGTTGGGAAACAGTGACATAGACTAAGATCACACCAGCTGTTTTTATAACACTTATCTTACTATTAACTTTTTTATTTTTAAAGTTCTATTGAAGTATAGTATCAATGTTGTGATAATTTCTGCTGTATAACAAAGTGTTTCAGTTATACATATGCACACATCCACTCTTTTTCAGATTCTTTTCCATATAGTTTACCACAGAATACTGGGTAGAATTCCCTGTGCTATACAGCAGGTCCCCACTGGCCAATCAATCCATACACCTCAGTGTGCACATGCCAACCCCAAATCCCCAATGCATCCCTCCCCCCATGTATCCCCTTTGGTAACTATAAGTTTGTTTTCAAAATCTGTAAGTTTCTTTCTATGTACACATAAGTTCACTTGTATCTTTTTTTTAGATGCCACATCTAAGTGATATTATATAATGTTTGACTTTTTCTAACTTACTTCACTTAGTATAGTATGATGATCTCTGTGCCCATCCTTTTGCCGTGAAAGACATTTCTTCGGCTTTTTTTTTTTTAACAGCTGAGTAATATTCCATTATGTGTGTAGTACATATATATGTATAGTAATATATATACACATCTTATCTACTGACAAAATCCTTAAGACTATTTCAATCGTGCTGCTGCTGAAAGGCATCTGCTATATTTTGTGGTTTCTTGTATGTTTGCTTTTTTAGGTTGGTTGGTTTTGTTTTTAGGCAGTGGCTGATTCTGGGGGTTTTTTGATTATAGAAGACCAAAAGTTTAAATTTACTCCTGATAAATTTTCCTTGTTAAGTTTTGTCTATTACTACCTATCCAGATATTTTAAGGACTAATTCAGACAACTAATACATTCATTATTTTTTCAAGCTCTGATTTTTTGCAGCTTTTATCTTTATCATCTAAATTACTCATGCCAATAATTTGCAGACACAATGTTGAAAAGAGTAGGGCTGAGAATATTGCCCTACACACAGCTCCTCCATTTTGCGTTAAAGTATTAATCACTATACTTTAATGAATATTTATCCACACACTTACCAATATAACTAGTTCTATATTTCCATACCCAAAATTGATAGTTTTCTGTTTTGTTCATTTTTATACTATAAGAAACTGTGTTAAATCTCTCATAGATATCCTGGCTCTGTCATACCTTCTGACGATCTTGTAACCTAACCCGCCCCCCCAAAAAAAAAGAGGAAGAAAAAGAAGAATAAATAAGGTTTTAGTTTAGCTTTTTAAATTTTTTCTTTAATAAACCTGTGTTGGCTCATGATGATTACTTCTTCATTTTTCTCTATTTAATAATAATCTATAAAGCTACCTCTGTGCAGCAGAGGTTTAGTATTATATTTCTTGTAATAATAATAGCATTTGTCAGTTATTTTTAGTTGATTCTTACTCTGTTCATTATGCTTACATGGATATGTCTTAACTTTCCAAAAAGATTATAAATGCCTCAGGCTGAAGCCATATTCCCTATGGTTGCCCACCAAAGTATCATAGGTGATAATACAAATATACTATTCAATTGACTAATAAACAATTGGTTTCTACTCACTGTGAAAACAGATCAAATGAAAAGCTCATAAATCATACCCATACTTTAGACTAGACTTAGATTGTTTTAGAGTCTTGCACTAATAAGAGAATATGAAAAGAGTTTCCTCCCATATTTAACTCTGAGCTTACTAATTTCTCACTAGGAAATAACATTTTTAATAAATAATAGGGAAACTAAAAATTGTAGGAAAGGAGAAGAAAACTATATAGGTCATATATGCAAAAATATAGGATATTTCTTTAGGGTGGGGAAACTCCTTACATTTTAACAAATGAAAATCATTTACAAAATAGACACATCAAGATTTCCTGTGGTGGCACAGAGGAAATGAATCCTACTAGAAACCATGAGGTTGTGGGTTTGATCCCTGGCCTCTCTCAATGGGTGAAGGTTCCGGTGTTGCAATGAACTGTGGTGTAGGTCACAGACACAGCTTGGATCTGGCATTGCTGTAACTGTGGCATAAGCCAGCAGCTGTAGCTCCTATCAGACCCCTAGCCTGGGAACCTCCATATACTGGGGTGTGGCCCTAAAAAAGACAAAAGACAAAAAATTAAATAAAAAAATAAAAATAGACATATCAGGATTGGCTCCTAAGATTTTTCTGACTAAAATTAAGTGTGTATATATAATGTATTTAAATTATCATACAACTCTGGGCTGATGCTTTTAAACTAAACATTCTGACTACATTAAAACATATTGAATGCTTTGTTGAAAACTGGTGTACTGAATTATCTAAATGAGCAATTTGTCATTTGATCATAGTGAATTTTTATGTCATATATATTATTCTGCATGTACATGTTCTGATAGTCTAAATCTAGACTATCAATTAATTTAATTAATTAGAAAGAAGATAGTAAATGGTCAGGTGGGTGCCAGGCTGTAACATAGAAGATTCCTGAACTCCTCTTCTCCTATGGACACACTGAGTGAACAGGTGCACACAGAGCAATTTCCTTTGAAAGAAATGTAGAAACTAGATGAACAACTCTTAGACACTGAGTAAACAAGAAAATATCCATATCAAAATGAATAGGAAAGGCTGAGATACTTTCTCACCATAAACATACCACCAGGACAACACCACACAATGGAAGAGAACCCCCAACTCTTAGCTTCTTCCTGAGGAGTGAAGGGTTTTGACACCAAAAATAGAGTCCCAGCTATTAGGACTCCCTTCCAATGGACAAGTCCCAAGATAACTAGTTCTGAAGGCTGACAGCAGTGCTTATATCCCTGAGATCCACCACACTGTAACAAACAAAAAAGCAATTGTTAATGGGTGCCAGCACTCCCTGTGGATAACACCTGGGGCCTCAACATGGAGGAAGCAGGCAAGAACATCCATCTTCTAATCTTCCCCTGAAAGCAGTATATTTGCATAAGACTTCAAACCTGCAGCCTGAGGGTAAACTTCTAAATCAGCAGGTACCTGGGGGTTGACTGTAATCCTCCCCAGAGACCAGGAAGGTTGTAAATACCTCCTCTGCCTTCCCTAAGTCACCAGTATCTCCTAGTAAGAGCTTATAAATACATCTGCACCCCAGATTTTGTGATTATCATTAGAAGGATGGTTCCCTTATCACCTGGCTCTGATGGCCAGTGAAGCTTACATCCAGAAGTCCCATAGACTTGTAGCAAACATATAAGAAGTTCTTAATAGCTCCAGGAGCATCCTCCACCACTCCCACCACCAACTAATGGCTCTCCTCCCAGGCACAACTCAGGAGGAGCAGGCAAAAATACCTACCTCTGAGTTTTTCCCTAGAAGGACATATCTACATATATTCCCAGCTGCTGCCAGTGGATTTGGTTTCCAAGTGGCCTTCATATAAGTATTGATTGGCCTGCATCTAAGCGTTGACTGTGTTGACACAGCCTCAAACACTGTGAGACACTAAGAACAAGGATGGCAACTTTGACAGTTACAAAGAATTAAGAGACCACGTGGGCCTCACTGGGCTGATTGACAAGGTTCAACTTGCACAGAATGTATAGACCTCTTTTAAGACTGAGAGAGGTGACTGTTTTACTAATGTACAGAAAACAACATTGAGAGTCAAAGAAAAGGAAGAAAGAGAAATACACTCCAAATAAAAGAATAAGATAAAAATCCAGAAACAGAGATAAGTGATTTGCCTAGAGAGTCCAAAATAATGGTCATAATGATGATCACTGAGGTCAGGAGAAGAGTTGATTAACAAAGTGAGGATTTCAACAGAGATAGGAAATTTAAGAAAGTTCCAAATAGGAGTCACAGAGCTAAAGAATATATTAATTGAGGTGAAGACTTGAATAGAGGGGTTCAACAACAGACTTAAGACAGGACAGTGGAATTGATCCAACCTGAGGAGCAGAAAGGAAAAGAATGTAAAAGAATGTAAAAGGTTGAAGATTAAGTTAAGGGATTTGTAGCTGCTATCAAACAGACTGACATACGTATTATAAGAGAACCAGAAGAAGATAGAGAAATGGAGCAGAAAGTTTGCTCAAGGAAATAAAAGCTCTGAACTTCTCAAACCCGGGAAAGAAAGAGCTATTCAAATCCAATAATCCAGAAAACTTCAAATAAGATGAATCCAAGAAATCCACACTGTGCCCCATTATAATTCAATTGCTTACCTTAATCAAAAAGAAAGAAAATTCTCAAATAAGCACTTACATTATAATTGAAGGAACTAGAATAACAAAATAAGCTCAAAGTTAGTAGAAAAAAGAAACTAACCAAGATCAGAGTGGACATAGATGAAATAGAGACTAAAAAGACAATGGAAGAGATTCATGATACTAAAATCTGGGCCTTTTGTTGAAAAGATAAAAAAAAAAAAACTAGACAAACCCTGAGCTAGACTTAGCAAAGAAAAAATATTGGACTCAAATAAAATTAGAAATGAAAGAGCAGATATTATAACTGATATCAAAGAAATACAAAGGATCATAAGAGAATACTATAAATACTTGTATGCCAATAAACTTGACAACTTAGAAGAAATGGATAAATTCCTGAAAACATACAATTTATCAGAACTGAATCATGAAGAATAGAAAATCTGAATGGACCAAGTAAGGAAATTCAATCAGTAATCCAAAATCTCCTCCAAACAAAAAGTCCACAACTACATGACTTGACTGGTGAATGATACCAAACATTTAAAGAACTAATACTAATCTTTGTCAAGTTTTCCAAAAAAAAAGAAAAAAATTTTAGGATTGCTTACAAACTCATTTACAAAGTCAGCATTATTTTCATACCAAAACTAGACAGGGACACTACAAGAAAAGAAAATAATAGGACAAGATCCCTAATGAACCCAGATGCAAAAAATCCTCAACAAAATATAAGCAAATTAAGTTCAACAATAAATGAAATGGATCATATGCTATAATTCAGGGGTATTTATTCCTGGGATGTAAGAATGTTTCAAAATACACAAAGTAATAAATGCAATATACCACATTAACATAACAAAGGATAAGTATCATATTATCTTAATATCTGCAGAAAAAAGGATTTGACAAAATTTAACATCATTTCATGGTAACATATTTTAAGAAACTTGATATAGAATAAATGTAATGAAGTCCATATATAAAATTATAATTGATTCTGATAATGATATTCAGTTTTGATACAAAGAGCAAAGGCAACAAAAGCAAAAATGAACAAATGAAACTACATCATAATAAAAAAAACTTCTACACAGCAAAGGAAAAAGTAACATTTAGAATGGAAGAAAATATTTGCAAATAATATATAGGTAGATGATAGATAGATAGATAGATAGAGACAGATAGAGGGGATATATCCAAAATATATGATGAACTCATACAATTCAAAAGCAAAACATAAACAACTTGATTTAAAATGGGCAGAAGAAAGACCTCAGTCTTCCATGACATGGAACTAAATCCAGCCAATAACCCCAATGAGTCTGGAAGTGTTCAACACCACTAATCATATGGAAATGCACATCAAAACCAAAATGAGAAACCACCTCACACAAATCAGAATGACTATCATCAAAGACATAAACATTAGAAGTGTTGGAAAGGATGTAGAGAAAAGGAAACTCTATGCACTGTTGGTGGGATTTTAAATTTTTGCAGCCACTGTGGAAAACAGTATTTAGATTCCTAAAAATTAAAAATAGAACTATCATATGTTCCATCAATCCCATTTCTGGATACATATCCAAAAGGAAATGTAATCAGGATCTAAAAGAGATATCTTTACTCTCATGTGAAATTTGGCATTATTCACAACAACCAAGACACTGAAACAATCAAGTGTCACTGATGGATGAATGGGTAAATATATGACATATTATTCAGAATATTATTCACCCCTGAGAAAGAAGGACATCCTTCCCTTTGCAATAACATGGATGGAATCTAAAAAAGCAGAACTCAGAGAAACTGAGAGTAGAGTGGTGGTTACCAGGGATCAGTGGATATAAAAAATGGGGAGAAATTGATCAAAGCACACTTCAAAGTTGCTAAAAGAGCAGATTTGCAATGCTCTTATAAAAAGAGAATGCTAATTATGTGATGTGGTGGGCACATTACCTAATGACATGACAATAATCATTTCTCAATAAATGTGTATCAAATCAATACTTTGTACGCCTTAACCTTACACAGTGCTGTAAGTCAAAGATATCTCAATAAAACTGGGAGAAAAAGAAAAAAAAGGGTTAAAGTAATGACTAGGAAGGAAAAATTTGGAGCTTACTTTATCTTCATGTTTTCTTTCTTAGATTGGTGATAACAAGATTGTTTATACATTTGTTATAAAAACCTTTTGGTATATCTAAAATATTTCTTAATAAAGTATTACAGTAGGGTTTTATGATATTGAAAAGTTAACAAAAAATTCTAAAGTCTTATTCCTTTGCTCAACTGCTCTATTTATGCCCAGCACTTCTCTTCTTTTTTAATTTTGTTTTTACTTTTTAGGGCTGCATTTGTGGCATATGGAGGTTCCCAGGCTAGGGGTTGAATCAGAGGTGTTGCCACCAGCCTGCACCATGAGATAGAAGCCCAGTCTGCAACCTACACCAAAACTCATGGCAACACCAAATCATTAACCCATTGAGTGAAGCCAGGGATCAAATCCACAACCTCATGGTACCTAGTTGTCTTTGTTTGCCTCTGAGCCAAGATGGGAACTCCACAGCACCTCTCTTCGGGCAGCTATTTTTAACTGAGAAAGAGAGGAGCAATCAATTCAGAATGGTATAGGCACTCTCTTTCTGAGTTGGATCTGTAAATAGCAATCCCTTATAGCATATATTTTCCAAAGACTTGATAAGAGAATCAAAAAGGTGAAGAGGATTAATATTTAAATTATAATCAGCATAGAATTAAGTAGGTTTATTCTTCTTCAATCTTACAATTTTTAGAGATGCAAAATGCTGAGGTTTTAAATGCTGTCCTCAGGAGAGTGAGGATGGAGATTTCCTTAAAAATAGTACAATGTTGAAAATTGAGAAGAATTTTGAGAAAATAATATTTGAACACAGATCTCCTCTCATCTAAAAATTCTTTAAGTTCTTCTTCCAATAGATTCCGAGAACCACTATCTGAAAATATGTCCACATTTTCTCTCTAGTATGTATGAGTTTCCTATTGCTGCCGCAACAAATTACTACAAATTTAGCAGCTCAAAAATGATAGAAATGTATTCTCTCACAGTTCTGTAAGTCAGGAATCTGGGTGAGTTCAACTAATTCCTATGCTCCGGGGATAAAAAGGCCCACATCAAGATATTGGCCAGTCTGTACCATTATTTGGAGGCTTGGAGAAAGAACCCACTTCCAGATTCATTCAGATTATTGTCTGGATCCAATTCCACGTCATCTAAGACTGAGGTCTACATTTCTTTGTAGCTTTCAGCCAGGGGTCATTCTCACATTCCAGAGACAGCCCACATTCTCTGCATTATGGTCCCCTTCCTACATTTTCAAAGGCAACATCAATGGGTTGAATCTTTCTCACATTTTGAATCTTTCTGACCTCTTCTGCCTCATTTCTTCTGAGCTCATCTCTTTTACTCTTCTGCCTTCCTCTTCAGCTTTTAGAGTGCATGATATTATATTGATCCCACTGGCAAAATACAGGATAATCTCCATTTTTTAAAGTCGGTCAAACCCGTAGCTAACATCATTCTCAATGGTGAAAAATTGAAAACATTTCCACTAAGATCAGGAACAAGACAAGGATGTCCTCTTCCACCACCATTACTCAACATAGTTTTCAAAGTCCTAGCAATTACAATCAGAGAAGAAAAAGAAACAAAAGGAATCCAAACTGGATAAGAACAAGTAAAACTATCACTGTAGATGACATGATACTATACCTAGAAAACTCTAATGGAAACAGAAGAACACTGTTAGAACTCATCAATGAATCTGGCAAAGCTGCAGTCTACAAAATTAATACCCAGAAATTAATTGTATTTCTATATACTAACAATTAAAGATCAGAAAGAGAAATCAGAGAAACCATCCCATTTACCACCTCATCAAAAAGAATAAAACACCAAAAAATAAACCTACCTAAAAGACAAAAGACCTATACTCTGAAAACTATAACATGCTGATGAAAGAAATCAAAGATGACACAAACAGATGGAAAGACATACCAAGATCTTGGAAAGGAAGAATAAATATTGTCAAAATGACTATACTACCCAAGGCAATCTACCAATTCAATATATCCTTATCAAGTTACCAAGGATGTTCTTCACAGAACAAGAACATGTTTAAAAATTTGTATGGAGACACAAGAGACCCCAAATAGCCAAAGCAATATTGAAAAAGAAAATGAAAATGGAGGAATCAAGCTTCCTGATTTTAGATAATACTACAAAGCAACAGTTATCAAAACATTATGGTACTGCCACAAAACCAGAAATATAGATCAATGGAACAGGATAGAAAGCCCAGAAATAAACCCAAGCACCTAAGGTCAACTAATCTATGACAAAGGAGGCAAGAACATGCAGTGGAGGAACCATAGTCTCTTCAATAAATGGTGCTGGGAAAATTGAACAACTGCATATAAGAGAATGAAATTAAAATACTATCTAACAGCATATACAGAAATAAACTCAAAATGGGAAGATCTAAATAGGTAGTTCTCCAAAGAAGATATATGGTTGGTCAATGGGCACATGAAAAAAAATGCTCAACATCACTAATTATTAGAGAAATGCAAATCAAAACTACAGTGAGGTACCACTTCACACCAGTCAGAACGGCCATCAATAACAAATGCTAGAGAGGGTGTGGAAAAAAGGGTATGCTTCTTCTCTGTTGGTGGGAATGTAAATTGACACAACCATTATGGCAAACAGTATGGGGGTGCCTTAGAACACTAATATAGAACTACCATATGATTGAGCAATCCCACTCCTGGGCATATATTTGGGCAAAACTTTCACTGAAAAATGTACATGCACCTGTATGTTCATTGTGGCACTATTCACAATAGCCAAGACAAGGAAAAGACCTAAATGTTCATTGACAGATGAATGGATTATGAAGAAGTGGTACATATATATAATAGAATACTACTCAGCAATAAAAATGATAAGATAATGTCATTTGCAGCAAGGTGGACAGAACTAGAGATTCTCATATTAAGGGAAGTAAGCCAGAAAGAAAAAGACAAATACCACATGATATCACTTATTTGTGAAATCTAAATGAAATACTAAATTTGAAATCTAAAATATGGTACAGATGATCCTCTCTAAAAAACAGAAACAGATCTGGCCAAGGAGAGCAGACATACAGTTCCTAGGAGGTAGGGAGTGGGATAGATGGGAAGTTCAGGGGTTTGGGGTGCATATGTTATATTTAGAACTGATGGGCAATGGGCCCCTACTGTACAGCACAGGGAACTATGTATGATTGCTTTACTTTGCTGTACAACAGAAATTGAAGCAAAACATTGAAAATCAACTATAATTTAATTTCTAAAATCCTTAAAAAATAAAGTCAATGGATTAGTAAACTTATTTACATCTGCAAAATACCTTTACAGTGGTATCTTATTAGTGTTTGTTTGTAACCAGAAATGGAACTCTTGAGAGAACATCTTCAGAGGTCTGCTTACCACAGAGTATGCCCACCAGGTTCAAAGCAAATTAGAATTACAAGCAGTGGGAGTTTGCGTTGTGGCACAGTGGGCTAAGAACTGATTTAGTGTCCATGAGGATGAAGATTCAATCCCGGGCCTCAGTCAGTGAGTTAAGTATCCAGTGTTGCTGTGACTGTGTCATAGGCTTGCAGCTGCAGCTCTGCTATGACCTCTAGCCTGGGAACTTCCATATGCCACAGTTGTGGTCATAAAAAGAAAAAAAAAAAATAATCACAAGCAACGGAAGACACTTGAATAGATATTTGCCTATACAAATGATTCTAATACCCCATTTATAAATGAGGAACATACATACAAAACATGGCACTTGATCTGTGTTCAACAGTTAGTTAGAAAATTGAATTTTATATATATGTATATATACTCATATATACACACACATTTATATACATACACATATATACATTGATGTTTTCAATATGTAAACAGTAAAGTTTATTGAATACATTCTCAAAATATTATTTGATCACTTGATTGGATAACTCAAGGCTAATGATAAATCTTTTTATTAGGAGTTTCAGTTAATCAATTAATCAATATTAATTTTGTACAATTGCTAAAAACCATTATCGAAATCACCTTATTAATATTTGGAATGCATTAACTTGCCTCTTGTAAGATCTATATATTACCAAAGAAAGAGAAAACCAATTTTTTGAAATACCAATTAAAGACACTAAGTGTCCAAATTCTACTTTGCAATTTACTTATTGTAGAATCATAGCATTTTTAAAATATGGAAATGATCAATCTTAAAGCAATTTATGTCGTTAAACTGTAATTAGCTATAAAAGTTGTAAAATGCTCTTAGTGACCTCCACAAGAGTGGCAATGGCACTGTTTCATAGTTGCATATATTCTGCTGATACATCAGGGAGCAGAAGGAAATGATGGAGTTCATAAGACTCTAAATTCATACTACTTGGAGTTAAATCCAGCTCTGTGACCAGAGTGTCCTGAAGCAAATTATTCAGGCTGTCTCTGTTTCAACTTCCAGCTATAAGATTGGGATAAAAATTGTACCATATTCCACCTACCATTGTTTCAAGAATGAAATAAATAATACCAATGAAAACACACATAAGGTTTTAAAACTTCTGGCACTTAAAATGGGCTCAATGTTAGCTTTTATTATTCTTAAAGGAATGTCCATCATTAGGATCCAGATTGGGACAGAGACCTACACTATTCAAATCTATATGCCTTTCGAACACACAAATGCACAGCCTTGGCCTCAGTGAAATTCTCCTGTCATGAACTCACTTGGTCAATGGAGAAGACAGAGGAAGAGAACAACCCATTCTACACTCCTACTAGCCAGCTACGCTTGCACTGCTAAAAAGACATTATTGGTGTTGCAGCCCTCATTCTGATGGCCATTCACTTTGCTCACTCACGTTTTAATCAACAAACTAATGACCATGCACAATGTCACAGGCTTTGTGGATATACAAAGATGAGTATGAAATGTTCTGCCCTCATGAAGTTCATAGTCTTGCAAACACATACTGGCAGCCTCAAGGCATCCCTTTTTTCTGTCTCATTTTTTTGAATTTAACAAGATAGCCATTTTTCTATTTAAAGTAATAAAAATTGGGGGAAATATTGAAAATTATATCATGAGACATGGAAGTTGAGATGATATCAATGCTTTCACAGAACCATATCAAAATGCCTTAAAACTTTGCATACCACATAGCAATTCACATTTTTATTAAAACAAAAAGTCAAAGGACATCTACAGAGAGAACACACAGTGTCTTGAGTTCCTCCAAAGCACTTGGTTATAGATGGGGTGAGGAAGCAAATTATCTTTTCCCTTCCACTTTCCTGCAAAGACTCTCCATCACATCTGCCCTTCCTCTCTCAACCCTACCCTTAACAGTATCTTAACACCAGGTACCATATTATCAACTCACATTCAGGAGATTTCAGGACAGTCCTTTCAGATTAGCAGATTAGATCCCAAAACACTCCTAGGATTGATCAACTTTCTCTCATGAAGCCTGTATTCTGAAAACCTCAGAATTTCAAGCTTGGAAGTAAAATCTAATATCTATTATAATTATTTTCTTTTCTTTTACCTTTATATTTGAATACTTTTCCAAAGGCCACAGAAGTGATTAACTGCAAAGCCAGAACTGGACCCAAACTGCTATTCCTATTCAACTTCTTCCCACATCAGTTTGTATCCTAATTGGATGTAATGGGCATTTACTATTGCTGAGGATAGATTCTAACCTAGTGATTCAATTCATGGCTAATGAGGCACTAAATGCCCACAGCTGATAATAAATAACATGCAAAATATTTGAAAACTGAATTTATCATCATTTACCATCACTTTTTTTAATAAGATTGTGTACTGCCTTTGTTTATATATTTCATGCTTATTTCTTTGTTAAAGATTTTTGCTCACTGAACCATCATATAGACAAATTACATACATTAATGAAATTAAACCTTGATATTAGGGGTGGAAGACACTAAAAATTATTGGAAAAAGAATAGAATTCATTAAATATTGCTAAATTATGTCAGTCTATGCTTTTCTCCCCTCAAATCAAAGAAACAATCACATTACAACATTGTAAAAGTAATGACCACAAAATAAAATGACAACACCTTAATAAAGCAGGCTTGATTTTTTCCTTTTAGCTTGGGTTACAAAATTTTCAGACATGTGTTTATTAAGAATCTCTTCACTGATGGAAAATGATATAAGTAAGCTTCCAATTATTCAAAAATTAAATTTCTGTAATTAGATGAAACAAATGCAGCTATATCATCAAAGAATATACTGCAGAATCTTGAAGGCAGTGCATACTACACAGGGACCTCATTATATTCACCAAACATCAAAATACAACTGAACAAAATTAACGGGCATTTTTTTCTGCTTATTTCAAGTACTTTCAAAGAACATTGTATCTCTGGTTTAGAATGCCAGATTACAAACTCAATGCTAATTCGATTCTTGTCTTTGTAGATATTTTTGCATTCAATCAGGAACTTTAAAGGGTTTTCTCTTTATTATTGGAATTCAGGAACCTCACAAAAACGTCTAGGTGTGAGTCTTCTTTCATTATTACTGACTCAGTTCTTTGTTAATTTTTTAAGTCTGTAGTCTCAAGCCTTTGGTTCAGGGATATATTTTCCTGTGACGATTGCTTCTCCTCAACTCATTTTATCTTTCTAAGATTTTATGCATTGGATATTTGTATCTAAATTCTGTGTTTCTAATATTTACTAATATCTTCCAACTCCTTGTTCTCAAATCTAAGGTATATAATAATTCTGTGAGTTTGTTTCTGGTGTTTACTGATAGCTGTTCTTGTTTTTACTTTTTCTTTTAAGGTTGTTTGTACTTTTTTTAAGGTTGTTTTCACTTTTTCTTTTAAGGTTGTTTGCTTATTTTATTTTCCTTTAAAACAATAGCTACCTTCCAGAGTAATGATTAAAATCAAGGGTCTGGACTTAGACTCTTTTGGGCCTAGGCCTAGCAACTTAATTAGAATTCAAGGTACATTAAATATGTCTCAGCTTTCTCATTCCATAGAGATAATAATAACACATCTTCTATACAGTCTTTGTGATGAGTGAATGAGATAATCTTTGTAAATATCAGGGAACAGTACATGGTAAATAGTAATCTTTCAGTAAAATCATCCCATTATTTTTTTACTTAGCACTGTATTATATTATTTTATAGAGTGAAAGAAGACTAAACAGTCAACTTCTCAAATATCAAAGAGGACATTAATTAAAATGTAAATAGTTCTCTTCTGATACCCACATGCAATATCTATGTTTTCATGAGTTTCATTGGGAACATTTGCTCTTATTTCCAGCTTTCCTTTTTTTCTCCCCAATGACTGGCTACTTCATGATCTTTTTATGTTCATAGGTTGGTGGCCGGCATGTCTCCCTATGCTTGGGCCAACATTTGATAACATGAAATTGCAATATTCAGGGAACAGAGAGAATCATGAAGTCAGATTTCCTTCCAGGTACATGTACTGGGAATGAATCTGACCAACTTGTTCCAAAGAGGAAAAGCAAGAGTGAGGTGGGTAAGAAAAGCTCCAACTGCATTTAGGATGCTGCTAATAGCACTTAGAGAATGATCTAAAGCAAATTTAAAAACAAAAACAAAAAAAAAAGGACCTTTCTGCAGAGCTCTGATAAATTCTAGGAGCCCTACATTGTGATTCTCATGATATACCCATCTCTCCATATAGGGGTTAAATAATGCTATAATTTCCCACATCTGGGTTTCCACAAGTTTTCTGTTGGAGAGATATGCCTACTTGCCTCTCAGAGTCCCTGCTTCACTGATATTGGACTTTAAAAACAAACAAAAACCTTGTCAGATCCTCAGTAAATCCCCAAATTATTCATTTTCAAAAACTAAATTCCTGAAAGTATCTGCTCATTGCTCTCACCCATCCCTGTTTTCCAGCATGGTTACAGATTTTCTTTTGTTCATTTTGCCCTTCTTTAGTCAGTTCCATGGTATTAGAGGATGAAGGGAAAGAAAGGAATATGATTGGGTTAATTCCCATCCTGAAGCTGGAAATCTATCTCAGGTATTGAAAATAACTGAGATGTTCATTTTTACTATGGAAGTCAAGTTAGCTGAGGAACAGAATCTACAGAGCAATGTCATATTAAGTTGCTGACTTCACTAAAATGATGCAAAGTAAATAGCTGTCGACATGATTAAAATTATTGGCAATCTGAATTTAATTAACTTGAGAGCTATGTTATATTCTTACTTCCTACAGCCTCTTGACCACTTAATTAGTAAGATTTACTTTTAGTTCATCTCTAAAATGTTTATGCTTATGGTCAAGAGTAGTGATGTGGACCACTCAAAAGAGAAAATCACCCTGAATCATTTTTATTGGCAAATACTCCCATTATGTGACTGTTTGGGTTACAGTTGACTTTCTAATTATATTTACCTCCAGGCTATATGAAAATAAATTTAAATCATCATGCCTAGGACCCAAAATATCCAGGAGGGAATATATAGAGAAACAAAATCCACACAGCCCAGTATTCAAATCTAGAAGCAGAGAGGTCACAGATTGACTGTATGTAACCAAAGGGACCAAAGACAGGTGCAAGATTTCAGAGTCACTGTTTACATAAAGCGAGTCACATCTATATCATTGGTAGAAAGCATTTGGTCCAATGGAAATATTTATTTAGTTAACATAAATAACGGCAATTTATACGGCTTGTATTTAGCACCTTTAAAAGGCACAACCCATTACAATTTATCTTATTCCTGCCAGCTTGTGAAATGGACTAGAAAAGAATAGTGACACAGAAAGAGGTAAGGCTGACTTGTTCAAGTGTGGGCAGGTCGTCAAAACTGTACCTGGGGTGGAGAAAGGGATGGTATTTAGCTTTATGAAATGAAAGAAGCTCTACAAACTTGCCGAGTATCTGGGAGGTCAAATGTTATGCACCTAAATCTACTTCTTGAAATGAATAGCCAGGTGTTATACTAGTTATGTGCCTTAATCATTAATTATGACTGTGGCACCAGAAGAAAAAAAAAATACTAGGACACATGAGCTGAGTGATAAAGGGAAAGCATCAATCATGCACGACAAGGAAGCCAAAGATAACTTTTCTGTCTGGATGCTTTCATTTGTGACTCTGCAGAGTTTCTCTCACAACAGACTTCAAACTTTCAAAGACACTGTTTCTCACTGTTATATTTTTTTTTGTAGCAATCAATTGTAGTCATGAGACTCAGATTAAAACAAAATGAAATGCATATGTTGTTAATGTCTATATTTTCTAGGTAGTATGACCAGGCTCTAGATTAAAGGCAATTTCCACAAACAAAACTGTGAGTCAAGAGTTATGATTCTTTCAATAAAGGTTTAAGTAAACTACATCAAAAACAGGTTTTGGAATCAACAGTTAATACTTAAACTAGCAGCACAGGTTGGCTAACACACTTTCATTTTGCCACAGTGTCATAATAAATGTATTACCTATGTTATTTTAAGCAGGTGGTTAGAGCAGGTGATTCTCCCCAAAGTCCCAAGCCACTGTACAGTGCCCCACAAAGTTGGAGAGGCAAAAACATAAACCTTGTTCTGGGGTATTAAGTGGTATAAATGGGGCATTTAGAAACAGGAAGAACAAGTTATCACTTTCGTGGAGGAAACTAAGTGTTGGATCGCAAATGGCTATCAGATCTTGGATAGATTATTTCACTTCTCTAGAGTTTAGTGCTCTTGTCTATAAATGACTGGTTTTAGCCCTATTGAATCCTTAACCTGGGATCTACATTTGTGCTTCATGAGGATCTGCGAAGAGACTCAAATTACATGGAAAATTTTGTTTATCAGATCCTTTAAGGTTTATTGAAAAGATATGCATTCAAGTAGTGCTCCTCTGTGGACTGAAGAACTGGTTCTTTTAAATTTTCAATCTGTTATGAATCAATGCTATTAAAAATACATGCAATGTATGCATTAATAAAATGTATATATACAACAAAGAATCCCACATTTTTATTACATTAAACAGACATAAAATTACTCTAAGTCACTATAAAAATTTCAAAGTGCTTCTCATCAACTGGGGTCATTGTTATGGAATGACCAGTACTGGGTCACAAACCATACTTTAGGTAGAAACTGCGCTAAGATTTCTTCTAGTCCTAACCTTGAAAGTTTCCATATGAAATCTAGGTTCCTCGCATTCATTCTGCATCAACTTCTCCTGCCCAAATCATACAACCCAACATGTCATCACACTCAGAGCAAAATTAAGGTCTGTTTTCCTTAGAAAGAAATGTAAGGTTATAAATAATAATGACAACAACAACAAAATTATGTTTCCCCCAGTCACTTGTGATTACTCATGTTCTCTGAACAATAAGGGTAAAGAGGAGGGAAAGCCTGTAGAATTATCACAGAGCCCAACCATCTGCTACCTGACCTACTAGTTCCCTCATCTATGATTCTCCATTCATGTGATTACCCAGATTTGGAAAGCTTTTACCAACCTCTACACAATTTTATATTTACAGCTTCATGCAAGACTCCTCATTGCATTTATTAGTCACTCAAATCTTGCTTTATCCAGGAAAGGAACAAAAGAAAAAAATATGGGTCCCTGCTCTCAAGTTGTTCTGGTCATAAGCGTTTTTATAAGTGCCTTGTGCTGAGAATCACAACTGGGGAAGGAAGAGGGGACAGTGCTGAAGACACAGCAAAGTTATTGTTGTTTTTGTTTTCTCTTTTAGGGCAGCACCTGCAGCATATGTAAGTTTCCGGGCTAGGGGTCAAATAGGAGCTGTAGCCGCTGAGCTAGACCACAGCCAAGGTGATGCCAGAATCTGATCTGTGTCTGCGACCTATGTGTAGTTCACAGCAACTCTGGACACTTAACACACTGAGCAAAGCTAGGGATTGAACTAACATCCTCATGGATACTAGTCGGGTTCTTAACCTGCTGAGCCATGATAGAATTCATATGAAGCAACAGTAAAGTTAGATTGGAAGGTCATAAAAGTTTTCTCATAAGTTATTTTTAATATTGTGTCTTAAGCCATGACTACTTGGTGCTCTGTGTATAGTATTAGAGAAGTTTAGTATTATCATTGGACTACTGTTTATAGCTCACTACCATTTTATTGCTACATGTCTGATTAAAAAGTATATCCTTCCCAGAGAGTAGATCTTTCACTGATTAAGAGTGCACTAATTGACCAAAAAAGGAAGTGTGTGTGTATATATATATGTGTTAATCTTGTACATTTGGTGGGAGATATGCAAAGACTCAGGAAAAGCAGTGCATGTAAAGTGAATGGTGAAAGGTATGATAACATACACCTTTATCAGAGAATGCGGTAGGGAGGGTGAAGCAACTGGTGAGACATGAGGCTGGAAAAACTGAGGGCCAGGTCATGAAGCTTCTTGTATATCTTCCTAAGGATTCTGGATTCATTGGAGTTCTTTCAGACTAATTTAAAGGTTTTTAAGTAAGAAGGTGATTTAATCAATATTTTGTTTTAAAAAGAACATTTTGGCAGCTCTGTGAAGGATATCTAGGAGGTGAGCAGAATGGAGCTGAGTGTGCCAAGAGATTCATCTAATAATTTGAGTGAAGATTCATGAGGTCCTGCAATGAATCAGTAGCCATTAGGAATGCAAAGAATGGGGCATATTTACAAGACATCAACAAGGCAGAATTACTAGCAGTGACAGTTGAATGATTTTGATACTGGCTTAGGCAATTTGGAGGTTGGTGATTTCATTACCTGAAAGAGAAAGTGCTGCTGTAAGTCCAAGATGAGAGTGGAAAGCAAAAGAGTTCAGAATTGAATATGTTCAATAATTCAAGGTATCTGCGGAAAGTTGAAATGGACATGTCTATAGGGAGTTTGAAATAGAAGTTCAGAGGTAGCCCTGGGCTGGAAAGAGAAAAGTTGATCACCAGTAACTGTAGACATGAAATGGGTGTTGTCACTTTGACAAGCCTTGCCTGAGGAAATTTGTTCCACTCCAAAATAATTTATTTTATTCCATAAATAGGTGGTTTTTAACCAAGCAAAAAAGGTCACATACTTTATGATTTTATTTAAATAAGATATCCAGAACAGTAAATCCATAGAGATGGTGGTTGCCAGTAGCTGAGGAATTCAGAGGGGCTGGAGTGGGAAGTGACAGCTAATGGATACAGGGCTGCTTTGATAAAAGTGCTCTGGAGTTTGGAAGTGATGATGGCTACCAAACGTTGTGAATATACTAAGAACATTGAATTATAGCCTTTAAATGGGTGAATTACAGCTCAATAAAGCTCTTTAAAAGGGTGGGGGGATAGATAGTTTTTAATCTCTTTTATTTGCCCAAACGGTATTAAGAGTCATAGAAGAATATGCACTTTTTTATTTAAAAAATTAAGTGGGGAAATAAGCTAAAGGATAAATGATGTAAACAAAGTTAAAGCTGAACTGAGATTCACACCCAAGGTACGAGCCACTAGATACTGTTTACTTCCCAGGTGAGGTCACATCTTTGGCTCAGGATTTTTAATCAGCAATGTAAAGGGGAAGTTACAAATTGTATATTTAAAACACACAAAATAAAAGTAAACCAGTTTCTCAGAAGTGTAATTATTTATGGTACCAAGAATTGAGAAAAATTTCCTCCTAAGAAAAACACTGTAATATAATGAGCAGTGTTCTTATTAATACCTCACAGTGAATAGAAGATGAAACATGTAACTATGATTATGTCCATCAATGCAGGGTGATGTTATAACAACTAGAGTAAAGGCAACTCAAAGGAAGAAGGAAAGCAAATAGTGTAATTCACCCCTAAAGCCTAGGTATGTTGGTATGTGTGAGTGGACGGCTATATCTCCTTCAAGTATTCATCTATAATACATCCTAAAATGTTTTTATCTCACAAACTAGACTGATGTGACCTTGCTCACCTTCTCAGTATTGAAGGTCCACAATCTTCTTCAAGACACATTGAATATTCAGTGACCTTCTGAATTAAAGTTAAAATTTATAAGAAAATTGACACTATTTTAATAACGGCCCTAAACCCAGTGACTTAAGTGGTAAGTGAAAAGTAATTAACCAATATTTTGAAGAAGTTAAGAATTTATTGAACAAATAAGATGATATATAGAGGCTAGTGGTACAAAAATTAATGAGATACTGCTTTTGCCCTCCAAGTACCAACAATTTAAAGACTAAAGAGTAGAGTCGATCATTATCCCAATAAATACTAATTGAGTGCCTACCCTGGCTCAGATACTATGCTAGGCAATAGCAAGACAGAATGGAAAAATACAAATGGCATGTACTCCTAGAGCCTATGTTTCACAGGAAGAGATTCAAAAATTATAAAAGTAATATATATATGAATATACATTATGTATGCATATGTAAGCATATATGTATATATGTGTATGTATATGATTGATAGAAAGAAAAAAGGACATGGGGAAACAAGCCACCTAGATATTTGGGCAAGATTAGTTAAGACAACACAACAAAAAAGAACAAGTGCAGAAGTCCTGAGGCAGTGAAGCAAAAATGAATTACTTCTAGTGCAAAGTTGTAAGAGATGAGGTCAGAGGTGGTGGTGGTGGTGGGTTGGAGATTTTCAGAGACTTACAGGCCTTTGTAAGGACTTTGGCTTTTCCTTTGAGTGTCATGGTGAACCACTGATAGTTCTGAGCTAAGGAATGACACAATTTGCCTTAGCAGTAAGTGCGGTGATTATGACGTGTAGATTCAACATATTATATAAAAAGATCTGAAGATTCATGGAAGACTCAGTCATAAAGGATGCTTAGATATTGCCCAGACAAGGTAGATACAGGATAGGAATAGAAACACTTCCAGACAGACACACAAACAACCTAAGCTAAGAAAAATTTTGAGTGCTGGCAATTTACCGTGGCTAAAAGTAAATGATAAGGCTATAGGAATGATGAGAGATGGGGCTAAAGAAATAAGCAGAACATTGAAGGATTTTTATGGATATCCCTAATATCTGCAAATAAACTTAATATTCCCAGGGGTAGGGATCATGTTTCCAGGGGCAGGTAACCTAAATTGTACCTATGCCACAGAAGTAATCTTCAGTGTCTATGTAAACTTTGTGCAACTTCATTGATAAAATGATTTTAATTATGGCTGGACAAATTGGATGCATATTGATTTACTGATATATCAGATACTATATTTGAAATATATCATGAGTGTTTTTTAGAAGAAATTGCCCACTTGTTTATTCTAAGTGTTTCCTCCAAATTAGACTTTGGCGCACAACTACATGTTATCTTGACTCATTTCACCATCGATATGCAATGTCCTCTTTAGAGAACTACCCAGCTTCAATTCACTTGGGCCTGATTTTGTCAGGTCTAAATTCTGACACCCTTAGAGAAAATGCCAGGGAACCCAAACTGTAAACTGATCATTTTATTTCAAGTAGGAATATATATTCCAGAAAATGAAATCTAGCATAACTTCACTGACCCTTACAAAAAACCAGATTAGAATAGGTGGTCCCAAAATGACTTATCTAAAGAAATCATATTCAGAAGAAAAAAACAAGGTTACTGATCCCCTTGCTTAAAGAAAGCAGTTGATTACTGCATTCCTCCTCAATTACCCCGGGCTCTTGTAGTAGGAGGATTTTATCATTTTCAGCTGCTAGAAGATTCAATAAGAACACGCTGTTCTGTACTTTTCGTTTAGCCAGGCAGCCCAACATTCTAAATAAGACTGAATGTTTGCCAGTAGTTGAAAGAGGAACCTCAGGGGTTTCTTGAAAGATTCCCATTTTCCTATTTCTCAAAGACTAATTTTAATCTAAAAATGAGTTTTCATTTTATAAAATGTATCATTTTTTATTGTTGTTTTCATTTGTTTGCTGGTTTGTTTTGGTTTGTTTTGATTTGCCCCAAAGAAATTTTTTCAAAGCCCTTGGATTTTAGTGGAAATTAATTGCTGGGTGTTTGATAGCCAAAAGTAGTATGTTTCCCTCCCAGGCAAATGGCAATTTTCTCCATAGCAGCATGGCAGTAGACTAGTGCAAGACTTCTGAAGCTAGCCACCAGGAGGTTTTGGTCCTGGGTGTCAGTACCACTTGCATGAGCCTAGTTTCTAAGTTGGCTAAGAGGAGGCATGATCCCAGTAGGTTTCATAGAGTATGTCTGCTCTTCAACTTTGACGCAAATTCTTCCAGAATTGCCCATTTGTCCATTCATGGTAAGAGACTCCATGAAATGTGAATAATTGAAGAGGTACTGTCAGACTTTCTGTGTAGGACAGCTCTAAAATGACCCCTTGGACTTGCTAAAACAAGTATTTTTTCACTTATTCCCAAACCAATCAGTCTTTTTATATAGGGTTATACAATGCACATGTATATGAATTAAAAGAAGAAGAGCAAATGTTATTATGTCAAAATTAATGCAAAATAAATATAGAGGCTATCTTCTTAAAAATGAGACTCTGGATGGCCACCGATTAAAGTACAGAAGGAAGAAAAGATGGAAAAAGGAAAGGATTGGGAGTTTCTGTTGTGGCACAGTGGAAACTAATCCAACTAGTATACATGAGGTTGTGGGCTTGATCCCTGCCCTTGCTTAGTGGGTCCAGGATCTAGCATTGCTGAGCTATGGTGTAGGTCATTCATAGACATGGCTCAGATCCTGCATTGCTGTGGCTATGATGTAGGCCAGCTGTAGCTCCAATTAGACCCATAGTTTTGGAATTTCCATATGCCAAAGGAACAGCTCTAAAAAGAAAAAAAATAAAAGAAAAAAGTAAAGGATTATGAGAATAACTGTAATACTATATATTTTGTATATAAACAGCAAACAAGTTGAGTAATTATTTTCTCAGGAGATTCTTTCACTAAATCATTGAATTTTACTGTCTATGATTCAGGTCAAATCCTTATTCTCCGCAATCTGCATTGTAAAATCTTTTCAATAATAAAAGAGATAAATTGTTATGTTATTAAGACAGAGAAATTCAAAATAAAAGAATTAATTCAAATGTGAGTCCAAGGACCTAAGTTGAGGGCCATCACTCGTTTGTCTTGTCAGTTCACTCTTCTATGCCTCAGTTTTCTCTATTGTTTCTGGAAAATGGAGGTTTTAATAATATCTGACTTGCTTGCTTCATAGGGTTGTGGAGCAAATAAGGTAATGAGTACAGAGCGATCATCTCCAGTTCTTCAAGTACTGTATAACTATTAGTGACTTAGAAACATTACTTAACTCTGATGAGATTCTATATATTCATCTACAAAATAAAGCTCTGTTGCTGCCTGCCTACTTCCAGAGTGATCTTATAAAAAACACGGAAGGCTAACACATGCACCTGCATGTACATTGCAGCACTATTCACAATAGCGAAGACATGGAAACAACCTAAATGTCCATCAACAGATGAATGGATTAAGAAGATATGGTATATGCACACTGTGGAATACTACTCAGCCATGAAAAGAAAAAAATAATGCCATTTTCAGCAACATGGATGGAACTAGAGACTCTCATACTACATGAAGTCAGTCAGAAAAAGAAAGACAAATACCATATATCACATATCTAGAATCTAATATAAGGCACAAATGAACCTTTCCATAGAAAAGAAAATCATGAACATGAAGAACAGACTTGTGGTTGCCAAGAGGGAGGGGGAAGGAGTGGGATGGACTGGGAATCTGGGATTAGGAGATGCAAACTATAGCCTTTGGAATGGATAAGCAATGGGATCCTGCTGTATAGCACTGGGAACTATGTCTGATCACTTGTGATTGAGCATGATAATGTGAGAATAAAGAATGTATACATGTATGTGTGACTGGGTCAGCTTGTTGTGCAGTAGAAAACTGACAGAACACTGTAAGCCAGCTATGATGGAAAAAATAAAAATCATTATAAAAAATAAAATAAAATATATTTGTAACCACCACTAAAAAAAAAAAGGCAAGGAAGGTGATTTCAGCATCTTCTTTGAAGTGTAAATTACTATAAAAAATAAGGATTTCAAACCTATAGAAACAACTATGTGTAGGAAAAGATTATGGTTAACTAGAAATAGCAAAACTTTAGACACATTCTATAGTCTTAGGAAATAAAGCTGGTAGAGGTATGGAAAAAACCCGCTGATATTAAAATTTTCACCTCTGAGAGAAAACAGACTAGCAGAAAATTCTACTATCAGAATTCAAGAACATTAACTACCAATACTATTACAAGTGGTTAGGAAACAGTAAATTAAACTTTGTAATGCTTTCCCAAAGGAAGTAGAAATACACAGTCATTACTTAGAGTTTAAATTGGACTGGGAACAGTAGGCCAGCATGCATTATAGAGAAGGAATGCTTCATTGGTAGCAAAGTGAACCAAATGATACTGCAGATCTCTTCCATATTTAATGTCTGACAGGCAAAAATATTTGCATGAATGCAGTAATGTGCTAGGGAAGTCATCACCACGGGAATGCTCAATCAAATCTTTAATACTTTTAATAAGCATCATACTATGAGAGCATATTTTTTCTTTCTAGTGAAATTCATTCAAGTTTGAGCAAACTGCTAAGTTGTCACACTTGGTAAAACCTAGAATGACAGCCTGATGTAAACAAAAGCAACTCTTTTATATTTCAAGCTGGTTTGAATGAAGATAGGGAATGCAGAGTAGGCATAGGGATTTAGGATACAATAAAATCAATGATAATCTGACAAAACCCCTTGCTCTATGGCAAAGATAGGATAGACAGGAGAAGCATCAATGTTTTTGTTTGTTTCTTTTTTTCTTTTTTTTTTTTAATGGCTGCACCTAAAGCATACAGAAGTTCCCAGTCTAGCGGTCAAACTGGACCTACAGCTGCAGGTCTACACCACAGTCACAGTAACACCAGATCCAAGCCATATCCATGACCTATGCTACCCATTGCAGCAATGCTGGAGAAATCCTTAAGCCACTGAGCAAGGCCAAGGATCGAACCCATACCTTCAAGGACACTATGTTATGTTCTTAACCTGCTGAGCCACAACAGGTACCCCAGCATCAATGGTTTTTTAGTAAAGGATCACAATAACTAAAACATACACAGTAAATCTAAAATATATCAAAAGAAAAAAAGATGGAATTTTGGTCAATAGTAAAGTTAATTTGTAGAACTGGAGGTAAGAGACATGGCTTCTGAAAACATTTGTGTTAATGACTAGTCATGTGACCTACCATAAAATAAGTTGACCTTTCTTGTATTGTCTTAATTTGTATATTTATCAATTGGACAGGGGGGGGTCGTGGGGTGGTAACTTTACCAGTAATATTTGGCTTACTTAGCTTGTCATGATAGGAGGAGGGTGATGCTTCTGGCTCTAGTGGGTAGAAGCCAAGGATACTAAAAATATCCTACAGTGCATAGAACATTCTCCCACAAAAAAGAATTATCTGACCCCATAGTCAATAACACTGAGATTGAAAAAAACACATTCTAAGCTGAAACTACCCCAAAAGTATATTAAAGGATAAAGATCTAGTCATCTTCAGTGTGAGAGCATTGTAAAAATATAACTATTTTATTAACATTATTGTTATTGCTTAAGCTTCTCTTCCACAAGAGTTTTAATTATAAAGCACTTGGCAGAAAAATGAGTTTCATTTATATAATAGACTTAGTGTTTTCTTTTGAAATAGGCTTTTTTTTCAATTAATTAAAATTTAGTGGCCTTGTTATAATGAATGCAAAAAAATGATCTATCTCCCTAAACTTTTCAGAAGTTATAAAGCTCAGTGAGATTATTATTTTTTTTCTGATAAATATTTGCAGGATACAAAATTTAGAAGGTTTTTCTCCCTCAGAGATGTTATTTATAAACATTTCTTGGAAGTCTTAAATAAAACTAAAAGCATATATGCACAATTCTGGAGGCTAGTTATTCTATTTGTGCTGAAAATGGAATGCTAGCGCTGAAGAATTTCTTTTTTTTTTCTTTTTTTTTTTTGTCTTCTGTTGTTTTAGGGCCGCACTCGTGGCATGTGGAGGTTCCCAGGCTAGGTGTCTAATTGGAACCTCAGCTGCCAGCCTACTGCACAGCCACAGCAACACGGATCCGAGCTGCGTCTGCAACCTACACCACAGCTCAGGGCAACGCTGAATCCTTAACCCACTGAGAGAGGCCAGGGGTCGAACCAGCAACCTCATGGTTCCTAGTGGGATTCATTTCCACTGAGTCACGACAGGAACTCCAAGAATTTCTTTCTAATGTGTCAGTGAGAGGAAGCAGCTAAGAGCCAAGGTCATGCAATGAATCAGATCTAAATCCCAGGTCTCCCGATGCCCAGTTTCTAAACAGATTTTTGTTCATCATAAACATAAACCAGCCTACATAACTAATAAATCATTCTAAAACAGGAATGTTATTCTCTAAAACTTAGAATAGCATTATAAGAACAGTAGGAGAATCAGGGCACATTATTACAAAGCATTTCCTTGCTTCTTGTAACTGAAATTTATTTGATTTGCAACACAGAATTAAAAAAAATGAGCTGTTACATATTAGAAATTATATAGGAATAAGCATGTGGTGACAATTCTAAAAAGTTTATTTTATAATCTTTGTTGGTATTTGTAAGTAAAATAAGTGAAAAAAAGTAATGTGAATGTAGTTCATAAATTTTCTATCATGGCTAATAGTCCATGTTTTGCAAACTGATGGTTTGAATTACTGCATTTGCTACCTATAAAAATAAAAATTTTTCTAAAAGAAAATGAGTGAAATGAAATATTCAGATGGAAAGCAGGAAGAGCTTAAAATAAGACATTCTTACAAGAATTATGGTCTTTGCATTTTGCCACTGCAAACGAGACTAAGGGTGCAGGGGACTTGACCAAGAATGATTTTTATATCCATAGGTTTATCTTTTTACCAAAATTAAACTGAGGAGAACTGGAAACAGTACCAAATTGGAAGTCATAACACTTAGATTCTTCTGCTAACCCTGGCTGTTTCTAAGATGTTGAGTAAGTTATGCAACCTCACTGATTCCACACCCACCTATCTGTAAACAGTGGGGATTGGAAAGAGAAAGGTAAATTTCTCCCAAGTCTACATTTTCATGATTTTATGAAACTTTGATCTCAAAGTCTTTTAATCTTCATATAGGATACAACAGTTTATAATGTTTAGGTTTTTATCTCAGTAGGGCAATTTATGTTATAACAGAAAAAATAACTCAAATTTACTGAAGCCAATAAGAGGATTTATTGGCCTGTCTTCCAGAAATTCTCAATCAGTATTTAGATTTTGTCCCACAGACTCAAATGGAATCCTCAGTTCTTGGTTTCTCATCATCCCCCAACTCTGTTTTATGTTTTATTGTTTAATCCTCAAAATATACTTAGTGATGCCCTGTTGCTGTAAGAACAAGTCTTCTCAGTTCAAATTCCAGCAAAAAAAATGAACATGCCTTTCTATCATTACTGTCCTAGCAAAAGTCAGCTTCCTCTCTAAACCAATGCTATAGTCAAGGAAATGTGATATACAGATTTAAATGGTGTGAATGAGAAATGTCTTCTCCTGAAACCAGAGATTAAGTTACTGGGAAGGGAGTGCTTAGAACAATAGGAAATAATGTTGTACATTTGCAGGATTAAACCAGCAATGAGGGCAGAGAGATGGAAATATATCAAATAACGAGGATGCTATTTGAGTCCCTGGGACAATAACAGCAAGAAAACAGATTTTAGGGAAGATAAACTCATAAATCCCCTTTATTTACACAGTTAAGTTACTTTGCATTGGTTTTTCTATAACATAATCAGTACCACAGGATATTATATACTACATTCAGATCAGTGAAAGATTTTAAGTTTAAGGAACCTAACAATACCTTTGGTTAATAAATACTCAGTAAATATGTACTGCTAAATATCATGGAACACCAAATTGGAAAAAGTCTGTGTGTGCTAGGAGATTAGTGAGAACAAAGGGCTAAGTGTACTTTGCAATCTGTAAGATAATATGGGGGAGAAGAAAGGAAAATATAAATACATAATGCAGAAAGGAGGAAAAAATGATCCATTTCAAAGCTAAAACACTCAAGACACGTATGTTGTTTCTCACCTCTTTCACTCTACTCTCTCCCTTTCTTCCCAGCAAGTTTCAGTAGGTAAACACCCATCCTAATAAATAATATTTTAAATACATTTAAATCTTCTTTTTTCCTTATTCTGTTGAAATGTAAGCAATATGACATCAGTGACTGCCGAGGTCCAGCCCCAGCAGGGTCGTGGGTACCCCTAGGATGAGCGGTGTCGGCAGCAATAATGACAGGAGACTTATTCAGTGTTGCAGGATCATCATGCTTATGCTAGTGAAGATGCTCTCTCTCTTTTATTTTCACACAGAGTACATACATCTATTTCCCTCCCCCCAAGCTTCCCAAGCATAGTATGTATTTTTTTTTAACTTTCCACCCAGTCATCATGTTTGACCACAAGAAAGAAATCACCATGTACACTGTTGACCTTAATCATTCAATGAAATATCACAAGGAACTCAGAAGGGTCCCTTTTTACATATTGCTTCTTTTTCAGAGATTGTTCTCTCTCCAAGCTATTAACTTTGCCCAAATACAATGGTAGTATACAGAGCACAGATTTTTTATAGCAAAATGCAGTTTAAACATTAATAGGTCACAGAGTTTATAGAAAGTTTATGATTAATCTAACAGTCAAAAATATAGTTTTCTAAACATAACAGGCTATGAGGTTAATAATGTCTGACATGCGGTTAACCATACTTCTATTATTTCTACTTCTCTACATTTTCTACTGAGTCTATAATCTCTAACTATAACTATGTCTAGTGCACTCCCAGGTGCACCATGGGCAGGGAATGTGGGTCGGTGTTGGCAGCAACATTGACTGACTCACAGTTTATAAAAGACTTGCAGAGACATGTTAGACCACAGAGTTTCTATAAATCAATTCTACTTGTCATTCCAATTAAGTCCGAATTCCAAACTCTCACCCTGGGCCTTGATCTCTGCTTAGGCCTCCATCCCGGGTTTTTCCAAGGATGTGTTTTTTATGAATACACTTTTGAGTGTGTTTGAAAGGGAATCTATATCTAGTAGTAATATTATATTTCTTAAGAATAAACACCCCTCTCATTCCTGGGCTTGGATGTTTTATCCATTATAGAATAGTTTTAGTTTCTGGTGGTGGCCATGTAGGAATTTTTAGAGGCAGGTATAGGAACACAAGTCCTAACCCTCTATGAGTATTCAAAAGCAGAGGAACAGGAGCTGTGAAAGAGGCAGATACAATTAATCCCAGAAATAGCATAAGACAGAAACAAAATAGTAGAAGTGAGGATTTTCCAGAGATGCTGAGCAGGTCCTGACTGCTCTGCAGTTCAGGACAAGGGCGCCCTAAGGAACTCTGTCCTGCAGTCATCTTCATCCGGGCTCTGCCTCAGTGAGACTTAGTGCCAACCGCTCCCAACAAATGACCCTTGTTTTGTCTGCTAAAGTATATCTTACATTATTATGCTAAGTCCCTAGAATAGAGCATAGCAAAATAATTGTTAAATGAATTACAAACAGGTGACAAAATGGAGATAAGAAGAGAGGGCCAGGAGAACATGAACTATCTTAAACTCTTCTACTTCTTTTCTCACCTAAAAACTATGATCCTTATCTCCTGTCTTTATTAATATATATATATGTAATATTGAACAAGCTAGACTCCAAAATTCAGAACATATGGGGAAAAAGGGGTTATCTGCTAGAAATATATGATATGAATTGGATCATATTAAAATATTGTGGTCAGTTTTCCAGTGGCCCAGTTGTCCCTGGAACAATTTAAAGAAACTGACTGTTTAGAATAACTTGAAGCTCTTTGATAAATTAACAATATTGAATATCACCTTATGCCCTAACAAAGAGCCCTAATAATTTTCAAAATTATCAATAACAGGTGGAGTCAACTAAATAACGAGAGTAACTGCTATAGCCAAAAGCTAATGAGATAACCAATAAAGGAGACCAGTAAGATTATATGACAAAGAGAAAAAAACTGAGAATAAGTATTTTAAGGCAGCTGGGGTCTCACAGGATTTCCAATAGTTGTAAACTAGTCCCACATATACAATATACAGTGGTCCCTTGGTATCCCTGAGGAACTGGTTCTAGGACCCCTGAAAATACTAAAACCTGAGCATACTTAAATCCCCCATATAAAATGGCACAGTATTTGTTTGCATGTGACCTAAGCACATCCTCCCACATACTTTATTTTTTTTGTCTTGTGTTTTCTTTTTTTTTTTTGTCTTTTTGCCTTTATGTAGAGGCGCACCCACAGCATATGGAGGTTCCCAGGCTAGGGGTCTAACAGGAGCTGTAGCTGCCGGCCTTCGCCACAGCCACAGCAACGCGGGATCCGAGCCACGTCTGCAACCTACACCACAGCTCACGGCAACGCCAGATCCTTAACCCACTGAGCAAGGCCAGGGATCAAACCCACAACCTCATGGTTCTTAGTCAGATTCGTTAACCACTGAGCCACGAAGAGAACTCCCTCCCATATACTTTAAATCATCTCTAAGTACAATACCTACTACAATGAAAATGCTATGTAAATTGTTTCCAGCATGCAGCAAATTCAAGTTCTGCTTTTTGGAACTTTCTAAAGTTTTAAAATATTTCTGACCTGCAGTTGGTTGAATATGCAATGTAGAACCCACTATAAGGAGGGTTGACTGTAGAAAGAACACTGAGAAGGCAAAATTCTACTGATCTTCATTTCTTCTCTTTTTTCACTTTTTATTTTTTATAATGATTTTTATTTTTTCCACTATAGCTGATTTAGAGTGTTCTGTCAATTTTCTGCTGCATAGCAAGGTGACTCAGTCACACATATATGTATACATTATTTTTTCTCACATTATCATGTTCCATCACAAGTGACCACACAGAGTTCCCAGTACTATACAGCAGGATCCCATTGCTTATCCATTCCAAAGGCTATAGTTTGCATCTATTAATCCCAAATTCCCAGTCCATCCCACTCCTTCACCCTCCCTCTTGGCAACCACAAGTCTGTTCTCCATGTCCATGATTTTCTTTTCTATGGAAAGGTTCATTTGTGCCCTATATTATATTCCAGATATAAGTGAAATCATATGGTATTTGTCTTTCTCTTTCTGACTTACTTTCCTTAGTATGAGAGTCTCTAGCTCCACCCATGTTGCTGCAAATGGCATTATTTTGTTCCTTTTTATAACTGAGTAGTATTCCATTGTATATATATACCACATCTTCTTAATCCATTCATCTGTCAATGGACATTTAGGTTGTTTCCATGTCTTGGCTATTATGAATAGTGCTGCAGTGAACATGAGGGTGCATGTGTCTTTTTCAAGGAAAGTTTTGTCCAGATATATGCCCAGGGGTGGGATTGCTGGGTCATATGGTAGTTCTATGTATAGTTTTCTAAGGTACCTCCATACTGTTTTCCAAAGAAGATATACAGATGGCCAACAATCACATGAAAAAATGCTCATCAGTGATTATTAGTGATCTTCATTTCTTTACCTTTGTTTTAAAACCTTGGGAACTCAAAAATAAAAGATAAGCAAACAAGGTAAGCACTGAAGCTTCAGGGGTAAAAGGACAAGGCTGATGAGTATTAGGCCAAGAGAAAAATTTTAAAGAGAATTTAAACAAAAGAGCCTCAAAACTTTGCAAAATATTCTTCCATAATAAGGAACGCTAGGTGTACCTGTGAATTTGCATGTGCACATACATATGCAGGTGTGCAGGTGGGGGTATGTGCACAGTCACATGTTGAATGCAACTGTAAGGATTTATAAATGGCTTTAGAATTAGGTTGTAGGAGGGACTTGAATGGAGGCTACATTCTAATAAAACTTTACTTATGAATATTGGACTTTGAATTGCATATAATTTTCATGTGTCACAAAATATTATTTTTAGACTTTTTTTTCAACCATTTAAAAATGTATTAAAACCATTCTTAGGTTGCAAGACTTAGAAAAATAGGTGGATTGAGCCCCACAGGCCATCATTTGCTCCTTCTGTAAACAATAGCACTCCATAATCTACAAGTGTGAACTTCAAGGGATCACAAAGAGGTAAAGCACAATGGGAACTGAGAGCAATAAGGAAACAATAAGTTCTTATTACTATTGCCAACAGATAGGAAATGCTACTTTGAAATTGGGTATTTCTTTCTTTGCCTCCTTGGAAATTATTTTAAATTTCCCCAGAATTCATTTATTATTAATGTACAAAGACTGTTTCAATATGACATTTCTTCATTGAAGTGATTTGATTTCGAACTGAGGCAAAAAAAATTCATTTGGCTATGTACTAACCACGAAATACACAACCAGTGAAAGGTCTACAGGGTTAAAAAAATTGTCTATCTTGTTATCCCCAAATGTTCTGATACATTAATGTCATTGAAAAAATGCCAGAGATATTTCAAGGGATTTCTTTTCCTTTCCAAAGAAGTGCATTAAATAGATTGCTATGTAATGCTGTACACATTATCTGTTTTCCCCAAAAAGGAAATGCAAGTAGATGCATGTTTGACTTCTGCCTCCCTGGAATTGTGGCTGGAAAACCAAACAAGCAAGGCTGGGGTTCTCCGGAATCAGGCAAACCTGGGTTCTGCTACTTACAAGATATGTGTCTTCTTGGGCAAAATGAAGTCTTAGATTTTTTCCACTGAAAACTAGACATTATTTCCCTCATCTTTAAACTTTCTAATTCCCAGGAGAAATGAGAGGTTTAAATAAAATTAAATAAGTACGTATATGTAATATTCACATACTAGCACAATGTGTACAGTTCATTATTATTCTTCAAATATTCCTCCCGTACAAGGAGGAATAGGTACAGCTTGACCCAGCAGTCTAGAAGTTGGTTGAGAATGGCTCTAGAACCTATAATAAAACTCATTCCCAGAATCTGTGACAAGGAAGGAAGTGACCCCATCACAAATGTATTGAGATAGAAGGAATTAGAAGGGAAAACAAAACATTTTTCCTTTAATATTGTTATTGGCTCATCTGATCCTAAAAACTAGATTCCTGCTTAAAATTCATGACTAACTCATAGCGTGAAACAGGAGAGGTTTTTTATTCTCAAGGTAACCAGTACAATGCAAATCCTGGGGTGTTTTGTGTAGTTCAAAGCTAAAAGCAACAGTTTGGCCCATTTGAAAATATAGTGAAGAGAAGTGAATTGGGGTGGGGATAAAAACATATTTTTCTAACTAGTTTTCAAGGATCCTTACTCCCAAATAGAGCAGCATCCTTGCCAGGTCATTAAGAAATTGTTATGGCACTACCACTTATAATAAAATATGGCCACTTCTGAACTACATCCTAAAGAAAATTAATAGATAGGTAACATTTTTGAAATCTCAGGGACAAGGTAAACAATTATATCAAAATGGAAATTAGCGTTTTAGCGGAAAAACCAACACAACTTTTAAGTATAAAAAAATCAAAATTTGGTGAGTTTTCTAACCATTTTAGAAATGAACCATTTCTTTCATTTTATAATAAAGAAATGTTATCCATGACATCACTTTCCAGCCTTACTGATAGGAATATACTAATGTCAGAAGGAGACAGAAAAATTGAATATATAATATTTCATAGAGTTTTCAGTATTAAAACCTCCAGGCTGACAATATGTATTTAAATAATATGTCATAAAAACCTCTTGGTACATAATGATGTAATAAATATGAGAAC
>PVHT021183726.1:18450273-18495099 GCA_004024745.2 Catagonus wagneri | reverse complement strand
TAGGGGTCTAATCGGAGCTGTGGCCACTGGCCTGCGCCGCAGCCACAGCAACGCAGGATCCGAGCCGCGTCTGCAACCTACACCACAGCTCACGGCAACGCCGGATCGTTAACCCACTGAGCAAGGGCAGGGATCGAACCCGCAACCTCATGGTTCCTAGTCGGATTCGTTAACCACTGCGCCACAACGGGAACTCCCTCCTCTTCTTTAATTTACTAGAAGATTTTCTATAATGTTGCTAGTATTTCTTTCTTAGTTGTTTGATAGAATTCAGCAGCAAAGCCATCTAAGCCTTGAATTTTCTTTGTGTGAAGCTTTTTTGTTTTAGCTTTTTGGTTTTTTTATTGCCATACACATGGCATATGGAACTTTCCATGCCAGGGATCAAACTCACACCTCTGCAGAAACTAAAGCCATTGCAGTCAGATTCCTAACACACTGTGTCAGAGGAGGGTCTCCTGTGTGAAGGTTTTTAACTACAAATTCAATTTCTTTAATAGATACAAGACTATTTGATTATTTATTTCTTGAAAGAGCTTTGATGGTTTGTGTATCTCAAGGACTTTATTCTCAGTTGTCAAATTCATTGACAAAAAGCTGTTCAAATATTACCTTATTATTCTCACTACCTGTAGAATCTGTAATACTGTCCCTCATTTCTGATATTGTAAATTTGCATTATCTCTCTTCCTCTCCCTCTGCTCTCTCTTCCTCTTTCTTTCCCACTCTCTCCCCTGATAAGGCTAGTATCTTTGTCCTCTCCTCCCTTCCCTTTCTCTCCCTTTCCCCCCTTTCCCCTCTCTTGATAAGTCTGGACAAAAGTTAATCAATTCGACTGATATTTTTTCAAAGAACCAGCTCTTGGTTTCATTGATTTTCTTTTTTGTTTTCTAGTTTTCTATTTCATAGATTTCTATTGTGATATTCATTGTTTTCTTTCTTCTGTTTACTTTGGATTTAACCTGCTTTTTCTTTCCTTATTTCTTAAGGTAAAAGATGAGGTCATCTATTTGAGAACTCTTTCTAATATAGGGCTACAAATGTTTCTGTAAGTTTTTCTTGGAATTTGGTATCTTTTACTTTTCATTCATTACCAAATACTCTGTAGTTCCTCTTTTGCTTTGTTTTTTGACTCATAGCTTACTTGAAAATGTGTTATTTAGTTTCCAAATATTTAGAGTCTGTTGAAAGAGATTTCTGTTACTGATTTCTAGTTTGGTTCTATTCTGTTCATAAAATATAATTTGTATGACACAAATCATTTTGCATTTATTGATACTGGTTTTATTGCCTCAAATATGGCCTCAGTAAATATTTTGTGGCACTTGAAAATAATTTATATTCTATTGTTTTGAGTGGACAGTTCTATAAAAATTAGTTGGATCAAGTTGGATGATAGTGTCAATCAAGTCAAATAAATCCTTACTGAATTTTTGGTCCAATTGTTCTATTAATTATTGAGAGTGAGGTGTTAAAATCTCAGATAAATGGGAGATCTGTTTATTATTCCATTATATTTGGAAGCAAAACTCTCCTTCCTTTAAAAAAAATCATTTTATCTTCTCTAGTTCTGTTTTTGTCATCACATTCTTCGCTCTTTTCAAGGATGTTGGTAGTACTAAATAGCACCTGTTCTTACACTTTTTTTTTTCCTTATTCCTCATCTCTTTATTTCTAGGCCAGCAAGGGCATTCTACCTGCTTCTAGAAACAAAATACTTCATTCTCCTCAATAAAATGGGCATCCCTCTCAATCAAAAGCAACACAATCCTCCTAAACACAAACTGTTTCAAGCCACAGAGTCATCTTTGACACCCTTTTACATAAAATGCACCTTAGTTCAATATTTATTCATTTAGTGTATTCTGCTCCCTCTGTTATGTTATCAGTGTATGACTAATTCATTTGCGACATATTAAACTATATGATAAACCTTTTCAGTGCCTATAAAAGTAATACACATATCCTCAATGCTCATTCCAATGCTACCCCCTGACTACAAAGCAGGGACTAAACTCATCAGTCTTTATTCAGGTTCTAAGCTAATTGTCTTTTCTTCCTTTTGTTCTCTCTCTCTTTCTCTACCTCCCTCTTCCCTTTTTGCATTCCTTCTTATTTTCTCCCTTCAGCAAATATTGACACTCTTTAAAACTACCTGCTTCTATGTAATTAATGCACTCTTTTTTCCTCAGAAAATAGCTTATATTTTCTATCTTACCATATGAGCTCATCTCTTTCCCAATGAAATACTTTCAAGACCCATTTTTAGCCCAGCTTCTGGATGAAGATTTTCTGTCTTCAAAGACAGAACATATTATTGTCTGTGCACATAAAGACGCTGAGAAACAGTGAGTTGAAAAAGGAAAAATACAGAAACCACTGCCGCCTCTATTAATTATGAGAGAATGGTCAAGAATATGACTTGTTAAAGCGATGGAAATAGGAAGAGAAAAGTTTGTTTGCTTCTCAGGGAAATTGTCTTCATAAAAGCACTGGTAGAAAAGATAGTCCTTTTCTCCAAAAAACAATAGTGAATTATGAGGAATACATAAATAAATAGAACTTCCCACCATGCAGAGTCCATATGAAAAGTGGGAGCTCACCAAAGCATAAATAGAAGAAAAAGTTTAGTTTGTCTGTAGATGCCTACACGAAAAGGAAGAAAAGTTTTGAAGCCACAGTAATGACAGTGGCTCAGTAGAATCAAGTGTGAAATCTGCAGGATGAGAACCTACAAAGGTTTGAGATATTAAAAAAAAAAAACCTAAAAGGTAAAAGATATTAAGATACTACAAAATACTATAATGTACATAGTTGACAGAACTAGTAGAGATGATGAGACACACAGAATGGTGATAAAAATAGACATCAATAGAAGAGAATGTTTAAAATAAATGAGAATAAATAAGCACATATGTCCAATTTAAGCATTTAAAGATGCCTATTTAAGTAAAGAATAAGCTATTCTTTAAAAATACCTTCCTGGAGTTCCCACTGTGGCTTAGCAGGTTAAGGACCCAACATTGTTTCTGTGAGGATGTGGGTTCACTCCCTGGCCTCACTCAGTGGGATAAGGATCTGGCATTCAACAAGCTGCAGTTAGGTCACAGAAGCAGCTTAGATGAAGTGTTGCTGCAAGTGCAGCTCAATTCTACCCCTTGTCTGGGAACTTCCATATGCCACAAGTGCAGCCATCAAAAGGAAAAAAAAAATCCCTTCTTCATTTTAAAGTACCAAGAACGCTACAGAGGTATTGTTCATATTGATAAAAAAAAAATTCAGTTAGTTTTTTATTTATGTATGTAAATAAGTACATATATACTTATTTATTCTTATTCATTTCAGTTAGACTAGCTCACCATTTGATCATTTTATTAATGCTTAAAAAGGCTGGATTCATATTCATTAGGTCAATATTCACCTTATATATGAATTATAGAGAAAGAGGAGCTACAGAATAGATGTCTAAATGAGGGGCACAATGCATTTTGCTTATAACAATATTCATAGCATTATGTCATAATTGCATTTTAATGTTTTTACCTTCTCTTCCCAGCCAGATCTTAAGCACGTGAGACCAGGGCTCTCTTTTACTTTCCATATATAGCATTTAGTAGAGTAGATACTAAATAAACATTTGTGAATTTATTCTGTGGGTGTTAACCTTAGTTGTAGACATTCATTAATTTCTTCTCATTGATTCCAGCCCATAGGGGGTACCAAGTATCCTTAAGATTACATCCTTGAATTACAGACCATAATAGAAACATTTCCCTTAGTAGAAAAGAAACTAACTCAAAGTTATCAATCACTTGGGGGGAAAGTACATGGATGATAAAGAAGTGATGAAGTGTACAAATCTACTTATTTCAGAAATATATTTCATGGGACAGCTGGTGCTATCTAACTTAGCAACTACTGTGGATGTACACAACCACTAGAGACAACACTCTCCAAGTCTTCAGTGGTACCTACTTAGAAAAACATCTGTAGCCAGCACACTGAAAATACAGCTATATCTTCTCAAAAAAATTATCATGTTAGACTTACTTAATAACAAATTTTCCATATATTATAATGTCAAAGTCATACAACCTAGGGTATTGCAAGGTATCTGATTTCTGGAGAACTATAAAAGGTAAAAATAAGCTTTACAGAAACATCCCCAGAATATAATGGAAATGATAACAGCACTAACTAGAAAACATACACAAAATTGTTGAATGTTAACCCCAGCAAGACCCTATTCTGGGGTCCGGAGTATACAAGCTTTAAACTGAGAAATAAAAGGATGTGCCATTGTACAGATGTGCCATAGTTCTCTAGAACTGCACAGCACTATACCAGAGACTAAGTGACTTAAATGATAGAAATATATTTTCTCAGTTCTGGAGCTAGAAATCTTAGATCAAGGTGTCAGTGTTTCTTCTGATACTTCTCTCCCTGACTGCAGATGGTTACCTTCTCACTCTGTCCTTACATGACCTTTCCTCTGTGTGTACACATTCCCGATGTCCCTGTGTATCCAGTATATCCAGATTTCTTCTTCTTATAAGGACACCAGTTGTATTGAATTAGGGCTGACTTTAACAGCTTCACTTTAACTTAATCACCTCTTTAAAGGCCTTATATGCTTTGAATATGAGTCGCATTCTGAGGTACTAGGGATTAGGGCTTTCACATAAGAATTTGGAAGAGCATGCAGTTTACTTCATAATAAGAGGCCAGAGATCTGTCAGGAAATTCAAGGAAAGCTAGAACTCTCACAGATAATATTTTTACTTAATATCACTGAATTTTGAGCTGGAAAAACCTAAAAGTTTAACTTATAACTGCCCAAGCAATGCAGAATTCTCTTTTAAAGCTTCCCTAATTAGTGCCAGCTTTTGCTTCCTTAACCAGGAAATTTACCACTCCCATAAAAATAAATGTCATTCATGTAGAGAGCTACTTATTTGGTGAGATAGTATTTGGAAACATTAACCAATGTGTTTATTTTTTTTTCCCCTTTTCCCTTTTCCATCTCTGATATTTTCTTTCTTTCCCAACTACACTTAGCCTTGATTCTGTACTTAACAACCCAGGGAGACAACGTAAAGTACAAAATGATCACTGCTAACTGTTGAAAAGACTAGGTCCTGTGGCGATCAGGAAGGCCCTGGTACATGTGGTCTCATAGGCCTCATTTTCTGCCAAAAGTATAAACAACAGGTGCAGAGACCTTATATAGACTTGAGGAAGAATATAGGGAAGTAAAAAGATCTCAGGGTAGCATGGCTGGGATCTGTGCCTTCTCAGAACCCACCAGCCATAACAGAATTTTCTGTGCCTCATTGTGGCACAGGAATATGATTCCTGTCTACCCAGAAAGGTTTTGACATAGCTGATGTAAGCTAATGTGGTTTCTGAGGACATCAACAAGTTTCACTCAGCAGCAATTGGGCATGGGTTAAGAACTAGCAAATGTCACATGAAATCTGAGGCCAGGAATCCTCATCCCCCGGCACTATGGAAACTACCAGAAATTAGTTGGAACCATAGAGGAAAAGTAGAGAGAATCCAAAAATGGCTGAGTTGAATTTTGGCCATTAAGATTCAAAACAAATGCCACATAGAAGGAAAAATTTAACTGTTTGAATACACGAGTTTATGACTACTTTTATGCAAACAAATATTTGTCTTTCTCAATACATCTCCACTAAATTATATTGCCTGTAAAAGTGTGGATTATATTAAAGTTATCACTGGTTATTAAAAGCAAGAATTGAATTAGATTAATTAGTGTCCATATATGTTCTTTTTTAGATTTATTTTTTAAATTGAAGTACAGTTTCAGATTCCTTTCCCTTCTAAATTATAACAAAAAATAGTATAGTTCTCTCTACTATGCAGTAGGTCTTGTTGATTAACAGTTTTACATATAGTAGTATGTATATGTTAATCCCAAACTCAAAATTTATCCCTATTTCCCCTTCCCCCTTTGGTAACCTTAAGTTTGTTTTCTATGTATGTGGGTCTATGCCTATTTTTTCAATAAGTCCATTTGGATCTTTTTTTAGACTACACATATTAGTGATAACATATGATATTTCTCTTTCTCTGTGTGATTTACTTAGAATGATAATCTCTCACTGCATGTATGTTTCTGTAAATGGCATTATTTCATTCACCTTTATCCTGAGTAGTATTCCATTGTATATATGTACCACTTCTTATTTATTTATTCCTTTTCAATGGACATTTAGGTTGCCTCCACATCTTGGCTACTGTAAATAGTGCTGCAATAAACAATGGAGTGCATGTAGCTATTCAAATTATAGTTTTCCCTGGATATATAACCAGTAGTATCATATAGTAACTGAATTTTTAGTTTTTTTAAAGAATTTCCATACTGTTCTTCAGAGTGGCTGTAACAATTTACACTTTCACTGTAGGAGGGTTCCCTTTTCCCCACACCCTTTCCAGAATTTATTATTTGTAGGCTTTAAAGATGATCATTCTGACTGATGTAAGGCAGTTTTGATTTGCATTTCTCTAATAATTAGCAATGTTGAACATTTTTTTTCATGTGTCTATTAGCCACCTGTATGTATTCTTTGGAGAGATGTCTATTTAGGTCTTCTGCTCATTTTTCAATAGGTTTGTTTGTTTTATTGAGTTGTATAAGCTGTTTGTATGTTTTGGAAATTAATCCCCTGTCAGTCATATCATTTGCAAATTTTTCTCCCATTCACACAATAACAGTGAGAAACTTTAACATATCAATTACATTAATGGACAGGTCATCCAGACAAAAAAATCAGTGAGGAAATAGAGACCTTAAACTACACATTAGTCCAGATGGACTTAATTGATATGTATAGAGCATTTCATCTGAAAGCAACAGAATACACATTGTTTTTAAGTGTACATGCACCATTCTCCAGGACTGATCACATGCTGGGCCACAAAGCAAGCCTCAGTAAATTTTAGAAAATTGAAACTCTATCAAGTATCCTTTCCTATCCTTTCTACGAGATTAGAAATCAACAACAAGAAAAGTACTGCAAAGAACACAGACATGATGAGTCTAAACAAAATGCTACCAAACAACCAACATCTCACTGAAGAAATCAAAGAAGAAATTAAAAAAAAACTAGTGACAAATGAAAATGTGATAATCCAAAATCTATGAGACACAGCAAAGCAATTCTAAGTGGGAAGTTTATAGCAATAAAATCCTACCTCAGGAAACAAGAAATATCTCAAACAAACAACCTAACCTTAAACCTAAAGCAACTAAATAAAGAAGAGATAAGACCCAAAGTTAGTAGGAGGAAAGAAATCATAAAGATCAGAGCAAAAATAAATGAAATAGAGATGGAAATACCAATAGAAATATATCAATGAAACTAAAAGACAGTTCTACGAAAAAGATCAACAAAATTGATAAACCTTTAGCCAGATTCAACAAGAAAACAAACAATAACAAACAAACAAAAAAATAGAGGGCCCAAATTAATAAAATTAGAAATGAAAAAGGAAATACAAAAGATCATAAGAGAATCCTGCAATCCAATAAAATGAAAAAAAATGGACAAATTCTCAGAGAGGTACAATCTCCCAAGACTAAATGAGAAAGAAATAGAAAATATAAATAGACCCATTACGAATACTCAAATTGAATCTGTGATTTTAAAAATTATAACAAACAAAAGTCCAGATGGCTTTGCAGGAGAATTCTACCAATCATTTAGAGAAGAGTTAACACCTTTACTTCTGTAAAAAACAAATTGCAGAGGAAGAAACACTCCCAAATTCATTCTATGAAGCCACCATCACCCTAATTCCAAAACGAGACAAAGACACCACAAAATAAAGAAAATTATAGGCTAATATTACTGATGAGGAGTTCCTATTATGGCTCAATTGGTTAAAAGGCTAATTAAAATCCATGAGGATGCAGGTTCAATCCCTGGCCTTACTCAGTGGATTAAGGATCCAGTGTTGCCATCAATTTTGGCATAGTTTGCAGATGAAGCCTGGATCTGGCATTGCTATGGCTGTGGCATAGGCTGTCAGCTGCAGCTCTGATTTGACCCATAGGCCAGGAACTTCCATATGCCACAGATGCAACCCTAAAAAAGAAAAAAATATATATTACGAACAAACATAGATGCAAAACTCCTCAAAAAATGCTAGAAAACTGAATTTAACAATACATTTAAAGAATCATGCACCAATATCAAGTGGGATTTATCCCAGGAAAGCAGAGATGTTTTTAATATCTGATAAACTACATTAACAAATTGAAGAATAAACACCATATCATCATCTCGATAGATGTAGAAGACTTTGATAAAATGCAATATCCATTTATGATAAAAAGAAACTCCCTAGAAAGTGAGCATAGAGGGAACCTACATCAACATAATAAAGGTTGTGTATGACAAAACCACAGGTAAATCATTCTCAATGGTGAAGAGCTAAAGCATTTCCCCTAAGATCAGAAACAAGATAAGAATGTCCATTCTCACCACTTTAATTCAACATAGATTTGGAAGTCCTGGCCATGGCAATCAGAGAAAAAAAGGAAATAAAAGGAATCCAAATTGGAAAAGAAGGAAAACTGCCACTGTTTGCAGATGATATGATAGTATACATAGGAAATCCTAATGGTACTATCAGAAAACTACCAGAACTTATCAATGAATTCTGTAAAATTGCAGGATACAAATTTAATACACAGAAATATCTTGCATTTTTATACACTAGTAAGGAAAGATCAGAAAGAGAAATTAAGGAAACAATTCCATTTACCATTGCATGAAAGAGAATAAAATATCTAGAAATAACCCACCTAACGAAGCAAAATACCTGTCCTCTGAAAACTGTAAGATACTGATGAAAGAAATTAAAGACTACATAAACTATGGAACGATATACCATGTTATTGGATCAGAAGAATAAATATTATTAAAATGATTATACCACCCAAGGCAGTCTACAGATTCAATGCAATCTTTCAAATTATCGATGGCATTTTTCACAGACCTAGAACAAAATTTTTAAAATTCGTATGGAAACACAAAAGATCTCATATAGCCAAGGTAATCCTTTTTATTTTTTCTTTATGGGGCCACATCCACGGCATATGGAGGTTTCTGGGCTAGGGGTCTAATCAGAGCTGTAGCCGCTGGCCTACACTATAGCCACAGCAACACCCAATCTGAGCCACATCTGCAAACTACACTGCTGTTCACAGCAAGGCCTGGGATCAGTCAGACCTATACCCTCATGAATACTAGTCAGATTCGTTTCTGTGGAGTCATGATGGAAACTTCAGCCAAAGCAATCTTATAAAAGGAAAATGGAGCTGGAGAAATCAGGCTTCCTGACTTTAGACTATACCACAAAGTTAGTCATCAAAACAGTCTGGTACTGGTACAAAAACGGATATCCATGGAACAGGATAGAAAGCTCAGAAATAAACCCTTGCATCTATGGTAAATTAATCTATGACAAAGGAGGCAAGAACATATAATGGAGAAAAGATAGTCTGTTCAATAAGTGGTCCTAGGGAAACTAGACAGCTATATACAAAAGAAATTAGAACATTCTTTAACACCATATACAAAAATAAACTGAAAATGGATTAAAAGCCTAAATGTAAGACCAGATAAAACTCCTAGAGGAAAATATAGGAAAATCACACTTTGAAAAAAATTGCAGCAATATCTTTTTTAATTTGTCTCTTAGAGTAATGGAAATAAAAACAAAAATTATCAAATGGGACGTAATTAAATGATTTTGCACAGCAAAGGGAAACATAAGCAAAAGGGAGGTTTGAAAATAAATCAGCAACCATGATAGTTAAAAGCCTTGACAATGTTTTTTTTTTAGTAACCAAATCAGAACCCTAATGTGTAAAATTTCACTATTATAACGAGGATGAAAAACACAATTTTTGATAATTGAAATGCCTAGTATTAAAAACTAAGAAGAAATTTAATAATACAATATGTTGCTCACTTTGTCAGTAAAGCTGTTATAAAGTCGATGTGTCCATCCTTTGAGATTAATGTCAGCTGTAGCAATGGAGCATGTTGGAATTAAAAGATTCTTAGAAACAATCTGTTCAAAGACTCACATTAACAGGTTTGAGAATTGAGATCCAGAAACATTAAAGGATTTGTCTGGGTCAATAGCAGTTGCTGGAAGATTCAGTCTGGGAGACAATGATCCACACCCCACTTTTTCTGCATACCTTTTCAAGGTCTTAACAGAATCACTTCTTCAAAGTTTTCTTACTCTTCAACAAGGGCAATTACATGATCAACACTGATGCAAACTATTTAAAACTATTTATGGTTGTGAAGGAGAAAATAAGACACTTGATTATCCCAGAAGTTCAGCTTTCATTTTGTGGAAAAATATTTTCTGATAAAGGCTTTGGTTTTTCAACCTTCATCCATCACTAATGACATGCTTTGCTGACAGAATCGTGAATGGCACAGATGTTTAGGATATAACGAGCTCTGTATTAAAAAAAAAAAAACTCAAGTATAAGGTAAATTGTTTTTTAAACATTTACTTATTTAAATTTTGTAGCTCCCAAAGCATTCATAATGAAATGTAAATGCTTTTATAAATGTTTTTTCCTGAACTTATCTCTGTGGTAATTTCATATATATTTTGAAAGTGTGTTTTAAATATATAATTTAAAATATTTATGTTTGGGGAGCACAACTTCTCTCCCAAAAAATAACAAAACTACAACCAAGTGCCAAGCAACCTTCAACCAAATGGACTGTAAACTTCCAAAAAAGATATTCTACTCCAGAAGACAAAGAGGAGACCACATCTAGAGGTAGGAGGGGTGATTACGTGATAGAAGCAACCCCATACCTCCTGGGTGGGAAGCCCCAAAGACTGGACAGTAACTGTATCACAGAGACTCAGCTATAGGACTGAGAGTTCTGAGCCCCACGTCAAAACCCCATGCCTGGGGATCAGGCACAGGGAGAAAGAGCCCCTGGAGCATCTGGCATTGAAGGAGTGGGGCTTGTGTGTAGGAGCTCCAAAGGACTGGGGGAAACAGAGAACCCATTCTTGAAAGGCACACACAGACTTCCACATGCACTGGGTCCCAGGGCAAAGCAAAGTCCCCATAGGAATCCGGGTGGAACCTGACTGCAATTCTTGGAGAATCTTGGAGGGGTGACTATGGCTTGTTGTGGAGGAAGGGCATTGGAGGTGAAGCTCTCGGGAACATTCATCAGCCTGCATTTCTCTGGAGGTGGCCATTTCTGGGAAATCTGGTCCCTCCCATCAGCCCTGAGAAGCCCCAGGTCAAACAATAATCCAGATGGGATCACAGCCCCACCCATCAATAAACAGGCTGCCTAAAGACCCCTCAGGCACATAGCCAGCATTTAATCTCATCCAGAGACAAAGCCCCACCCATCAGAGGGAGAGGAATCAACTCCACCTACCAGTGGGATGGCATCAGTCCCTCCCATTGGGAAGCCTACAGGAAGCCCCCTCCATACCAACTTTAGCCAAAGGGGAGACAAACGCCAGAACTAAGAGAGGCTACAACTCTATTGTCTACAAAAAGGTCACCACACCAAAAACCTATAAAAATGAAAAGACAGAAAACTCTAACTCAGATAAGGGAGAAAGAGAAAAGCCCAGAAAAACAGCTCAGTGATGAGGAGATTATCGGCCTCCCACAAAGAGACTTTAGACTGTTGATGCTGAAGATGATGCAAGGCATTGGAAATAAGCTCGAGGTAAAGACTGATAATTTACAGGAAACACTGAGCAAAGAAATACAAGTTGTAAAAATTAAACAAGAAGAGATGCAAAATACAAGAACTGAAATAAAAAATTCATTGGAAGCAGCCAACTGTAGAATACTGGAGGCAGAAGAACGAATCAGCGAGGTGGAGGACAGATTAGTGGAAATCACTAATGCAGAAGAGAAAAGAGATAAAAGATTGAAAGGAAATGAGCTGAGTCTCAGAGAACTCTGGGATAATGTTAAATGCACCAACATCCATATTATAGGAGTGCTAGAGGGGGAGGAGAGAAAGAAGGGGACAGAAAAAATATTCGAAGAGATAATAGCCAAAAACTTCCCTAATATGGGAAAGGAACCACTCACTCAAATCCAGGAAGTGCAACGAGTACCATATAAAATAAACCCAAGGAGGAACACCTCAAGACACATTTTAATCAAAATGACCAAAATTAAAGACAAAATAAAAATTTTGAAAGCAGCTAGGGAGAAGAAACAAATGACATACAAGGGAACCCTAACAAGGTTATCAGCAGATTTTTCATCTGAAACTCTACAGGCCAGAAGGGAGTGGCATGATATACTAAATGTGATGAAAGGGAAAAACTTCCAACCAAGATTACTTTACCCAGCAAGGCTCTCATTCAGATTTGAAGGAGAGATCAAAACCTTTACAGATAAGCAAAAGATAAGAGATTTCTGCAACACTAAACCAGCTTTACAACAAATCTTAAAGGAACTTCTCTAGGCAGAAAAGAAAAGTCCACAACCAGAAACAAAAGCACCACAAATGACAAGGCTCACCAGTAAAGGCACACATACAGTAAAGATACTTAATCATCCATGCACAATTATGCTACCAAAATCAGAAATCATGAGAAGAGAGCACAAATGCAGGTCACTGGAGACCCAAGTTCAATTAAGAAACCAACAGCTTAAAACAATCTCATGTATATATAGACTCCTATATCAAAACGTCAGGGTAACTGCAAACCAAAAATCTACAATTGATACAAAAACAAATAAAAAAAATCAACTCAAATACAACATTAAATATAGTCATCTTGTCAGTAGAGACAACAAAGAGAATAAGGGAAGAAAAAAGAGCCACAAAAACCCCAAACAGTTAATACGATGGCAATAAGAACATACATATCAATAATTACCTTAAATGTTAATGGACTGAATGCCCCAAACAAAAGACGTGGACTGGCTGAATGGATACAAAAACAAGACCCATATATAGGCTGTCTTCAAGAGACCCACTTCACTCTAGAGACACATACAAATTGAAAGTGAGAGGATGGAAGAAAATATTCCATACAAACGGGCATCAAAAGAAAGCCAGAGTGGCAATACTCCTATCAGACAAAATAGACTTTAAAATGAAGAACATTTTAAGAAACAAGGAAGGGCACTACATAATGATCAAAGGATCAATTCGAGAAGAAGACATAACAATTGTAAATATCTATGCATGCAACATAGAATCACCACAATATATAAGGCAATTTCTAACAACTTTAAAAGGAGAAATCAACAATAACACAATCATAGTGGGGGAATTTAACACCCCACTTACAGCAATGGACAGGTCATCCAGACAGAAAATCAATAAGGAACACAGACCCTGAATGAAGCATTAGATCAGATGGACTTAATAGATATTTATAGGACATTCCATCCAAAAGCAACAGAATACACATTCTTCTCAAGTGTGCATAGAACATTCTGTAAGATTGATCACATCCTGGGCTACAAATCAAGCCTCAGTAACTTTAAGAAACTGAAATCATATCAAGCATCTTCTCTGACTATAATGCTATAGGACTGGAAATCAACAACAAGAAAAAAATGGCCCAAAACACAAACACGTGGAGACAAAACAACACGATACTAAACAACCAATGCATCACTGAAGAAATCAAAGAGGAAATTAAAAATACCTAGAAGCAAATTACAACAAAGATACAACACTCCAAAATCTCTGGGAGGCAGCAAAAGCATTTCTAAGAGGAAAGTTTATAGCAATAGAAGCCTACCTCAGGAAACAAGAAAAAGCTCAAATAATCAACCTAACCTTACATCTAAAGCAGCTAGAGGGTGAAGAACTGACCACACCTAAAGTTAGTAGAAGAAAAGAAACCATAAAAATCAGAGCAGAAATCAATGAAATAGAAATGAAGAAAACCACAGAAAAGATCAATGAAACAAAAAGCTGGTTCTTCGAAAAGATCAACAAAATTGATAAACCCTTAGCCAGACTTATCAAGAAAAAAAGAGAGAGGACACAAATCAATAAAATTAGAAATGAAAAAGGAGAAGTAACAACAGACATCACAGAAATACAAAGGATCATAAGAGACTACTATATGCAACTATATGGCAATAAAATGGAAAAACTAGAAGAAATAGACAAATTCTTAGAAAAGTACAATCTTCCAAGACTAAACTAAGATGAAATAGAAAATATGAATAGACCAATCACAAGTTCTGAAATTGAAACTGTGATTAAAAAACTTCCAAGAAACAAAAGTCCAGGACCAGATGGTTTCACAGGTGAATTCTATCAAACATTTAGAGAAGAGCTAATGCCTATCCTTCTGAAACTCTTCCAAAAATTTGCAGAGGAAGGGACACTCCCAAACTCATTCTATGGGGCAACCATCACCCTGATACTAAAACCAGAGAGAGATACCACAAAAAAAGAAAACTACAGGCCAATCTCACTGATGAACATAGATGCAAAAATTCTCAACAACATACTAGCCAACTGAATCCAACAAGACATTAAAAGGATTGTACATCCTGATCAAGTGGGATTTATCCCAGGGATGCAAGGATTCTTCAATAACTGGAAATCAATCAGTGTGATACACCACGTTAACAAACTGAAGAATAAAAACCATATGATTCTCTCCATAGATGCAGAAAAAGCCTTTGACAAAATCCAACACCCATTTCTGATAAAAGCCCTTCAGAAAGTGGGCATAGGGGCAACCTACCTCAACATAATCAAGGCCATCTATGACAAACCCAGAGCTCACATCATTCTCAATGGTGAAAAGCCGAAAGAATTCCCGCTGAGATCAGGAACAAGACAGGGATGTCCACTCTCGCCACTACTAGTCAACATAGTTTTCAAGCCCTAGCCACAGCAATCAGAGAAGAAAAAGAAATAAAAGGAATCCAAATTGGAAAGGAGGAAGTAAAACTATCACTATTTGCAGGTGACATGATACTATACCTAGAAAATCCTAAAGAATCTACCAGAAAACTGTTAGAGCTCATCAATGAATTTGGCAAAGTTTCAGGATTCAAAATTAATACACAGAAATCAACTGCATTTCTATATACTAACAATGAAAGATCAGAAAGAGAAATTGGGGAAGCAATTCCGTTTACCATCACATCAAAAAGAATCAAATACTTAGGAATAAACCTACTTAAAGAGACAAATACCTGTACTTTGTAAACTATAAGATGCTGATGAAAGAAATCAAGGATGACATGAACAGATAGAAAAAGATACCATGCTCTTGGATTGGAAGAGTCAGTGTTATCAAAATGACTATACTACCCAAGGCAATCTACAGATTCAATGCAATCCCTATCAAATCACCAAGGACATTTTTCACAGAACTAGAACAAAATATTTTAGTTTGTGTGGAAGCAAGAAAGACCCAGAATAGCCAAAGACATTCTGAAAAAGAAAAATGGAGCTGGAGGAATCAGGCTCCCTGACTTCAGACTATACTACAAAGCTACTGTCATCAAAACCGTATGGTACTGGCACAAAGCCAGAAATACAGATCAGTGAAACAGGATAGAAAGCCCAGAATTAAATCCACGCATCTATAGTCAACTAATCTATGACAAAAGAGCCAAGAATATACATTGGAGAAAAGACAGCCTCTTCAATAAGTGGTACTGGGAAAACTGGACAGCTACATGTGAAAAAAATGAAACTAGAACACTTCCTAACACCATGCACAAAAATAAACTCAAAATGGATTAAAGATCCTGATATAAGACCAGACACCATACACTCTTAGAGGAAAACATAGGCCAAACACTCTCTGACATAAATGATAGCAACATCTTCTCAGATCCATGTGTCAGAGTAAGGACAATAAAAAAGGAAATAAACAAATGGGACTTAAACTTCAAAGTTTCTGCACAGCAAAGGAAACCCTAAACAGAATGAAAAGACAACCCACAGAATGGTAGTAAATATTTGCAAATGAATCCACTGACAATGGATTAATCTCTAAAATTTACAAACACCTCCTACAGCTCAATACCAAAGAAACAAACAATTCATCAAAAAATGGGCGGAGGATCTAGGGAGACAATTCTCCAAAGAAGACATGCAGATGGCAAATAAACAAATGAAAAGATGTTCAGCATCACTCCTCATTAGAGAAATGCAAATCAAAACCACTATGAGGTACCACCTTACACCGGCCAGAATGGCCATCATCAAAAAGTCTATAAACAATAAGTGCTGGGGAGGGTGTAGAGATAAAGGATCCCTATTACACTGCAGGTGGGAATGCAAATTGGTGCAACCACTGTGGAAAACAGTATGGAGATTCCTCAGAAAACTCAAAATAGAATTACCATTTGATCTAGCAATCCCACTACTGGGCATCGATCCAGAGGAAACCATGACTAGAAAAGACACACGTACTCCAGTGTTCACTGCAGCACTCTATGCAATAGCCAGGTCATGGAAACAACCTAAATGTCCATCAACAGAGGATTGGATAGGGAAGATATGGTACATGCATACAATGGAATATTACTTAGCCATTAAAAGGAACGAAATACCAACATTTATAGCAACATGGATGGACCTAGAAATTCTCATGTGAAATGAAACCAGTCATACAATTGGACAGCAACACCCAATGCTACCACTTACATGTGGAAACTAAAAAGATACGATGAACTTCTATGCAGAACAGACAATGACTCACAGACTTTGGAAAACCTTTGGTTTTTCAAATAAGACTATCTGGGGGGTGGGGTTGCACTGAGGATTTGGAACCCAAATGCTATCAAATTGACCTGTGATGACTTTTGTACACCTATAATTAAAATGAAATTCATTAAATAATGTAAAAAAATAAAATATTTATCTTTGAACTATGTTCAAAATGTAATGAAATCATTTGAGATAAGGACAAAATAACTATATGAGTTACTTGTATTTCAAGTTTGAAACAAATTTTAAAATCTTATGCAATTGCACCGATTATTCACTTTGGAATTCTCCTTGCATCTTTGCATCCGGTATGTTGCAAATGATGCTACTTCTTCAAACATTCACCACTTTCTATCTGTAGAATGTCGTTTAATATACTGTCCATCTTATTGTCCTTTATCATAGAACCTTTAAAGTTTTCAACAGTTCATGCTGAAATGCATTTTTTCTTCTAATTGTAGATAAATGAATTCAGGGTTAGATACCTGATGGATAAAATGTGTGAACCTAGTCTGAAAGACGTTTGTAGTAGATGAAAATAGTACTGTTTTCTACCAATTAACACAAACCTCAAACTTATTTACTTGTTAGAACTACACGTTCTTTGTACAGTCAAGTTATATAGGCTTGGAATACATAATTAGTTTCTTCAAGAAACTTTAGCAAGATAAAGAACATAAACAGAAAGACGTTTGTAGTAGATGAAAATAGTACTGTTTTCTACCAATTAACACAAACCTCAAACTTATTTACTTGTTAGAACTACACGTTCTTTGTACAGTCAAGTTATATAGGCTTGGAATACATAATTAGTTTCTTCAAGAAACTTTAGCAAGATAAAGAACATAAACACCTCCTAACCTTTAGCTTCAGAAACTTCAAAAAGGATTGAAACAGTATAAATAAACCAGCTATACCTCACGAAATTCAAGAAATATATTTATGCACTTGACCCTTCGAACAACATGTCTTCAGTGTCTGATATTAGCATCTTTTGTCATTCAATCTGCTTTTGTCTTCCTTGTTTTTTATGTTTCTTTTCCTGTTCAATACAATTTAGAATTATTGTTCGACTTCACTTTCTACAGTTCTTAGTTTGTTCATATTTTTACTCTTTAGATTGGCTGATAGCTTTTCCTCTTTCTGATTGTTTCTCACCAGCCCCACACTCAGCCATCTTTTCTGGCCTCATCCATCTTTGCAAGGTCACAACCTCCCTTATACCAAAAATAAGTTTCCTTAATGCCTGCAATACTGGTGCAGCTGAAATAAAGCCAATATTTTTACTTATACCCTCTGACTTGGTACTTATTAGTCACAAATCTTAGGGAAGAATGGTGGTGAATTATCTCAAGATGCTCAAATGCTAAATAGTAAACACGTAATATAAACTGATATTCACAATCCAGGGAACATCCAAAAACATATGAACTTGAAAGTTATATCAGTGATTTTCCATAGGAGGTTTAAAGCACAGGATTTTCTAATTCCCAACAAGAAAAGATGAAGGAAATATATGAAAGGTCAACATTTGACTTACATATTATGTAAGAATTTAGTGTCCCAAAGAGCTGCCTTTGCTTCTGATAAGTCAATATTGCATAAGAAGGTAGCTAGTCTTAGTTTTACAAAATGTCTAACTTTACCTAATAAAGTTGTTATTAGCACTTTTTCCAGATATAAAAATGTGGAGGAGTTATTAACATATGTCAAAGCAAACAATAAATAAAAATCTCTTTCTTTCTCTCACACTCACACATACACCCACACCCTGGCAAAACGCATTTGAATACATCACCTCTTCTCCTGCAAATGCTATGACACACCATAGTGTGTTCTTTCCCATTGGAGCTCTGTAGTAGCATAAAAAAAACCTTGTTTAAAGTTGAGCAACACATTTTCATGCTGAATGACTTTATTTTACATTTCCTCTGATGTGAATAGAAAAGACATCTCACATTCAGCTTCCTATGCTAGACTGCACCCCAGATAAGCATGTACTTTTAGAATGTGTCTATATGATAATAACAACTGTGGAAAGCATAGAATTATCTGTGTACTTTTTCCTTCCTATTTTTCTACTTTTGTTTAAAATTTAGGAGCCACTCTCAAGGCAATTTTCCTGGGGTACTGGGAAAAGTTAGACGCTCAAACAGGACACTCCAGGCAAATTTTATTGGGAAAATCTCATCTTAACTAAGGAGTCCTCCATATGCTTCTAAAACCTCCTTCTAAAACCCTCAAAAAACAGAACTCTAGCTCCACACAGCAGGCCTGAGAACCTCCAAGATATCAGGGTGCTGTGATATGCAATCCCCCCTTCTCTTGTCCATTCATATCTTATTTCCTCTCCTTATTAGACAGAACTAAGTTCCAATTGTTTAAAATTAGTTCTGTCTCTATCAGTATTAACCAGCAGGAACCTCACCTTGGTTTCTGCAATTGTGAAACTTCTATCTTTCTTCATAATCACTAGTAGCTATTTTCCTTTGGGATTTTGGTTCCAAGTAATTCAAACCAAAGAATCTCTCTTATTTGACAATATGGAGTAGATTGATATACTAAGCGTTTTCTAGTTTGGCTCCTGGCAGGGATTTCTGTTCTTTGCTTTCTGTCTTCAAGATCTTAAAGAAATAAATGAAAACATTGTGCTGAGTTAGAAGCTCAGTTGACAGAGTGGGTGGTCAGTTCTCTGCTAATGGACTGCAACCTGGCAATATTGTCATTGTACACCATCACAAAACTGCCCTGGAATCCTCCAGGTTTACCACAGTCTCACTCTACTGCTATGTCTGGACTCCAGACTCAAGGTAAGCCAGCTTCTTCATTCCACACTTCCTGCCTGTATTCTATCCCCCAGTTTCTGAATCATCATTTAAAACCAAGTCACTCCCTTCAAAAAAACACAGCAACAGCATCCTGTATCATTCAGGGTACCCAGCACTGGTACAGGGCCCTGTTTTACCTGGCCCCTGATACATCTCTCTGTCCACAAATCTTATTACTCTCTCTTCATTCAGTCCTTTCCTGTGACACTGGATTCCTTCTAGTTTCTTAAACATACATCAAATTCCTAATTGCCTTTTTCTCCATACCCCTCTCCATTTATATTCCTCTATTCACTTCTTCTTTCCTTCTTTGTCTCGATCTGCTCCCACAGTTCTCCCCTCTTGCCCCTCTCACAGTCCCCTTAGACACCCAGTCAAGGCTTCCTCCTCACTACACTCTCCTGTTTCAGGCCAATGTCTCTAATTCCCACCCCTGCTCTCACTTCTGCTTCCTTGGGGCCTGTCTTTAATTGTGTGCTGGTACAAAAACACTTTAATTGTGTAAATAATGTATCCCTTATTTGACTTCTCTAATTTGAATCCCTACTGAGAGCACCTGTTCCACCAAATAACAGATACTTCTAGGAGATCAAATTTGGTGGAGAGGAAGAGAGTCAAATAGAGGGTGCTGAGAAAAAAGAAAGTTATAATTCAGTATTTTTATCTTTTTTTTTTTTTGTCTTTTTGCCTTTATGTAGAGCCGCACCCATGGGATATGGAGGTTCCCAGGCTAGGGGTATAACAGGAGCTGTAGCTGCCGGCCTTTGCCACAGCCACAGCAACGCAGGATCCAAGCCGCGTCTGTAATCTACACCACAGCTCACGGCAATGCCGGATCCTTAATCCACTGAGCGAGGCCAGGGATCGAACCCACAACCTCACGGTTCTTAGTTGGATGCATTAACCACTGAGCCATGAAGGAAACTCCCAGTATTTTTATCTTTTAAAGTATCTAAAATAATAGTATTAGTACTTGACACTTGAAGCCACTCCAGTATGCTCTGCCCTTCCCTCACTGCTCTCTGGGACAGCATTTCTGTGTGCTTAACCACTGGCTTCCCTTCGTGGCAACACTGAAGCCTCAAAGAAATGTTTTCCAAAATATTTCCCATTAATGTCTTTTCAAACATAAAACAAAGGAGTGTGCCTCAAGGACATGAAGTGTGTTTTGTGGCTGTCTAGGCTGAAGAAGGACAGTGTTCCCCTAGTGTGAAGAGAATATGAGCAATGGAAGTGCTTAGGGAAGAGAAAAGATAAATGAATGACCTTGTCCAATCATCCTCTCAGATGAATGCAGTACTTTATTCAGTATTGTGTTCCAGGTGGACAGAGAATCCATTTCCTTTTCCCTCCTCTTGCGCTAGTTCTTTGCTTCACAGGTCCCTACAGTAGTCACAACAGTACCAGTAGGTGACTAGGCAATATTTTGCAATATTAACTCATATGCCTCTCAAACATGTAATTAGGTAAATCTAGATATATCATTCATGAAGTCTCATATCAAATTTTTATGTAGGCCATTAAATGAACACTAAGCACTATAAAATATAAAAATATTAAGTGATTTAGATAAAATTTCAGTTTTATTTAGGTAATTTTAAGGGTTGATGTGCATTAAATATAATTCGTACTGTTTCAAAAGTTATAGTGAAAGAAAAAACTTAGGAAACAAGTGAAAAATAATCCTAATTTTCTAATTTTACATTTTAAGTAGATATTTTGATATAAAGTATATTTAAAGTTTTCATACTTGAGTACAACTATGTTTTCTATTTCAAGCCTTTAAAACATTACTGTCAATAGAATACAAATTATATAAAAGCTTGTTAATAAAATCTAGTAATTTCACTAAAATGACATAAAATATTATTGAATTAAGTTATAACATGTGCAAATCAAATCATGCTTGTCCACATTTTTTTTTTCTTTTTTGGCTGCCCTACAGCATATGGAATACCTGGGTCAGGGATCTGATCCATGCTGCAATTACAGCCTACACCACGGTACAGCAATGTTGTGTCCTTAACTCACTGTGCCAGGCCAGGGATCAAACTTGTGGCCCAGCCCTCCAGAGATACTGTCCATCCCATTGCACCACAGCAGGAACTACTCCTGTACACATTTTGTGATTCATACAATCACAAGCCCTCAGTCAAAATCACGGAGAGGAAAAGCAAATTCATCCATCTTTGATGCACTGCCAATTTTAAATCACAGAAAAGGCATAGCTATAGTATAAGCCCCAGTTCTCAAGGCATCCATTGAGAAAAGGCATCAACTTCAAAGATGGCTATCTCAAGTAAGCACATTGCCAGCCACACAACTAGATAAAAAGGCAGGCTGCCTTCCCCTAGTGAGTCTCTTTAGTTTTAGAGATCTTGGTTGGTTTTAATAACTCACCATTTGGGTAGCCTGTTTTATTCTCTTCACATGCTTTAAGTTCCCACTCTTATGTTTTAAATTCACCAATAAAATGTGAACTTATAAAGCCTTAGGCCCCTACCCTCATCCCCAATAAAAGCAGAACCCCATGCCCAGGCACACTTTCTTTCTACTCTCAACATACCTGTGTAACCCCAGGTGTGCCATGTTATTTCCACATCCTGTAAGTAATAAACCTGTTTTTGTTTTTTTTTTTCAAAGTCTCCTGATGGTTATTGCGAAAGGGCATCTTGCAATCATAATAAGAGCCATAAGGGCCAGTCCAACCACACTGGTTATCGATAGGCTGAAACTGGCAAAAAACAGTAACTGCACACATAGTTTCAAAATTTGGTGTTGTATGAATTTATGTGTGTGAAGGTAGAGAACTAGAATATATTTTATTTAAGAACTTGTCAGCTTGGTTTATAACATTTACATATTTAGACAAATGGAAGAGGGAGCCTCCATTTATACTTTTGTCCCTATCCATTCATACTTTTGTCCCTATCCATTCAAATGTTAAGGATGAGCCAGCTTATCTCCTTACTGCTGTGGAAAAGAATAATATTAAATGTAACTAAACCTAAAGTAATATTAAAAAAAGATAAAGACACACTATCCTAGAAGTCTGACGACTGAATCTTAGAATTATGCCACAGACTTAAGTCAGTGAGTGTCCAAAGAAGATCAATCCTTAACCACACTCAAAATGATATCATTTTGAAGGTATGTTGACTATCATAAATAAAATATTAACATATTAACAGTATTTACATCAAACTTTTCCTCATGGAGTAGTGTATTCTGTAGTTGAGTGACCTTCCCTCTCTTTTGCTTTAGCATGCCCAAAGTTAGGTGATTCACAGTTGTATGATCTTTGGTTAAATTTCACCTTCATCACAGGCCAGAATGGCCATCATCAAAAGGTCTATAAACAATAAATGCTGGAGAGGGTGTGGAGAAAAGGGGGAATGTAAATGTGTGCAACCACTTGGAAAACAGTATGGAGATTCCTCAGAAAACTAAAAATAGAATTACCATTTGATCTAGCATCCCAAATATCCAGAGAAAACCATGACTTGAAAAGATACATGTTCTCCAATGTTCATTGCAGCACTAGATACAATAGCCAAGACACGAAACAACCTAAATGTCCATTGACAGAGGAGTGGATAGAGAAGATGTGGTACATATACACAATAGAATGTTTCTCAGCCATTAAAAGGAAAGAAATAATGGCATTTGCAGCAACATGGATGGACTTAGAAATTATTATGCTAAGTGAAGTTAGACAGTGAGACACCGATGTCACATGCTATCACTTACATGTGGAATCTACAAAAAGAACATAATGAACTTCTTTGCAGAACAGATACTGACTTTAAAAAACTTATGGTTTCCAGTGGAGACAGGTTGGGGGATGGAGGGATGGGCTAGGGGTTTGGGATGAAATGCTATAAAATTGGGTTGTGATGATCCTTGTAAAACTATAAATGTAGTAAAATTCATTGAGCTAAAAAAAATTCACCTTTACTATAACGACGTGGAATGAAAATAGAAATCCATTCTCTCTCTGTCTCCATGCATAAGTTGCAGACTTGGGCTCTTTCACACATCCAAAGCCCAACAGGCCAGAGAGAGAGTAATCCTCAAAACCTGTCTTTTTCTTACCTCCAAAGTCCATCAGTCACCAAGTCACTACTTCCTAAATTTCTTTGAGACCCTTCATCACTGCTTCTTTAATAAAATCCTCATCCTTGTTGCCTGATCCACTGTAATCATCCCTTATCTCATCTACTCTTTGTAGTTCCACCTCACTGAATGATCCGTCTATCCTCCTCTTGTTGAGCGGGGCTTCTTAGAGTACGGTTCCCACATCAGCGGCAGAGCCTCACTAAGGAATCTGCAAATTCTTGGGTTCCACCCCAGTCCTCCTGAGTCAGAAACTCGGAGGTGGAGCCCAGCCATCTGTGTCCCAACAAGCCCTCCAAGTGATTACCATGCATGCTAAAATTTGAAAACCAAGGATTTAGAGTGGTATTTTAAAAAGGAAAAACCAGTCATGTCACTTGCCTGCTTGAAACTCTTTAAATGATTCCCTCCGATATAAAGGATGAAGTCCATGCTCTTAGGAAGATGTATAATGCCCTTTTCTGTTCTAGTTTTTCAGCCCTTCTCTTTCCACTTCCTCCCTCCCACCCAGTGTTTTAGTCATCCGAACATTTTGAAATATTCTAAATGTACCCTGCTTTGTATGCCTTTTCCTAGTGCACCTCTTCCCACACACAATTTATCCACCTGGAGGAGTTCTATTCATCTTTCCAGATCCAGCTCAAATGTCCCCTTTGGTAGACTGAATTCTGAGGACCAATTTTAATAACTTACTTAAAGCCTATTCCAATTCTTTTAGGCTCACCCACATAATTTTCCTGAATTAACATATTTAGATATCCAGCTCTTAAGAAAGAAATAAAGTCTGTTTACTGGATACAAAGAGACAAAGGCAGAGATTGAAACGTATTGCTTATTTCCTCTCCCCTGCTCCCACTTTGGTTCAAGACCTAAAGATCATCATTCATCTCTTGAAATAGTTGTGGCTCCTTGAGAATATTGGTGGCTTCTCTAAGACCTTGGCTTAGCAGTGATCCCACCTCTATATTTGCAGGACCCCAGGCAAGAGGACAAATGAACACACACATACCACATGTCTCAATATTTAAAAGTTATATATAAAATTAAGAGACTCAAAATACATTCTATCATTGAATTATCTTTATTTTTCTTTTTTTTTTGTCTTTTTGCCTTTTATGTGGAGCCGTGCGCGCGGCATATGGAGGTTCCCAGGCTAGGGGTCTAACAGGAGCTGTAGCTGCTGGCCTTCGCCACAGCCACAGCAACGTGGGATCTGAGCCGCGTCTGCAACCTACATCACAGCTCACGGCAACGCCGAATCCTTAACCCACCGAGCAAGGCCAGGGATCGAACCCGCAACCTCATGGTTCCTAGTCGGATTCGTTAACCACTGAGCCACAAAGGGAATTCCATTGAATTATCTTAAAAACAATTTCTTAATGATAAAATATGCAAAGCAATGTTTTTTTAGATGCCTAAAACTGAGAAAATATCAAAGACACTAAATCCAATATTCTGTTTAATTTAAGGAACTTAATTAAACTTACTGTGGCAGAGTAAGTTAAGAATGCAATTGTAGCAGCTCAGGTCACTGCAGAGGCATGAGTTCAATTCCTGGCCTAGCACAGTGGGATTAAGAATGCAGTGTTACCACAGCTGCAGCATAGTTCACAGCTGTGACTCAGATTCAGTCCCTGCCCAAGGAACTTCCATATGCCATAGGTGCAGCCATAAAAAAAAAAAAAATTTAATATTTACTGTACATATCTGAGTGTTCTGTTGATGAGATGGCAATGTTCATATTAGCAATGAAAATAGTTCATAAACTATTTGGTGTGTATTCCATAAAATTTAACTTTATTTTATCAAAATATTAGTTGTTATAATCAAGATTTTCAATTAATTTGTGTATGATTGACAATGATAAACTAAATAATTTAAAATAAAATGCAACTTATTTAAGTGGCACAAAATGCAACTAAATATAGTTAATTTTTTTAATATTTTTAAAATATTAAAAATATTTTATCAAACAATTACTGAAAAATAAAATTGTTTGTTTCAAAATTGTTTTCTTAAAAATTAAAATTGTTAAATCAAAAATATATATAACAAATATCAAATTTAAATAAAACATACATATGCAACAAATATCAAATTTTCATTCCAGAATATTTCATTAAAGCTGATATTTTCAGGGAGCTCCCTTTGTGGTTTAGCAGTAATGAACCCAACTAGAATCCATGAGGATGCAGGTTCGATCCCCAGCTTCACTCTGTGGGTTAAGGATCCAGTATTGCTGTGAGCTGTGGTTTAATTTGCAGATGCAGTTCCAATTTGACCCCTAGCCTGGGAGTTCCATTTGCCACAGGTGCAAAGCTGATATTTTCATATGTAAGTCTCATTTAACTCGCTTACCAATATGAAGAATTGATAGCATGCTGCATGCATATCTTTTCTTGCTCTCTAGTTTTACACTTAAACAAATGTAAGTGTAATACGAATTTTTCAATAACACAATGTCTTGTTACCGTGTAAAAATACCTATGATAATTTGTATATACTTTCAAAATCTACCAACAAAACGTGAACAGAAGCAAGCGAATCAATGTTCAGCTCTACCTAGGGAAATGATTCTTGGTTATACAAGGATTTTGTGCATTTATCCCAAGAGAAGGAATCTCAAAGCTGATTTATATTTCTCTTACATTGCTTAAATCTAACTCCCCACTCCCCCAGACTCCAAAGCAATTCTCTCCAATTGGTGTCCACAGAATCTCAACATGAAAACTTTCTTGGCATTTGAGCTCTGCTGTCTTATGCTTTAATGATGTAAAATGATACAGAGAACATTTTCCTGGGGCCTGCATCATGTTAATCATGAAGGCTATGCTTAGGGTTCCAGACTGCAGTTCTAAAGACCACATATAAATGACAGAGGCATTTATATTTTTGTATCTTTCATATGGGGAGCCCTCTAACACATGGTGCCCAGGACGGAGACCCCTCTTCTTTGGCTCTAAGTGGGGTACTACTCAGGTGTTTGATGTCTTAATCCTAGGCACCATCAGAGGAGTGAATAGGGTTGAGTTTTAAGGTGCTATCCTAGCGGAATGACTCCACTCAATCTAGAAGTTAGAACTTCTATACATTTGCTGGGTCTCCTCTACCTTTGATCTATCGGAGCAAATAAGCTTCTATCTTCTATGCATCCCCATCCCAAAAGATGATGATGTCAAATGAGGGAGTCTCATTTTTTACTTAACTGTCCTCCGAATGAAGGTGGAGAAGAAACACCTCACTATATTTCAAGACACTTACATTTAATACTTTATGTTTAATAGGTTTAATAAAATATGGTCATGTCTAATAAATAGAATAGTTTTGTAACTGAGTACTTTGGTACAGTTATCACTTGATGCATTATATTTAAACTAAAACATAATCACTCTGCATCATCACTCTGACTTCCATATCTCTGTGGCCATAGATATGAAGGGAATGTAAAAGGGATATAGAAATTTGTAGGGGAATATTTTTATATATAGGCAGTGTGATGATTAATTTCATCTACCATCTTGGCTAGGCTATGGTCCCCAGTTGTTTGCTCAAACAATTTTCTAGATATTGCTTATAAGATATTTCTTACAGATGTGATTAACATTCCCAATCAGTTCATTTTAAGTAAAGGAAATTTCCCTCCATAATGTGAGTGGGCCTCATCCTATTAGTTGGAAGCCTTACTAGCAAAAGCAGGTTTCCTTGAGAAGAAGAAATTCTGCCTCAAGACTGTAAGATAGGACTCCTGCCTAGGTTTTTAGCCTGGCCTACAATTGTCAGACTCAAGACTGCAACAGCAACTCTTGTCTGAGTTTCTAATCAGTCTGTCCTATAGATTTAGGACTTGCCTATAATCACATAAAACAATCCCTTCTGAGAACCCTGACAGATATAAATAGGTATTTCCATCATTTTGTTTTATTCTAATCCCCAAATTACATAAATGCCTAAGAAAATATAAACATATATTTGTACTATCTACTTTCTCTTTTTATATTCCATAGTATTTGTACAAACATTCTCTTTAGGATTGGTGGTATTATGCTGTAACAGTAGATTTAAAAGTCTATCTCCTATTCTAAACAGCGAGTTCCTTATGTGCACAGGCTGTGTTTTTCATGACTGTATTTCTCAAGACTAGAAATTGACAGTCACTTACTAAATGCTCAATAAATGTTTGCCAGATATTAGATGAGCAAAATTAATGTTACCTAGTTCAGCTTTCATGTGGTAGAGGATAGGAGAAAGAGAGGAAGAGAGGGAGGGAGGGAGGGAAGGAGGGAGAGAGAAAGAAAGAGGAAGAGGGAAGGAAAGAGAGGGAGGGAAGCAAAGAAGGAAGGAAGGAAAGAAAGAAAGGGAGAGAGAGAGAGAGAAAGAAACTCTCCCTAGAGTTAAGACACCACAGGAGATGGTACTCAGCCAGCTTTCCCAAGATCCCAATATAATCTCAATCATCTTTCTCACAGTGCCTTTGATAACTTTGGCTAAAGAAATTGGTACTTGCAAACAATTAACTTTAATAAGCTAGATGGTGATTTCCTTAAAAGGATGCTGACAAGTCAATTTGCTAACAGCAGCTCTAGATTCTCTGGTTACTCAGACATGGCTACTACCTTTGTCCTTATGAACCCAGGCTGCAATTAAGAGTAATGAATGAGAAGGTAGCCAGAGTGTGATTCTTTAACAGTGAAACTTGTAATCAGCTTTATGGCATGATCATCTATTACAAAACAGTACCAAAATGTCTTTCCAAGCTATGAATAAAAGCACAAACCAACAAGTGGTAACTACTCACACTGGCACAGCACATTAGAGTTTCTGTAAATGTTTGTTGAATGAAGAGATAGAAAAATGCTTTTACATCTACTACCTTGTCCTTTTTTCGTTTTCTGTATTTATTATCCCATTACCTAAGCCAAAATTCTGATTCTAAAGTCCTCCTTCCCCTATATAAGTCATTCTTTAGTGTTGCCTTAATGTCCTGTTTGTTTACTTAGTTCTTTCAAATGCACTGACAGCCTGATGGGTTTCCCTAGCGTTAGTCTTAGGCATCACCTAGTCTATAACGTGATCACCACTGATTGTGGCCTCTTGGCAAAATGCAAATATTATTTCATTCCTGTGTTCAAAATTTTCAATAGTTTCTGGAGTTCACACCATGGCTCAGCAGTAATTAACCCAACTAGTGTCCATGAGATGCAGGTTTAACCCCTGGCCTTGCTCAGTGGGTTAACGATCCAGCGTTGCCATGATCTGGGTGTAGTTCACACACACAGTTCAGATCCTGAGTTGCTGTGGCTGTGGTGTAAGGCCAGCATCTGCAGCTTTGATTTTACCCTTAGCCTGGGAACTTCCATATGCCATAGATGTGGCCCTAAAAAGCAAAATAAATAAATAAATAATAAATGAATAAATAAGTAAAATAAAGTAGTTTCGAATTGGTAATTGAATATAGTGGAGTGTAATCTTGTTCAGAGTTAAGTTTTAAGGTAAAAGGCAAAAATCATATTTTACTCAAAATTAATATTAAATATGTCTTAACTCACCCAACAAATAGATTCATCATTATATAAGAAACCCTGAATAGTAATGCATGTGTTTCTGTACATAGTAATTTAAAATCTATTATAAAGAGAATGTAAACTTTACGAGGGCAGAGATTTTCCTCTGTTTTGTTCACTGATGTATCCCAAGGGCCTAAAATATAGCCAGCAATCAATGAATATTTGTTAAATGAATAGGTAAAATCTCTTCAAAGAATACTATTTGATGGAGTTATGTTGGTTAAGGATCTGGCATTGTCACTGCTGTGGCTTGGGCCACTGCTATGGTTCAGGCACAATCTCGGGCCCAGGAACATCCACATGCCAGAGGTATGGTTTTAAAAAAAAAAAAAGGGAAAGAAAAGAATATTAGTTAAATTTCTCTCACTCTCTCTCAGCAACATATATACCACCAAAGTAACATAAATTAAGTCTGTGTGTGATGCTTCATTAGTAAAATTACATTTCTTTCTAAACACTATATAGTCTTTTTTTTGGGGGTCTTTTTGCCTTATCTAGGGTCACACCCACGGCATATGGAGGTTCCCAGACTAGGGGTCTAAGAGGAGCTGTAGCTGCCGGCCTTCGCCACAGCCACAGCAATGCGGGATCCGAGCCTAGTGTTGCCTACACCGCAGCTCACGGCAATGCCAGATCCTTAACCCACTGAGAAAGGCCAGGGATCGAACCTGCAACCTCATGGTTTCTAGTCGGATTCATTAACCACTGAGCTACGACGGGAACTCCACTATATACAGTCTTTCATGATCCATGCTTTCAGGGGACCAAATCACTCAACATTGTCCATAAATGCTGTGCTCTCATCCACATCTATATCTTTGGACTTTGACCCCTCAAGCCAACTTAGGTATCATGTTTTCTCAAAGAATTTTATTTTTCCTTTATTTTAAATGTTTATTGAACATTTAAAATGTATTGCGTTTTCACTATTTTCTTGTGGTCTTCCTGAGCAGATTCTAAGATCCTGGAGTATAAAATCTATATTTTTTTGATAGCTGTTTCCATAGCATAGAGCCTGGCATATTGATAGACATGTATGGATTAAGTGTATATCTGTCTACTGATTTCTGTATCTGTTGTGCTTAGCATAATCCCTGACTCATGTTGGGTGTTTCTTCTCATTCCATTCCTCTCGCCAGTCATCCACTGTATTTCATTGGATTCCACAGTGTCTTAGCAGAGAACAAAGCAAAACTTCATCTTTGGAAGAACAACGGCATGCCATCTTTTCACCTGCAGCAAGCAGACAGGGTTGCTGCTGAGCAGATGGACAGGCTTCTGGGGAAAACACTGCATCAGGCTGCCTTCACTGAATGAGAATTCAGAACATGGCTCTCCTTCCCTCAACGGACTAAAGACACCTGAAGGAAGGGAAGGCAAAGCAGATCTTCTGCAGGAGCCTCTGAGGCCCTAGCTTCCCAGCATAGGGTTGGCTAGGACCTTTGGTGAATGAATTGCTTACCCCAGGCCAAAGCTGAATGGGCTAAATTGAAGAAATCAAGAGTTCCTTGTCAGCCCGAGCCTAGACTCATGGAGATTTTTATCTACTTGGTCTGAGACAGGGTTCCTAGACTTTCATTAAATGCTCCTCTGGTTAGTCGAATGTACAGACAGGATACAGAAACACAGGGATATAGGGCATCTGGAGAGCTGGAATGAGATTTCAGGCACCTGGTCTGCAAAGCAGAGCCAGGTTATTGGCTTTCCTGGTGTAAAGAAATCCAAACTGGTGAAATAAATTTTCTAAAATGTGACTTAGATACTTGGTTTATGCGTGAGGTGGTTTGATTTACAAAATAAGTGATATATTTCTAGAGCAGTGGTTTTCAAGGTGAGCATTCCAGAGACTGTGCAAGATAACCCATTAGGATATGGAAGAAAATAACTGAATTTATTTATATTTCTTCCCATTAACATTTTTCTTTCTGTGTATGTTTTAAGATACACCTGACTGATTAAGATAGTACTATATAATTTACAAATTTTAAAAGTATGTATTAACATATACCTTTGATAATTATTTACAAGCATAAGTAATTTTAAAAGTTTGGAAACAACTGTTCTGAAGAAGGACCATCATTCCTTAATGTAGTCTGCTGAGAAATCTGTAAAATGGGTCAAATTCAGAGAGGAATTAGTGGATTCCTCCATCCAGGTGCCTGCTAGGAATGATAAACACCTTTAATTTCTATTAAAAAGAAACAAAATGAAAACCATAAGCCCAAAGAGGGCAAAAGAGACCTGATGTGTTGGAAAATGGTGGCGAGGTCTTGGAAACAGCAGGAGGACCTCTGTATCAATACTGTAGACAATAGCAACAAAAGAAATAATTGCAACTAATGCCTGTTAAGGTCTGGCATTGTGCTAGCCATTTTTCCAGCTTTAATCCTCATGATGACATGCTCATGTCACAGATGAAGAAAAAAAGCCCCAAGACACTAAGTGGTAAAACAGGGATACTTTACCCTAAAGCTGATGTTCTCAATACTACATCATGCTGTTTCAAAAGCATGGGTCATAAGTGACATTAGGAACCACTCTGTGAGAACAGATACATATTATAGTCCTTCAGGACATTATAATACGACCAAGTCACATTTATCAGAAATAGTTTCTCAATTAGAAACCTAAACGACTTACAGATGACTAATAGACACATGAAAAGGTGCTCACCATCACTGATTATTAGAGAAATGCGAATCAAGACCACAATGCATATTACCTCACACTTGTCAGAATGGCTGACATCAAGAAGTCCACAAATAACAAGTGTTGTTAAGCATGTGGAGAAAAAGTAACCTTTGTACATTCTTGGTAGGAATGCAAACTGGCATAGCCACTGTGGAAGACAGTATGGTGGTTCCTCAAAAAACAAAAAGTAGAATCGCCATATGATTCAGCAATTCTATTTCTGTGTACATATCTGGAAAAAAAATGAAAACACTAGCTCAAAAAGATAATGCACCTCAGTGTTCATAGCAGCACTATTTATAGTAGCCAAGCTGTAGAAGCAACCCAAGCACCCATAAACAGATGAATGAATAAAGAAAATGTTTTATATATATATAATAATGGAATATCACTCAGCCATAAAAACAAATGAAATTCTGCAGCAGTGTGGATGGACTTAGTACTGGGCTCAGCAAAATAAGTCAGACAGGGAAAGAAAAATACCATATATTATCATTTATATGTGAAATCTAAAAAATAAATGTATATAATAAAACCAAAGCAGACTCAGATACAGGAAAAAAAATAGTGGATACCAGTGGGAAAGGGAAGAGACAAAAGGCAAGATAAGTGTATGAGATTAAGAGATTGTATAAAATAGGCAAAAAGGAAATATAGCTATTATTTCACAATGACTTTAAAGGGAATTTAATCTATAAAAATACTGAATCACTATGCTGTACACCTAAAACTAATATAATATTGTAAATCAACTATACTTCAATGAAAAATAAATTCCTAAACCTTGGCCAGTGTCTTTGTAACAAGGGAATTGGTGCTGGCTTCCTAGGCTATCAAGTCAAGAGACTAGATTGCTTCAATTGTGAGTATGACATACACATTAGGAGAAGAGCAACAACCACTATGAGACTAGGGCCCTCTAGCCAAAGTCAATTACTTCCATTATGAAGGAAATCCAAGTTTATCAATCCCCTCTCCCAAATGTGTACACATTTTTAACTGCACTCTGCACTGGTGATCATATTTTTTGGGACTCCATCCAAACTTATGGTTCTAAAAGCACTGATAGCAATAGCGAACTCCCAAGGGTACTTCTCTAGAGCTATCTTCATTTTCAGTCTTCACTCATAGGCACAGCTGTGAACTTGAAAGGAATTTTAAGTGTCAGCAGAGCAATAAGGGTCACATGTGTCCTGAGGGAAGAGTGCAACTGTTGACTAGATCCAGACTTGGCTTCAGTGTTCAGATGTGAGGTGTAACCTCAGCAAGGTCTACATTCTATGTCTAAAATCACGGAGTGAGATCAAATGATTTATGAGATCTTTTCTGCTCTAACATTCTAGGATCTTGGCTAGTCCAGTTGATTTTTAGGGACTTTCTCTCTGTTCTTCTCCAGTCTAGCAAGAAAAAAAAGGTTTTTTTTTTTTAATTTTAAAAAGGAAAAGGCATGGAAAAGAGCTGACCAAACAGACCATTACTTATTTATCTATTTGCATATATAATCAGCTTTTTCTTTCTTTATGCAGGATATAGCTAGCTACATGACACTTGTCTTTAGAGGCATACATTTTCTCATTTTTTAAATTTTTTTTTGAAATTTTTAAAACCATTGGGAAGATGCTATCGCCATTGTTACTTTTTATTGTCACTTAAATTCATGCATTGCACAACCTAAAGATACAAAGATTTTGCTCTTGGAGGAACCAAAGGTGTCTCTTCAAGAAAAGAAGCACAGAGGCTGTCAAAAGAAGTTTCCTGTCTGAAGTCATCTGCCAGCTTGAGAACTTCTGGCTTAGTGCCTTTACTCAGACCTACAGGGAAAAGCCTTAGCAGTTCTTTCTACTCTCAAATGGAATATCTGTGTATGTATCTTCAAAGCTACAAATCTTCAGGTCCCATGCGAACATTACAATTTATCTTTGCAATATCCATAGTCCCATGACACAAAAAGAGATTAGATGAGAAGCAGACTTCATGTGGGCAAGTTGGTTTGTCAAGTTAACACACAGTGAGCATCTGATGTTTCCTCTCCAAGTTAAAAAATTAAAAAATAAAAATGCTTTATGAACAGATTGTTTTCTAAACCAGCAAAATTTTGCCTGGGCTTATCAGAATTCCCTCCTCCCTTCTATCCCCCCACTGCCTTCATTCCTCCGTTCAGCTTCCATCTCATCTCATCTCAATTCTCCCCTGCCTCTCTCTCTCCTCCACAGTTCTACCAAGGTGGCTGGACTGTTGAACTTCGCCTGTATGCCCAGAATCATTTCAGGCTTCTAGTTACTCCTCACTGGTTCAGCGAGCATCATGGTGGGTTTGGTTAATAGATATATCAGCAGGACTTGGAATTAAGTTGTGCTTCAACTAAATCCGGGATTTACGGTGCCATCAATGAGCCTTGAGTTTCCATGGAGTGGTTGAGTTGCATTGTGCTAGGATTCGGCCATATGTGGGTCCGGGTTTTGGGCCACAGTATCTGCCTCGATCCAAGTCCAAAATTTCCTCCTAGCCCAGTTTCTTTCCAGAATTGGAGCCTACATTTAGCTCAGTCTTTCTGTCTTTATTCTTATAGTTTGTCTAGTTTTTTTTCCCTGCTATATAAGAGAAGATCCCAGGGATGGAGTGGAGGAATCTCTTCCCTCAGTTCCAGATCACTCACTGTCTGGAGACCCTGATTACCAAGAGACAGGTGCCATAAAACTGTTTCATCTCTTCCCGGTTTACTTCCTGGCATCTTTCCATGCGTTGCCTTACCCACCAGATGGTGCTGTCTAAAGACTGGTTTTCCCTTTGACCACAATGTCTCAACTTCTTGTCACAGCCAGGCTCTGCAGCTGCATTACATTCCCTCATCTTTAGCAACAACCTGTTACCAACATGACTTGAGGCCGAGTCTGCCCTCTTTGGAAAATCTTTGTTTCCTTGCCTCCATTCTGCTGACAAGGGTGTTCCATATGTATTTGAATCAATAATAAGTTCCTGTTCAAATCGTACTTAATTTTTACATTAGGTATAACATTAATTGGTTTTCTAGGTCAGGAATAGCATACTGGAAAGCTGATCTAGTCTATCAAAATATTTCTTTAGGAAATGCATTTGCATTTTGTATATATTCAAGGAGCCACAGGCTCTGCCTTTATCACCTTATACCTCACTTTCTCTCTGAGGTGATTCTTATCAGCTTAGCCTTTAAAGGCATTTAAATTTCTAACCTCTTCTGCAGGCTATCTATATCTTCTTCTCACCCATCCCACTAATTTCATTTTTTCTTTCACTTCTATCTTCATGTCACAATGGAGCTAATTGAATTTTCACCTGGCTCTATGTCACTCTTGGTCAGTAAAAACACCCATACTAGTATCTGTACCTCACTAGAGACTGAATTATACTTGCTCCTAGTCAATGTCCTCAAACTGAATCCTTATCACCCAAACTGCCTAAGGAAACTTCAGGATTAACCTCCTAAAACCATTTGTCCCTGCTTAATTTATAATTTATTTTTATTATCAACATTGTAAGTTGATTTACATTGTTGGGTCAATTTCTTCTGTACAGCAAAGTGAAACAGTTTTCTATATACACACACACACATATATATATATACACACACACACATTATATATACATATATATATACACACACATATATACATATATATATGTATATATAATTTTTCTCATATTACCTTCCATCATGTTCTGTGCTAAGAGAGTGGATATAAACAAGTGATAAACCATAGGACCTCATTGCTATACATTCTAAACATAATAGTTTGAATCTACTAACCCCCAACTCCCCATTCATACCACTTCTTCCCCACCGCCCTTGGCAACCACAAGTCTGTTCTCTTTCTGTGAGTCTGTTTCTGTTTCATAGATAGGTTTATTTGTATCATATTTTAGATTCCACATGTAAGTGATATCATATGGTATCTGTCTTTCTCTTTCTAACTTACTCTACCTAGTATGAGAATCTCTAGTTGCATCCATGTTGCTGCAAATAGCATTATTTTGTTCTTTTTTGTGGCTGAGTAGTATTCCATTTTATACATGTACCACATCTTCTTAATTCATACATCTGTCAATGGACATTTAGGTTGTTTCCATGTCTTGGCTACTATGAATAGTTCTGTTATGAACTTTTGGGTGCATGTATCTTCTTAAATGAAAGTTTTGTATGGATATATTCCCAGAAGTGGGATTGCTAGGTTATATGGTAGTTATATATTTAGTTTTCTGAAGTACCTCCATACTGTTTTTCATAGTGGTTGTATCAATTTACATTCCCACTAACAATGAAGGAGGGCCCCCTTTTCTCCACATTTTCTCCAGCATTTTTTATTCATGGACTTGTTAACGATGGCCATTCTGACTGGTGTGAGGTGGTACCTCGTTGCAGTTTTGATTTGCATTTCTCTATTAATTACTGATGTTGAGCATTTTTCATGTGCCTACTGGCCATCTATACATCTTCTTTGAAGAAATATCTATTATCCCTGCTTATTTTAGTCACCATGCTAAGGCCAGGACTCATCACACTGTGCAGATCCTCTAATCTGATCCAGTTTCCAACCCCTACTTAACTACTCACAAGCCTTCCACTCTACCATACTCTCTGGAAATCATTAGCAAAATCTTCTGAACATTTCTTTCAACCTCTTGCTCTGATATTGGATTTCCCCTTAAAGATACTTCATACAAATCTTTCTTAGGTGGGTTTTGTCCCCTTCTTGTCACTTCCCAAATATTGTTCTACAGTCTTCTCCAAATCCCCAAACTCCTTTGAATCTTGATCCATCAGACTTTCTTGGAATTACTTTTATCTCTCACTGACACTGACTGTCCTTCCTCTCCCTACAGACAGTGACATCCACAAGAGAAGAGGCTGGACCTGACTTACTCACTGCTGATTTTACAGACTTTAGATCATTGCCTAACATATAAAAGATCATCAGTAATTATTTCTACATTGGGTAAATGAATAAAATCCATTCAATGTGCCTTCCTCCATTATCTCAATATCCTAGGTCAATACCCTCTTGTGTCAAAAGTCCTATTCCAGTCACCAAAGCTGGTGACTACCCCCTTAAGCTCAGAATCCTCAAAGATCTGCTGCCCAGGACCACACCACTCTTGGACCTCACAGCCACATATCTGTTATAACTGGCCACCTCTTGTCTTGAAACTTATTTCTTCAATGTCTGAATACCTCATTCTTCCATCTCTAACTGTTCCCTTTCTTCACTGTTTTGATGCTCCTACCCCCAGCTAAATGCCCTCTGTTTTGTCCTGAGCAGTTTCCCTTTACATCTTTCCATTCCTTCCTTTGATGACAGCATCTAACCTCATGAATGAAGCATAAATCTATGTTTTGATCCCTAACCTTTATTGTATGTTCCAATCAATTATTTCATGGGACTTAATCTATACCTGTATCACACTAATGCTTCAGATTGAACATGTTTAAATCAAACCTTCCATTTTCCGTCCTAAGTAGTATCTTCTCCTGTTTTCCTATATCTGATAATGAAGTCATATACCCTAAGTCACTCATATTTGAAATTCCATGGTTATCTTGAATTCCTCTATCTTCTTTCCCTAATAACCAATTAGCTGTGTAATCTTGTCACTGCACCGCTTCAGTCTCTAATGTTAACTTCTTTCCACTCTGCAATCACTCTTAACTGGGACTTTGTCTCTTGAACAGACTACCCCTTACCTCCTGTTGAGAGAAATCATTTTTCCTAGAGTACATCATTAGTTTTGCCACTTCCCTTCCTCTAAAATCTTCATAATGACCCCATTACCTATAAAATACATTCGAAGCTCCTCAGAAAGGCCCTCCAAAATTTGGTGTTAGTTACATTTCTAGAGCTCTTTCTCACTTTTTTTTTTAACATTTACTTTATTTTTCAGTTAGAATGAACTTCCTACTGTCTCTAGTTTATGCTCATAAATTTTCTCTTTCCACTGCTCTTGTAGTTTTGTTTATTTATTTATTTTACTGTTGCCTTACCCTCCCTACCACTCTCCCCAATGCCTCATGTTTCTAAACACTACAATCTTCTACAAATAGAAGCAATAGCATTATAGCTAATATTTCAAATTATGCCATTGTGCACAGACACAGGCCTAAAACACTTTGCATTACAGCCACAGGGCATAAATGCAAAGAACCAAGGTCATCAAAAGCATCCTAAATGCCAGTTCACTGCATAGAACGTTCTACAGCAATCTTACTAGTTCCTCATAAAAATGAATCCCACCAGAGACCAGAATGGTGACCCTGATTGTGAATAAGGGCATGCTTACAGTGTCCTGCCATGGCTACCAGAAAACAACAGCATAAGTTAATAGCCTGTGTGGTCTCTTAACTGCCCATTTCCAGCAATATGTTTTGCTCTATATAGTCTGGATTCCCAGTTTCAAGGGTCTTCACTCTGATCAGGCAGAATGCTGTAATGAGCACAAGCCAAGAAAGAAATAATGCAGGCAAAAAGCCAAAAACTGAGTTGTGGTAGAAGCATAGTCAGGGAAGCAGGAAACAAATAATTGATATTAAAAAAAACAAAAAAACAAAAAAACAAAAAAAAAACTAGATTTTCAGAGGCGGGACTAGTTTCAAAAATCAGACTTGAAAATTTAATTTCAGGGCTTTTCTCCTCCTTGCATCATATTTTTTCCCTCCTGGAGCTGTGCTTCAGGCCTGAACAGAGGAAGTGGAATGCGATTAATCCCTGTGAATCTGCTTCATTAATGGATTGCTACTCCCTGTGTTTCCTCTAGTCAAGATTGTTTCTAAAAGTGTTCTTTGGCAACAATGCTACACACAATCTGGATAATGGTTCATGGCAGGAGCACAAACACTGAGATACTTACATAAACAGAACACATGTTTGCCACTGACTGACAGAGAAATTAAGTTACTTAGCTCATTAAAAGATCTGCCTACCAATGCTAATCATGCTTTTTAATCAATTGACATTTGTCCAACCAAACCTGATTCCTTACATCGATTAAATACTGGGATTTTGCCACAAGATAGTGAGATGTGAATTCCCTTTGCGATTCACAAATGATCCTAAAACTCCTAGAAAACACACGTGTATATGCATCTCTATACCCACAGTAAATATACCATTAATCTGTACTAATAAAGGGAAGAAGCAGGCTAATCATAGCTCATTTATATTTGGCTCTGGAATGTGTTACGTGGTTTTTGGCAGAAGATTTACCTTACTAATTATGTCTTACTTAAATTAATAATACAGTTAATTTGCATTCCCTTAGCACAGAGCAGTTGACAGTGAGAAGTAATATGCTAAGTGATGAGGGAAAATCATCTTGGAATTTAAAAGCTTCCCTGAATAATTTGTGTGTATGTGTGTTGACACTGTAAATACATTTAGAATAAAAATCTTGAACATATGAGGAAATAAGAGTTATTTGTGAAAATTTTGTCATCTACCAGCTAATTCATATCATTATTGTTTCTCTGCAAAGAACAATGATGAGAACAGAAAGATAAGCATTTTTTCTGAGACAAATAAATTAAAAAGTTAAACCTCAAACCAACCTTTATCAACAAACACGTGTAGGGTGCCTACTTTGTGCTGAGCACTGGACTTGGTGTTGTGAAAGGTTTTGAAGAAATATAATCTATGTTCTGTCTTAAGATCTAAAAATCTGGAGGAAGAACTATGAAGAGACCCATTCCTGATGTGCTCTAGTTGATAACTGCCTTGTTCCTGCAGATAGTCACTCTCTTATAATATCTCCTACAGAACTGGATTGCTGATGAGGGGGAGACAATAGTAATTATGGGTTCCTTTTTAAACAGAGTCAAGGAAGATGAGATAGGGTATCTGATTTTTAGGTAAATGAAGTTTATAAGCACCACATACCCATGTATCTTTGCTGAAGCACCATGAAGTGGAGCTTTAACTCTCTTCCCTCATTTTAGAATTAAGAGTAAATCATAATATCTTCTTGCAGTTCTAAAAGATATTAGTTCTATAACTGGGTCACTACACCGTACAGCATAAATTGATGCAACAGTATAAATCAACTATAATAAAATCAATATCAAGAAAAAGTAAATAAAATAAGAAAATTGGCATAATTGTATCATTTAGTTACTTCACTTTGGACACCTTCTCAGACAAACCTAGACAGTTAGTCATCCTGGAAGATACAAAGATTCTAAAGTACATTACCTGAGTAAAGTACCTGACACTGTAATGTTTGCAAATAATCATTCAAAAGTGGATATGGAAAGCAAATTCCACTTGTTTTACAATTCACAGATGTATTTATTTGAGACATTATAATACAAGAATTTTAATCTCTCTCACTTTCAGTGTAAGTGGTGTATAAGACCCTTGCAAATTCAGCTAAGAAATACCACTGAGTCCCTTCTATTATTTTTTTTCCTGATTAGTTAGCCCTTCAGGCCAAAATATATTCATTGACTATGACACTGTGAAAAAAAAAAAAAAAAACAGACATGGTTAGATTTACATTTTTTCTAAAATTCTTTCTATATGAACCTGGACAAATTACTCCATCTCAATGAGTAAAATATACACACTGATACCCACATTATATTGTAGTCATAAGAGCTAGAAACAATATATGTTAAGTGCTTTAGCAAAGTGCTTTATTATTTTAGGGATATTCCCTTTCTTATAGTGGAACCATGCTTTAATTCTTGTTTTAATTGCAGTGACAAAAATTTTAGGACACAAAAATCAGACACCAAACTATTTCACAAGCTTTTTTATAGAATAAATTAGGAAATGAGAAAAACTAAATATGCTATAATTAAACATCTAAAGCCTATAGTTCAATAGATTTTTAATAGATAAAAAGTATATACTTAAAGTAAACAATATAAATGAATACTATGACATGGTTTTGAAAGCTAATTCAACTAGGGCTAAATTAAGTGCCCATCTAAGTGAGATGATAGTCGCACAGTGTATTATGCTACTTGAGCCACCCAGGAATACTTCATTCCATTTTGAGTCTTACATGGAAGGGTACTACCAAAAAAACAAATTGGAGAGTATTCAGAGAACAGTGGTTCTGACAACAAAACTGCTACGAGTGACCATTGAAAGGACCATAAATTTTTACTCTGGAGAAGAGGGAGTGTATAAAGTAAAGAAAAGCTGACTTCAGATATCTCAAGGGTCATCATGGTGAAAAACCGTAAGCAATAGAGTAATACTGGGTAGACAGATTTTTTTTACATGTATTTAAGTGTAGAAGAGTCATATTTTTGGAAAAAGAATGGGTAAGAGAACCAACAAATCCAACAGAAATTTTCACATACCATTAAGTAATAACATGACTCTGGACGTTAAATCTCTGTTTTTCTAAACTGTAAAGCATGTTAACAATAAGGTTGGTATAAGGATTAAGTGAGGGAAGAAGTATCAAAGCACTAGCATAGTGCCTTGAACTTAATAGATGCTTAATGAGAATCTCTTTCTGTTTCTGACAGTCCAGGGTCAAAGATGCTCACAGGTGAACTGAGTGTTAACTGAGGGAGATAGTGATTCTCCCATCCTAGGAACTGCTTATGTAAAGGCTAAATAACCACTTGGCAGAACATAAGAGAGAGAAGTAAAGCTTACAATCTGGAATTGGCTTATTTTCAGGATTCCTTCTAACCCTAAATGTTTGGATTTTGTGATTCTAAACAAACAAACCAAAAAACCCAAAACTTGGAGAATAGATCACTGATTAGCAATAAATATTTTATGAGTAAGCACAAATTAACAAATATTTGGAAAATTATTCTATCTTCCTCCAGAATCAAGGAATATAGTAGTCCATTTTACACCAGTCAAGAGAAAAATGAAATTGGTCAAACCCAATGCAGATCATGCTACATTAAACAAATACATCTTCCTCTGCTAGATGTTATTGACCAGTTCTATATTTTCAGATGATACGCTGACAATGATCGAACACAATAACCTATTTATCCCATTCCTTGATACTTATATTAAGGATATATTTATTTTTAAGAAATGATTATTTTAAAAGTTAACTAATAGAATAAATTCAAGAAAGCAATAATGTATAGTAAAACATACAAAGGAGTTTTAGTAAACTAATAAGTGGAACATTGAGTTCACCAGTGTCTATGATTTATGGCATGGACTAATCCACTACATATCGTGGAGAAAAAAAGAGAAACTGTTTTTTTAACCAGTAGCCCAGAGTGTTAGGAACTTATGTACATTGAATGGTAGGTAATATTTTTTATAAAATTTCAAAAATTGATTGAGGTATGACGTTTATATAATACATGTAAATCTTCGTTTTTTGTTTGCTTGGTATTTTTGCCTGCACCTGTGACATGTGGAGGCTCCTGGCCAGAACTGAGCCCACACCATAACAGTAATCCAAGCCAGCAGTGACAATGCCAGATCCTTAACATGTTGCACAACAAAAGAACTCCAACAAATGTAAAACTTTTAATTCAAAGGTGATACAAGAGATATTATAGATTCATTCAGGCCATGAAAAAGCCATTTACTTTTTCAGTTAAAATTTTTACTGTATGGAGTTCCCGCTGTGGCACCATGCTTTAAGAATACAACCGCAGTGGCTTGGGTCACTTTGGAGGTGTGGGTTCAATTTCCATCCAAGAATAGTGGATTAAAGGATGCAGTTTTGTTGCAGCTACTGCAGCTATGGCTCGGATTCAATCCCTGGCCTGGCCCTGGAACTTCCATAAAACTTTAACTGTATGTATGAGAGGAAATTTTATATCAAAGAATAGTAGGACCCTTACATAATATCCTGCACTAAATGAAGGGACTATTGTTTGTAAAATAATATTACATGAGAAAGAAGATAATACTGCATATGCATTATGAGAGAGCCAGTAGCTATCCATAAAATCCAGCCTTTCCTTCCTCACTAGTAATTGATTTACTAGTGATTACTATAAATAGAAGGTAAGCAGAAGTGATTCATGACATGGCCATACTTAAGAACAGCTATATCTCCTCTGCACTCCCTCATCCCTTCTTACAGGCTGCAAGGAAAAAACCAGACTGTCCTTAGATACCACATAGTAAAGAAGGCAGAGCCACCATGAGCCTATGTGATTGTTTAGAGCAGACATATCACTAACCTGAAATATTCATTTGTGACTGTTACGTAAGAAAACTACATTTGTATCTCTCTTGTTATCTCTCTTGTTTAAGCCACTGAATTGGGGGGCTTTTTTTTTTTCAGTCGCACCCCACAGCATGGGGAAGTTCCAAGGCCAGGGATCAAACCTGCTCCATAGCAGTGGTCTGAGCCACAGCAGTGATCATACGAGATCTTTAACCACTGAGGCCACCAGGAAAGTCCAAGTGATTTTTTTTTTTATGGTTGCTGTTACAGCAGCTTAGCATTTGAGCCTAACAAAATACATTGATTTAAACTATGCAGGAGTTCCTGTCGTGGCTCAATGGAAACTCATCTAATAGTAGCCATGAGAATGCAGGTTCAATCGCTGTCCTCCTTCAGTGGGTTAAGGATCCAGCGTTGCCCTGAGCTGTGGTGTAGGTTGCAGATGCAGCTTGGATCTGGTGTTGCTGTGGCTGTGGTGTAGGTCAATGACTATAGCTCCGATTCAACCCCTCACCTGGAAACCTCCATATGCCATCGGTGCAGTCCTAAAAGGAATAAAAAAATAAATAAAACTATGCTAAAACATATATTTATATAATTATAAAATGACAAGATGCCCTAGGGACGTATAAATAGTGACTGTTTCAGGTAATGTTTTACCAAATAGCTTAAATATTTTCAACAAAATTTCTTTGGGGAAATAACTATTATGGATCAGCCAAGTGTCAATCAAACATAAATAGTTCCATAGATTCTATCTTTCTCTGAAACCCAAGAAAAGCCATATATTTAAAACAGGAGCAAATTGCTAGGGCAATTCACATTTGACTCCTAATTGTACATTTACCAGAAGAAAATTTGGCATTTGAATTCAGCATTTAAATCCACTACTATTCAGCAGCAATCTGAATCCCTAAGTTCAATTAAAAAGGTCTCTCTGAAACTGAAGGTGCTCTTTTAATTACACTATTACTAATGAACTGAGAGAGAAGACAGTCTGGCTTAGTTCAATTAGCACTTTTAAGTGAAAGCAAGCTCCAGTGAATACTTTCCCAGTGGATTATTCTTTTTTTTCCCTTCTTTTTTCTTTCCCTTTCTTTTTTTCTTCCTTTCTTCTCCATCCCTCCCAACTTTCTTCCTTCCTGCCAGCCTTTTTTCAAATGGGGGAGTTTGAACATAACCCTGGCACTCAAGTTTTCAGTCCCCATTTACTTGCAAATTGCTGCTACAGTCCTCAATAGGTAAGTGCCTACAATGTTTTGTTTTACAAAACTCTTCAAACGTATGAATACTGACAAAACAGTTTTATAAGAAATTTTTAACTTAGTTTTCAGAGGTAGAGTAAAACCTAAGCTATGTTTTCTCAAGCTTTAATACTTATCTAATTGCTTTATCATAGGCTATTAGACACACTGTGTTCTAGAAAAGGAAAAAAAAAAGGGAGGGGGACTATCTTTGTCACTTGATTACCAACAATTGTTTATCAAAGTTAATCTACATTAGGAAAGAAACACTTCAGGATGACATTCCAAACTAAAGAATATGTTCCTGTAGAGAGCTCTGCTTTCCTACTGGCTAGGATTCAAATGAGCTTAACTGTAAGTTTTCCAGTAAATAAAAGATAATATTCTCCTCAAAGCAACAGGTAAAGCTCAGAAAATTAACTCTTATGCTCAAGCTAATGATAATAAAAATCCTGCTACTAGATTAAATTTA
>PVHT021183726.1:18378605-18449273 GCA_004024745.2 Catagonus wagneri | reverse complement strand
TGTCCCATAAAAATGTGCCACAGACTTGAGTCAACTAGACCAGGCATTTATTCACTCAACAAAAGCAGTGAACAGCCCACTATGAGGCTGAAGCTGGGCAGCTACACAGAAGAAAAGATAGACCCTGCTCTTTCTATAAATTATCATTGAGATCTTGTTTTAGCAAAGGAAGAACTAATTGCCCCTAATTTACCACTGTACTCACAGACATGCATTCAGAGCATCATCCTTTGATAAGCTGTCTATTTAGCTTTGTGCCCTGAGCAAAACCTTATCTCTTTTAATATTATTTCTTATTATAGTCACCTAAGACATATTCTTTAAAATAAAATTTGGAAAGAAAAACAAATATTCTCGTTCTGTTTATTTCTTTTCAGTTACTGTTTCTCTTTTCTTTTTCTTCTATGCAGTTTTTTTTTAACACATATCAAGTTGCAGTTATCCTATTTCTATTCATTTGTTCTCAGTGTTATTACAAACTTCTCATAAAAAATTAAATGGAAGCATATTCCATAATATACCATGATTTTTTAAATTATTTTTCTCATTGGTAGTTATAATGGAGATAATCATCTTTGTAAACAACATTTTCCTAGGAATAGAATTATTGAGTCAAAAAATAAATATATTTTTTAAGATGCTTCATTCAAATTGTCAAAGTCCATTCCCCAGGGGTTAAAATAAATTGCCTTCCACCTAGTAGGAGAATGCCTACTTAGTTTCACTCAGGAATACATAGACATAATATATACCTTAATCAGGTATATGTATAATTTGTTAATGAATAGGAAAATTATTTATTGTCATAGTTATTTTTATATTTTCTCATATTTGTAATTAAAATATGATACAATTTAAGGGTAGGGGTGTGGGAGGCACAATAGTTTGCCACCCACACCGCTAAGACTGGTTCAGGGATCTACTGTACAACATGAGGAACATAGCCAACATTTTATAATACTGTAATTATCTTTCTTATTTCTCTTTTCTCACAGAAGTCCAAACTTACATAACTATATGAAAGAAGAAGAAGGAGAAGGAGAAAAAGAAGGGGAGGAAGAAATGCAAGAAGGAGGAAGAGGAGGGGAAGATGGGGGAGTGGAGGAGGAGGAGGAGGAAGCAGAAGTGGTTACCTTTAGTTGTTAATTACGGTTGGCATTTTTATAGCGTTTTAAGGATATAACACTTTTCTTTTATATTTCTCAAAAGTATTTTGTTGGAGGTGCTGGTGATAATTTTATACCTTTAAAACCAGAAATAGATGTTCGATTTTATTCATATATTTTGACATCTACAATAATGATCAGTTTTTTTAAACTTTTATCTCTTACTGCTATAATACATTGGTATTTTTGATTACATAATATTAAAGCATTATTCTTCTGCTTGACTAAGAAATGGTAAAAGTTTCCTGAATATTTTTGATTCATTTTTCTAGTATTTTATATTAGATCTTGACATCTACAATCGTAAGAAATATCTTCCATAATTATCACTTTTGTACTATTTTGTCAGGCTTTGCTATCAGAATTATGTCTGTATACTTGAATGAATTGGTAGCACTTCTTTTTCATGTTTTGTGACTAATTCTATACGTAAGAAAAATAAGTTATTTTAGAAGTCTAAGAACTTTGTGGCCATATATCTTATTTGGATGTAATTATATGATAACAATATTATTCATGACTAATGACATGTAGAATGTTTTTACTTCTTGGTTCAATTTTATCAATGTGCATTTTCTCATAAAACTGCTTATGAGACATTTAAATATACTAAAATTTAGTTGTGCATAGTATTTGCCCAGAAAAAATAAACTTTAAAATAGTCCTATTTCAATTTATCACATTTATAACTTTATATGTTTAGCTCTTATTATTTGATTTCCTGTGGTTCAGTCTTTGTTTTAAATAACCATATTTAATGTATATATAAATCTTCTGATAGTGTTTCTAATAAGTAAATACCTGCTTTTATCTCTGTCATATTCTTTTCTTCATTTTTTTTTATTAGAGAGGAGATTGAAGATGAAATCATTTCTTCAAATTCTTCCTTTGCTCCTGTTATTGCCACAGTTCACTGTGGGCAGTCAACTCCCTATTCCATCGACTTAGGTTTGACCATGGGACTTGCTTTTAGCAACAGAGCATGGGTAGAAGAGAAATTGAGAAAGTCTGCCAGGACCAAGCAGGGGCTTTAAGAAGCATTCTGTGTGTTCCTCTTCATGTGCTTTGGGGTCTGTCCTTTGTCTTAAGAACAAACATTCCACATAGAAGGTGATCCTTCAGTTACCAGAACAAAAATAAAAGAGAGAGTGCATGGAGCAGAGGAGAATTTATCCTGCAGACCGGAGTTGAGCTGCAGCTCCTGACCACCAACCAGCCTCTCTCCTTCAACCTGTAGTGAAATATATCTTTATGATAGCCACTGAGATTGCATGCTACCATGCAAAGCGACCCAGTGAAAAGTGACTGATGCAATTATATATTATCCTTTCTAATCACAGTAAGTTGAAATCCTACTTCATTTATTTATTTTATTCTTTTGGCCACACCCATGGTATGCAGAAGTTCCTAGCCTAGGGGTCAAACCCACACTACAGCAGCCAGCCACCTGAGCTACAGCAGTGACAACATCGGATCCCTAACTCACTGCACCACCAGGGAACTCCCTTGCTTCATTTATGTTCCATTTTTCTTGTTTAGTAAAATAAAAACCAAAATTGTGACACTAACCATAGCTCATAGCTTTTTTTTTTTTTTTTGTTCTTTTTAGGGCCACACCCATGGCATGTGGAAACTGTAGCTGCTGGCCTATAATACAGCCACAGCAACATCTGATCCGATCTGTGTCTGTGACCTGCACCACAGCTCGCTGGATCCTAAGGCCACTGAATGAGGCCAGGGATCAAACCCGAGTCCTCGTGGAACTAGCTGGGTTACTGCTGAGCCACAACGAGAACTCCTAATTTTGCTAACAGGTTAGACATTTTATATTCTCATTTATAAAAAGTATGAGATAAATTCTCATCTAAAAAGTATGAAATTGTAGTTGTTGTTTCTATTTGACCTAACAGATACTTAAAATATATTTTTAAAATTTCTACATGCGTGTTATTTTTAATGTTATTCACTCATAGCATTATTATTATATTTTTAGAGATATGTGGCCTTATGAATTCTGTCTTTCTGAATAGATTTAGGTTGTCTTTGTGGCCTCCAATATATTTTAATACTGTTTTTGTAAATAGTTGAAAATAAAATTTATTTTCCTTTAGGGACACTTTCTATTTAGATATTTTTTAACTTAATCTAAAAATTTGGATTTAACTTGAGATAGATCAATAATAGCCTTTAATATTATGACTGACAAGTTTGGAAATATTTCTGCATTGTTAGTTTTCATTTTCTTTCTTTTTTTTAGTTTTCATTTCCTTTAGAGATACAAAATAAAACTTTTACATCGTCTTATGTTTTAAATCACATCCTAAAGCTGATTAGCAAATTTAAGAAAAATACAAAAATATTAGCCTGCCAGTACATGTCCCTGTGCTAACTCAGAGTAAAATTAAGAATATGGAAGGATTTCTAATTTCCAGGAACCTTAATATTTCACAATATATTTTGGAATTATAGGTGTTGATTATGACTATGATTATGATTATTTTATGATCAAAATAATCATATAGGTACTTGGATTTTTTTAAACATTTGCACTATATTCAGTGGCTAGTTTTATAAAGAATTCCTATGAATTAATTAGTAATGTTCAACTAGGATCATGCCCACACCAGTTTTTATATGCTATTGAATTCTCCATTTTTCAGTTGTCATCCACTCTTTGTTTTACATTTGGTTGGAAAATACTTTCAGGTAGTATTATTCAAAAGTGATTCATCAGGGATATGTTTTTTCAATCCTTGCATTTTATTTTATTTATTTATTTAAATATTTTGGTCTTTTATGTAGAGCTGCACCCGTGGCATATGGAGGTTCCCAGGCTAGGCATCTAACAGGAGCTGTAGCTGCTGGCCTTCACCACAGCCACAGCAGCACGGGATCCGAGCTGCGTCTGCAACCTACACCACAGCTCACGGCAATGCCGGATCCTTAACCCACTGAGCAAGGCCAGGGATCGAACCCACAACCTCATGGTTCTTAGTCGGATTCATTAACCACTGAGCGAGGAAGGGAACTCCAGTCCTTGCATTTTAAAGACTGTCTTCACATACAAATGACAACATGGCTACATGAATAATTACTGAAATGCAATTTTTTGTTTCCTATAAGACCCCATGGAAATGCCTCTATTTTCTTCTGACATTTATTATAGTTCAAACAAAATGTGATACTGACTTAATGATTCTTTTAAATAATAATGCCTTTTAAATAATATCCTTCACACCCCCATAAAGAAGGATATGTCTTTAGTATTGGAATTTTAAATCTAGTATTTATTTCTAGACACGGATCTTTTTTTCATTGATTTTCCATATATTTCATATGCAGTGATTCTTTAAACTTAGAAACTTAAAATTTATTAGTTCAGAAGATAGTTGTTATGACTTCATTATTCTTTTTGATCAGTCTGTTTTGGTTTGATTTTCAAAGACTGTTAGCTATCTCTAAATTGCATCTTTGTTTTTCTCTCCCACATATCAAATTTTATCTTTGATCAATCTGCATTTTTAACTTGTCTAAGACATTACTTGAATTTCTCATTTTTACCGTTTCTGTCTTTACCAGCTCCAATGAATATTTTTATCATTTTCATATATTTTTATTTTTCTATTTTTCCTTTTAACTCATATATATGTATTTTTTCTTATTATGGCCACACCTGCAGCATATGGAAGTTCCCGGGCTAGGGGTCAAATTGGAGCTGTAGCTGCCAGCCTACACCACAGCCACAGCAACACCAAATCCGAGCTGCATTTGCAGCCTATGCCACAGCTTGCAGCAACACCAGATCCTTAACTCACTAAGCAAGGTCAGGGATTGAACCTACATCCTCACTGATACTAGTCTGATTCCTAATCTGCTGAGACACAATGGTAACTCCCTAAACAATATTTTCTATGCTCAAAATATATCTCTGTAAATGATCATTTTATTTATTTGGCTACCCTCATGGCATTCAGAAGTTCCAGGGGCAGGGACTGAACCAGTGCCAGAGCAGCAATCCGAGCCACAGCAGTGACAACGGCCAAATTTTTAACCTGTTGCACTATAACTCCTGTAAATGACCATTTTATATCATCTTTCACCTCTTCAATGATTTTGTGTTTTCTAGTTCTTTACTTGGAAAGTAAAGGAATATACATTCTGTTACTAAAATAATTATTTTTGTGATCTTAAGATACAAAATCCTTCTTATGTTACTCTTTAAATAGACTGTAATTGGGTTTTTATCAATTTGTATGGGTCGATTTCTATCCAAGTCAAACATGTTTCATTCAAGTGGATATATATGCTCCCTTTAATTTCATTTACCTGAATATAGCCTGATATTCCCTTTTGATTTTGTCAATGAAACCAGCTTAAGAGAAGTTGTATCTTCTCTTGCTTCCCTAATCCTTTAAGCTAAATTGGTGAATTTATTTCTGGATAATTTTAAGTAGCCTGATTTTTTTTTTCAATAGCAGTAGTATCTTACTGTTCTCTTTACAATTTATTTCATCTAATGTGTTGTATGTTTTCCCCAATTCTTTTCTTTTTAAATCATTTTATTTTCAATAAAAATGTGTGTATTTAAGGTGTACAACATGATGATTTGATATGCATTTATAGTGAAATGATTACTATAGTCAAGGTGATTAAGTCTCTCCTCACATAGTTACTCTTTGGGGTGTGCATAGTGGGAGTACTTGAAATGTACTCTCTTAGCACATTTTTAACATTCCAATGCAGCATTACTAATTATACTCATCGCAGTTTACATTATAACTCTAGACTTATTCATCTCAAATTACTCCAACTTTGTAACCTTTGCCCAACATATTCCCATTTCTCTCAACTCCCTGCCTGCCTCTAGAAACCACCTTTTTCTTCTGTTTCTGAGGTAGGAGAGATTGCTGGGCCCCAGGCTGAGCAGCTGCAGTCAGTCTCCCAATGACACTTTTGAGATAAAACTGCAGGAGCATTAATAGGCCCCCCAGTCAGGTGAAGGAAGGCAACCACAATTTCCTCTCATCCTACTTTTGGTTGAGAGGGATTTTCTAGGCCAGTGCATGTGTAGAGAAGGTCCTCAGTCTAGAGAGGGGTCCTAAGGAAAGATGGTTGTCAACCCATAATATATCCTGCTAACCTCCCAGAAGCATTCACACCAAAATTCATCTTGGCTAAAAGATGTGCACACCCACTAGGATGGACCCTGAGTCAAACCAAATATGGTTACAAACAAGATAGTTGGCTAGAGACTATTAGCCACCCTGACAACCCAGAGGACTTCCCCTCATATAAAGAAACTAAGCCACCTCTATTGCACACAGCTTATTCCGCAAGCTGGCTCATGTGTGCTCTTTCACACATACTGTGCTTTTAATAAACTCTGTACATGCTTCACAGTCCAGGTCTGCTTCTTGAATTACTTCCCCAAGGAAAACAAGGACCAAGATCTTCTCACTGCTGAACTCACTTCTATATGATCAGATTTTTTTAGATTCTACATATTAGTGAGATCGACTATGATTTTTTTTTTTCTTATTTCCCTTGGCATAATGACCTCCCGGTTCAGCCATGTTGCTACAAATGGCAGAGTCTTCTTTGTTGAGAAGATACATATCTCATGAGTTTTAGCCCACTACTGGATATACAATTTGCAAGTATTTCCTCTCAATACTTACGTTTCTTTTCCATTTTGCTGTGCAAAATGTTTTTAGCTGGATGTAGCTGCAGTTGTTTATTTTTTCTTTCATTGACTTAGATTTTCATATACCCAGAATATTATGTCCAAAGCCAATTCAAGGAGATTTTTCTCTATATTTTCTTCTAGATGTTTTATGGTTTTAAGCTCTAACAGACATATATAGAATTATTCACTCAACAGAAGAATACACATTCTGTTCAAGAATACATGGAACACTGTCCAGGATAGATCACATATTAGGTCACAGAACAAGCCTAAAAAAATTTAAAAGATTAAAACCATACGAAGTGTCATTTCCAAACACAATTGAATGAAACTAGAAACCGGCAACAGGAAAAAAATGGGAAAATTTACAAATTCATGGAAACTAAATCACATCCTTGAAAAGCCATTGAGTCAATGAGGAAATCAAAAGGGAACTTTAAAACTATCTCAAGAGAGACAAAAATGAAGACACAACTTACTAAAACCTAGGTATAAAAGAAAATTTCTTCATCACAACAAAGACCATTTATGAAAACCTCATAGCTAACATCACAATCAGGGAAAACTGAAAGCTTTTCTTCTAAGATCTGATACAGGACAGGGATGCCTACTTTGGACCATTCTATTCATTGCAGTATTGAAAATACTAGCAAAAGCAATCAAATACATAAATAAAAATAAAAGAAATCAACATCAGAAAGAAAAAAGTAAAATTATCTGTTTAAAGATGGCATGATCTATAAGTAAGAAAACTTAAAAGATTCCACACCAAAAATAAACAAAACACCTATTAGAACTGATAAGTCAATTCAGCAAACGTGCAGGATATCAAATCAACATACAAAAATCACTTTGTTTTCTTATATCAACAATGATTTATCAGAAAAGGAAATCAAGAAAAAAAAACTCATTTAGGGTTGTACCAAAAAGAATAAATACTTAGGAATAAAATTAACTAAGGAGATTAAAGCTCCATACAGTGAAAACTATAAGCCACTGATGAGAGAAATTGAAGACAAATAAATGGAAAGATAGCCCATGCTCTTGTGTCCATACTACCCAAAGCAATTTACAGTTTAAAGTATCCATATGCCAAAAGCATTTATAGTTTCAACATAATCCCTACCAAAATTCCAATGGCATTTTTCACAGAAATAGAAAAAGCAATCCTAAAATTTGTATGGAATATTGGAGTTATTGTTGTGGCTCAGCAGGTTAAAAACCCAACAAATATTCATGAGAGTGTGGGTTAAATCCCTGGCCACACTCAGGGGGTTAAGGATATGGTTGTGAGCTGCGGTATATAAGTCACAGACATAGCTCTCGGATCCTGTGTTGCTATGGCTGTGGTGTAGACCAGCAGCTGCAGCTCTGATTCAACCCCTAGCCCGGGAACTTCCATATGCTGTACGTGCAGCCCTAAAAAGATATAGATAGATAGATAGATAGATAGATAGATAGATAGATAGATAAATAAAATTCTATGGAACCTGAACAGTCAAAGTAATCTTGATGAGGAACATAGAGGCATCACACTTCCTGATTTCAAATTATATTAAAAAGCTATAAGTTATTAAAACAATATGGTGCTTGCATAAAAGTGGACACAGAGGCCAATGGAATAGAAGAGAGAGCCCAGAAATAAATCCAAGAATATACAATCAACTAATACCTAACAAAAGTACTAAGAATACACAATGGAGAAAGTAAAATATCTTTAAATGAAGAGTGTTGGGAAAATTAAAACCCACACACAAAAGAATACAGCTGGACCCTGTCTTATACCATACAGAATAATCAACTCAAAATGGATTAAAGATTTAAGCATAAGTCCCAATGCATTTCACACCTGATTGTTCTATATCCTCAGAGTTGCAGTTTCCAGAATGAATACAGAGAAGAGATTCTGTAGGCAGATAGAAAACTATTTCACTTATCTAAATCACCCATAAACCTGGATGACCAGATTCTCTAAATACATGCATAGATTATTAATCTTTTGAACGAAGGATACAGAGTGGGATGAGTGCATCTCCTATCCAATTTCTATTGGACCATACTGCTTCAGGTGTCTAATCAGATGTCTACCACTCACTTAATTACATCTCAATCCATGCCATCTATAATACATTTAAAGTAATAGTTCTCAGACTTTAGTGTGCATCAGAACTACCTGGAGGGCTTGACAAAAATAAAACAAAACAGATCGCTGTCACACTCCCAGAGAATTTGATTTAAAAGGATCGAGGTAGGGCCCGATCATTTGCATTTCTAATAAATCCAGGATGGTGCTGATGCTGCTACTCTGAGGACCACACTTGAGAATCGCTAAATCAGAGCAATTCTTCCAAGGGACTGGTCAATCAGAGATTAAAAAATGTTTTCAACTTTGCATCAGCAGTGTACTTTCACAGGCATTTCCATGTTTAGGTAAGGATAAGTGAATTAAGCATCCACAGACAATGATTTAGTTAAAATATATAATTATATTTCTTATTTTATTTCAATTTTCATTGTTAAGTTTATTTTTAAATTATCACATATATTGTTATAAAGGGCCCAGCTGGAAACAAAATGCTGTGTTTTATTCTCTACCAGAGCTATCAAAAGTAACTTTTTAAGGCCATTTATTTTTCAAAACTACTTCTGGGGCCAGAATTATCTGGAGGAAACTGGTTTTTAATGGGGGACAAAATAAAAAAAAATTCTTACATTAAGATAAAACTCAGCTTAGAAGAAAAGATCATATATATATATATGATTTATATATATGAAAGTTGTTTGAGGAAGACACAAAGGAGAATTCTAATTTCTGGCTGTACTTAAACAGAAAGAACCCTGCCTTTCTGAAGCTACAACAAACATGCCCAGGATGACTTGAGAATTGGGTAGAAAGGGCCTCTTATTCCAGGCTGGCAAGATTCTGACCCTTTGGAAATTTATGTCTCAAGGGCAGAACTGTGGGACACTGCATCGCTATTTCTATGTATTACTTTGAGTCACTGAAGAAAATGCCTGGAACATTATTAAAAAGAACAGTACCCTGCCCATGTTTGAAAGTCCCATTTCTCTAAGAGTGGCTAGGCATGATGAGATTTTATTCAATCAACAAGAAGAACAGCATACCCTTTAATAAACTAAAGAAATTAGACTTGAGGCTGTTATGTGAATAGTTTTTTAGTGACAATAAAAAACCTCCACAGAATCCACGAGGTTCACAGATATATGGTCCCTGGGTTTGGAAGATTCTATGCTTCAATTCCAAAAAGAGAAAGTTTATTATGGAGGGAAAAAAAATCATGTTGTCTGCATAGGTCATTCTTCCTTGAGTCATATAATTAAGCAACAGAGTTTTAGTGCCATAATCATCTTATAAATAATCTATCACCACATCTTTATCTAGTGGAATGGTTAATACTTAGTCAAGTTCACTCAGCTGGTTGGTAAGAGAACTGGTGAGGACAGAATATCTGTCTTGTGACTCAGTGCTACACTCTACTGCTCCATATCACCTCTTTCTAGTTATTATCTAGTGGTCACTGGTTCCTCAGAGGTTAGTAGGGAAAAGTTATCTGCTTTGGATTTATATTTTTAAAATTTGATATCATGTTATTATATAAATGGTTAGTTTATTTAATACAAAATCTCAAAAACTGTTTCATAAAAATATAATTATCTTACACATGACCCCAGACAAAATGCCTACCAAATAACACAGAGAAAAATAATCAACATATTTATACCTGTTTTGCATTTCAGTATATGACACTGTTCCTTTGACTTTATTCTTGAATTTTAGGTATAAGCACTCTGTCTTTAGGAGTCCTAAGGGTTCTTTATATTGAGAAATGAATTACAATAAAATATTTCAGAAATAATCTCCTCCAAGTGATTGTTTAATGGCCTCTGAAATATATTACTTCAATTCTAAGTGTTAAATTCTTTTAATCAAACTAGCACAGAAATTCTTTAAAAGTCAAGAGTCACAATTTGGGATCCTCCATTAGTTTCTATGGATTGTCACAAACTCAGTCATCTGCTCACAGTCAGCTCTGCCCTTAGCACCCCATGGTTCTCCTTTACCATACTGTTATCTCCATGTACCTAGTAATCAGTCACAACAAGGTCTATGGCTCTCCTTTCAGTATATCTTATCATTTGTTTTCCTCAAGTTCTATCCCTTTTCTAGTTTTGCATCTGCAGAAATCTCAACATAGCTCCTAAATATCTTACAACTTTATGAAAAAAATCCAGATGTATCTTATATTTGGTTATTCTTCAGTCACTCAAGGCCAACTAGTAAACTTGGTAACAATCACACCAGAAAACACAATCATCTGCTTGCATTAACTCTACCTATTTGGAAACACATTGTCAAGATGAACAGAATACCTAAAAAACTATAGTATCTGTGCACCATCCTTTAAAAGCCAGACCAGCTGCTATAGGGTGTGCTCCACATGTGTTCACATCTACTCACTCATTCAATTAAATTACAGAATGGTGATGATATGCCCCACATTGGAAGATCTGGTAATGCACAGAGCCAGAATTCTAGACACTGATGGTTTAGCTAGACAGAAAAGACACAGAAATGCACTCTCTGATGAGACGAGATCATGAGTCACATTAATGGAATTTATAATAGGGGGCTCTGGTTATCACCCTTGCACTAACTAACTGCATGCCTTAGATATGCTCCTTAATTTTCCCATTTGAAAAATAGAGAATACAGACTATAAGTTCTCCTATCCTCTTCTATTTGGCTGTCTCCTGTTTAGTCAGATGTAATAAAGTTGATTTTTGTCATTTTGGAGTAAATGACAACTTTCTAAAATGATAATTTTAGAAAAAGAGATTTCAAGGCCAAAATAATTTGTCAAGACAAAGAAGGATATTTTTAAAAAGGTATAATAGAGATTTTTAAAAATATGGGCTTTGAATCCAATGAAACCTGTGCACACATTTCAGCTTTGCCATCTTCCAACTGCATGAATTTGGTAAGCTGATTCACCACTCTAAAACTTCTTTTCTGCAAAATGAGGCAAATAATATCTAAAGGAGATAATACACTTAACATTTCCTGACACACAAAAGCACTTACACAGGATAACTATTACTATAAGCATTATCTTCATAGTACATATATATTTTTTTTCTTTTCTAAGCCCTTGCATGTTAACCCTATGATTTTATCTTCACAATACTAAGTAAGGTAGTATTAATCCCATTCTGCAGTTGAGGAAACTGAATCACAAAGTTCAATCACTGCAATAGGGCATGTTAGGAAACTCTATATTTCTCTGCATAAAAATGGAGATAGAGAGAATCTAATGTGAGAGTTCCCTAACTCCCTGAGGGTGTCAAATTTTTCACAACTAACTATTTGCAACCCAACAGAGTTTATATTTAAAAGCTTTTGGGGAAGAAGTGTGATCAACTGGGAGTTTGGGGTTGGTAGATACAAGCTATTATATTTAGAATGAGGTCCTACTGTACAGCTCAGAGAACTACATCCAATCTCTTGGGACAGAAAATAATGGAAGATAGTATGAGAAAAAGAATACACACACACGTCTGGGTTGCTATGCTGTACAGCAGAAATTGGTACAACACTATAAATCAATTATACAGTAATAAAAATTCAATTTTAAAAAAAGTTTGTTCTGTTCCCACAACTTTAAATACCTTCCCCATACACACTGCTGAAAGTAGATGGAGTGTGGCGTGTGAGCATGTCTACACATGTGCTGAAAAACTCTCATGGAATTGTGATTGGTAGAGGGTTATTAACTGCATATTTTATACATTTTTGGTAAATGAAGAATTATCCAAAGCAAAAACCTTTCCTTTCATTAAGATGATGAAGGTAGAAAAGAAGCCACAACAGAAACAAAATTCTGATATCCAATATCATAGTGTCCAGAGTCCAGTGAAGTGTCAGGAATAGAACACATTAAAATGTTTTTATGTTATACCACTTTAATATTGCTTACAAGCTTAGAAAATATCTACCACCTGGGGCCTTAAATTCTTTTGTGGTCCACATCTTGGAGACAGAGCACAATCTGTCAATAAGGTTTAAAAATATCCTTCCCATTCTTAAGAAACTAATACATATGGTAGAAATTCTTAAGGAATATATGGTTAACCATGCCACATTTGTGAATAGGAAATTGATAAATCTACATTTATGTAATGATCACACCATGAAGTCTTGAATCTTCTCTATTTGGCTCTTGTAAAACTGCCTCTAGGTCACACTTTCAGCATAGCACTATAGTCCTTTAATTTAGCAGGTAGATTTGTGGCTGTGAATCTTCTGAACACGGATTCAATTATGGAAAACTGATCTACACACCATCACTTAGCTATCTGCCAGTTCAGGTCTAATCTTTATTAGCTCCCTAAAGAAATGTGTGAAACAGACCATAAATTCCATAAGTGACATGGTGGTTTGTCATTGAAATGTGCTTTTCATATTCTGGAAGATTTAGAAAACAAGACTCCAAAAAAAGACTGCCTTGATGAATAACTACTCTAGCGTGGGTTGTTCTGCTACAATTCTTAGGGAGGAAGGTATCCTAGAAACAATCACAAAAATAGATGGGTTTTGGGTGATCCCTATGCTTTTTCTCATTTATCTTCCTCTTGCTTTTAAAAAAAGGTTTATAACAACCATAAAAATAATAAAATTTGGTATACAGTGAGGGTATTACTTTTTCCCCTGGCGTGAACTCATAGGCCAAATGGGATGCTTATACTGACAACAGTCCAGATGTCTACATAGAAGAATTGATGGTGACAGTCCATTCCTTAAAGAAAGCTGCTGACTGTGCTTCCTGCTGTTAGTTCTTACCACAGAGCTCATCAAAGTATCTCGAGTATCAAAGCAATCAGCACCACCTCATGCCAAACCCAAACAAGAGAATCTAATGTTAAAGGGGCTTTGGAAAGCAGAAAAGTGTGATAACATAAAATGCATGCATCTAAGGATTAAAAGCCTTCACAGTTCTCAGAACATAATGCCAGATTCATTTGTGTTTCTCCAAACTTATAAAAGCAAGTCCATAGCCATTTTCACTGACTTCAAGTTATCTTTTTAAGAAAGAATACAGCTTCAATATTTCTCCTCTGGTCCCTGCCAATGTTGCTAAAAACGTGAATTTTTGAAATCAGATAAATCTGCTAATACAAATGTAAATGTTCCCTAATGGCTGCTTTCCTAGGTGTACTTTATATCTGACATGCTGATAGTTTACAGATGCATTACAACTCCTGTCTAATTAATATTCAGGAGATTCTGGCTATAGTGTATATACAAAAACACTGAAATAATATTGATCAACTGTTGATCAGAGAAAAATGAAAACTTTCACTAAGAAAAGACATTTTAAAATAAGATATTATCTTAGAATTTCTTTTTTTTTGGCCACACTCGCAGCATACGGAAGGGATCGAATCCAAGCTGCACCTGCAACCTACACCACAGCTGTGGCAATGCCTGATCCTTAACCCACTGCAACATAGTAGGAACTCCTAGAATTTCTTTTTTATAGTACCATATTCTTATTTTTACCTGGGAATTTTAAAATTAATAAAATAACCAGTAATTAATAAAAATAGTTTATTTGCTAGAACAGTTTTAGATTCACAGCAAAAATGAGTGGAAAGTACAGAGATTTCCCTTATAACCCCTGCTCCCACACATGCATAGTTTCTCCCACTACCAACATCCCACACCAGAGTACATTTTCTAAAACCGATTTGTATATCTTATACAAATCATAGTGCAAACCGCATTCTATATTATGGCTCACTAATGGTATTTTACATTCTATGAGTTTGGACAAATGTATAATGGCATATATCAATCATTACGGTATTTACAGAATATTTTCAGTGACCTAAAAATCCTATGTGCTTTGCTCATTCATCTTTTGCCCCAACCCCTGGCAACCACTGATGTTTCATATTGTCTCTGTAGTTTTGCCTTCTTTAGAATATCATATAGATGAAATCATATAGTGTGAAGTATTTCACATTGACTTATTTCACTTAACAGTATGCATTTAAATTCTCTCTATGGTGTTCATGGCTTGGTAGCTCATTCCTATTTTAATGCTGATGGACACAGTTTTTTAATGCCTTTGGGTAAATACCAAGGAACATGACTACTGAATTTTTATGGTAAAAGAGTATGTTTACTGCTTTAAGAAACAGCCAAATGTCTTCCAAAATGTCTACACTATTTCATATTCCCACCATCAATGTATGAGAATTCCTATTGCTCCATATACTAACCAGCATTTGGTATTGTCTGTGCTTTTGATTTTGGCCATTTTAATAGTGTGTAATGATATCTCAGTGTTGTTTTAACTTACAATTCCCTGATAATATATTATGTTATATATTTTTATTTGCTTATTTGCCATCTGTCCATCTTCTTTGCTTAGATGTCTGTTCATTCCTTTGTCCTTTTCTCCATTTTTAATAGGGTTTATCTTATTGTTGCGTTTAGGGGTTCTTTGTACATTTTGGACGACAGTATTTTTTTCAGAAATGTCTCTTGAAAATATTTTCGTCAAATCTATGCCCTGTCTTATTCTCAATGCTGCCTTTTGAAAGGCAGATGTTTTTATGTTTAATGAAGTTCATCGTATTAATTGTTTCTTAAATGGATAGTTCCTCTGGTTTTGTATCTAAAAATCATCACCATACGCAAAGCCATCTTGGCTTTCTCCTATAGTTATCTTCTAGGAGTTTTATAGTTGCACATTTTACAGTTAGATCTATGATCCATTTTGAGATAATTTTGTGAAGTTATAAGGCTGTTTCTATAAACGGTTTTTCTACATGTGGATGTCCAGTTGTTCTAACACCATTTGTTAAAAAGACCATATTTGCAAGCATTTTCTCCCAAATGGTAGGTTGCCTTTTTTTGTTGATGGTTTCCTTTGTTGCATAGAAGATTTTTAGTTGAATGTAGTCCCACTTAGTTATTTTTCCTTTTGTTGCCTTTATTTTGGTGTCATATTCAAAAATTCATCAACAAGACCAATGACAACTAGTTTACTGCCTATGTTTTTCTTCTAGGAATTTTACAGTTCCAGGTCTTACATTCAAATCTTTAATCCATTTTGAGTTAATTTTTGTGTATGGTATAAGATAATGGTCCACTTTCATTATTTTGCATGTGGCTGTCCAGTTTTCCTAAAGCATTTATCGAAGAGACTGTCTTTCCCCATAGCATTATTCTTGGCTCCTTTGTCTTAAGTTAATTCCTCATAAAGGTGTGGCTCTATTTATGTGTTCTCTATTCTGTCCCATTGATCTATGTGTCTGTTTTCATGCCAATACCATGATGTTTTGCTTACTATAACTTTACAATACAGTTTGAAATCAGGAAGCGTGATGCCACCAACATTGCTTTGGCTTTTTGGGGTCTTTGTAGATTCATACAAATTTTGAGATTTTTTTTCTATTTCTTTAAAAGATGGAGTTAATTTTTTTTTTTTTTTTTTTTTACAAGTGGCCGCACCTGCGGCATATGGAGGTTCCCGAGCTAGGGGTCGAGCCACAGCCACTGAAGAAGCAACGCCGAGTAGTTATGTTGTGAGCCACACGGGAAGTCCATGGAGTTAATATTTTGATAGTTTGAATTAAATTCATAGATTGTTTAGAGTAGCATGGAGATTTTTACAATATTAATTCTTCCAATCTATAAAAACAGTGTATCTTTCTATTTATTTGTTGCTTCTTCAGTTTCTTTCATTAATATAGTTTTTAGTGTACCATCTTTCACATCCTTGGTTAAATCTATTCCTAAGTATTTTATTCTTTTGGATGCTCTTATAAATAGGATTTTTCTTAATTTCTCTTTTATTGTTGGTGTATAGGAATGCAACTAATTTTGCATATCAATTTTGTATCAAGAAACTTTACTGAATTTATTATTTATGACAAATATTGATAGAATCTTTACAGTTTTCTATGTTTAATATCATGCCATCAGCATGTAGAAAAATTTTACTTCTTTCCTTTCCAGTTTGTATTGCTTTTATTTCTTTTTATGCCTGACTGCTCTGGCTAGGACTTACTATGTTGAATAAACATGGAAAGAGTAGGCATTCTTGCCTCATTCCTGATTTTAGAGGAAAAGCTTCAGTGGTATATCATTGTGGGCCTGTCATATGTAGCCTTTATTATGTGGAGGTTTGTTCTCTCTACTCCAGTTTGAGAGTTTTATCATTAAGTAATGTTGAATTTGGTCAAATGCTTTTTCTGCATCAATTGAGATGATCACATGATTTTTATTGTTAATTTCATTAATGTGGCATATCCCATATTGATTTGCAGATGCTGAACCCTTCTTGTAATCCTGAAATAAACCTCACTTAATCATAGTGTATAATAATTTTAATGTATTGTTGAATTAGGTTTGTTAATATTTTGTTAAGAATTTTTTGCCTCTATGTTCATCAGGGATATTAGCCTATAATTTTGTTGTCATTGTTGTTATTTTTTTAAATGTTTAGTAGAATTAACCAGTAAAACTATCTAGGACTGATTTTTTTCATTATTGGGAGGTTTTGGATGCTGATTCAATCACCTTAATTCTTCATGATTCAGTCTTGCTGGGTTTTATATTTATAGAGATTTATCCATTTCTTCTTGGTTGTCCAATTTTTGGCATATGCCATTGTTCACAGAAGTCTTTTATGGTCTTTTGTATTTGTGTGGTATCAGGTGTAAAGTTTCCTCCTTCATTTATGTTTCATGTATTTGAGTTCACTGTCTTTTTTCCTTGCTAAGTCTAGCTAAAGATTTGTCTATTTGGTTTATCTTAAAAAAAACAGTTCTTAGTTTCTTTGATTTTTTCTATTATTGTCATTGTCTCTGTTTCATATATTTCAACTAATATTTGTTTATATCCTTCCTTCTGACAACTTTAGACTTAGTTATTATTTAGTGGTTACACTCTTTCTAGTTACCAGAAGTGTAAAGTTAGGATATTTATTTGAGATCCTTCTTGTTTCTTACTTTAGGCATTTATTCCTTTATACTTTCCTCTTAGAACTGCTTTTGCCTTATCCCATAAGTTTTGGTATATTGTATTTCTGCTATAACTTGTCTTAAAATCTTTATTTCTCTTTTGACCTCTGACTCCTTGGTTGTTCAGTAGCCTGCTGTTTACTCTTTTTAAAACCTGTTTATATTTTTGTAAAATTTCTGGTTTTCTTTCTATAATTGGTTTCTAGTTTACTATCACTGCTGTCAGAAAACATGCTTGATAAAATTTCAGTCTTTTTAAGTGTATTGAGACTTGTTTGGTGCCTAACAAATGATCCACCTTAGGGAATGTTCTATGTGTGTTGGAAAAGAATGTGGATTCTGCAGCTATTAGATGGAATTCTCTGCATATATCTGTTAGATACATCTGTTCTGATATGTAATTTTAAGTCCAATGTTTCCTCATTGATATTCTGTCCAGATGATCTATTCATTATTGAAGTTGTGGTGAAAGGAGAAGTCTCTCCTGTTATTTTATTGCTGCCTATTTCTCATTTTAGGTTTTTTAATATTTGCTTTATATATTTAGGCACCTGAATGTAATAACGTTCTTAACTTCAAATTCCACTTGGTCATTCCTGGTTATAGAAAATGATTAGTTTTGTATGTTAACTTTGCTTGTAATATACTTATTAGTTCTAGGAGATATTTTTTTTAATTATTTCAGATTTTCCACATAGATAATTTTGTCATCTGTGAACCAAAACAGTTTTACTTACAGCTTTCTTACCTGGAATTTGATGCTAATATTTATTGCAATAGGCCTTGTCATAAAGACTTACTTAAGCTAATTTATTAAAGTCTCACAAAATCTTTATGAATAAGGATGCTATTATATCCATCTTCCTAATGAGAGATTTGAAGCCCAGAGAGGCTAAATAAGTTGCTCAAGTTCACACGGTACTGAAGTGAGAATTTGTCTGCTTCTGTGTTCTTTCCTGCTACACTAGTCTTTACCATCTTCTAAGATTCTTACAAGTTTCAATATTAAACGAAGCACCAAACTTTTTACTTAAATTAGTTTACAAATCAGGCTAGCTAATTAATAGGTACATTTTCTGGAATTCTCACAAACACACACAAAAACCCCTATAAATTAACACAATAAGTAGAAAAACTTATAATGGGCTCCTTTAATATAAGAAGTAAGTTAAAACTTTTTGTTATTTATATGTTCAGTAATTGAAATGGTTAGATGCTGCAAACTACAAATGTTGATGACAAACTCAGTGATAGCTCAAATAACTGCAGAGCTATCTCATGTTTATGGATTAGAAGACTCAATAATACCAAGAGGTCAGTTCTTTGCATACTGATCTTTAGATTCAGCACAATCCCAATCTTAATTCCAGCAACTTTTCTGTAGGTATTGATGGGATCATACACAATTTACACAGAAAGACAAAGAAGTAGAGTAGCCAAAACATTTTTTTTTAAAGAGCAATGTTAGAGGACTCAAAATACCTGATTTCAAGGCTTAGGCTTACTTAAAAAGCTACACTTTTCAAGACAAGGTTGTCATTGGTGAAAGGTAGACACATAGAACAATGGAATAAAACAGATAAACCAGAGTTATACCCAGATGAAGGTCAACTGATATTTAACAAAGGCGCAAACACGTTTCAATGAAGAAATGATATCCTTTTCAAAAAATGATGTTGAAACAACTGGACATCCATAATCAATCAATTGAGCAATCAGTCAATAAACCTTTACCTCTACTTTGCATCACGTACAGAAATGTAAGAGCTTAAAGTGTAAAACTCTTGGAAGAAAACATAAAAGAAAATATTCACAACTTTAAAAATATTTTATTACAGTTGATTTGTAATGTTCTGTCAATTACTGATTTACAGCAAAGTATTCATAACTTTTGACTAAGCAATTGTCTCTTAGCTATGAAATCAAAAGCACAGGAAAAAAAGAAAAAAGGTAAATAGCACTTCAATATTTAAAACTTATTGTGCTTAAAAGGACAGCATCAAGAAAGAAAAAAGAACACCCGCATAATGGGAGAAAACTTCGCAAATCACATATCTGATAAGAGATTTGCCTCGACTATATGAAGAGCTACCATACCCCAAGAATAAAAAAGACAAAATCAAATGTTTTAAATGGGCCAAAGATCTACATTAATATCTTAAAAATTCATACATATAGGCAATAAGCACACGAAGTTACATATGACATAAATAGCCATCAGGAAATACAAATCAAAGCTAAAATGAGATATATCCACAAGGCAAATAATAACAGATGTTGATAAAAAATGAGAATTGAAACCCTCATATACTGCTGGTGGAAATATAGAATGGTATATCCTAGTATCACAAGAAAACGGTCTGGCAGTTTCTCTTATGTTTAATATAGGGTTATTATATGACCTAGGAATTCTACCATTAGGCATATGCAAGAGAAAAATTAAAGTATATGCCTACACAAAAACTTGTATAAAAATGTTATCAGAATTAGTTATAATAACCAAAATATGGAAACAACCCAGATGCCCATCAACTTATAAATGAGTAAATAAAATGTGATATATCCATACATGGAATTAGCCATAAAAAACTTGAAGTACTGATACAAGCTACATATGATAAACCTTATGTTAAGTGAAAGAAGCCAGTCACAAAAGACTACATGTAGTATGATTCAATCTACCTGTAACATCCAGAATAAGCAAATCTATAGAGACAGAAAATAAATTATTGATTGCCTAATATTTTAAAGTTGACTGTGATGGTTGTGCAGTTTTATGAATATTCTAAAAATCATTGGAATGTATATTTTATATAGGTGAACTGTATAGTATATGAATTAATTATATCCTGATAACTGTGTTATTTATATTCGACATCTTTGGTAATTAGGAAAGTGGGAATTAAAGCCAAACAAGATAATACTACATACATTAGAATGGCAAAAATAAAACAACATAATCAACAATGCCACTTACTGGCAATGATATGGAGCAGCTGGAACTCACATACATTATTAAAAAGAATATGAAGTAGTTTAGCTATTTTGGCAAAAAATATTGACAGTTTCTTATAAAATTAAATGTGCATGTACCATATGACTACCTATATACTCCATGTATATAATTTTCATGTCTGTCACATTAAACGTGTCATTACTTCTGTCTCTAAAATATCCCTCCTTTTGGAGTTCCCATTGTGGTGCAATGGAAATGAACCTAGCCAGGAAATATGAGGTTGTGGATTCAACCCCTGGCCTTGCTCATTGGGTTAAGGATCAGGCATTGCTACGAGCTGTGGTGTAGTTCACAGGTGCAGCTCAGATCCCGTGTTGCTGTGGCTGTGGGGTAGGCTGGCAGTTGTAACTCTGATTGGACCCCTAGCCTGAGAATCTCCATATGCCATTGGTGCGGCACTAAAAAGCCAAAAAAAAAAAAAAAATCCCTCCTTCCCCATCTCCTTTGCCTAATTCAACTTTTAAACCAAAAAAATCCTTTTACATTTATAGCTTGTTCTAGAAGGCGGATCAAACTACTGTGAATGACTGGGTCACTTTGCTGCACAGCAGAAGTTGAAGAACTGTTATAAACCAACTACATGTTAATTAAAAAAACTATTAAATAAATAAATTTATAGCTTAGAATTCAATTCCTCAACATTGCAATGCTTTTATCCTAAATCATCTAATAACCATAAAGGTCCCCATATGATCCAATAGTTCACCATAACATTATTTATTACAACCCACAGAGCCGCGTCTGCAACCTTCACCACAGCTCACGGCAACGCCGGATCCTTAACCCACTGAGCAAGGCCAGGGATCGAACCTGCAACCTCATGGTTCCTAGTCGTTAACCACTGAGCCATGACGGGAATTCCCATAGCCCCTTTCTTAAAAAAAATATATGTGTGTGTGTGTGTGTGTGTGTGTATGTGTATATATATATATATATATATATATATATATATATATATATGGCCTTTTTCAAATGCAGTGCAACCTCTTCAGAAAGCATATAGGTAGTAAAGGAAAACTAAAGCATCTAGTTTTCCTTTTACATGAGTAATAGACTAGGCCAATATAGGTTGGAGTGAAAGGGTGAAAGGGAGAGTTAAAACGATAGAAAGATGGGGCAGAAAAGAAAAGGAATTTGTGGCAGTCATTTACCAGACTGATGTTGTAAGTCAAATGCTCCACTTTTCTTTTGGAACCCCATGCATAATTTCACAAACATGTCAAAGAATGACTTAGAAAACCTAAACCTCTTTTCATACTCCTTATACTTTAGACAAAGTGATCAAAGTAATGCAGAGTAAATATGACTTGTTTTTCAATAATGGGAGCATTTTTTAAAAAGCATCAAATGTAACACTTCCATCTTGCAGAAAATGCCAAGCCTAACTGATTTCCTATGAAAGGCATTTTTGAATATATACAGCTATAGACTTAACTGGGTCTAGTATGCACAGGAAATATCCTTTTACAACATCTCTTTTTCTCCTTTCCCACTCCTATCCTAGAATTGCTTCCAGGCAGCAGAGGAGATAAGAGGAAATAGCTGATCTTCTCTGTGCTCTTAACCCCTTTCAATTCACCTCCTATTTCAAGGTTAACCACTATAGCAAAGAAAATTTGAAGGACACACTTACCCAAACCAACTGCCCTTCCTATATTTTATCATCTAGATTCAACACCCGATTTTTACAGTCAGGACAATCTCTAGATCTTATGTACGTCACCTATAACAATCCACCTGTTGAAGCTTGTCCTTCAAAACTTGACCTGAGAGCAGAGGATGAAAAACTAGTGGTCCTTGACACTATGTTTTGGTATAAATGATGGGATTATGTTTTTGCTTTTATTTTGTTTTAAGTGGATTTGGCTGTCTATACCTAGAAATCAAATGATTTTTACATTAAAGATCTGTATTTCTGGGTTCTTTTAAGAAAATTGCATTGTCTGAGAACACAGGGCCTGAATTCATGCACAGAAGTAATTAACAAAGTTGAGGTCAGTCTTTTAAATGTGGTTTATGTTCTCCATTTCATCAGAGGCTCACCCTGTGAAGCCCTTTTACTCATTGTTTGTCCCCTACTGTATTCATTTGAATTTTCCGCCCATACCTTAGGGTTGCTCTGCACACAAGGTTTTGAAGGAGGGGTTGAGTGAAGGAAGGCACCTCTAAATGCATTTTACTTTAGGAAGAATATTCCTAATAAAATGCTCTTCAATTTTTAATTCAGTAGGCTTCTATGGACTAAGTGAGCTAAATGATGTAAGTAACACTGATTATAAGGCAAACTATACGTCAAGTTCCAAACAATCAACTTAAACATGAACTACTTGTACTATCTCATCAGAAGACGATGATGTGTAAGTAAACCACTAAAAACATGAAAAGACAACTCACAGAATGGGAGAAAATAGTTGCAAATGATGCAAGTGATAAGGGCTTCATCTCCAAAATACAAAAACAGGTCATACTACTCAACAACAAAATAACAAACAATTCAATTGAACAATGGGCAGATGACCTGAATAGACAGAACTTTCTCCAAAGGAGACATATTGTTGGCCAGTAAGAACGTGAAAAAATGCTCAACATCACTAATTGTTAGAAAAATGCAAATTAAAACTACAATTTTACTGTGTCACATTGGTTAGAATGGCTATTACTAAAAAGTCTATAAATAACAAATTCTGGAGAGGGTGTGGAGAAAAGGGAACCCTCCTACACTGTTAGTAGGAATGTAAATTAGTACAACCACTATGGAAAACAGAAACACTGGATGTTCCTTAGAAAACTAAATATAGAACTACCATGTGGTCCAACAATTCCACTCTTGGACATATATCTGGACAAAACTATATTTTAAAAAGATACATGCACCCCTATGTTCATAGGAGCACTATTCACAATAGCCAAGACATGGAAACAACCTAAATGTCCATCAAAAGATGAATGGGTTAAGAAGATGTATGTGTATTCGGTGGACTACTACTCAGCCATAAAACAGAATAAAGTAATGTCACCTGCAGCAAAATGGATGCAACTAGACATTCTCATATATTAAGTGAAGGAAGTCAAATAGAGAAAGGCAAATATCATATGATATCACTTACATGTAGAATCTAAAACATGGCACAAATGAATCTATCCACAAAACAGAAACAGACTCAGAGACATAGAAAACAGACTTGTGGTTCCCAAGGGGAGGGGTGAGGGAGTGAGACAGACTGGGAGTTTGGGGTTAGTAGATGCATTTAGAATGGATAAGCAATGAAGTCCTACTGTACTCCACAGGGAACTATATCTGTGTTCACGATGGAGGATGATGTGAGAAAAAGTATATATATAAATGTATATATACGTATGACTAGGTCACTTTGCTGTACAGCAGAAACTGGGACGATACTGTAAACCAACCGTATTTTAATAAAAAGAAAAAGATGATGTGTGATCTCACTTAGATCTTATGTCCTGGACTAACCACTAAGCACTGTCTAAGCAGTTACTTAAGAGTTACGAAGAATGAACATATGAAGAATTTCATGGATATAAATGTGTGCTTCTGGCTTTCTGCTTCTCTAGTGAAGGAAAGCGGAACAAGATTAGAGAATAGTCTTAGGAAACAAATGAAATCAACTCTTGGAACTCTTGCAGTTTGAGCCACTTAGCAGGCCTCTTATCTAAAAGCATTCAGAAAAGTGTCTCATTTCTCCATCAAGGAATTAAACAAGGAAAACTTGTACTCACTTTCCATTTTTAGACTTACTGTGTGTGCTACCTCTATTCCTTTGATCTTTACCAATGACAGAAGCAAGTTGATTCTCTACTCTGTTATTTATAAGATGTATGACATTAGGCTAGTTGCTTAATTTCTCTCAGCCTGGGTTACTGAATCAGTAAAATGGTTATCAAAATATTTGCCTCAATTCCATCGTGAGCACTGATGATATGAAAAACATAAGTATAAAGTGCTTTGCATCATGCTTGCATAGATCACAAAATATCTTATTTTCCTTTATTTTCTTCCCTCATTTTTCGCTTATGATTAAAAAATGTTATTTTTGTCCTGTGAAATTCTATAAAATAACCACTCCTCCAATGTTTTTATTTAGCCAGACTCCTTCATCTACCACCAAGTTATCTACATGTAATAAATCTAATAAAAGAACTCTTCTCACTGGTTTCTAGAATTCTGATTGTCAGGAATAGATAGGATTATTTACTTGTTTATTTTCAATTTAAATGTAATGAAACAGAATTCCAGAACAGTTGAGTAGGCTGCTAAAGTCCTCTAAACTGGGGAGTGTAACTCCTATGTTTCAAACCAGAAAAGATAAAAATAATGTCAGTTTTCAACACTAGAGCTCCATATAGATGAGCCCTATAGGTCATGCTGTCAGGATTCACTATACGGTCTTTGCTTTATTTTGCTTAGTTTTGTTTTTTTAATTGAGTGGAAAAGCGAATTGATTAAACCAACTTGCAAAATCAGACTGCTGATTATTTTTTAAAGTTTGATTTCTAAGTCTGGTATTATTCAGCAATAGTTGTCAGCATGTTTGCTTGTTAACTTCGGGCCAAATACCATCATGGAGAGTAATATGCACAAATTTTCATTTTTGAGAAATTTTACACATCAGGCAGTTACATGTCAAAACTTTGGGTACACAGTTTCAGCGGGAGATATTTTGCACATGCCATTTTTTTTGGCCTGTTAATGTCCCTGAAAAACACTTTTATTTATATTTGGAAGTTGTATACAAAGGCCTAACAATTATAGCATATTCACAATTACCTAATAAAATGAATGTTTCAAAAGGAAATTTTCATTGTCCATCAGGAGTACTGGAGATTCAAGGAAACTCTTTCCAGATAATATTTGGAAAAAAAAATATTGAAGAGAAGAAAGGGAAGAAAACTAATATTCACTGGACAGTAATGTCCACATCATGTGGTACTTTAAGGTGTCAGCCTATCCAAACTTACTGCTTTACAATGGAGCATGTCCTTTACAGGGAAGATAGAAGAGATCCTAAATGACTTTCCCCAGAACATTAAGCAAATCTCCCTATTTCATACTTTACTCAATGAGTCACACTGTTTATCATCCTTTCAGATTTCTTAGAGGATTAGTGGACATTCTATTTTTTTGTTTGTTTATACACTAATTCATCCAACAATGATTTATTGAATGCTGAACTTACTGTATATCAGGACAAGGAAACAAGTATAGAGCACACAATAGGCCCTGAAAACATGTTTATTAAATGAACAAATGAATACAATCCTGTCCTCAACTTGCTAACCATCTAGAACTCCACTGTCTAAAACATGCCACCAGGCACATATGGCAATTGTGTGCTTAAAATGTGGCTAGTTTAGATTAAGACATTTTATAATTATGAAACATATACCAGATTCCTAAGACTTTGGACCAAAAAAAAAAGTGAGATATCTCATGTATGGTTTTTATCTTGATTACATGTCAAAATGATAATATTGGGGTATACTGAATTAAAACATTATTAAAATTAGCTCATTTGTTTGTTTTTACAATTTTTATAATAGAAACTAAAAATTTAAGGTTGTGTTAGTGGCTTGCCTTCTGTTTTTATTGGATAGCATCAACCTAGTGCCGTTAAGTCCTGGGACACTTGCTTTTCCATCCAATTTCATTATTAAAACTAGTTTTCTTCTCTCTCTTTAACATATGATAATAAATTAGGTTTTAAATGCTGTCATTTCTATTTTTTTATTTTATTTTATTTTATTTTGTCTTTTTCCCTTACCTAGGGCCGCACCCGCGGCATATGGAGGTTCCCAGGCTAGGGATCTAACAGGAGCTGTAGCTGCCAGCCTTCACCACAGCCACAGCAACGTGGGATCCGAGCCGCCTCTGCAATCTACACCACAGCTCATGGCAACGCTGGATCCTCAACACACTGAGCAAGGCCAGGGATCAAACCCACAACCTCATGGTTCTTAGTCGGATTCGTTAACCACTGAGCCACGAAGGGAACTCCAATGCTGTCATTTTTAAATGCCGGTTTATGTTCATGAGAGTCAAATCAATTGCTGGAGGTTAGAAGTTTTTATGTTCGGATGTAAAAGAGTCCACACTCAAACTCTCCTAAAATAGTCTTTGAGATCCTTCACTGGTAAGCGGCAACTTCTGCTTTCCAAATCCATTACTGCATCCAGTTCTACAAGATGAAACCTAATCTCTTCACCAAAGCCTTCAAATATTCAAGGCTGTTCACCAACCACCGCTATCCTGCTTTATGCTTCAGCCAATTTAACAATATAGATTTCATTTCTTCTGCATTCTTGCCAAACAGGCATGAGAACTATGCCTTTATTCATGCTATTATCTCCACTCAGAGTTTCAGTTTTTCAAAACCAACTCCTGCCTAGTTTTCAAGGTTTAATGTAAACACTGCTTAATTCATACTGAATTTCCAAACTATTCTAACTTCATAAAGTTTTCTCTTTCCTCTTAATTCTAAAACACTAATATTCCATTCAAGAATACTTAACACTTGATTGTGGAAAGTCTCTGACTTGTCTGTAATTGTATCACTAACTTTTCTCTGTATTCCTAAGTCCATGAATAGAAAATTTATAAAGAAACTTCTAAAACACAGAAAGGTCACTCACTGTGCTTTCAGGCTGGGCTTTTAAGAATCATGTCCATTATGTCTTTTAGCTAAAAGAAGATTAGAGTGCTGAGCAGTTTCTAATGCAGGGAGTGGGCAGTCCCACCTGTGTGCTCTATTCTATAGAAGCAAAAGCATTTCTGACTTAGCTATAATATCCCTTCCCCACCAAAAGATGAGAGCTGCCAAGATGCTCACTGAGAACAGTTGTTGGTTTGTGTACAAGTGTAAATATGGTTTGTTCTTTTTAGTTTTCATTTTTTCTTCTCAGGGAGGAAGAAGAATAGAATAGGGCTCTAAAAGCTTGATTTATTTATAACCAAACATATTCTTATTTGATAACAGATGATCAATTAAAGCAACATGTAATGTTTGAACAGCATTCTGTCCAAAAGCAACGGTATTAGTGGAGCTGATAGCAATGAGCACTTCTTGCAAACAGCAAGAGTCCCCTCTAAAGTCTGCTTTCTTGGCGCTGGGGCTTTGCTAAATCTGGCTCGCCATTTTGTGAGTGGGAACAATCAGCTTTGTAGGTTGGAGGAAAGTATTATAATTAAATGTCCACCCACTTTTTCCTTTTTGATGAAATGCTCCCATGAAACTTACTAAAATAAGTTGCATCAAGACAGATGAATTTTTGATGAATAAGTCAAAGCACTGACAAAGCTGGCTTTTCAGATAGAGAAACTTATCTAATTCATAGAAAATATTTAGGCCTAGATCACTAACTGCCATGCTTAATAATAATTAATATGATAAAACCAAGGGACTATAAGGAGATTTTACCATTTAATTGGTAGCAACTATAGTCTTCAGCATGAACTGACTTCATGACAATGAAAACATAATTCAAAAATAAAAGTAGAATTTTTAAAAATTAATTTTAGAGAAATATTAAATAATATCCATTATTAAAATAATGCATTTATTGACTATAATAGCATTGTCCTGGATAACACTTATATTACCTCATTGAAGTTACAAACTTCATATATCTGAAGTGGGCAGAGTTCTTTAAAATGTTATCAAACTGTCACAAACTCCTTCTGAAGGGGATCTGGATCAGGGTTTACAGCATCTGCCCTGGATAATTAATGACAAAGGGCATTTGCTAGTTTCATTATGAAGTATTAATTTAAAGTATTCATATACAATAGAGTAGGGAGGTACTCTATTAAATAATTGGGGTCAGGTGCACATCTCAGGTCTAGTATATGGAAACACCAAAGTCAACTTTTTAGAGAGAAAGAGAACCGAGTTTGTGTCATAAATGTGATTCTTCATTCAATGCAGATTTACTGAGAATTAGCTTCTAGACTTAGCTATTAGAGGAGGCTCAAAGCAATTTAAAAAAATAAAATTCTTACTCTCTAGAACTATTGAATATTTTAAAAGTACACTTAATATTTTAAACTTCCTGTTAATAGGTATTATTGGTGGGAGCCAGTAGAGTTAAAGGTTCCCTAAGACCCCGTCAGTGAAAGAACAAAATACCGGAGAGCATAATTCAATAAGCACAATCTGTCATTAACTGCTAATCCCTATGTGAACTTAATTTTTAAAATGCCAGTGTCTTAACTCCTGCTTCTCATTCCCACTGTGTCTTGGTGGATCAAAAAACACAGAGTAACTTGGATGTTCAAAGTAAAACTTTGCATAATAGTTACTTAATTCAGTATAGATAAAATCAAATTATCCACGAGGCTATAAATTCTTTAGTTATTGGCACTGTCCAAGGTTTTACAACCATTTCATTCATGGGAATTTTATAATGAACTCACTACATGGTAATAAAAAAGATGTGACTTCATTTGAGAATGGGAACGTTCAGGCCCAATTTATTGGTCACTCTACTCCTCATTACCATTTCTTCTCTCTAACACCCCAAATCCTTTTGGTTTTCTAATTATTTCCCACAGAATTTCTTAATGTTTTGTGTTTTGCTTTGTGTTAGGTTCTACCTTTTAGTATCCCCTTTTGTAAAAGTTACAAGTTAACCGTTACCTATGCACTCCTTAAACAGCATGGAGTTTTTCTTCAAAGATCTGATAGGAATTCTTTCAAAATGGACTTTTTTTTCCATTTAGGTCTGACCTCAACAAGTTCACTTTTAGATTTTAGATTTCTCTGACAAACATAGTTGGGTATCAAACCCAGACATGCTGAAAATAGCTTTTTCTTGAAATCATTTAGAATCTAAGACTTTCTGCCCTGCTATGTCAAACAGTTTGGTAATAAGATGGGTCTCTGTGCATGTCTGTGCAGGGGGCTGGTTGGAAAAGGGAAGTGGAAGACTGGTGAGCAATTCATAAAAGTGAACTTACAGTGTCCTCTGCAACTGATATATTGAAGATCTCCTATTTCCTCACACTGTGTCACAGACAATTCTGTTTCAGTATTTGTAGGAAATTAATGATGATTTTCTCTGTTGCTTTGATTAGACTTTGCTTTCAAAAACAAATGTTCCTGGGAGATAAATGCAGTAGTCTTTTTTTCCCTTCTTGATAGATATATAAACAACCTAGTGCTTGACAGGATACTTAAAAACCATTTTCATTTTCTGCGATGTCTTTATTTCTTAGAAAGCTAAAAGTCTCTCAGTTGTAAAAAGTATCTGTAGGATCATACAATTTTAGAAACCAGTAGTGACCTTGGACATTATTTTGTTTACCCGTCACTTTACAGCTAAGATAGAGGAAGCAGAGAAGAGAAGCGGAGTGGATTAAAAGAGGGTGCAAATACTTCGCCGCCACTCCTTCCATTGAGAGATGGAGTCCCACACCCCCTTTTCCCCCCTTGGTTTTGGGCGGGCTCTGATTGCTTTGACCAATAAAATACAGTGGAAGCTGCACACTGCTAATTTTTGAGCCCAAGCCTTAAGAGAATGTCAGCTCTACCTCCTACTTCTGGCTTGCTCTTGGAACTTCTCATCTCAGAACCCAGAAACTATGCTGTGAGAAGCTGAAGTCAAGTTGAAATGCCACGTATTGGTTGGCGTGCCAGTCAGAACCTCAGCTAAGCTCCCAGTTGATAGATACTATGAACTTTCAGTGATGCAAATATGCCATCTTGTATGTCTAACCTAGTCAGACCTTCATAGGGGTCTATCCTCAGCCAATATTTCACAACAAGCACACAGGAGACCCTACTTGAGAACTGCCTAGCGCTTCTCAGTCAGCTCACAGACTAGAGAGAATAATAAAGGATTGGTTTTAAGCCACTAAGTTTGGCAATGGCTTGTTATGCAGTAAAAGCTTACTAGAACAGAAGACAAGTCCCTGAATAATACCAGAGTGAGAACTGGCAGATACCAAAGCCAGAATAATTTCATTACGACATGTTAAGGGAACAAAGAGAGTTGAATAAGACCCATTCTCATCCCCTAGTAACTCAAAATACCAAAATCTTTTATTTTTTTCATAGTCACATGAAATACAGAATTTTCAAAACCTTTAAACATTTAAAATATATTCTTAGAGTTCTATTACATAATAATAAACCATCATTTAGTAATAAATTAAGGTCGCATTCTCAAGTGTTCCTAGAAGGCAGTACTTTAGTAATAAGTGTCATGAAAGAAAGAGTATTTGGGGAGATTCCGACTTAGAGAGGTCTGGATTTTTGAGAAATGTAAAATTTCCAAGAAAAGAAACAGAAATTTTTTTCTCAAAATTATGTGATAAAGGAGTCCTTCTTTATTGAGTACCTTATAAAATTTATGTTTTGTTAGAAACTAAACTAAAAACTAGAAATAAGGATGCAACTTTATTAGTAGAAACCATTTTCATAATTTGGTGTATCTTCAGCTTAGAAAACACATTTCTAGACAAAGCATTTATGATTCTCAGGGGCTAGACTTAGGTAGGTGCCTTTAATGACCTGCTGTTTCTGTTCTACTCTCTTAATTTTTAACATTTTTCTGGGGAATGGTTAATAAGTATTTGAGGAATAAGTATAAAAGGGAATAAATAAAACTGAATAATTATAAATAATTGAATGAATTACTTTAACACCGTAAATCTCGAAATCAGCTCCAACTCTCTAACTTGGTTTGGGTTTTTTACCTTTATTTCCATATAAGGCCAATGTGAATGATGATAGTTGCCCTGTCTCAGAGTTCTCAAAACGTAGAAAGATTTCAAAGGTTGAAGGTGGAGTAGTTTTAGAACTGAAATTATTTTAGTAATCACTTATGTATACACTCCTTTCATTTTCTAGATGTGAAGACTAGAATCCAGTAAGTTTACAGAGGAAGTGCTAGCTCCACTGGAAACTTCCTTCCTGGTTGGATCCACATTAAAGATATTGGAAAAGTCCTCTGTTTTCATAGATGTTGTATAGGATGCTATGATTCTAATTCAGATGATGACTATTTCTAACACAAGTTTTACAAGCAACTTGGCCCCCCAAATACATATTTCACCATCCAGTTCATGTCAATAATAAGCATCACATAGGCACTGACAATGAACACCAGCCATAAACAACTGGTATGATCATACTGATGGGTATCAGAAATATTTCAGCTCTGGTATATGAATGTGGTAGACCACATTTGCCACTGTCTGCCACTGGTTCCTGGCCTTGTGACTACTGTTACCTTATTGGTACTAGGCATTCTTCCATTCAGACTTTCACTTATACTGTGGTTGCCCATAATACAATAGATTTCATAACTCTCTTTTAGGAATCACCCAGCACTTCATGACTCCTTAAGCAACAGGCTACCTGGCCACCCACAATCATGAGGCATTTCCATATCTCCAGTTTCCAAGCAGGACAGAATTATAGTTTTATCATTTCCTCTTGCATCTGCTGGGACATGGACCAATCCACTATCCCTACTTAATTATTATGGACTTCTCTGTCCCTGTATACCCTATGTTTTTGTTCTATAGTCATGCTACATAGTTGACTACGATTTGAAAGACTAAAGGAGTAATATACCATGAAAAGATGGTGGAGAAACAATAAAATTGTATGAGATAGAGCATTTCATACTTTTCAGTTAGAATGGGAAGAACATATTTATAAAGACAAAACATCTATCTAACAAAGTGTTTTGTGTAGCTCTTAAAAAATACACATTCAAATATATTGATCATATTTTCATAATTCTTTCTGAGAATATTGCTCCTTTTCCAAGCCAATGGTAGATAGTTTATATAATTTGACATATATACCTTCATATTACTTGGACCTAGCTCTGCCTCATTTGTAATAAGTGTGCAAAAATTTGTCTGTGAGTCCAATTCAGCTGTAAATGGAGAATGAGAGAATGGAGAATCCTATTCTTCTGGATTTAGAGTAGTTTCAGTTCTAGCACACTTACCTCTACAAGCCTGCTGGCGTGTTCACGAAATATCGCAGCATATTCTTTTATTTCTTTTTCCCGGCCATTCTTGGCAGCTTCGATGAGAACCAAAAGTGGGACTGTCGTATCCAAAAAGGAGTCTGACACATGATCTATAATAGCCTTACGGAGCTGATAAAAAATAAAAAATTCAGTTTAGTTTTTTTCCCAGGAAATAGTTCATGCTATTTACTATTTTTATATTCTCAATAATTACAAAATTAATTTTACATATTTTTGCTAAAATCATAATATTTAAGACTGTATGAATGTCATTTACAAAGCTAAAGCCAGCAAAACATCCAAGGAAAACACATATCATTGTGTGATAGATCTCTTGCTTTCAAAACATACTATTTTTTTTTCTTAAATTGTACTTAACCCAGAGGTCAGATTATAAGTGATAGTACAGCATTTTCCCTTCAAAGAAATTATGCTGTTGTAATGTTTACACATGTGTACAGACAACATTGTACATCATGTATTTTCATAATTACAAAATTACAGAATGTTTTCTGCCTTGGAAGAACTCGTGGTAAATTTTGATTAGCTAAATTGTAGACTTCATGGTAATTAAACCAAGTTAGAACACCGATTATGCCAGCTGATAACAGATTAATAGAGCAAGGAGAATAATAAATGACTTTGATGTCCAATTTTCTACATTTGCATTAATTGTTCTTGCCCTCACACCTTAAATTATTAAACAAGTATAATTCCGCTACAATTAGTTCTTTTAAATTAGATTATATGTAAGCTCATAAATGACAATCATGCAGTTACTCTACTCAGCAGATATTTCTGAAATATAAAACTGAATTGGAAAATTAATGCATTGTATTTATATAATATTGAATCCTTAAGGATCACAATATCTTGAAATGCTTTATTAACAATGTCAATGACTATGAATGGCTCCAACAGTTTTGGTTAACCCTCTCACTTAATTTAATAACTTCTGTAATAAAACAAAGATATGAATAGCTATCAGAGAGGAAATTTATAATTTGCCTTTTGTGAAAATTATATCTTTGGACTTTGTTTTTGTTTTTATGGCCACACTTGCCGCAAATGGAAGTTCCCAGGCTAAGGGGAAAATTGGAGCTGGAGCTGAAGCTGCAAGCCTACATCATACTAGCAACACCGAATCCAAGCCACATCTGCGACCTAGCCACAGCTTGTGGCAATGCTAGATCCTTAACTCACTTGGTGAGGACAGGGATCAAACCTGCATCCTCACAGACAATATGTTGAACTCTTAACCTGCTGAGCCACAATGGACACTCTATTTTAGGGTATTTTTTAAAACCAGTAGACATATTTTCTAGTTTTGGATTATGAGAATAATACATTTCAAATTGTTGAATGAAGTAGCTATGTGGGGAAAAAAAATACTGTCTCTCTTTCTCTAAAAATTATAGGATAATAAATCCATTAAGATTACAGATATAGGGGAGAAAAATAAGTTTGTTTAAGAAAGCGGAGCTTTTTCGGAAGAACTATGAAATTTTATAGCTACCAACAATTTCACAAAGGCTGTACGAAGATTCTCAAGGAAAGATCCTGCTTGGTACACAGAAAGGCAAATCACTAATACCAACTAATCAACATTTCTTGAGCACCTATGAGGACAAGGTGTAGAATGTTAAGTGTTTACAAGGTAAGAGGAAGAACCTGAGTGAATGAACTCTTTGACATGCATAAAGAGTAGACCAGGGAAGTCTGGAAAGAGATCACAAGTTAGGGTTGAGCTGGGAAACACAAGTTGTGTTAGTTCCAGATACACATGACAAAAGTAGAAAAAAATCTCTCAGAGGGGGAGCTGTTTTCAATGACCATATTTCTCCATACATCTCTTTTATCCTTCTTTTGTTTGTAACAAGGACATATAGAAGGAAGGCTAAGAAGAGATTTGCACTAGAGATATGTGACTGAAAGCCAGCCCACATATAGGGGGTAATTCAAGCCAAGGAGGTGAATAGAATCATCTAGAGGGAGATGCACATTGAGATGTTCAGGAATAAAATCTTAGAAAATACTACAATTTATGAGAGTCATTAGATGGAAGAGGAGGACCCAAAAAGAGACTGAGATAATGGCCAAGAATCAAAGTGAAAGAATAATCAACAGATAGAAACTTCCAAATAAATCTCTGATTGATGCTCTTCAAATGATCTTATTGTATCAAACACAAGTATAATAGCCATATTATAGATGTGTTGAATATTCTTTGCTGTATGTTTGATTTAATTCAACAAATATCTCTGAACACCATTTCCTTACATTTCTACCAAGAGAATTTTGTGGGAAACATCAAGTTTGGAAACACCTTGTCCCTTATAAACCAGCAGAGTAGAGTCATTAAATATTGCAAATAAAAAGGGAAACTAGAAACAGACAGCAAAAAAATTTCAAGAAGATAAAAGGGTTAAGAATCTTATTTTAAAAGAAAATTAAAAGAACCAACACTCTTCTTTCGGATTTGAACACTAAGAGGTTATTTGGTAGAAAAGTGGGAACAGAAGTCTTATTGCTGTGGTTTGAAGAGTGAATGGGAGTTAAGAGTGAAGTGGAGACAGAATAAACTCCTGTTTCTAGTAATTCAATTGTGACATGAAGAAGACTTGGTACTCACTATACTGAGACACAGATTTAAAGAAGGACTGTTTCCCATATAAAAGACTTTAATGTATCCAATTATATCTAAACTTGGAAAATCCACTCAGGCTTTAAAAAATACATTTTGGAGTTCCCGTTGTAGCTTAGTGGGTTAAGAACCCAATATAGTGTCCATGAGGATGCCGGTTCAATCCTTGGCCTTGATCAGTGGGTTAAGAATCCAGTGTTGCCACAAGCTGTGGTGTAGGTTGCAGATTCATCTCGGATCTGGTGTTGCTGTGGCTGTGGCATAGGGTGGCAGCTGCAGCTCTAATTCAACCCCCAGCCTGTGAACTGCCATATGCCACAAGTGTGGCCCTAAAACGAAAAAAATAAATAAACAGAAAAAAATATATTTTATCACCATATAAAATTGATAGAGATAAAAATAATTATTTACTTGGATTGTGCCAACTTTTGTAAATGCCTTGAATAATTATAGCTGTCTTCCTCCAGCATTGAATATATTTGTTCTGGCATGTGCACCTCACATCAGTGGTGCCACCTGTTGTCTTCCCTTCATTTTAATGATATTTATTCCCATGTCCTTTCTTTATTTCTTCAAGGTATTCAACTATATTTTTCCTACTATTCATTCAGTTCAATATCCCATACACAAATGGTGAGATACATGGCAAAGTTGAGGCTTGAGGTACAGCTGGTTTGCTAAGTAATTAAAGAGTAAATAAATGAACTCTCCAATTCTTTCAAAAAAAAACTAAATCAAATTAGGAACACATTTTTTCGCTTTTTTCCTGAGGCATGTTGTTAACTACATAACATGGTAAGTGAAAAAAGGTATCACGGATGTGTGATAATTATGTTTTGTAGGACAAGACAGAAGGACTGGAAAATGTGCCTTCAAATAAGTTCTATGCCAATATTTTCATAATTCTGTTGGAAAATGAGCTGAAATTACCTGACATAAGATAATGTCAAATATAATGAGCAAAACAAATCTTCTGTGGATATCCATTCAATTTAACAAATGTATTTTGAGCTTTATATTGAAGCTAATGCACAACACATCATTTTAGGCAACTTGAGGAATGCCAGAACAGCAAAGTCAGGGCAAATATTAGGGAATGAGAGATGCACAAAGAGTTTGATGTGTATCAAAGAAGTGCAAACAAATAAACAATTAATTGATTGCCATGCTTAACAAGACTTCTGTAAGGATAAGACATATGTAATTCCATTTAAAAAGCTGAATAGGATGTTAAGAGTTGGAGTTGGGAAGCAGGATGTATAGCATTCTAGGAATAGAGAGGAACATAAGCTAAGAAAACAGAGGGATCCTCAAGACTTCACAATATCCAGTATGACTGGAACATGGTAGAGATTGAAATAAGATCTCATTGTGTACAGTGGAGGTAACTGAAAGTTTATCAGGTGAAAAAGGACAAAACTCAGACAAAAAGATTAAGAGATGACAGAAGGGATTGGCCAGAAATCTGTGATTTGTGCTAGATATGAGTGATACCTTCGAGAGGTAACACAGTTAGGCAGGGAGATATTTTTCCCCTTTAAAGCATCTTAACCTCATGCAAACAACAAAAGAGCACAATTAATACAATTGATCCGTAGTTTTTTCACCAGATTGTCTCTCTTGCTGATCCCTGATCACTCACCATCATATTCATAGCTATTATGACTACATTAGAGGTTTTTTGTGCTTTTCATCTCATCCATTGGACTAATCTCTCAGTCTCTGATTTCAGCTGTTGCTGTGGAGACAGTTCCATGTCCTCCCAAAACATCCCACCTCTAGGGCATTCAATGCCTTTTTTTTTTTTTTTTTGCTTATTCTTTATCAAGGCCTGCTGCAAGACTCTGTGAGAGTCTCAGCTCAAGCACAAACAGATCGAAAGTTCTGGACAGTCAACACCACTGGGAGTAACCCTCATCCAATAGGAATGGGAGCTACTGGATAAAATATTATGCTTCCATCCATTGGTCGGAAAATTCTGGGAGGCATTCTGTCCCTTCTCAGAAGTTTTTTCATTCCCATTGCCTACAGTGGCAACCTCAATAGCATATCCTTCCCTCCTTTCCTTCCTCTTCTCATATGCTTGATGCTCTCTTGCACTTGCTTCTGGGAATCACCTCTCAAATAAATGACATGAATAAAGTCCCCAGTCTCAGGATCTACTTTCAGAAAACTTCAATATAAAATAAACATGTTCATCTGATGCTACTGTTGTAGAAAGTAACACTAGATAAACTCATGTAAGAAGTAACCAACTCTGATGTCTTACATAAACCACCTAAGGATGATCACACTTTGACATTTATGCTTTGTATCCCACTGGGTTTAACTCTGCCATCTCTTGGATTATGCTGACTGTCAAAGAGGAATTATTATGAGATAAGATGATAAATGAACATAGGGACAAGATACGGAAGACTCTGAATGCAAAGCTAATTTCTTTATATATTCTGACATATTCATATTTTTTTCATTTAAATTGTACAGTCATCTATATCCATGTATAATAACTAAGTAGCATCTATCTTATTCATTTCTATATTATTTTCTTAGCCAGTGGAACTCATTCCTTCCACTTGAGTGATTTTCAAAAAACTGTAAAGAACCCAACATGCCAATGTAAAAATAGGACTAACTTACAAGCCACAGCACTCAAATTTGAAGTTTGTGGGAGGACAAGAGGAGCTGGAGGTATTTTCAATAAATACCAGTTTGTGGCCAGGCATGAAAGCTGTCAGGCACAAAACCAAATCGAGGGGCTTTCCATCTTTTCTCACTACAGTTTAATAAAAGGTTTTGAGACATCAATTTTTCTATTTCCCACTGATGTAAATGGTTTGGGATCTCAAATAAAAGAATATATTTCTCCACAATGGAAACCTAAAAGTGAGAGCTATTTTATGTGAAATCTGGAAAAAAGTCCTGCTCACTCTCTCACTCCCACCAAATGAGGGAAGAAAAAAAAATGAAACTGTGAGTGGAAGAAAAATGGGAAGAAGAGGAAGTGTTTCAGGGTTTCTCAGACAACTATAATGTGTACATTATATATATTTGTGTACATTAATATCATTTCAATTTTAAGTCAAATAGAAAAATATGACTTTCAAAACTCAACTAATAGGAAATAAGCCACCTAAAAATTAATTCCACATATACCTACTGTGTTAATTTAATGAGATGTGTATCTTATGGATACTTAATATTATTTGATGATGAAAGACAAGAGAAGCAGGTTTAAGAGCCTACACCTTTTTTTCTGAGGGTTTCACTGGTGTTACCAGCAAGGAGAAAAGGTGAATATAGCAAATTCATCAACTAAATAATCAAAGTTTTGTTTTGTTTTCATCAGAACCCTGCTTAATTTGATACGCCTCAAGTTTTTATTTTGACATTTATGAAATGGATGACTCTTTCTCAGTATCCACAAACAACAATTGTCATCTGCCTTTAATAAAATGTCTGTTTCAATCTACATCATATAGCAGAACTGAAATATATATAATTGTTTTAATGTTCTAATGAAGTAAAAGAGTTTTAAAAATCTTCCTTAAGAATTTCAGTAGGTATGCAGTTATTAAATAAATGATGAGAAAAGAGATTAAGGAAAAAAGAAAACTGAAACTTAAAAAGTATAAAAATAATAAGGAAGAAAAAACTTTATAATAGTAAAAATCATTGTATTACACACTAGAAATTGAAAAGGTGAACAGGCCATTATCCCTGGCCCCTGGCGTAGTGGTTACAAATTTAGGTTAGGCCTAGAAGGACCAGGTCTCAAACCTGTCAGCTGGGTGATGTTCACTAAACTGACTCACCTAAAAAACTGAGATAGCCATACTATGGCAGTATTTCTTGTTTCAGGGCTAAAAATCAATAATGTAAGAGCAACAGTAGGTAGAGAGCTATCCAAAGCATTTACTACATGAAAGATGTGGTCATAACTATCATTTTAAGGATTTAAAATCAGTGTGAAGAAAATTTCACTAAAAAAGAAAAAGACAAGCAGAATACCATTACTGCTATAGCAGAGCTACCAATGTTGTATGTGCCCCAGGAAGAAAAAGAGTTATTCCAGCTGGTGAAAATGGCAAAAGTTTCATGGGAGAAAGAGCATTTACATTAGTCTTGAACTTCCTTAGTCAATCAGGGGTTGGGTACAGGGAGTAAGGAGAACAGGAAAAGCACCCAGTTGAGTATTCCATATATACAAAGATACACGTGTGTCTGGAGGTGGGGTGGAGAGTGGTGGGAAATTTGATAAATAGTAAGTAGACTCTTTAATCAGAGAACAGATTACTGTGCTGGTGTGGTGAGGAGGAAGAACTGAGAAAGACAGTGAAAGGAGAAGGAACATACAGAATTATGGGGATTAAGTTGAAGCCAAATTACAGGGAATCCAAAACACCATGACAAAGACTTTTGTCTTTGTTTTCTAGTACAACAGAGGTCACCTAGCAAGAAAAGACCAATTGTTTATTTGAAATTAAAAATAATAAAACAAGTCACCTGTGGGATATTCCATCTTGTTGCCCCAAAATGCGTAATTTGCTTCTTCTCACTATGTCTAAGCAATCTATTTCATTCCTTACAGATGAAGTCCATTGATTCTCTGAGCTAAAGCTGAAATATTTCTGCATTTCTGATAGACAAGCCATGGGTAGCAAAGGGATTAAGATGAATGAACTAATCTGGACTTTGCTGTTATTTTACTAAACACCAACACATAAATACAGACCTAGAAAAGGAAAAGAACATTAAATATTCCAAAGAAAAACACTGTAAGGGTGGAGACTTTCTCCTTCCTGTGCAAAAAGTATGTGAAAGATGCTTAAAACAAACTGCCTAATAAATTTTGTAAGAATATGAAGTGGAGATGATTCATGATACTGTCGAAAATAGTTTTTTGTGGGGTGGGATGCATGCCCACGGCATGCAGAAGTTCCTGGGCCAGGGATGATCAAACCCAAGCCACAGTAGTGACAAAGCCAAATCCTTAACTGCTAGACCACCAGGGGACTCCTAAACTAGATTTTATTATTGTCACAAGGATAATCATCAGGATGGAAAATGAAGTAATTGGGAGGACAAGTAAGGATATTGAGAATGAATCATAGCAACCACCTCAACTTGCACTGAAGACTATGGATGTCTCAAAAGACAACTCCTAACAGTCCCATCTTATACACACATACCACTTTCCCCATAAAATATAGTGTTTTTACTTGTTTCTTTAGACCTGGAGTCAGGTTTGTGATTCTTTCGATTTATAGCATGTGGAGGAAACAACATCCTAGTGATTCTGGAATTTAGGCATTAAGAAGGCCTGTCAGTTCCCATATCTCCTTTATGGAGTCTTGAACCAGTGTGTAAGAAATCCAGGTTCCTCTGCTAGAGAGATAAGCCTCACAAAGAGACCTCAGGAGATTAGATACCACATGGAGAGGGGGAAAAGAGGAAGCACTGAGTCCTCAAACCCAGACACCACTAGACTGGAGGCCACAAGTAAATATACTATAAAAATGGACCAGCTGACCCTCCCATTCCCAGCCAATCCATGGAATCATGAAACAAAATAAAATAGTTACTACTGTTTGTGGCAGTTTGTTAGGCAGCAATAGTTAACCAAATAAAAAAAAAAAATGAAGATGTTGACCTGTGAAACCATAGGGGATTTTCATAACCCTGGAACACAGCAGTTCTCTCTAGGCTAGAAACATGCCCTCACTTTGAAGAAAAGTATCAGTAATCCCTCCTGCTCTTTCTATATCTCACTGATGACAGGAAAATAAAAGTAGGACTGCAAAATTAAATACAAGGTTCCTGGTTAAATCTGAATTTCAAATAAACACAACTATTTTTTCAAATATAATTATGTCCTATGCAATATTTGTTTGCTGTTAATCTGAAATTCAGATTCAACTGGGCATCCTGTGCTTTGATTTGCTAAATCTGGTAATCCTACACACAAAGGATTGCTTTATCTTTTTTTATTTTTTAAGAAAAATAATGACTTCAAAAGCGTTGGAGGTATAAATGTACATCAGCTCTTTGTGCATAACTTTGTTGAAGACAGTCCAGAGGGATGCTACTGGAATGAAAGACACAGCTGTATCTGTAATTAATGTCTCAAGTGAGATCCAAGCTTGATAAAACTCCAGTAGGGAGAAAGGGTCAGGTATGTGATCCCAATACAGAGGATAAGTAGAAGCACTCTTTATGTAGTTGCAAAAATATTACTGTACTGACACATCAACAGAGCAGAGCCAGATGTCAAGAGCCTATTGAACACGCATTTAAATAACAGCTTAAATTCAAAGGGTACTACGATAAAATGTTTTTTAAAAAATTAATACACATTTAAAATAGTTGGCATAAGCAATGAGATTCTGCTGTATAGCACAGGGAACTGTATCTAGTCACCTGTGATGGAACATGATGGAGGATATACACACATACACGTGACTGGGTCACTTTGCTATATAGCAGAAACTGACAGAACATTGTAAATCAACTATAATAGAAAAATAAAAATCTTAAAAAAATAAGGTAAAATATAATAGGTGGTATACACTATAAAGAATAAGGACTCCACCACTCAACACTCATCATCTTTAAAAATGTATTTGACTCTATTTCCTCTTCTTTAAAATGTAAATAATCATATTCTACCTCAGAGTGGCTACTGAAGTAGTTAAGATACATACCCAGAGAAAAGCACAGTTCCTAGTACATAGTAGATAATTGATAATTAGTAGGTAATTTTTTCCAGTTTTATTTTTTTTATTGAAGTGTAGTTGATTTACAATGTTGTGTTAATTACAGGTATAGAAAAAGTGATTCAGTTAGACATATGTATACTTATGTATACACACATATACATACACACACACACACAATTTTTTCTTTTTTTTTCAGATTATTTTCCATTAGCTCATAGTAACAACTTTTCCAAGTCCTGGGAGGAGCATATGGGGTAGAAATCTGAAGAAGTTAGAGAATAAAAGTCCCACAACTAACCAAGAGGACAGACCTAAGGGTGAGAACTCCTGAGCTGGGTGTAGGTTCAATGCCCCTTCCTCCATGGGCAGGACACCTCACCACACTGCCCTGCTTTCTCATCTGCATCATAAGATGGGTTGTACTAAGCTCCTTCCAGCTCTTACATTCTGTGATTTTAAGCGCTGACAGTAGAAACAGAATTCGCCTTAAGGCCATAACGTTTAGAAACTGGAATTTTTCCAGCCTTCAAAATTGTGCTTTTACACAGTTAATGTTACCTGGCTAGGGATTCCTATTTATTCCATTTCCAAATATACTTCTGAATTAAAAGATTGTTTAGGCCATTTTACTAAATCTCCCCATTAAAACACAATAATACATTTCATTAAAAGCTTATGGTTGACAATATGAGTCTTACCAAAGGGGATAGGTGTGGGGAAGGCAGGGTTTGGGGGTTTCAGATTGGCATAGGTACACTATATGTGGAATGAATGGTCAATAGGGACCTGCTGTGTAGCACAGGGAACACTGTGATGACTCAGGTGGGAAAAGAACACAAAAAAAGAATGGATATGTGTTTATGTACAACTGAATCTCTTTGTTGTACAGCAAAAATTATCAAAACATAAATTGAGTGCACTTCAATAAAAATAAAAAATTAAAAAAAAGCTTATGGTTGAAAAGTTTTTGTTTCTCTTTCATGAGGTAATAGTGAACAAGTCAAAGTTGGGCATGAAAAAGAATTCTGGTTATTAAATAGTGGAAAGAAATGGAAAGCAAATGTCATTGAAAATAGATGTCTTCATATTTCTGGAGGAAAAATTTAACTTGTAGCATAATACACACCTTCTAAATTATTTAATGAAATCCTTTCTATGTTCCTTATGAACTAAAGTTAAAAGTAGCCTTCACATATACAGAAACAAAATTTTTGAAGAATCCTGAAAATACGTAGAAGGGGAAATTGGTAATGTCTACTAATTACCAGCTCTTTGTTATGATCATTTGGATAATAAACTCAGTTTTTTATGTAATAGGATTAATTTACCAACATTCTCTAAAGCTTTACTATGTGCCAGGCAATGAAAGCCATTTAATTTAAACCTCACAGATATATTATGTATCATTCATCCTATTTCATAGGTTCAGAAAGGCTTGGAAAGATGAAATCTGTCCCAAGATTACACAGGTGATGACTGCAAGGCTAGCATTTGAATGTAACTGCCTGATATTAAGTCACACACCCTTTCTTCTAGTTTATGTTTGCCACAAAACGGTTGAGGTATGTAAATGTGGAATGTATATATTTATTATTCTTGTTTTGTATTCTAAATTAACTAAAAAAGAAAAATGTCTCTTCTGCTTGGTTCATATCTCTTTCCTCCCTCACCTGTCTGCGAAGGTCTCTTGTCTTCTTGCACATGTTTTCTATTGCGATATTCAGGGTATTATTCCTTTCCTTTTTTCCAGCCTGCAAGGGAGGAAAAAAAAAAAAAACAATGGCATAAGCAATGGTATTGAATTACTCTTTATCACTTAGCAGTTTGCTTTCTAAATTTCCTGAAAATAACAGCTTGAAAATTCAAGAATAGGTTTCAAAACTGCTATGATACTGCATATGATTCATGAGTATTTCACTTAAGAGTAAGTCAAATGCTGATTAAAGTTCACATTGTTTTCTTCTTTATGCTTCCGTAATATTTCTGATACAGGGCTGGGCTGCATTCATTGTGGCAGTAGACAGAGCATTATCTCCAAGATACTCTGATCTTCATTCTTAACAAGGCGACTCTTAACCACTAAATCTGCAATTAGCTTAAGAGCATTAGATGCCCAATTTGTCAACTTCTGTGGGAGTTTCTGAAGTCATTTTCTTGGTGTATTGTGTAAGTTATGCAGAACCATATTGGAGTTTTGCTAAACACTCAATAAAATATGCAGTGCAAATTCATACAATTTGAAAAAGTTGACCACAATTTTAGCTGACAATATTCCAAGAACAAATTGTTTCAAGTAAAAACTGGACGCTGTTTTTGGCTCTTTGAGATAATTTGTGCAATAGCTTTTCATTCTTTAAGCAGAACAGTTCTATTATATTCTTAACCTACATCTGTAGGCTATTAAGCACACAGAGAGTCACCTTGGTTGGTATTTTCCACATATCACTTTTGTGGGAGACAACTGAATTGAATCTAATCATACCTTTCCAGCTATATCTTATATAAAAGAGATTGAAAAAAATCATTATGTGATTCACCTCTAGGAATATTGCTACTATTTAAAATAATAAACTGAAAAGAACTCCTGAGAGGAGACCTTGAAAATCAGCAAGGCAAGTTTAAGCAGCTGATAACCTGAGGAGGGGTTACAGTATAAAATCTGAAGAAGGACACTGAAATGAAATGTAACCCTTTGGGTAGATGCCATATATTACTCCCAGTTACTCAGCCCACACCTTTAATTGGGAAGCCTTCCTTACAAGATGTTCAAGACTATCTATACTCTACCCTCAACTATGTTTTCAGTCTTATCTGCTGTTACTTTATTTCAAATATTATCCTTTATAGTAACGCTATTTCTATATATTTCTCTCTCTCCTCCCATCTTACATATAATGCACCTTTGACTGAAAGAATCATCTCCCCATGTAGCTCCCTATTAAAATCCTACCTGTTTCTCGATGGTTTCCACAAAGAATTCCCTGCCTCCCAACAACTCTGCTCAAAAGTCAATCCTCACCTCTCTTTGTTCCAATGGTATTTTGAAAATTTCCCCAAATAGTCATTGTTTCTGTATGTGTTCATTGCAATTATAATACTATTAGAATATTCCTGTTAGCAAGTATATTTCATTTGTTTTTGTTCCTGAAAGTGACTTGTATAGAACTTATTAAATAGCATTGACTTGTTTATAAGTGAACAACTTGATTCCAAACACAACATAGTTTTATCAAGGACCTACAGATTCTGGAAGAGATTTTAGCATTTTCTCATCAAGGCACAGCTAAAATCCTCTGTTAACTGAGGTTGTTGGTACCCACCTAAACTTCAGCTAGACCTAGTTTTTCTCAGCAGTAGCATCACTGATATTTATGATTGGAAAATCATCACTTGAGCCCTTTCTGTACATGGCAAAATGTTTCGCATCAGCAGACACCTATCTACTAAATTCCAATAACAACACCTAGGCATGATGAGAGCTAAAAAGTGGCCCCATCCATTTCCAGATACCTCCTAGGGGGAACACAGCTGAGGGGTGTGAAGTCCTTCACATTTTCTTTGTGAGCATGAATGTACAATATGTGTATGATAGAGACTGTGTCTAGTGGAGGAAGTAGGGAGAAGAGGGAGAAAAGGAGCGAGAAATAAAATTCTGCATGACAGAAATAAAGCAACAGTGATAATTACTCAGAATGCCGCTGATACACAATGGGCTATAAGACAGTTTCTAATTTTACCTTATTCTCCACTCATGAAGCCTTAGCTCTTGGTTGTCTCTTTCCAATTTGTGAAAGCAGAGATAGTCAAAAGGGGGAAGGAGTAGGACAAAGAGAGGCTTCCCACTTACAACACACACAGAGCATCAGGAATAACAGAAAAGACATGTTGTGTTGGTTCTAAAAACTCACTAGCTTCTGTGATGTGATTCATCAGAACAACAAAATGAAGTCGACCTTCTCAGAGCTAACAGCAAAACTTTAATGAAGGATGACAGGGGGTGACAGCAGGAAGAGATTCAATAAGGACTGTAAAGATGATTTCCTAATCTCTACCCAGTTTAACCTTAGTTTATAGGTCTCACTGGGTCAAAGACATTTTGTTCTCCAGGTAATGAAAAAAACAGTCACTCTCATTTCAAGTGTAGTTTTCCCTTCTCTCTTCCCTCTCTCCCTGTCCCCCTCCCACCTTTCTTCTTTTTATCTCCAGTTTTTTATTGGGTCCTTGCTCTATTTCTCCAGATTTATTTGGCTTCAGTCAAGCCACTTTATGACTCTTTACTCCTTTTGCATGGCATAAAAATAAATAAAGCAAGGAGAAATAGCCCCAGCCTGCTTAAAAGCCCTCATTCCTTCCAAAACCTTAGCAAATCAGGCAATGAGCTAGGACTCTGTGCTGAGGTGAGGGTCTCAAAGGGCAGGATGTTAAAACATAACCACAGATAACAGTCAGAGCCTGCCTACATTCTAGGTGCTCGGAAGAGAAGATGCTCCTCAAAGGAAGCCTTAACAGAAACCATTGTTAGGTCAGCACAGCCCTGCTAATGGAAAAGGGACCACTTACAGAAAACTGCCAGAAAAAACTCAGAAAACATAGCACAGATTAACACTGTATGGGGAAAGAAATCACATTTTTCATCAGTAAATGTACTGCCAGGAAAGACTATATTAAAAGAACACTTCTAAGCAGAGATTTCATTCAATGAAATTTCATTCAAATTATTATTGCATATTATAAATACTATCCCAGTGTGATCTCGGTTTATAAATCTTAACTATGAGCCTTTCCATCAAACCTGCCTCACCATCGCTCCCATATAATTATCATAGTTAACTGCACTCTCTCATGTGTTTCCCTTCAAGCTGCCCACACATTTGGAAAAAGTCTCTTTATAAATAAACTCTCCTTGAGTTATCTGAATTTGAGCATTCCATCTGTTTCCTGTTGGGACCTTCCTAGGGAGAACTTCCTAACACTGTGTTGTCCAACATGAGAGCTATCAGTCATATGTGGCTATTTACATGGAAATGGAAATTAATTAAAATTAAATAACGTTAAAAATTCAATTCCTCAGTTCCTTAATTCAAAATGAGCAATAGCCACGTGTGTTCAGTGGCTACTGCACTGAACAGCAGAGATACAGAATATTTATCTCCTCTTAAAAAGATCTGGAGTTCCCTGGTGGCTGAGTGGTTAAGAATCTGGCAACACTGCTATAGCTTGAATCACTACTGTGGCACAGGTCTATCCCTGGCCCAGGACCTTCCACATGCCACAAGTACAGCCAAAGGGGAAAAAAAGAAAAAAAAGAAAGATGTATTGGACAGCAGTATTCGAAAACATATCTTTGTATATTCAAATGTATAATGAGTTCCTACTTTTACACGAGTCACTTTTATTTGAGAATAAAATAGCAAGAAACAAAAAATTTCCAGCCCTCAAGCTGTTTAGTAAAGAAACCTGAGAACTAATTCTGTCCCTTTTTTGTTCAGAAAACTCTCTCCTGTATTCCCATTGCTAATGGGATTAAAAACCAGCTTTTGATCATCTTTTTTTTTTTTTTTTTTTGCCTTTTGTCATTTTATGGCCGCACCCGCGGCATGTGGAGGTTCCCAGGCTAGGGGTCTAATCGGAGCTGTGGCCACTGGCCTGCGCCGCAGCCACAGCAACGCAGGATCCGAGCCGCGTCTGCAACCTACACCACAGCTCACGGCAACGCCGGATTGTTAACCCACTGAGCAAGAGCAGGGATCGAACCCGCAACCTCATGGTTCCTAGTCGGATTCGTTAACCACTGCGCCACGACGGGAACTCCAGCTTTTGATCATCTTGCTCAAGGCCCTACAAGATCTATTCCGGTATTTCCTTGTCAAATACAAATGATATACCTAAATGTGTCCTTTATTTTCTAGGCAGTACAGCCACAACTCTGAGCAGGTTGTGACACAAACAGACCTTTATTTCAAACACATCAGTCTGGCTGGATGGAGTCTGCACAATGTAATTGAGGAGATTAAGAATAGAGACACACGGAAGCATTAGATGGTTACAGCAACAGTCCAGGAGAAAGATGAAAAGTGTGAAGATGAATATGCAGTGGCGGTAAGGATGAGGGAAAGAGACTTAAGGAGTCTGAATGGGTAAACTGTGTAGGATGACAACCAGCAGAGCTGGGGGTGAAGAAAAGAACAATCCCTCTCATAGTCTCTACAGTCCTTGAGGGAGAGAAATTTTTTTTGTTTGTTTGTCTTTTTGCCTTATCTAAGTTCCCAGGCTAGGGGTCTAACAGGAGCTGTAGCTGCCGGCCTTCGCCACAGCCACAGCAACGCGGGATCCGAGCCGCATCTGCAAACTTCACCACGGCTCACGGCAATGCCGGATCTTTAACCCACTGAGCGATGCCAGGGATCGAACCCTCAACCTCATGGTTCTTAGTCAGATTCATTAACCACTGAGCCACAAAGGAAACTCCAAGGGAGAGAAATTTCTTACATGAGATTTGTCCCTCATAGCATCTAGCACAGTACTTTGCACAAAGTAGAAGCTCAAGTTATTTGTTGAATAGAGAAAAGAAAGACTGGGTAATCTTTGGCAAACCCCATAACACTTCTAGACCTTAATTTCCACACCCATAAAATGAAGACTTGCCCCAAAATTGTTCTTATATTCCCAAATTTAAAATTCTGTAAAAGGCCCATGTTCTCTTTAAAAAAGAATTATAGAATAACATGTTACTTTTATTGTACAGTTTCTTGCATAAACAGCTGTTAAAAATGTGTTTGAAACATACACACATAATATAAATCTGCAATGGTACAAATAAAAGAAGAAATTTGAATTAGGAAAACCATGATGTTGACTACACAAAAACTATGATGTTACTAAGGGATGAGGTTTAAAGCAAATGAAAATTTATCTAATTCATAGCCAAAAGAAAATATTATCAGTGAGAGAGGAGTCATGTATAGAGTTTAAAAAGTACAAAAAATGTTTTTTGTTGTTATGTCATGTTTTCTTTTTTAATGTGTGCCATTTTATTCAACCTTTTAAAATGACACATTTCCCTTTAAATGAGAAATCTTTATTTCATGGTAAAGATGAATTATGATATACTTAAATCAGTTCCTCTCTGCAGAAATAGCTTTTAAAAATATTTTATGCTTAACACACAGCAGAGGCACAGATTCCAGTCTATATTTTTCAGACATGAAAGACATACAAATAGACAAGCATAAAAAAAAGAATTCTCTTCCAGACTGCCACTCTGCTGAATGGCATGACACTAACATGGTATCCTAAAGAATCTTCCTGAAGCAAGGTTTGTGCTGTGAAAATGAAATTAAAACAAACAAAAAATTAACTCTGAAACTTGAGGTTTTTAAAAATAACTTTTGAAGAACAAAACGACTTTGCTATAAGGGAAAAAAGCTGAAAATGGCAAGTGTCTTGAACTTTCATACGGTTTGGGAAAGTAGGAAGCTGCCCACGGGTATAGTTGCCTGCTGGCAAAGAACTGGGAGTCCCTGAGGGGGAGCCGAATTTGTCAAATATCTACCACAGCTAAGTGTTTTCCATGTATCTTCTCCAATGCCATTCACAAACAACTCGACATATTTGCACATGAAGATACTGAAGCTCAGGAAGTTTAAATACTTACCCCAGGAGGAAACACAGTAAGTGATAGGATCAAATTGAGCTGAGTTGTAATATCATGCTTTATCTACTACATTTGAATGAACTGTAAACCCAAATAATTTATTTATTTTTAATCTTTTAAGATTTTTTTTTTTTAGCTGCACCCACAGCATATGGAAGTTCTCGGGCCAGGGATCAAAGTATTATATATAAATTCATATCTTAAAAATAATGAGCAGAATAGCATAGAAGTTTGTGGAGTCAGGTATAATTGTTTGAATCTGCACTCCATCACTTAAAGGCTGTGCATCTTTGGATGAGTTAATTAACCTCTCAAAGTTTTCCTTTTCTTACCTCTAAGATGAAGATAATATAGTAACTATATCATGGAGTTGATTAGAAGGAATCCAGAAATAAAGGGTGTACAAGTTCTGGCAAATAGTAAGGGCTCAAAACAGGTTAGGCAGTTATCACTGTACTTATCAGCAGTGTCACCACTGTCACCAACACTTGCATTCCTGAACTACACCAGCCTGGTGATTTCCCTATGCTCTTCCAGACACTAAACATTTATGCTGGAATGTCCTGATCAGTTCTCATTAAACAGGAAAATTCTTCATTGAGAACTCGAACTCAGTCCAAGCACCTAATCACCTTTTCTGATTCTCCTCAACCTAAACTCCACAATAATAAGACATAAAAACTAAATCCCCTCTCACTTGTGTTTCCACTAGTTTTTCTGCATATTTCAATGATACTACCTATGAAGCTTCTTGTCATCTTTTATTTAGATTCTGACACAATTTTTTAAATCGTCAAGTCTATAATGTTTATATCCACTTCAGTGCTTGGCACTCAATTAATAGCTGCAGATGAGATAAGTAAATAGAAAAGTGATTAATGACACTTTTATTAATAGTAAATAATATTCAAATGTTTTATTGATAAAAGCATTTTTTATCTTTTAAACAAAACTAACAATTATCCTGTTAGCTGTCAGATATTCTACTCAATCAGTGTTTTTATTCAAATACTGTTATCATTATTCGCTACAAAAAGGTAAAACAAAGTTGGCTGAGGATTAAATTAATGCATGGATCAGAAAATGGGAGTTCTGAAATAAGCAATCTGGGTGACCTTAACTAAGTTGAAACACCTCCCTTGTCTTCTTCTCTGTCTGTAAAAGGAAGGCACAAAATGACCTCCATAGTCCCTCCCAGCTCTCAGAACAAGTGGTTCTAGGTTTCTCTGTTGATAAATAGTCTAGTAAGTATCCAGTCAAGCACAGAGAGCATGACACTTCACTCTGTTTGTATGTGTTCTCGGACCAGAGATCTAATGCCAGATCCTGTGATTTCAACTGATATGCCCCAAGCATGAAAGAAGTATTCTTGGGTTTATACTGCAATAATATTCAAATCATTTTATTGGGGATGCTACTCACTTCCTTTGAATCTCAAAGATGGATGGCCTTCCCTTATAATGACATTGCCATGGAAAATCAATCATATATACATACAAGTACAAATGCAAAGATCCACCCCAGTTACCGAAAGGTAACTTTAAAGGTGACTGGAGGAGTTTCCGTGTGGTCAGGGGGTTAAGGATCTGGTGCTATCACTATAGTGTCTTGAGTCACTGCTTTGGCACAGGTTTGATCCCTGGCCGAGGAGTTTATGCATGTCACAGGCACAGACAATATCAAAAACAGTCAAACTATTCTCACTTCAAGCTGTTTTGTGATAACTTGCCTCAATCTCTGCCTCTCATTTTTCCTCTCCTGCTGCTAGAGTTTTTTGTCCCCCACTCAAGAACAGCAAACTCTGGAACTGACCCTGTTCTTATAATAAGAAATTGAGAAGATAGAGTTTACTAATTTCAGTGATTCAGCATTAAACTAAACTTGCTGTGACCTCCTGCTCTAATGGATTTCAGATCTTGCCAGCTCCTAGATCACTGACTATTTCTATAAATCATGCTATGGTGACAATGAAGTAAAAGAACTATGTTCAAAATTGAAGGTTTTCTTAGGTTCAGAGCAGAATCCAAAGATATTTTGTACATTATGTGTACCTAAATGCATGTCTCAGGCTCATGCAATGAAAATACAAAATAGAGGTAATCAATCTATTTAACAATAAGAACTATCTAATCTGAGAGGATTTCCATTTTTTATGTTAAAGTATTGGTCTTTTCTTTTATAAAATGTTGGCTTTATTTAATGGTACATAATATTTTCAGTTGACACAGCAAAATATATAGAAAACCTTCAGCCAGTCTCATAGGATATGTGTGTGTGTGTGTGTGTGTGCATGCACATGCACATGCACACGTGTGCATGCATGTATTTGGTTTTGTTTCTGTTTAAATAAGTATATATAGCTTTGAGAATTATTGTTTCAAAGCAATGAAATTAGAAATCTGCCTAATATCACAATCAAAATTCAGTTAGTTGTGCCATTGGCATTTAAACAAAGATAAAAATAATTTCTGTGCTTTTGAAACTGGACTTATTTAATCAGCTTGTTCAGGACATTTTACATAAATTGCATTGCACCGAAAACAGCATTTATGCTAAACTGCTATTAAAGTTGGAATAATAGTAGAATCAGATATTCTTCAAATCTTAGTGCCAAAACTTATTAGCAAGATGACCATATACCAGTTATGTAAGCTGAACTTTAGTTTCCTCATCCACAAAGTGAGGATGACAATACTTGCTTTAGGGGTTGTTATGAGATTTAAATGGGATAACATACATAAAACTGTAGGGGAGTAACTTTTCTAACTGACATTTAATAAATTAAACTTATTAGCAATAAAAATAATTGTTAGATTACTGAGGGTAAACAGCATAAATTATTTTATTCACTGCTATATTTCCAGTACATGGTCATACTAGATGCTCAGTATTTATTAATTATAATGAATAAGAAAATGATTGAACTGATGAATAAAGGAACATGTGAGCCATGATACAGATCTGAGTAAGATCAGATCTTTTCAGATCATCGAAAAGATTGTGAGAGATCTTGCTACACAGGACACTGAGCCCTTGGAAATAGTATAATTTGCAGGACAGTCAATGTAGACAAACTATCATTACCTAGGCCAAAGTTCACAAAATCCTCTAATTTCAGTGAATGGTTAAGTTGTGCATTATGTCTTTACTGACATTGCAATTTCCAAAATCCCTTTATTGCATCATTGTCCGAGGTTGCTAGCATATTTCAGAAGGAGAGCTGGTTCATTTTAGAAATCCTTTTGATTTTGTGGGGCCTGACCCAGTCACCTTCAGGACAGTGCCTATCCATGAAGAAAACAGCTGTGCTATGAAAATAAAAGTGGCTGTAAGAAAGTAGAGGAATGCAATACTTTGTGTTGTCAATTATACCTTGAGTTCTTATAGCCAAGGCTTTTTTTTATAATATCCAAAACCACTGTCAGAACTTAATATGCAATGATACGGCACTACGTACATACACCAAATAAATTATTTTCCATCTTTTAAACAGAATCACAGTTCTCTAGCAATTTTTCTGTCTCTGCTTTGAGAGGTAGAATATTGGAACAACACCGATCTCATTAAAATTTCACCTATCTTTCCACCCATTTCTTAAGTTCAATCCCTACTCTTTTTCTTTTCTAAGCCAAGTTTTCATAGTTTAATTATTTTCAATCGGTCAAACTTCAGCCAGCAGTGAGCTTTACAAAGTTTCAGTCATAGTCTAAGTTTTTCCATGGCCCATAGTTTGAAATCTAGACCAGACAGATCACTATCATTTTTTATTTGTTTCTTTTTTATTTGAGTTTTACTAGAGTGCAATCAATTTATGGTGTTGTGTCAATTTCTGCTGTACAGCATAGTGACCCAGCCATACATATATATATATATATATATATATATATATATATATTCATTTTCTCATACTATCTTCCATCATGTTCTACTTCAAGAGACTGGGTATAGTTCCCTATGCTATACAGTAGGATCTCACTGTTTATCCATTCTAAATGTAATAGTTTGCATTTACTAACACCAAACTCCCAGTCCATCTCAATTCCTCCCTCCCCTCAACCTAGACAACCACAAGTCTGTTCTCCATCTTCATGAGCCTATTTCTGTTGTGTTCATAGGATCGATTGTGCCACATTTCAGATACCACACATAAGTGATATTATATGGTATTTGTCCTTCTCTTTCCAACTTACTTCACTTAGTTTGAGAATCTCCATTTCTATTATTGTTTTCACTGTCAGCAGCAACTGCAATCTATGTCTTGCAGACATTTTTTATTTTTAACATTAAAATAAGAATATAATGGATGTATTTTCATTGATTAAAATAAATATTTTCTATCACTGCTACTTTCAATTAAAACATTCAAGACTCACAATCCAAAGAGTTTCAGATTCTGCAGCACTGAGGAAAGATAGGTTCCACCTTGAAGACACTTGACATATAAAATTCTTTTTCATCAAAATTAATTCACAGGTAATAATTTTCTTTACAATTAAATTTTCCTTACAAATAAAAGCCAAAAGCATATTCTGTTTTATGCCAAGTCTAGTTAGTCTACTGTAAATAGTATTTGTTCTAAAATTTGATTTGTACACAGATCTTTAACAGAAAAAAAACTCATAATATCTAATTTATGTGTAGACATAAAAAATAGTGATCTATACAGTATAATTTGAAAGGTACCAAGGCTCCAGCTTGAAAATATTCTCTTCTTCCCAAGACCCTACTCCTAGACTCTACCAAATATATGTACTTTTTCCATTTCTCTATTACATTTAAAATGTTTACCTTTAACTAAAGCACAAAGATATACATAAGCATTTCACACTGATGTGTGAGACCAAGATAATGATTCCCAAAAGAAATAATTAACTTCACATATATAATGAAGATATAAATGTCAAAATGTGTTACGACTAGGGAAGTTTTTTTGACAGGGATATATATGGACAAAGCTAATCTGAGATTCCAATCCCCCTCTCTCCCATTCTCAATTACTCAAGTCTAAAGAAGACCATAGTGTGCAAGTGCAAACTCTCTCCTGAGAAATCTACCTGGTGAGAGGTGGCTGGGTAATTGCTGATGAATTGACAAGAAGAGGTGACTGAATTCTAATACTTGACCATTTTCTGTGGTCCAGATAAGAGCCTCCTGCAAAATAAAGCTGGTCTGGGGTCATCTTGGTTTTTGTTTAAGATTATTGCCTTCATTAGTAAATAAATCTAAGCTGAAAGAGTTCTAGAAACTGTGGGATTTGAGAATCATTCTCAAAAAATTTTTCTGCAGTCAGCTGCAGAAGTATCCCTCATATCAAGGGAATTGCAGGTGAAATGGGAAACTTCAAGCAACCCATGAAATTGCTGATGTCAGATTTTTTTTTGTCCATTTTCCCCTCTAATTCCACTCACTGCCCCTTTTCATCATACTCTCTAAGCCCACAGCTCAGATTTTACAAAGATGCTCTCTTGTTCCCTGCTTTCAAGTGGGTTTGGCCAATGGAAGGTCCAGGGAGATGGGAGTAGAGTTAAGACGTTAGGACGGGGGTGTTTATTTTCTGGTTGCTCTTCTGAGGGGCTTCTCTGAGTCAACTAAGTCCTTATCCTGAAAACACAGCTCCTATCAGGCAGCCTTCTTCATGCACAAGGTGGGGAAGACTCATTCACAGCCCTCTCTGGTGTGTGTTTTTGTCTCTGCCTTGTGGCTCCTCCATGGCAGAAGGATTTATACTTACTAAATTGATTTATACTTCCTGAATCAATGTGAGTATACAGTCCACTCAGGAAAGTGCTGAACAACCCTTCACTTAGGGAAGAAGGATCAGGAAGATCATTTGTGACCAAGTCCAGTCTCCTGTCTAGTTTTGTTAGTTCTAGTTCTCCCGAAAGGACGGAGGGACCAGAGACAGGCCACAGCAAAAGCACAAAAGTAGGTGGGCACTGGTCGCAAAAGCTACCCTCATTTTCAGTCTAGAAAGATTTAAAATGAAATGAAATGTTGCCTGACCTATGGCATGTGTAACAGATACTAGAGCTACTGTACCTTTTCAAAATGCAGAGTTAGTGAGTGCTGTTCTGCAGATGATCAACACACAGAGATTTCCAAGTTCCTTCTGTAAGTTTTAATGAATTCTATTAAACAGAGCCTTGGAAACACCCACATGTGTGAAAGGCAAAACTAAATACTTTATATTCAAAAGGGAAACTGTAAAATCGCCATGTGAAGTGTGCTTATGAATCTAAAGCAGTTACCTCCACTATTGTACCATCTCTTCAGGAGATTCCTACATAACTCTCCAGCTTGAGTTTGCAAGACAAAACTAACACCTTTGCTTCATTCTTATTTAGCCCTGTACAAAACTCAGTAAATTTAACTTAATCAATGATATCACCTAGTTTGGTTGAGAGGGGTCCAGAGACTTAAATGTTAGGTTCTTGTTTAAGGACCACTGCTCTCTTTTCCAAGGGTCAACTTTCACCCGCACTGGGAGTGTGCAACTGGAAGAGGCAGACATCTGGGGAATTATAAAACCAGTCTCTCTGAACAGGGGTGATTTGGACGTAGCGCTATATATCTCTTCTAGACGTCAGGGATGACTGATAAAGCAGTGCAAAACTCCAATGAGACACATCTGAGCTGCAGGAGATTGCTATGATGATAATCGCCAGAACAAACCATAAATTCTGGACTCAGAATTAGGAATGGCCTGTAAACAGCAAATAATGGGTGTCTAAATTGAAAATGAAACTATCTGTTGCCTGTGATATTTCTTGCCCTGTGGCTTAGGAAGCTGGAAACGTTAGAGACAAGCATGATCCTTTTCAACGTTTGCTGTTAGAAAACCAGAATACTAACTCCTCTTTCCATCTGCCTCTTGGAACAGAACTAAATGAACGAGCTGGAAATCGTGGGCATCAAACACAGATTTAACCTTATACAGCAGGAACATTACAGGTTAAAAAAAAAAGAAGCACACGTATTGTATTTAAAGAACCACCCTAGCAAGCACCAAAGGGAAGAGCTCGAATAATTTCCCTGGATCACTCTCTCATACTTAATATATAAAAATAAATAAATAAAACTTGACTTCCGTGCAAACTGATGTCAGGCAATTTGGTATGAATTGAGGATTCCTGCAGATTTATTGGTTGTTTTTTTGTTTGTATTATGGCCACACCCACGGCATATGAAAGTTACAGGGCCAAGTATCAAATCTGATCTACACCACAGCTGCCGCAACCGGATCATTTACCCACTGCACGGAGCTGGGAATCAAACTCGCACCTCCCCAGTGATCTCACCCATCACAGTACGAATCTTAACCCATTGTACCACTGCAGATATAGTATTGCAGATATAGCATTGAAACTGAGGTATGACTTTAAGGGTTTTGCAGTCACTTTATTAAATATTTAAGAATCATGTAATAAATGCATCTAGAGTTCAGTGGGATAATCAATAAATAATAAGCATGTCACTTGTTACAAGTATGTGAAAAATATTTTTCTTCTACAATTTTATAAATAAAACATGTTTGAGCTATTTATTTGCTTTAACCTTATGACAACAAACTAAAGCCAAGATTTACATATCAGTGGCATCTGAATTTCTGAATTACTACTGCTAAATCAATGTAAGTATACAATCCACTAAATCAAGATTTTAATTTTTATGATGACTTGTGGGAGAACAAAAGTTCTTGTGGGTTCTTGGTACTGCAATGTAGTGGAATATTTTCTGTGTTGACATAGGCTAATAGCATTCGCAAGGTAGTTATAAACATTAATGCAGGGTGGGGAGGAGGGGCATTATTCAAAATATTTGACAAGGAATTCCCATCGTGGCGCATTGGTTAGCAAATCCGACTAGGAACCATAAGGTTGTGGGTTCGATCCCTGGCCTCTCTCAATGGGTTAAGGATCTGGTGTTGCCGTGAGCTGTGGTGTAGGTTGCAGATGCGGCTGGGACCTGGCATAGCAGTGGCTGTGGTATAGTCCAGCGGCTACAGCTCCGATTCAACCCCTAACCTGGGAACCTCCATATGCCATGAGTGCGGCCCTAAAAAGCACAAAAAAATATATATATATTTGACAAGCAGGAGAGCATGAGCACAAGCACTTCAGCATGGTGGCGGGGACACTTTGAGTTTTGAAGCAGCACAGTGGGAGCTGTTGCTTTTTGGTATAAAAGTACTTACAGACTTAAATAATCAGTGCCCTGGTCTGGGCAGAACACTGAATGTTAGCTTGGCAGCACTTATTCTGGAGAGGGAAAGGAGAAAAGATACTAAAATTGATACATAGCAATTATAAGGCATATCTGGTGACACTTTATGGGCATTGTGCCTCAATTAGGAGGCATCGCTACCCAAAAGAAGGTTTCCTGCTCCCACCTCCTTCACCCTATCTAGAAATACTCAAGTTAAAGAGAGCTAATGGGCAAAAATATAATTTCAAAATTAACAAGTAAAGACATGGCCAATATTTTACAGAGTATATGGAATAGAAGCAAATCTGAACTAATACAAGTAACATAACAATAATGTCCAATATTAGTAATTTATTTATAATGTACTAAGGACAGGATCAACAGATGTTATTTTATAGAATCCTCTCAATGACCCTATTAAATAATTACTGTCTGCTTTTGAATAAGCAAACTGAGGCTTAGAGTCACAAATTGTTCCACATGAATGTGGAGCTGCTATGTGATAGAGCCAGACTTAGGACACAGGTGTGTTTGACTTCTGAAGTTTCAATTGCCATGTTACTTTTCTCCCATATTGCTAAAAACGTGTTTCTAAAATGCATCTTAAGTTATTGGAGTAGCAGATATTGATTGAAAAGAACCTGTGTTCAAAAGAGCCATACCCAAGCAAAGAATGTGTTTGACAAGAGCAGTGAGAGACACAAGAGGGAATCATCAGGAAATCCTGCTGTGGCATAATGAGATCAATAGCCTCTCTGGAGCCCTGGGACGCAAGTTTAACCCCCAGGGCTGGCACAGTGAGTTAAGGATCAAGGATCCAGTGATGCCGCAACTATAGCATAGGTCACAACTGCGGCTCCGAACTGTCTGATCCCTGTCCCAGGAACTCCATATACTATGGGGCAGCAAAACAACGACAACTAAAGAGGACCATCAGGCAATGGAAGGAGGACACAGTCTCACACAAAACAGAAGTTAATTTCTTTGCATCCTTGGTGCAAAGGAATGTGAGTTGAATATCAAAGAACCACTGGAAAGTTTACACATTTTGTGATATACCATAATTAATATCCAATTAAATATATATTACTCTCACCTTAAAGTTATGAGATTTTCAAATAATTTTATTGTCTGAATAAAATTTTCACAAAAGAACGTCTTCAAGTCCAAAATTCCTAACTTGTCCACTCAAACTTAGATCTCTTCACCACCAGCCATGAAGGGCTACAAACTGGAAAGGCAAGTTCCACCCCAGCTCCTCCTTCTACTGCCAATAGTTCATCAAGACCTTCTATTTAGACTGCTGGGATGCATTCACTTTTATTTTCACCATCACCACTGGCATAACCCAGACCTGCTGTTACCATTCTCTAACTGGTCCACTTATAACTTTTCACAAACCCCCGCCCCAGACTCTTATCCAACACATTCTCCAACTACATTCAGTGTGATTTTGAAGTAAATAATTAGAAACTGCCTTCATGTCACACCCCCCACTTTAAGATCTATCAACGGTTGTCATTCCCTCTCTCTCCACAGGACATTCTGTTCATGTTGTTTTCTCAACTCAAAATTTTCTTCCCATACCACCCCCTGTAAATATATCCTGGGCATTTCCTACTCATCCTTGAGATCTCAGTTCTAATGCTACTTCTGCCAGAAGGCCTTGCAAAACACATAACACAGCTTATTATAATATGTAATTATTCATTTTTTCAAGAATCGATTGTCTATCTTCCCCAATAAAAAGACTGGAAATACCTGGAGGGCAAAAAATTGAGTCACTTGTGTTCACCACTCTCCCAAGCATTTAGTATGTGCTTGACACTTATAATCTGCAATAATTATTATTGTATAACCTAATGAATTTATTCATTGAATTATGAATAATTATGAATTAATTATATGTAAGATTTCACTGGGAGGATGACACACTATTTAAAGGAATAACAATACTTCTCTGGGACATTTTTGTGAAATAATTTTAAAAGATTGGTAACTTTTGGAGTTCCCGTCATGGCTCAGTGGAAATGAATGTGACTAGGAACCATGAGGTTGCAGGTTCGATCCTGCCGACTTAAACTATCTTATTTTCTAAAAATATATATATTTAATTTTATATTATATATTATGTATTTTATATATATAAAACCTTTAACATTTAGCTTATAAAGTAATTATTTTTTCTGATAATGTATAATTTATATTTGTTCTGGTTTCAAGGTTAAAAAGTTTCTTGAAGTCAACAATCATTTATAAGAACAAGTATTGTAATGATGTCTATTACAATTCCTCATATTTCATTGTTTTAACTTGTAATCCAGTATCATTAATTCACGTAAGGCATAAGTTTAAGTTTTAAGAACCCCAGAGCAATGTTTCTCAACTTCAATGTCCATAATAACTGCCTATGTATCTTGTTAAAATGTAGCTTCTGAGTCTTCAGGTCTATGTGGGGCCTGAAATTTTGCATTACTAACAAGCTCCTATGTGATGCTGATGCAGGAAATCCATTAACTATACACTGAACAGCAAAGATATAGAGTAAATCAAACACTCATAACTAAATCCCGCTCTGCTCAGATAACCAACATTTTCTTTCTGTTTTGTTTTTGCTTTGAATTCCAGCATACAAACATATACAATCAAATTAATGTCATCAATGCCAAAAGTCAAAGCTTGATCACCACTTAGCAACTTACTCTATCTGTTTTTGAAATATCAAAATCTATCCTGAAATAGTAGCTATCATATTAGGCAAAATCATGGATGATATTATGAGAAGTAATGATAGCATTCTAAAAATTTTAAAGACTGCCTCATCCAACTGAACTGGAGTTTGCCTAAAAGCTGTTCTACTTAGGTAATTATCTTTTCTACAAGTTCACAACAGTGTTGAAGGGTTTTCCTACTATTGCTTTTCATTCATCAACAAAATATATAAAGCAACAGCATCTTAGTAAATAGGTACAAAAATTACTTCATTTGTAAATGAGAAATTGAGTCAAACAAAAGTGCAGGACCAAATGGTTCCCTGGGGATTCTACCAAATACATGAAGAAGACATTATACTGATCCTTCACATATTATTCCAAAAGATTGAAGAGGAAGGAACATTCCTTAATTCACTCTATGAAGCCACCGTCACCATGACACCAAAACCTGATAAAGACATTATAAAAACATAACTACAGGCCAATATCTTTGATGAGTATAGGATGCAAAAATCCTTAACAAAATATCAGCAAGTTGAATCCAATGATAAATAAAAAGGATCATAAACCATAATCAGGTCAAATTCATTCCAGGGTTTCAAGTATTATTCACTATATACAAATCAATCAATGCAAAGATACCACAGCAAAAGGAAAGAAAAAAAAAATACATGATCATCTCAATAGATACAGAAAAGGCATCTGACAAACTTCAACATTCATGTTAAAAAAAAAATCCCAAAGCAATAGAAATAAAAACAAAAATAATCAAATGGCATCTAATCAAATTTGTAAGCTCTAGCACAGCAAAGTAAACCATACACAGAATGAAAAATCAATCTATGGACTAAGAAAGAAAATATTTACAAATAACATGTAAAAGACAGTCTCTTTAGCAAGTACTGCCAGGGAAATTTAACAACAGCATATAAATCAGTAAAGTTATAATACACCCTCATATCATGCACAAAAATAAACTCAAAATGGCTTAAAGACTTAAACAAAAGATGTGACACCTTAAAATTCCTAGAAGAAAACATAGGTAAAACAGTCTCTGTTTTAAATCATAGTATGTTTTATTAGGTCAGTCTCCCAAGGCAATAGAAGTAAAAACAAAATTAAACAAACAGGACCCAGTCAAACTTACAAGTTTTACATACTAAGGAAACCTTTTTAAAAAATGAAAAGAAAACCTACAACCATCAAAGGCTTAATATCCAAAATGCAAAACTAACTTATACAATTCAATGACAACACAATAAACAACACAATCAAAAAATGGTCAGAAGACCTAAATAGGCATTTTTCCAAAGACACATGGATGGCCAGTAGGCACATAAAGAAACATTCAGCATCGCTAATTGTTAGAGAAATGCAAATCAAAACTACAATGAGGTAACACCACATACTAGTCAGAATGGCCACCATTCATAAGACTACAAGTAACAAAAGCTGGAGAGGGTATGGAGAAAAAGGAGCCCACCTACACTGTTGGTGGGAATGTAAATTTGTTCAACCGCTATGGAAAATACTATGGATGTTTCACAGAAAATTAAATATAGAATTACCATATGATCCAGCAATTCCACAGTTGGGCATATATCTGAACAAAATTATAACTTAGAAAGATACATGCACCCCTATGTTCATAGAAGCGATGTTCACAATAGCTAAAACATAGAAACAACCTAAATGTCCATCAACAGATAAATGATTTAAGAAGATGTGGTACGTATATATAGAATGGAATACTACTCAGCCATAAAAGAAATAAATAATGCCATTCACAGAAACATAGATGCACCTAGAGATTCTCATACTAAGTGATGTAAGCCAGAAAGAGAAAGTCAAATACCCATATGATATCACTCATACATGGAATCTGAAATGTGGCACAAATGAATCTATCTACAAAACAGAAACAGATTCACAGAGAATAGACTTCTGATTGTCTAGGGGGAAAGGGAAGGGAGTGGGATTCACTGGGAGTTGTGGGTTAGCATATGCAAATTATTTCATTTAGAATGGATAAAAAATATGGTCCTATTGTATAGCATAGGGAATAATATCCAATCTTCTGGGATAGACCACGAAGGAAAATAATATAAAAAAGAATATATATATATGTATATAGATAGGTGGATAGATATAAAGACAGATATATCTGAGTCACCTTGCTGTACAGTAGAAATTGGCACATTACACTGCAAATCAGCTATACTTAATAAAAATAAAAATTAAAAATTTAGAAAAATAAAAATATAATCAATGAGAGTGACAAGGGCTTAATTTCAAAAATATACAAACAGTTCATATAACTCAATAACAAAAAAATTTCAATTAAAAAATGGACAAAGGAGACATACAGATGGACAATAGGTACATGAAAAGTTGTTCAACATTGCTAATTATCAAATAAATGCAAATCAAAACCATAATGAGGTATCACTTCACACCAGTCAGAATGGCCATCATGCAAAAGCCCTCAAAGTAATACCAGAAAGGGTGTGGAGAAAAGAAAAGCTTCCTATTCCATTGGTAGAAATGTAAATTGGTGCAGCCATTATGCAAAACATATAGAGGTTTCTTGCAAACTAAAATTAGAGCTACCATGTGACCCAGCAATTCCACTTCTGGGCATATATCCAGAAAAGATGTAAACTCTAATTCAAAAAGACACATAAATACAAATGTTCATAGCAGCATTCTTTCCAATAGCCAAAATATAGAAATAACCCAAGTGCCCATCAACAGATGATTGGCTTAGGAAGATGTGGTATGTATATGTATATACATGCACAGATATACATACATACAGCAGAATGCTATCCAGCCATAATAAAGAATGAAATATTGCCATTTGCAAAAAACATGGATTGGTCTAGAGAATATAATACTAAGTGAAGTAAGTTAGACAACGACAAATATTATTTGATATCACATTTGTGGAATCTAAAAAATGATACAAATGAATCTATATACAAAATAGAAACAGATTCACAGTATACATAACAAACTACCGCTACCAAAGGGGAAAGACAGTGGGGGAGGGATAAAGTAGGGTATGAGATTAACAGTTACAAACTACTACACATAAAATGAATGGGAAACCAGGATTTACTGTATGGAGCTATAGCTGGTGTCTTGTAATGATCTATAATGGAAAATAATCTTTAAAAAAATCACTGTTTTTCACTGAATCTCAACTTTGAGTCCTACAGACATTTTGTTCATTTTTTTGTTGGTTTGCTCCCTATAAGATATAAAATTTTTCCAATAATGGATAATTTTTACCCTAATTCTTCTCATGTTTTCTGGGGAAATTTTTCTTATAATGAAAAATAGGTTGATATACATATATATATATATATATATACATATATATATATATATATATATATACATATACACACATATATATAAAATTGATCACTTTTAGATATACCTGAAACAAACACAACATTGTAAATCAACTATATTTCAATCACAAAAAAAAGAACCAGGAATTTCCTGATAGCTCAATGGGTGAAGGATCCAGCATTGTCACTGCTGGGGCACAAGTTCAATACCTGGCCCAGGAAATTCCACATGCACATGACCAAAAAAATCAATCAATAAATAAAATTTTAAAAAGAGCTGGAAAAAAACTAGTTATCTAACATCTACTATCCCAGGAACTGTGCTGTTCTCTAGATATCTCATCTACTTCAGCTGTCACTCTGATGTAGAATATGATTATTTATATTTTAAAGAGGAGTTCATACAGTCAAATACATTTTAAAAAACTATGAGCGGTAGAGTCCATACTCTTTATACAATACGCTACCTATTTTAAATGTTTATCAGCATTTTTAATGTTTTTTTTGTAACACTCCTTGAACTTGAACCATTAGTTACATGCCTATTAAATAAACTCATGACATCTGGCTCTGCTCTGTTGATGTGTCAGTACAATAATATTTTTGCAACTCCATAAAGAGCACATCTATTTATTCTCTGTATTGGGATCACATTCCTGACCTTTCCCCTTAACGGAGTTATATCAAGCTTGGTTCTCACATGAGACATTAATCACAAATACAATAACACACAAGCAAATGTAGAATTTCGAGTCACTAAAGATCAAAGTGTCCCACTCACCTTCTGTTAAGGCAACTATTTAATTGCAGGCTAGTGCATTTTAATACTAAGATTTAAGATCAAATTACATAGCCAGAAATAGATTCTGAAAAACCTGGTTAAAGGAAAATTAGGCCATGGATTAGAAGGGCACAGATAACGTGGTAAAAGAACCATAAACGTAGAACTTACTACCCCTATCCCCAACTTCAATTAAATGCATCAATTTTTAGGCCTTAAACAACAGCCACTCCTTACGCAAATACGTTGGGGAAATGTCATAGGTCAAAATCAAGTATTAAGCAAGTCTAAATGATAGCAGTTTGAAAGACCAAGTAAATATTAACAATGAATGAATGAAACCTTAGCTATATCCAAAAGCACAAAGGTTTCTGAGGCCATGAACCATCTGACAAAGGAAAACTGATCACAGCAGGAGGACCTGGCCATCATTCTCCAACAGTGTCAATGCTTAACTAGCCCACGCAGGTTGTGCACTATCTAGGTTTTTCATTATTATCATTGTATTATCCTTCATCATTACATTTTCCCTCTTGTATTTCCTATTACTATTCTTTGGGTTTGAAATCTGTTGACACAATTTCAAGGAAAAATCAACTGGAATTAGCGAAGAGTTTGGAAATATGTTATTTCCTACTGAATAGCAAGGGCAACAAAGTCAGTTTGTTGACCATGAAGTGCCTCAAGTGATTACTTTTTCTTTCTTCATTCTCTGTATTTCCCAATTCCTCAGACCCAAAAAAAGTCCCAGAGGAGGTATATTTCTTGAAGCTGGAAAATAATTTAAATATATCACCTCAATACTTGCATTGTGGCAAAACACCTTCAGGTAGATGATGCCTATATGGTGGTTAAATTATGGTTCCCAGGATGACAATCCTGCATTTACACCACACAAGCGGCCCCACAAAGATACAGTTCACTGCCTCAGTGAATTCAGCAATAAAAAGGAACACATTTAAATACTAAAGCCATTGTGCATGAATAAATGGCAAAATAAAGGAAACCCTTTAAGTGCTTTCCAGCAATTTAACCCAGAACCATTCAATTTCCCTTTATTTGTTCCTCTTAATAACTTTTTTTCCCTAGGTAAAGCTGGGAGAGAACAGTGCCATTGTGACCTTGAATTTGGCATAAAGAAGGAATACATATTGACACTGTCGATAGCTGTGGGTGTGTGTACATTTTCCTGTTTTTAAATAACTTTTTTTTTTTAAGGGAAAACCAAGCCAAGATCTGGGGCTTGTTCTCCCTAAAGTTTCCATGCTGTTCCTATCCTAGGCATCAGGTTATTTATTGCAGCTCAATTTGGAGAAAGAGAGCAAGGATGTTTCTTTGTTGTTTCCCATAGTCTACAAATTAAGTTAAGCTCAGGGAGTAAGCAAAGTAAATTAAGCTGAAAATTAATATAATCATTATTTGAAAAGTAAACCTTCATAATAATTTCATATTATTACATCATTTAACACTTCCCTCAATCTTGTAAGGTTAACAAGCCAGGTATTAGAGCCTTTGTAAATTACTATAATTTTATTTATATATGTACCTAGACTGGCCTTTGATGCATATCTCGTTACAAAAGACTATTAACACCGTACACATTACCTACTTTCTTCTTGATATGTTTAATAATTAGCTCAGTAAAGATGAAATACCCACTTGCAGATTGGAACTTTCAAAAATTGCTTACATCTCCTTGTCAAATAAGAAGGAAAGCTTATATAAAAATTAAATTTAAAAAATATATTTAAAAAGGAATTAAAGCTTATAAATACCAAATCTCATTTGCCTATTACATATTACTCAGTCTCTAAGTTTTCACTAAAACACCTATGAGGTAACATGAAAAACGCTGAAAATAACAATTTTGATAACCATGGCATGTCTTACAGTTAACTGTTTAAAATTACTGAATATCATTAGGCTTAATCAATTAGGAAAATGTAATTCATTGTAGATATAAATATTTTAGGTAGGCAAAGCTTTGTCTAATACAATTTAGATAATAGCTTTTTTTACATCTAGTTTGAGATCCCACATCTCAGAAAATACTGGGGAGAAAACAGAGGGAACTAGAGATAGTACTTGGAATTCTAGGAGTTAAAGGCCAAATAGGTAAACTATAAGTGGAGTGATCATACATAAAGATTCTAGTGAGTATTTTGCTATATTTTTTATCTGTTTACCTGTTCAAGGTCTCAGAAAGCCAAAATATAGGAATAAAAAATAGTATTTCAAGCCTGTTAAGCCACATTAGATAAAACCTGCTAGACATCTGTAATTGTTTTATGAACCATATGTATTAATCTATCATTCACCTATAGTTCTGAAGGGGTACTCTGCCAGTTTAGCAAAGTATACAATTAAACAGAGGATAATTCAAAGAGAATAAGTATACATTGTTTCTTAATAAACATCAAGCCAATATAGAGCTTACCTTGCTCATAGAGTAAAATGGAAATGGAAGAATATATGGCTTAAAAATTACAGAGGGAAGATAAACTGAGTTTTGACAGAATCAAGATGATATGCTAGTGATTTAACTTACTGTCAGAAGAAAATTCAACTGTCTTAAAGGAAAATTAAAATAATCCAGAGCCTCTAAAATATATGACCCACAACGTTTAGCTTACAATAAAAACTAAATAGGCAAGCAGAGGCAGTGGGAAAAGTCAATTATAAAAACTAAAGTGTAATTGCAATAAAAATCATTAAGCAATGGAAAAAAAATAAATACAAAAAAATAAAATAACACATACCAGAAAAAATAAAATAAAATAAAAACTAAAGTAGCCATTAGAAACAGATTTTAGCCAGAGGTTTTCCAGGTAATGGAGTTAACAGACAAGGACTTCAAAATATTGATTATTAGTACTTCAAGCACAATAAGTAGTATGAAAATATGGAGTATCTCCACTGAAAATTTGAGTCTATAAAGTATCAGACAAACATATTGGACTGAAAAATATTATATGCGAAGTTAAGAATTCACTGTACAGGATTAATAGCAGATAAAATATAGGAGAAGATGAGGTTAGTAAACCTGAAGAAAAGTCAATACAAAATATATAAACTGAAGCACAGGAGTTGGCGGGAAGGGGCAGAATGATGAGCAGAAGAGGAATGTGGGATATAATCTCAAAATCTGACATACATTTAATAAAAGTCCCAAAACAAGAATATACAGAGAATAAGACTGAGGCACTATTTTAAAAAACAATGGCTTGTAATTACACAAATCTGAAGGAAGAACACTGTACCCCTCAGTCCCTGAGTTTCAATAATTACAGTTAGCCCAAACCAGAATTAATTCAAGAAAAGCAGAACTAGGTACATCACAGTCTAATTTCACTAATGCAAAGTTAAAGATAAAATTTTAAAAGCAATCAGAGAATAGAGACTCACTTTTATGTTATCTGCCTATCTAACGGAAGCTGTGGAAGTTAGATAGCACACATAATAGCAATAAATATTTTTAAAATATGCTAAGTCAGAGTTCTGACTGCGGCACAGTAGGTTAAGAATCCAACTGTGGTGATTTGGGTCACTGCAGAGGAATGGGTTCAATCCCTGGCCTGGCACAGTGGGTTGCAGATGTAGCTCAGATTCAATCCCTGGCCCAGGAATAGCCAATAATTAAAAAATTATTTTAAATAAATAAAAAGCTAAATTAGGCAAAAGGACTCTTTCAATAAATATAAAAAGCCTAAGTGGTAAAAGCACTGTATCATAATTTATTTGGCAATATTTTGTTGACCTTCTTCATGGTAAGTTAATGATGTATCATACTGTCCATTGAAGTACAGGTTTAATAAAACACAGCAATATTTTAAAAATTCTAATTGCAGAATTATGAGAGAAATTGAAGAAAAATTCTTTGGATAAAAAACAATGATATAGGCAAATACTTGAAATGTTTAGCTATAAGAAAATGGAAATAAATCAGACAAAAAGAAAAAAAACCCAAACAATTGCATTAAATAAGGCATTTTCAGATGTTCTTAATAAATTTGTAATTATCAAAAATTTTTAATTTATGAAAAAATAAAACACAATTTGTCATGAAAAGGTAGGCAATCAACTACAATTATCCAAAAATTGAATAAAGATTTTTTAAATTACATTCACTAAATCTTCTATGCTATAACTTATTCCTCTACAAATTTATACATTAACTTTTACAAATTATATATACTATATAATCCTTAGGCTCTGAATTTCTTTCAGAATATAAAAAATTGGAATTTTTTAAAGAACTGTAACATATGCAATTATGTCTATACTATTTTAAAATTTCAATAAAACAGATGATATTATGTAAAAAAAAATGACCAAATTAACTTAAGATTAAAAGTCTGAATAGGCTGCTTAGGAAAGTAGCCAAGATATTTCCAAGTAATTCCAAGCAGACTTTAAGCTCAGGAGGCTTAATGGGTGATTCCTTTTAAACTTTTAAGAAATAATATTTTAAAAAGCTCATATATTTAACTTGTTACAGAACAAGGAAAAATGGAGATACCGCTCAATTCATTTTACTTGCTAGTATAAGCTTGATACAAGAACATTTGATGAAAGTACCACCAAAACAACAACAAAAAAGATACAATAGATTTCATCTATAAAAACACATGGAAAATATTCCTAAATAAAATATCATCATGTTTCAGATGCACAAAAGAATTCAGACTGAGGTGGCTCCACTAGTGAATTAATTATACCAAAAATTTAAAGAAGTCATACTAATCTTATACAGAGTCTTTCAAAAACACAGAAAGAAGGAATATTCTCCATATAATTTATGATGCCCAACATAACCCTAATAATCAAAACCACACTCACTTAAAATAACAGCACATGGAAGATGGCGGAATAGGACTGGAGCTCAACTTCTCTCCCAAAAGACAGCAAAACTACAACCAAATGCCGAGCAGCCTTCAACCAAGTGGACTATAAACTTGCAAAAAAGATATTCTACTCCAGAAGACAAAGAGGAGACCACATCAAGAGGTAGGAGGGGTGATTACGTGATAGAAGCAACCCCATACCTCCTGGGTGGGAAGCCCCACAGACTGGAAAGTTACTGCATCACAGAAACTTAGCTACAGGACTGAGAGTTCTGAGCCCCACATCAAAACCCCACGCCTGGGGATCGGGCACAGAGCATCTGGCACTGAAGGCCAGTGGGGCTTCTGTGCAGGAGCTCCACAGGACTGGGGGAAACAGAGACCCCATCCTTGAAAGGCACACACAGACTTTCACGTGCACTGGGTCCCAGGGCAAAGCAGTCTCCATAGGAATCCGGGTGAAACCTGACTGCAGTTCTTGGAGGATCTCCTGGGAAAATAGGGGTGACTGTGGCTTGTTGTGGGGGAAAGACATTGGAGGTGAAGCTCTCGGGAACATTCTCTAGCCTGCATTTCTCTGGAGGGGGGCATTTCTGGGAAAAATCTGGTCCCTCCCATCAGCTCTGAGAAGCCCCAGGCCAAACAACAATCCAGGTGGGATCACAGCCCCACCCATCAATAAACAGGCTGCCTAAAGACCCCTCAGGCACACAGCCAGCCTCTAATCTCATCCAGAGACAAAACCCCACCCATTAGCTGTCTAGGAATCAACCCCACCTACCAGTGGGCAGGCCTCAGTCCCTCCCATCAGGAAGCCTA